>JAKSZU010000020.1:33650185-34850185 GCA_026018925.1 Tupaia tana | reverse complement strand
TTATTACTTTATTTGGATTTAAAAGTTGAACTATTTTCTACTGATAAGTGGTGAAATGCATACTTTTGACTGGTCTCCCTGGTACTACCGAATGGAAAATTGAGACTGTGTTTCATAAATTGATGTGAAGTGGTATCCTTAGCAAACCTCAAGGTAATACCTAAGTCGGATACTGCCTTAGCCAGTAGGACAGTAAGAATTTGAGCATTCAAGTCCAGTGTGAAACGGGTCCTGTCCTCCCTATCTAGCTGTTTTCTTTCTTTCTCACCCTGCAGAAATGTAAATTTTGAGTTTGATCAAGAATAGTATATCAAACAACCCTATACTAATAAGGACATTGGTTCTATCAAAAATAGTTTAGTCCACTAACATATAACAGTCCCTTTGGTGTAGATTTTAAGCATGAACCTGCTGAATTGTGTCTGCAAAGCATTATTTGTACCAGTGATCTTGAACTGTAAGTAAATAAAATGTCATCAATAGTAGAAACTACGCTAAACTCCAATGTAATGTTTTCGTATATTTGAAAAGAATATTTGGAATAAATCATATCTGAACCTCTAATCTTCCTAATACTGCAATTAAACCATCAACACAATGGATGAAATTTAATTCTCGTAAAGTACATTTAGGTTTCAAAGGCTGTATATGTATGCTCATGTTCCACAGTGATTAACTGTCTTTTGTTTTGGATCTCTGTAGGTCTGGTGATTTTAGTAGCCACCGCATGGTATGGCCACAGAATAGTTCAAGAGTTCTATGACCCCATGACCCCAGTCAATGCCAGGTAATCCTATCCACAGCAAAATGACTTGCTCTCTAAGAAAATGCTTTTTTTTTTTTTTTTTTTTTTTTTTTTTTTTTTTTTTTTTTTTATGTTGTGTAAGATCCTGCTAGTGCCAAGTGTTCCTAGATTTGGTTAAGAATTTTAGGGACCAGCAGTTGGCGTAATGGCTATGTTGCTGGACTCCCATGTAGTCGACTATAGTCAACTGTGGTTCGTGTCCCGGACCTGGTGGCTTAAAACTCATGCCGGACCCGTGTGTGTGCGTGCCCAAGATCCCAAGAGGAGAATGGAGGAGGAGGGATTGCTGTGTGACCATTCCTCCTGGGGGTGATTTCTCGCTTTCTGTCTCTCTCTTTCTCTCTGTCTGTCTGGCGAGCACACACACCCTATAGCAAAAACCTCTCCCCCCAACAAAAAAGGAAAAAATAAAGAATTTTATGGAATTTATGTCAAACTTGCACACCATCTATAAATGACCCGTGATTCATGGTAAAATGAGTTTGAGCATTGTTTTAACAGCCTATATTGATGACAAAATGAATTTCAAAGTAGAAGAGTTCTAAATTCTCTCCTTACCAATATATGCTGAAACTCTTATTCTTATACTGTAAAAATATTAAATAAAGATGGTAATATGTTTGAAATTTCATTTTGAAGTGTATTCTGATGTTTACCACACTTAACTATGATTATTTGTAACTTTTGCACAATTTATAATTGATTTTTAAAAAGTACTACTATACTATTCATGAACAATATGAATAAATTCATGAATAATCTTTCATTCCCAACAGTTAATTTTTGTCTGTAAAGCTACAATGTATTTCTTCAGTATGCTGAGACACCACTTTGAAATTGTATGTTCTATTGCTACTATAAAATTTACTTTACCAAGGTCATCTTTGTTGTGCAAGATAAGGAGCCGATTCTTGGCTCTCATGTGACAGCACTCTTTGATCAGGAGCAAGGCTCTTGTTCCCCTGTCTTCACATCTTTAAAGCCTAATAACTACATTCAGAGTCAGGATGTTAAGATGTAATTATTGTTTGTTAAGTGCTAGGATGAATGGATGAAAAATTTCAGTGTCGGAGGAGATAAGGAGTGCTTCTTTTTATATCATCACCCACGTGTAGGAGAACACATACTGCAATGATTGTGTTGGAGCCCATCCCAAGATTTACGATATAGAGACAGAAACTGGGAGGTCAATAGGCTGAAATCTTACCAGAGCAATGATTGCAGTAATGCATGTGAAAGCACTTTATAAATTGTTAGCCACTGTGAACTTGGTATGTACGCTATTGCATGTGATCCTGAAAGCAATCCAGTGAGGCAGGATGGATTGTCCTGCTTTGAGAAAAGGAACTGTGAGAAAGAGGTGAGGATGCTATCCACAATTGCAGCAGTTGAGAAACTGCATCTAGATTCATCCCCAGCCATATTACTTCTATAGTCAGCTCTTCTGTATCTCTGTTGTCCACAGTGGGTAAGAAAGAGAACCTTACCCCAAGAGTCTAGCTTAATAATGGTTGGAAATATCATTACATATTTTTCTATACAAAAGTTCATCATGATTTCTTTTTTTTTTTTTTTTTTGGAGAGGTTTTCGCTATAGGGCGCATGTGCACGCCAGAAGACATACAGAGACAGACATAGAGACAGAAAGCGAGAATTCACCCCCCCCCAGGGGGGATGGTCACGCTGCAATCCCTTCTCCTCCATTCTCCTCTTGGGATCCTGGGCACGTAGGCACATGCGCCCGGGGTGAGTTTTAAGCCACCGGGTCCAGGACGCGAACCACAGTTGACTATGTGGGAGTCCAGCAACATAGCCATTACGCTAACTGCTGGTTCCCAGAAGTGCATCATGATTTTTCTGACAACCCAGTACAACTACCTAGATTAGCTTAATCAAGAATGGCTCGTGGGCGGCCCAGAAGTCTTTTTTATAAACCTATAAAATCTCAATTTCAATTTATATATGTGCCTGGGATAAAGTATTAAAAATCCTAATAATTTCCATCACATGCTAGCAATTCCTGTACATACTAGCATTTGCTACTTGTTGATATCATGACTTTAAACTTTAGCCTAGGAATCATGGCGTAAACCCTACTTCTAAATACATAAACATACTTCACCGTCTCCTGTACATGGAAAAGCCTTTGGAAATATTTGTGTACTTAACCTGGTATTTTATATCATGTGCCTGATCTCCTATTGCAAATTATTAACCATTGCACTGTAACATTCTTCTGTGCATGTGTTAATAAGCCTTGAAATACTTCCCAAGTGATCATGGGAATTCTTTTCAATGGTGAAGATGACCATGAGTATAATACTGATTTTCTTTCTGAAATATATTAGAAAGACTGCCAATGATTGATAGATTAACACATGCCTTGTCTTTTCTAGGTATGAGTTTGGTCAGGCTCTTTTCACTGGCTGGGCTGCTGCTTCTCTGTGCCTTCTGGGAGGTGCCCTACTTTGCTGCTCTTGTTTCCGAAAAACAAGCTCTTACCCAACACCACGGCCCTATCCAAAACCTGCACCTTCTAGTGGGAAAGACTACGTGTGACACAGATGCATAAGGAGACAATTCTGTTGGAACAAACAGAAAATGGACATGGAAATACGATCAGTGACATTTGGACCTTAGCTTTTTGACTACTTCGATCTGAACTGTGGTATTAACGAAAACAAAACCATATGTTTTTTTTTAAATGCCCACTATTAAAAATGTCTTAGTCTTGTTGTATCTGCTTTCCTCAATACCAGAGGGAAGCCCTTTCCATTTGTATTACTGTTTCCCACCAAGTGATTATACTTGGGGGGAGGGAAGGGAGTGTTCTTTAAATATATATAGATATGTATATATACATGTTTTTCTATAAAAATTAGTATAAAAAAACCTCTTGTTCTTATTATGTTGGTACTAGCATACTTAAAATATCTCTCAAGTAGAAAAGTGTATTTAACTCCATATTGATTAAAATAAGTTTTTGGTGTTTTTTGTCTCTTTCTATGTATGTACATATATAATAGATCCAAGTATCACTTACTGCCTTGTATTAGCTCTGGTGTCTTTGCCATAAAACTTAATTTACCAAATATGCATTTTTTCAATTCTTCATGTCTGCCTTTTTCATATACTTATTCTTTTTTCTTTTCTCTCTGTCTTCTTTTAACCATAAACTTACAGCGCTTGCTTCATCATTAGGCTCTTATTATTAGTTTTTGTTTGTTTGTTTTGCTAGGTCAATCTCTAACTCAGAACCTAATACATTTCCTAGCTAACGTTTTAATTACTAAAGCCAAGAAGAATCTTTTACAGTCGGAGTTTTGGGGGAAATCTTCTGCACACTCAGAATGGTATATTTCTGCTGACCCTCTCGGGCAGTCCCTGTACTCTGACCTATAGCTCTTTGGTTTGCTTTGAAAATATTTGCCTAATTGAGTTCCTGTGTTCTACTCGCCCAGGTGTTGTAACACAATTTGATTGATTAAATTTTTAAAGCTGCTTATTCACAGCTATAGACCCCCAAACTGTATTTTTCTTCTTCTGACCCAACTGTATTATTTTCCCATATATAATTACCATGTAGTTTACCTCCTCCCTTGTAGGAGGTATAAAGTGCTAGACTTTTGGGAGTTATAATCTGGCGACAAATATTCTCTCTAGAGTTGTAAGCAAGTCACTTAACCTTTCTACCTCTTTCTCATCTGTGAAGTTGAGATAATGATACTTAACCAGTTGGGAGAGGTAGTGTGAGTATTAATTATTTGATATTGCTCTCATTCTTTGAACATGAAATGAGCACCCAAGTGTTGTTTTTATTTGCTCAATTGACTGTTTAGAAGTCAATGAACAAAACTTACACACACGCCTTTATGTCATTCAGTAGCTTGCTTTCTCCCAGGTCTGTTTCTTTTCTTTCACTTGTACCTAGCATATTATTGGTACTCTGTGACATTTCAACAACTGCTCTTACTTTACCAGTCTGTACAAAATGCTATTTCACTTGAAAAAGATGATGTAGTGAAAAGGGAGTTGGCTTTTGTGTCTGGAGACCTGGATTTGAGTCTTGGTGCTATTAATCACTGAGTGTAGGCAAGGCACTTAGCTGCCCTAGATTTATTGCTTCATCTATGAAAAGAGATTTCTAATTCCTGAACTGCCTGTCTTACAAGCATATTGTGGGGACCCAGGGAGAAGAGATACATGTAAATGTGAAAAATGCTGAACTGGGGGAAATTAAGGAGTTTAAGTGTAAGATTTGGGAGTCACTTTTTGAGGGACTGAAAACAGAAATCTTAAGAAATAGGTTTCATGCATCTGTCCTCAAGTAATGAGACACTAAAGTAAAATTAAGCTTACTCAACGAAAAGGATTCTAAGGAAATCTTAGATTCTTCCTTCTGTATGACCAGATGCTTTTCATAGCTAAGCAGGTATAATGGAGGGGAAAAAAGAAAAAATAACCCTAAGTGTTGTCAAAGCCAGCAGTGTAAAAGACATTCAGAACTGTAATAACGACAAGGGTATGTGAAGAACAATCTGATAAGTGATGCCCCAAAGCTCTTGCTATTGACTGGCTGCTAAGGATAGTTCAGTGAGAAACAGCCCTTCCTAGTTAAATCACATGGGAAAAGGACTCTGTCTTATGAGGATTTGGTCTTAATACATTTTAGTGTTCCCATAGTTGAGAGTCTACATTTCTAGATGTTATGATTCAGAACCTTTGTCAATTACATAGATCCTAATGAGTATAAATGCACATGGATACCAGTTGCTAAACTCTGGAAAAAAATTGAGAGTCCAGAGTGACCAACATAATTGTTATGCCAGAATTTATCCAATTTTGATAATTTTTGCCCCACTACTATAACTTAAAACAGACCTATAGATATTCTGGGGTTTTGTAGTGGCAATTTGTATAATGCATCACTCTTTTTTTTAAATTTAATTTATTGTTTTCTCTTCTTTCTTTTATTTTCTTATTTTTTTTACATTCAATCACTGTATTACCTTCACAGTATACAAAATAGATTTTCCCAGCATCGATACACTATATTAGTTCAGTCAAAGATATTACTGTATATGTATCATCAGTAGATAATTTTCCATTTTTGTGTTTATTAAATGTTTTGCTTCTTTTTTTTTTTTTTTTGCCCTCAAGTACCTTTCTCACACCCACCACCATTGTCCACCCTTCTCCTACACTGTCTTTAGTATCTACAGTTGTTTTCCATGCCTTTATACCTTCCAATCTTTCAGTTTCTGTCATAGAGTACAGACATTCAGAATGTATTAAGTGGGGACATACAATGCTTCTCTTTCATAGTCTGGCTTGCTTCACAGAGCATTAAGTCTTCCATATTCATTCATTTTGATCAAATGCAGAGTCTCTTTGTTTTTTATGACTGAGTAGTAGTTCATACTATATATGTGCAACACTTTTTCAATCCACTCATTTGTTCATGAACATTTGGGTTAATTCCATGTCTTAGCAATTGTGAATAATGCTGCAATAAACATGGCTGTACAAGTGTTTCTTTGACTGAGTGTATTCCTATCCTTTGGGTGGATACCCAGGAGTGGAATTACTGGATCATTAGTAGTTTATTGGGTTGTCAGAAAAATTATGACACATTTTTGCACAGAAAAACATTTTAAAGAAATCATGACTTTTCCAGCAACCCAATATTTGTAGGTTTTTGAGGAATCTCCATACTGTTCTCTACAGTGGTTGTACTAATTTACATTCCTACCAACAATGCAAGAGAGTTTGCTTTCCCCACAACCTTGTCAATGCTTTTTTTTAGAGCTTTTTTGTTTGTTTTTGTTTTTGTTTGTTTGTTTGTTTTTGCTCCAGGGTACATGCGCATGCCAGAGACACAGAGAGAGAGAAAATGAGAAATCACCCCCTAGGGAATGGCCATTTCACAATCCCTTCCCCTCCGTTCTCTCTCAGGATTTTGGGCATACACGTACATGCACCTGGCATGAATTTCAAGCTTCCAGGTCCGGGACTCAAATTGTGGTCAACCATGTGGCAGTCCAGTGCTTCAACCACTTTACCACCTACTGGTCCTCATTCTTTATTTTTTTAATCTTAGCCATTCTGGCTGGGGTTAGAGGGTATCTCATTGTCGTTTTGATTTTTAATCTTTCTTATGAAAAGGGATGTTGAGCATTCTTTTCATATGCTTTTTGGCTTCCTTGCAGAGTTGTCTGCACAGCTCATTTTCCCATTTTTTAATTGGATCAATTAATTTTTTTATATAAACTGCTTGAGTTCCCTGTATATTCTGTTAATCAGTCCCTTCTGTTTTCTCACTGGATTATCTTGTGCCCTTTGTCAAAAATCAGTTGGATGTATGTTTGGTGTTTATTTCTAGGTTCTCTATTCTGTTCTATTGTCTACATGTCTGTTTTTGTGCCAGTACCACGCTGGTTTTACTACCATAGCTTTGTAATATATTTGGGGTCATGGAGTGATATGGCTCCTACTTTAATTTTTTTTGTACAGTGTTTCTTTGGTGATACAGGAACTTTTATGGTTCCAGGCAAATTTTATGATTTTTCTTTTCTAATTCTGCAAAGAATGATTCTGGTAATTTGATCAGGATTGCATTAAATGTGTAATTAATTTGGGTGGAATTGACTTTTTTTTTTTTTTGGAGAAGTTTTTGCTATAGGGTGCCTGCGCTCGCCAGGCAGAGAGAAAGAGACATAGAGACAGAAAGCAAGAAATCACCCCCCAGAGGGGATGGTCATGCCACAATCCCTTCTCCTCCATTCTCCTCTCGGGATCTTGGGCATGCACGCACACACGCCCGGCGGCGGGTCCGGGACGCGAACCGCTGTCGACTACGTGGGAGTCCAGCGACATAGCCATTACGCTAACTGCTGGTTCCCTGGAATTGACATTTTTATTATATTAATAATTCCAGTTCAGGAACATGGAATGCCCTTTCACTTTTTTGTATCATTTTCAACTTCCTTTTAAGTTTTTCATCATTTTCTTTGTAGAAATATTTGACTTCTTTGGTGAGGTTTATTCCTATCTTGTTTCTTTTGCGGCTATTTTAAACAGAATTGCTTTCTTCAATTCTCCCTTAGTCTGTTCACTATTGGTGTATAGAAAAGCTATAGATTTTTGTATGTTAATTTTTAACCTCCCACTTGGCTGTTTCATTTATCATATCCATCATATCCAGGAGTATTTGTGTGGATTCTTTTGGGTTTTCTTTTTTTCTTTTTTTTCTTTTTTTTTTTTTTTTTGCTATAGGGCACACATGCTCACTAGAAAGAGAGAGACAGAAAGTGAGAAATCATCCTCCAGGGGGGGGATGCTGCAATCCCTTCTCCTCCATTCTCCTCTAGGCATCTTGGGCACGCACGCACACGGGCCCGACATGAGTTTAAGCCGCCAGGTCTGGGACTTGAACCACGGTCAACTACATGGCAGTCCGGTGACATAGCCATTACGCCAACTGCTGGTCTCTCTTTTGGATTTTCTGTGTATGTAATCATGTCATCTGCAAGCAAAGATCATTTTACTTCTTTTTCTATTTGAATGCCTTTTATTTTATTCTCTTGTCTGATTGCACTGGTTAGGACTTCTAGTACTATACTAAAAAGGAATGGAGAAAGTGGGCAATCTTTTCTTGTTCCAGTTTTTAGTGGAAGAGCTTTCAGTTTTGTCCATTCAGTATGATGTTAGCTGTAGTTTTTTGTATATAGCTTTTATTGTGTTGAGAAAAGTCCCTTTTGTACTGGTTTTGCTGAAAGCCTTAACCATGAAGGGATGTTGAATATTATCAAATGCTTTTTTTGCATTGATTGATATGCTCATATGGTTTTTATCTTTCTTGCTATTAATATGATGTATTACATTTATGGTTTTGCATATGTTGAACCCTTGCATCTCTGGAATAAAGCTGACTAGAATATAATCTTGGTATAGGTATGGTATATAATCTTTTAAAAATGTTTATGATTTGCTAGTATCTTGTTGAGAATTTTTGCATCTATATTCATTGGGGGTATTGGTCTATAGTTATCTGTTTTAGTGTTGTCTTTGGGAAATAAGGGTCTGTTTGGAAAATAAGGGTTATGGAGGTTTTATAGAATGAATGTGGGAGAATTTCCTTCTTTTGGATCTTTCAAAAGAGTTGGGGAAGAATGGGGATTAGATCTTCTTTCAGGTTTTGTAGAATTCAGAAGTGAAGCCATCAGGACTTAGACTCTTTTTTGTTCAGAGACAATTTATTACTGATTCAATCTCATTGCTTGTCATTGGCCTATTCAGGCTTTATCTTTCTTTCTGATTTGATTTTGGTAGATTATATGTGCCCAGAAATTCATCTATCTTATCCAAGTTGTTGTTTGTTTGTGTATAATCTCTCATAGTATTCTGTGAGGATCTGTTTTATTTTTTGTAATATTGCCTGCTTCATTGCAGACCATATTATTCTGGTTCTTTTCTGTATTCTTGATTAGCCAAGGTAATGGTGTGCTAATCTTGCTTATCTTTTCAAACAACCATCTTTTTATTTCATTTTTCTGTATATTTTTTTATTCTCTATTTCATTTATTTCTGCTCCAATCTATATTATTCATTTTCACCTGGCATTTTTTTCTTACTTTTTTGTCCTTTTTCTAGTTCTTTAAAGTGTCTATTTTCCACATTTCCATTTTTTCTATTAGCACTAATTGCTATGAACTTCACTTTTATGACTACTTTTTCTGTGTCCCAAGGTTATGAAAACTCATGTGCTCATTATCATTAGTTTCAATGAACTTTTTATTTCAGTCTTAATTTCTTCAGTTTTAGTGAAGTCATTCAGAAATAGCTTGTTTAGTTTCCATGTTTGTGTATATTTTTGAGGGTTTTTTTTTTCTACATTTAATTTCAAGTTTAATTCCATCGTGGACAATGAAGATGCTAGATATAGTTTCTATGCCTTTGAATTTGTAAAGGTTTGTTTTGTGCCCAATCATGTGATCAGTCTTCAAAAATGTTCCATGCAAGGAGGAGAAAAATGCATATATTATTGTTTAGGTAGAAAATTCTATACATGTCTGTCAAGTCCATTTGATTTATGATATGCTTTAGATCCTGTATCTCTTTGCTTATTTTTTGTCTCCAGAGATAGTAAAGTATTGAATGGTCAACAATTATTGAGTTGTAGTCTCTCTCTCCTTTTAGATCAAGCAGTCTATCATTCATGTACTTGGGTGCTTCTATGTTGGGTGCGTAGATATTTAGAAGTGTTATATCTTCTGGTGAATTAGCCTTTTTAGTACTATATAGTGTCCTTCTTTCTCTCTTCTTACATTTTTTGTCTTAAAATCTATTTTCTCTGATAACTGTGTAGTGACTCAATCTTTTTTTTTCCTCTATATTCTTGGAATATCTTATTCTATCCCTTCACTTTAGTCCAAGTTTGCCTTTATCCAGCTGTGAAGTGTGTTTCTTATAGGCAGCAATAGAATGCTCCTGTTTGTTTTTGGTTTTATGTTTTTTTTGTTTTTATCCATTCAGCCATTCCATGTCTTTTGATTGGAAAATTCAATCCATTAACCCAATATTATTGGCAATATTTATGGATTTGTCCCTGCCATTTTCTTATTTATTTTTATTTTTATTGTTATTGTTATTCTCTTATTTTTGTTTCTCTCTTTAGTTTTCCAAATATTGTACTCCCTCCAGTACTTTTTGAAGAGCTGGTCTACTGTTGGTGAATTCTCTCAGTTTTTGTTTATCTGAGAATGATTTTATTTGTTCTTTCCATATGAAGTAATGTCTTACTGGGTATAGTATTTCTGGTTGAGATTGTTTTTGTTGTAGTGTTTTGAATGTATCTTCCTAGTCTTTCCTTACTTGTATTGTTTCAATTGAGAGGTCCGATGTTAACCTAATGAGATCCTTTGTAAGTAACTTGGTGTTTCTCTCTTGTCATTTTTAGAATCTTGTTTTTGTCTGTGATTTTTGCTATGATATACTGTGAAGAAGATCTTCTTAGGTCTATTCTATTTGAGGTCCTTTGTATTTCTTGGGTCTGGATGTTTGAATGTTTCTCTAGATTTGGAAGGTATTCTGCAAGTATTTCATGGAATAGATTTTCAATGCCCTTATTAGATTCTTCACCTTTTGGAATATTAATTATTAAGATGTTTGGGCACTAAATAGTATCTAGTATTTCTCATATGTCGTCATTTTTTTTTTTTTCTTTTTGGTGACTTTGTCTAAGTCAGAGGTTTTGTCTTCTAGATCAGAGGTCCTATCTTCTGCATAATCTAATCTACTACCAATACTCTCAAGGGAGGTTTTGATTTCTTGTATTAGTTTTCATCTCTAAAAGTTCTGTTTGATTTTTTTTATGGTGTCTATCTCTTTATGGAGTTCTTTCAAATCCTGGTATGATTATCTCATCTGCTGAAGTTAGTTGTCTGTTTTTCTTACATTTCATTAAATTCAGTTACAGTAATTTCCTCTGTTTTGTCCATAGTTGGAGATGACTTATTTTGTTCCTGTGTGAGATAAATATTTTCTAGTTTTCTCATAGTTGAGGCTTTTCTATGATTTTTAGTCATTTGGTGATGTATTCACTTACTGCAAATTCTTCGAAGGTTTCTGTAGTTGTGGGCCTGTGTGCTTCCCTTTGTTGTGGACTAGTTCTGGGGTGATTACTCTCTTCCTTGTGTTTTTCAATGTGTTATCTAAAGTAGGAGTCTTGGGCTAAGATTTATGAAGAGGAGTTTCCCTCTTTTTACTGGTGGGTTCAGAGTGAGGAGAGGAGTCCTGCAGAGCATCACAGTGTTGAGATGTTTGGCACCTATATACCTGAACCTCTCTAGTCCCTAGGTGGGTGGGGGCTTCTAGCACTGAAATTGCAAGATAAGAATTCATGGTGCTGGAGCTGAACCAGCCCCATGAGCTGCATCCTAGACTGAGCAGAGGTCTGTAGGTATCCAATTGTTCTTTAAAGGCCTGAGCATTACTCTTTTTCAATAAACTGGTGTTTTTTTTTAATTAAAAGAAAAGATCTTTGACTTGTATTATAGTTATGTATTTCAAAATTGCTAAGATTGGAAGAGTGGCTTGGGATAAGATCTGACTCACTGCGTGTTCCTGGGAAAGAGCTATGTTGCTTCTGGACCATCCATTGAGAAGATGAGTGGCTCCACCCACTAAAATGCCCTATTTCTCTCTCTTCCCAAAGGCTGGTGATAGAAGAGAATGCCAGGAGACATCATTTGTTCTTATTAATTAGAAGGGGATTTACAATTATGAATGATTGAATTATAAGATATGGAGGTATTTTGTCATTGTAAAGCTCTGTGCAAACTTAAATGGCTGTGTCCCTCACAAAGGAAGAAGACGAAAATACTAGCAGGCTAAAATACATTTTTGTTTTGTAATGATTATAATCAAAACTATCTCTTAGGAAAGCAAGTGATGGAATTCTTTCATTCTTTAACTATGTTAAAGTTTCAATAACTGATAAAAACCTAAGTGTGGCCTCTCCCCAGGCAATTTTTCATATTAATAAGGCCACGCTTGTAAGCAAAGGATTGCAGCTTTAATGTGGAATGTTGGAGACAAGACCAAAGTCATTGCCAGTCGGTTTGATTTGACTTCAAATTAAGCAGAGGAATCAGAATCCACAATGGGTTTCTACAGAATTTAAGCCTCTGGGATGGGCCACAGACGTTGGAATTTGAGAGGAAATAAAATTCCTGGATGCTTCCAACAGGAACTGAAGGAAAATCTAACTTAAGTAGACCTCTACTTCTTTTTTGTTTAGTAATTTTTTTCATTTAACTTTATTATTATTATTATTATTATTATTATTATTATTATATTTGGCCAGAGAGAGAGAGAGAGAGAAAGTGAGAATTCAATCTTCCTGGTCCAGGACTCAAACCACAGTTGGCCATGTGGGTATCCAGCGCCCTTAATCACCACAACATCTGCCAGCCCAGTAGATCTCTACTTCCATGTGAGCTCATCCTTACTGCTGTTCAATAAACAAGTCACTTTCTCTCCCTTTCATTTAGCACATTCTGTGTTCCCAAGTTTAGGGAAAACCCCTACCCCCTTTTCTCACATCATTAGCTTGTTATTAATCCTGATATCTAATTGTAGACTTATTCTCCTTTGCATGTGATTGATGTGTGTATATATATATGAGAGTGTGTGTGTGTATATTCCTTTCTCCCCACTCCACACATATCCCATTTACTCTCAGCCTGTTCTAAACTCTGGCACCCAGTTGGTATCATGGGAAGTTTGATGTAAGTCATTGCAGGTTCTAGGGTTATGTGGGGACAGCTCGTTGAGTCCTAAAAGCAAGTAATTAGAGACTTTCTCAATACTGAACCTTTGCAAATCTCATGTCATTTTGCATACTCAGCTTCCATTCTACAACATGGCCAGTCATGGCAATTAGAAATTAGATACGAATGTATTAAATTAATATTTGTTGAATACTTGCCACAGGTCTAGTCCTGTTAAATGGCCCATTAATTACTGACTAGAGGAGCTATAAAATGAGGAAGACCTTATCCTAGGCCCCATGCAGTATGAAGAATGTTAAGAGAGAAAAGAAGTGAACTTGAAATCTAACACTGGCTCTGCAGTTGAGCAGTCATGTGAACTATGGAGATAACCTATCCACTGTTTCTTCATCTGTAAGATGAAGAGCTTAGACCCGTGAAGTGGTTCTTATCCAAAGTAGCATGCCCAAAACATTTCAGAGTAAACAGACACCCAGGTATGTAACAAATTATATTACTAACTACTCATTCTTTTGCTAATATTTTAAGTTTATTTTCTGGTTTGGGGATTGGGTTTTTTGTTTGTACTCAGTAGGGGAGGAGAGGAGTTAGAGTAACATGGTCTTCAGAAGTTTTTGTCCTATTTCTTTGGTAAATAACCTCCTTTCTTGTCTTCTCTATTTTTAAAAATTTTGCTTTCAAAAATAGTCGTTAATACAAAACAAATACTGTTTTAAAGGACAGTCTTCTGTTTAACAAACAATTTGAGTTCGAGAAGATATTTGATTATGTATAGGGTAGAGGCAGAGTTCTCTTCCCTTTTAATGTAATATTTTTACATAAATTTTTTTAAGTTTAAGTCCTTAGCTAAATTTTAACCTTGCTTCATTTTAATTAATAGCTTCACAAATTTCATCATTTTTGTGATTTATTGCTTTGATCCTTCTCATCCCAAAAAAGAGAAAGGAAAAGTAAACACACACATACACCAATTAGGGAAAGTTTAAATTTGAAAACTGGACTGTTTCCTGATGGAGTTGAGCTGGACTGGAGCACATTATTATCCCAAAGGGGCTTTTTAGCTATCCTGCCCATTGTTTTTGTGAATTAAGCTTTCTGTTTCTATCAATGCTGTGCTCTCCTTAATTGTCTATTGGTGCTACTTGACTGTGTAAGAAAATCCAACAGCCTGTACATGATCTGAGTCAAACAGACATCTGGATCAAGTGAGGGGCAGCGCAACGTATTCCCTAGAAGGTGGGAGTAAAACACAAGAAAGACAAACACAAGGATGAAGATTTTCTTTATTTTCGATTATTTCTAGCATAACTCCTGATAATAAAATGAAAACTTATTAGCTAATAAAATAGAAAGACATAGAAAAGCAGAAATAATTATTTTGAAGACTAAGCTTCCTATTACCCAAAAGAAAAACTCAATCATTGAAGGTGATATTTTCTGACCTTGTTTTTTTTCCACCCCAAAGATCAGCTTTGGCGTTTATTCTTATTTTTAAATAAATTTTTTTACCTAGTATTATGTTATAAATATAATTTTGATTTCTTCTGAAGCATATGAGAATATACTGTTACCATGCAGATCCCGCAAACATTCATTCCCTCATCAGATAATGTTTTTACATGTCTAACATTTGCTAGGTTTCTTCTGCCACTCGCCCCACTGGAAATGGCACCCCTGAAGTTGCATAACACAGCAGCCATGAATAAAATAGATACACAAAATCCCCCTTACATAAAGGAAGTTATGAAAATACAGACAGTAAACAAAATTAATATGCTAAATATATAGTTCTTTAAATAATGATGAACCATATATATAAAATGAAAATAGACACATAATATGGGGAGGTTGGATGAGAGTAATAATTTAAAATTATGTTATAATAGAAATCCTCAATGACAAGATAGTATTTTAGAAATAACTTTAAGAGATGAAAAATCAAATAAAATTATTTTCTGGTGGGGTGAACATTACAGAAATTGCAGGTGCAAGAACCTCAAGGCAGAATCGTGCATAAAACGACCTAGAAAGAGCAGAGGCCATTTCATCTGAAATGGCTTAAACTAGGAAGATGATAATATGTATGAGATGAAGGCACAGGGAGGGAAATTTAAAATGTACATGTCGTGCTGAACTATTGTAAGGACTTCATCTTTCCTTTGAGTAAAAGGGGAAGATGGGTTAGATTTTGAGGAAGGATATACAAGATATGAACTGGGATATAATAGGGTCATTCTTCCTGCTGTGAGGAAAATAATTGGACAAGGAGAGAAGCAGAGTTCAGATAAAAGGCCACTACGCAATCCAGGCAAGAATTTGCTTGGACATAGCGAAGGCTGAGAGGAAGATGCAGTTAGTATCTGGATGTTATTTTAAAGTAGAGCCAACAGGTTTTGCTGGTTGACTGAATCTGAGGTATACGAGGCACAAGAACAGTCAAAGATAATTTCAAAACTTTGGTCTGAGAAACAGGAGGAAGCTGCCAAAGCTGGCAGAGGGAAGGTGCTATGCAGTGGTGCAGCAGTAAAGTGACTGGAGCCACATGTTCCTGTCACAGGACTTCCCTGAGGCCTGCATTCCCCTGGCCTGGGCCCGCCAGACTGGTGGTAGATCATGGCGTGAGGTCCCTGTTGGTGAGTCCTGCTTCTTCGTCTTCCTGTCTCTGACAGAAGAAAGAACGAACGATACTTAATAAAAAAAAAAAGAGAGAGAGAGAGAGAGAGAGAAAACCAAGAGAGGGAAAGCTGTAAGACAGCAAGTTTGGAAGAGAAAGTCAGAAGTTTTATTTTGCACATTAAGTTTAAAACAACGATTGCACATCCAAGTAGATATCCAGCCGACAATAGAAAGAAAACAAACAAACAAAAATAACCAGGGAGCGTGGAGAACCAGAATGGAGAAAGGGTTTTTAAAAGAAGAATGTAATTAAGCATAAGTCTCATAAGATTTATTAAGCTCAAAATATGCCCCCAATCCTTGGACATGTAAATTGATGGTCATATATCATAAGGTTAAAAGGTCAACAGAAACAGGAACCAAATCTATTTTTGCCTGTTACTGAATTCATCTTTTGTTACCTTCTGAATTTTTTACTCCCTTTTTCTCCTGGAGAGCTTTCGCAAGGAAGTCCGGCGTGGTAGAGTTACAGACCCGCCCTGGATTGTAGTCCTTTGGTCCTGACGCTTTCCTTTACCATAGATATCGCCTCCTTTAGTGATTACATTTTGATAACCTCCTCCTCCTCTTTCTTGGCAGGGTCTTGCTGTCTCAATCTTTCAGCCTCAGCTTCTCTGCTTTGTGTCAGCATATCTAGCTCTTTTTGAGAAGGGTCTGTCTCTCTGTTGCCCAGACTCTTCTTGAACTCATGGTCCTCCTGCCTCAATCTCCCAATATCACTGGTTTGGATATTGATAAATTAATGGGACAGAAACCAAATGTGTCGGTTTAGGGATTCTGAGAAACAAGATGCTAAAACAGAATTAGAAGAGCAAGAGACTGATTGCTACTGACTAATGGAGGAAAAGGAGACATGAAGAAGGACAGGGAGGAAAAGGCCTGGGTCTGCTGTTGGCAAACTTTTTATATAAATGGCCAGGTAGTAAACACGTCAGGCTTTGTGGGTCACATACATTGTCAGTCCTGTATTTTTTTATTTGTTTGTTTCCACAACTCTTTAAAACATAAAAACCATTCTTAGTTTGTAGGCTGTACAAAAACAGGATGTGGACCAGATCTGGCCCGTGGGCTGTAGTTAATCAACATAGCAGGCCTGACACCTGTGAGTGCAGAGCAGGAAGGGAGGAGAATTTTATGGAAAAAGCCTCAGACTGGTGAGAAGCTTTAATAAAATTTGGGGGCCTGACTATGAGGCGCTCTGATGTAAAAGATGTCATAAATAAGTTCTGCATTGGGCAAAGGTGACCAGGCTTTATTGCCCCTGCTGTACTTGGTCATTGTTTGTGAGTTGTACGGCAAGAGTGTGGCTTCAGCTTGAAGGCTGCAACAGATCCCCACACACTGCAGCCGAGAGCCGTCTGCACACAGTCCTTGTGGCAGGTTCTTACTTGAAGAGGAATGTTAGTAGCATACCTTCCGAATGCCACATGAACATACAGAGATTCAGTCACATGGAGGTTAATTTTTCTAATACATCAAGTTCTCCAGAAAAAGGTAGAACAGAGAGGCTGTGATGAATCTGCAATAGCTTCAAGGTGCAGGCATCTTCTAAATTTGTACTTTGTCACTTCTAGTGTGTGGCGTCCATCCTCTTTTTATTTTTTTTTTCTTTTTCTGGAGAGGTTTTTGCTATAGGGCGCATGCACTCGCCAGACAGACAGAGAGAGACAGAGAGATAGAAAGCGAGAAATCACCCCCGAGGGTGATCTCCTCTCAGGATCTTGGGCACGCATGCACACGCACCCGGCGTGTTTTAAGCCACCGGGTCCAGGATGCGAACCACGGTCGACTACGTGGGAGTCCAGCGACATAGCCATTACACTAACTGCTGGTCCCATGTGGCGTCCATTCTCATGGTCACCTTATGACTTCAAGAAGTATCCTCACCCTCATTATCTTATTCAAGGCTAGACTACAAGGGAAAAAAAGAGGAAGAAAGCAAAAAAAAAAAAAGTAATAAGAAATAGTGGTACATGTACCAAATAAGCAAAACCTTCTCAGAAATCCCCAGTAGGGGTGGAAAAGGACTGAACAGTGGGATAGAATATAGAGTACCCCAGCATATTTGAAACTGATACGAGACAGAATAGTATTACAGATAGATCTGAGATGGATTCCTCTGAGGGACTAATGTGTGTACATCATGGTGATCTTATAATGGAGACGACATTGCTGGTATTAAGTGCTAAGGGGAGCCCCAAAGGCATAGAACAACTGATAGCATCAAAAGCTCTGAGAAGGCTGTGGAGGAAGAAGCATGGAAAGACACTCAAGAATCTTCCTGGTAGACAAAAGGCATTCCCAATAGAAAACAGGGCCTGCCGAGGTGTGGGAGTTTGACAATGCAGTGAATGACACGTGTAGGTTATGCTAAACACCCCAATGCAATTGAAGCAACGTGGGAGGGAAAAGTGTAGTGGACATGAGGAAAATGCAAAGATCTCAATTTCAGATTAAGAAACTTGGTACATGCTTCACTGTCTGCAGAGATCCAAACAGGGACCGGATGGTTGCACAATGGTACACTCAATACTCTGTGAAACTGGCTCACAGGAGAAGGCCATGGATTCAGGCTCAGAAACCTACTTGAGTACACCCAGCTCATGTGTGCCCACGACCCAGGGCTGGCGGGAGCAAGGGTTGGATGGTGGTATCAATACCCTTTTGGATGTGTTGTCTGTCTCTTGTTCATGGAAGAAATAAGTAAGCACATTTCAAAACAGGATTAAGGGGTCAGCAGGGCATGGTGACTAAGGCGCTGGACTCCCACACAGGTAACCATGGTTCGAGGCCCTGTCCTGGCAGCTTACTTTCTCACTTCCCCTCTTTCTGTCTGTCTCTCTCTCTCTCTCTGTTCAAATTAAAATAATAAAAATGATGATGAATTTTTTTTAAATTTTATAAAAACAAGATTAAAATATGTTTTTCAGAGAATTAATGGAAAAATAAGATATATGTAGCCTCTTTTTTTCTTTTTTTTCATCATATGGGCTTTGATTATTGAAAAAAAAATAGAGGTTTTTAATCAAAATATCCAAATATAAAGAGGTTCTTTACTCAGAGAGACAATAGTCAAACATTAATTGAAATAAATTCTCCTAAAAATAGTAATTATTTGTTAAGTGTTAGATGAAAGCATGTTGAAAAATAGAAGACACTATTAAAAGGCATAGTGAGATGGGCTGGATTTTAAAATACAACAAAACCCTCCTATAAAAAATTGCTAGACTCTTCTTAGTATTGTTTATTTATAGTTACTACCTTCTCTAAGTAAGTTTAATGACATAGCATGCTACAGCAGCTGAGCATCAAACCTTTTTTTATGGGCCTTCCTTTGAAGGCCAGATTTCTTTTAAAAGAAACTCAAAGCAAAGAGCAACTGAGTGCACATTGGGCCAAACTCTGAGGCTTTCCCTCAACCTCTATAATCTCCTACCAGACCCTGGAATCCAAGGGAATGATCAAATCTCTAATCCCTAAGAACTTTCAGCCTACCCAGCCTCTCTGAGCAGGAATTAAGCAACCTTGGTATATGTTCACTTAGCCTGGTGAAGTAGGCCTTTCCATTGTTTCACAATCAGCTTGATTTTCTAAAAGAAAAAATCCTCTCTTATATGAATCAAAGTCAGTTTCCTTATAACTTCTACGGATCAGCTCCCATCCTTCCTTGCGGGATTATACAGAACTGGTCTTTTCCTTCCGTGCTACAGCCTACCAGATAGGTGAGAACAAGCATCTCCTGTGTCCATTCCACCCAAGTCTTCCTTCCACTATTCAAGGCAAAGGGTGTTAAACCCCATCATGGCTTCCTCATGCTTCTCAGGCCACATACTGATCTGTCGGTCTGTCTCCCATTGCAAAACAAAAAAGAACAACAATAAACAGATGTGATATGATCACGTTGAAAAGCATACTAAGTAGATTTTTCAAAGGAAAAAAAATAAAACATTAAAACTGGAAACTTGTGCACGCCTAAGAAGCAGTTCTAACTTGTGAACTAGCCTAGGGTAACAGGGAAGTGACAAGAGTTCTACAATGGATAAAAGGGTTACCCTTTGAGTATCTATTTAATTTATTTTACACTTGTATATTAATACTGTTTCCTCTAATATAGTTAGAATATAGTCTTAACCATTTCAGCATATCATCTATTACTAAATAATTTTACTTTTTTTTTTGAGAAAGAGAGATTTTTGCTATAGGGCATGTACACTTAAGGGAGAGACAGAGACAAAGATGGAAAGCCAGAAGTCACCCCCTCAGGGTGATGGCCACATTGCAATCCCTTTTCCTCCACTCTCCTCTCAGGATTTTGGCCATGCGCGCACAAGGGCTGGCATGAGTTTAAGCACTTGGGTCCAGGACTCAAACCATTGTGGACTCTAGGGAAGTCCAGCAATGTAACAATTACACCATCTACTGGTCTCAATAATTCCACTATTTTTTTTTTTTTTCTTGGAGAGGTTTTTCACTATAGGGCGCGTGCGCTCGCCCAACAGAGAGAGAGAGACAGAGAGACAGAAAGCGAGAAATCACCCCCCAGGGGGCATGGTCACGCCACAATCCCTTCTCCTCCATTCTCCTCTAAGGATCTTGGGCACGCACGCACAAGTGCCCGGCGTGAGTTTTAAGCCACCGGGTCCGGGACGTGAACCACGGTTGACTACGTGGGAGTCCAGCGACATAGGCATTACGCTAACTGCTGGTTCCCCCAATAATTCCACTTTTAAAGAAGCTAAAACTCAGAGAAACTGTTCTTCTCTGCCCCGGAGCTCCCTCTAGCCTCCCTTAAAAACTATGCTTTAATTGTAATAAGGAGTATATATAAAAGGCAAATGTTTATATTTATATATCTTACAGCTCAAAATGTGCTGCGAAGGAGGCAAGTTAAAAATGTCTAACTCTTAAACAGTACATTGGAATCACTCATGAGGAAATGGTCAGAAAATAATGCAACGAAAAAGTGGTGCTTGACCTGCATTCAAAACTTGCAGATGTAAAGACAGATAAAGGAAATTCCAGGCAGAAGACGCGGCCTGAGCACAGGCCTCAAAACATGAAATATTGCAGTGCATTCAGAGATCAAGAGGGGTGGAGGAGGCACAGGCAGCACTTGGTCAGTGGTGGGAATCAGAGAGAAAGGAAGATTCACAGGTAAGAACCATCCCAAGCTCTCCTGTTGCACACTGATTAGTTCTTCTTCACTTTCAGGCCTGAGAACAATAGCAAAGGACCAAGACTTGAATCTCTAGTTTTTTTGACTAAAGAAGGTAAGGCTCACTCTTAGGCCTGAAGAGAGTTCCATTTATGGATTCCTTAGGTTCATATAAGACCTCAGAAGACAATGCCATTGATTTCCCTTACTTTGTAATGGGCAAAACACCATTATTTCTCTAGAACTAGAGGAAGGTTTAAGAACATTTTATCCTAGACATCATGCATGATTTTTATGTCCAGAAATAGCACTATGGTTTATATTAGGAAGCATCCTACTTTATTCTTAGTAAGTATGGTTCACATAGCCAACCCTACCATTCACCTCCACATCTGAAATAGAAACACCAAGAGAGTCTACATTCTCCTCAGAGAGGAAGTAACATAAGGCATATGACTAAAGAGTATAGAGAAAAGCAGCCAAGAGTCCACTGGACATGCACATCCAATTTTATAATTTTATTTTATCGCTAAGAAGACTGGTGTGTCTGATGGACTTTTCCCGTCTTATGAGAATTGGTCTTTCTCTTGAAGTCCAATGTGCGTATGCGTGTGTGTACACATTAATTTATTTCTTCCCTGAGAGGGGCAGAGACAGAGAGCCACCCTGACAGGATCTCTGCCCTGCAATCCACATCCTCGCCCTGCCTCAGCCAGCCAAATCACGGGTGCGCATGCGCTGTGTACAGGGCACTCTCCAAATGCAAATCCAGGACCCTCCCGGGTGTCTTCAGCATCCTGGAGCATTGCATCACTGCTTCACCACCATGGCTCACCTGAAGAACACGGCTTAATTCATCAGCAAACCTGTCACCTCTGCCTTCCAACTTCGTCCTGACTCTGAGCATTTTTCTCTGTCTGTTCCTATCTAAACTGCAATCATTTCCCACACAATCTAGTGGAAAACTTCTGTTTTCCTCATGCATTTGACTTGCATTTCTATGATTTACTTCTAATACAGTTCAAATTAATACAATTGCCAACCTCATCTTATACAAAGAGGTAAGTGGAGAACTGGAGAAAGAAGAGTTTTGCCCAAGCTCACAAAATTAATGATGGCACCAAGACAAGCCTGGATCTTCTGCGTCCAAGTACTGGTCCTTTTTCACTCAGTTGCTTAGACAGCTACACAAGTAGATTCCAACTCTCCCGTGTTCTCAGGTTGTTCATTTACAAAAGAGCCTCATATTTCAGCCAGGAATCCTAGGAAATTAAGTAGGTTGAGATGAAATTCTCTACATTAATTAATCTTTTTAAATCAAAACTGCTACCTCACTGTGGGGGAGTCCAGCTCAGAAAACAGTAAGAAAAAATCCTCTGAAGAAAATATCAGGGTTAATCCTCTCAGTCTAACTTAAGCTATAGATTTGTTAGGAAAAGGAAAATTGCTTTTAAGGAGACATGTTTTTTTCTGTGAAACTCGTAACATTCATGTTCTTTTCCTTGGGTTTATTGCAGGCCATAAATCTTGTAAATTCCTGCACTCTGATGAATATAAACCTATCATTGTGTGACAACCCCCACAAGCTCTTCCTGGGACAGTCGGAGAATTATAAGAGTGTCTTGGTCATTACCTGGCACACAGCACACAACAGATAACTTGCATTCTTTTTTATTTCATTTTCCTTTTTTTTTTTTTAAAGGCTTTTGCCTTAGGGTGTGTGCGCTTGCCACAGGGAAAGAGACAGTGAGAGGGAAAGTGAGAAATCACCCCCACAGTGGGGATAGCCACATCACAACCCCTTCTCTTCCACTCTCCTCCCAGGACCTTGATCACACACATGAGCTTGGCGTGAGTTTCAAGTCACTGGGTCTGGGATTTGAATGGTGGTCGGCCACGTGGGAGTCCAGTGATGTAACCATACACCATCTGCTGATCCCTAACTTGTGGTCTTTAAATACAACCACAAGTGTACCTTGTCTGTTGTACTGTAAAAGTCTGTAGGTGAGCTTTCTCAAGTTTTATAATTTTAATCTCTGAATTAATTCCTCTGTTGGATTCCCATGGTTTCAATGTATTACATATTAGAAGATTATTCAAATGAGGCTAGGAAAAAAACTGTAGCCTCCACCTTATTTCAAGTTTACCAAAGAAGAGAAAACAGTTTCTTGACAGATTTTATGTTTTAACCTCATATTTGTTACTCACTTAAGGAGTTCTTTGTTCATGTGTTTAGTTATTCCATAAAAGAAAGAGATGAGGGGGAGGAGGAAAGACAGGCACCAGCAGCAGGGACTTCACATCAAATCCATCCTGGCCACAGCCGGCACAGATCGCAGGGTGCGCTCCAAGCAGCAGGCCAGGGTGGAACCACGGGCCTTCCGTGGGCCGCTGTAGTGGAGTCCTGCACTGCTACTGCACCCCTGCTTGGCTCCTGGTTGTAGACATTCGCAAAAACTCTAGTTAATCCAGTCTTCATAGGCAATAGAATTTATAGTTTACATTCAAGAATAAGAGTGTCTTGGTCATTACCTGGCACACAGCACACAACAGATAACTTGCATTCTTTTTTATTTCATTTTCCTTTTTTTTTTTTTTTTAAAGGCTTTTGCCTTAGGGTGTGTGCGCTTGCCACAGGGAAAGAGAGACAGTGAGAGGGAAAGTGAGAAATCACCCCCACAGTGGGGATGGCCACATCACAACCCCTTCTCTTCCACTCTCCTCCCAGGACCTTGATCACACACATGAGCTTGGCGTGAGTTTCAAGCCACTGGGTCTGGGATTTGAATGGTGGTCGGCCACGTGGGAGTCCAGTGATGTAACCATACACCATCTGCTGATCCCTAACTTGTGGTCTGTGACACAGTCATGAAGAAATGATGGGACATAGTTCAGATTCATGCAGTTTAGAGGGGTGTTTTCAGTTTAAATAAATACACACACACACACACACATGCACGCATGCACGCGCACATATATATAATGAAACTGACCCAGTTGAAAAATCCTCCAGACTGTGGTAAGTTCCAACAGGAAAAAACTCTCAGGACCATGGGCAGCTTTCTTTTGTCTCTCCCACTCAATTTCCTATGAGTCCCTGCCAACTAAAACCACTCCAAATTGATGCTCTCAACTCACTTTGTTCCCTGCACGCCAAACTCGATGCTCACCTGTTTACTCAACATCTGCGCAAGGATGTCTAATAGAAATTTCAAACCAAACATGGACAGAATCAAATTACTGATATCCTCCCTTCCCCTTTCCATCAAAGCAAACGAAACAAAGCCCAAATCAATCTCATCTTTATTTAACTATCTCTCTTTTTCTTTGTTCTTTTAGCCAAAATCTGCCCAGTATCTTTGACTGCATTCTTTCTCTCCAATGCAATATCCAGAGTCCACTATCAAATCCTTGCAGCTGTAGTTTAAACATTATTACAAATTTGACCACTTTTCACCATGCTAGTTCAATCCCCATAATCTTTCGTTCGGACTATTAACATTTTCTTAGACCTTTTCTTTGGTCGCTGGGCTTCGATCTGTCCACTCATGGTCTAATTTGCCTACAGCAGCAAAGTTACCTTAAAATTCACTTTATAGTCTGTCACTTTTCTGCTCGAGACCTTTCAAGGTTTTTCAATTCAAATGTTATACCTTGGCCCATGGCCTGCAAGGTCCTATATAATACAAGGCAGTTGGTCTCCTTTGTGACATTATCTCCTTGCCTTGGCTCATCCTTCGTCAACCACCTCGCTCTTCCTCAGGTACAAAAAGCACACCCCCAGTCAGGCCATTTATATCGACTACATCCTCTGTCTAGACGGCATTTTCCTCAGACGTCCACATGTCACACCTCCTCGTTCCTCTCAAACTTTATGCTCAAACATTACTTCATTCAAGAAGCCTCCCTCGACCCTCACACGTAGGATAGGCAGGGCCTGTTCTTCATCACTCTCCAGCATCTTACCTTTTTCCCTTCATAATTCATATCACCAACTGATACGTACTTACTGGTTTAATATACATTTTTTTCCTATTTCCACAGAACTGTGGGATTTTTTTTTCCTTTTTGTCCACTACTATATCTCAACTTTCTAGAACTGTGTTTAGTCCCAAATAGGCATTTAATGAACAAGTAATAAGCAATCATTTTTTTCTCTTTTCCTTCAGGGCTTGTGGAATGAGTTTGTTTAACAGATTCCTAATAAACAAGAACAGTTACAAATTATTTACCTCTGATTTTCACACATCCTCTGTATAAAACAAAGGTAGTATTATCCATCTGTTTTAAGATGCTCATTGCTAAAGGTGTAGGGTAGTAGGCACAAAGAGAAAATATCCTGCTTAGTTATATCTTCATAGAATTCCAGGAAAGAACTGATGCTAGGAGGGGAATTCATGAAAATAAAAATGGTGATGAATTCAGTGTTTTTTTGTTTTTATTTTCTTTGCCCCAAAGATCCTTGAAAAGATCCTGGAAAAAATCCTGGAGTTCAAATGCTACCATTCAGATCAAGTTTAGTTACTTTTCCAGTATCCTGAACAAGTAGCTGTCCCCTCTACCGCCACAGACAAGAAGCCCACTTAAATTCAGGACTGCTGGTCTCATAAGTCAGAAACTTCTCCCACCCTATTATAGTCCATTTATCACTGTAGAATGTTTTCTGTCAAGTCCCCAAAGAGGCACCTTTCGGACCCTCTGTCAGTCTTGATATTAAGCGAGTGTAAAAACTGCCAGAGTTTCTGAAGCTTGGCATCAGGCCCTGCTCTCTCTGCCACGTCTCACGTCCCTGCAGCAAGATTGTCAGGCTTTCTGTATCGCTGAGTCAGCTCACAGATCGTAGCATAGAGACACCTGGGTCTAAGGACTTCCCAGAGACACTCTTCTCTCAGGAATTTATACCAGGGCTAGATGACATGAGAGGCTTGTCGATGACACTGAGTAGTACTGCGGGTTACGGCTCTAAGAAGGGGGAGCCACCTATTTTGTCATGATAACCTCAACTCTTTCTCTAACCAGTTCTAGAATTCACAATGATACTTCGACAGGCTCATGACTAAATTCTCTTTTACTTATTACTCAGTGAACTTGGTGAGGTCATTAATCTTCGCTAAGCTTCCATTTCCTCAGCTTTAATTGGAATACTAAGTATTTAACTCATTGCGTTGTTAGTACTGAATACGTAGTAGCTGTACTTCTTGGTCATAGTCATCACTCAATAAACATTACCTATGATTAGTTATGCTTTTCTTGATAATGACATGGCCAGGATGAGATATAGATTGTATCTTTTAGTATTCTTTGTTACTGAATTTAGTGAAAGTTCGACTTATAAGTAAGTAAAAGGCAAGGTTTGTCAGAATTGGTAAAAATTTTTAATTATTTTTTATAAAATAATTTGAAGATACTATTGTTTTAGTAAAAATAATTGGATACATTAAGACACCCACTTAATAAAGCATATTATAAACGACTACAACAATTTTATTAAATTACATAGACAATTTGATAACCTCAGTTTGCCTTCAACTTTTTTTATACCATTTTCAACATGTACCTCCCTACACACCGTGGTAGCACGGAGCCTCTAAGATGCAATGAGATTCGAATCTGTCGGGAACATGGAATCAGCTCATCAATGTGAAAAATTGAATCAAAACATTCATCTTTTCCAGGTCTGTAGCGTCAACAGCCAAATTCAGTTATTCGGAAAGTTCGATGCTCAGTCTCCTGGGGGACCTTGTACTTACTCAGGGGACGCGAAGACAGAACGATTTTTACTGGACTACTCACGTCGTATGCCTTTCCACAGATGGACAAGAGTAGTGGAGTTTGAAACTCTGGCGTCTAGAGATAGAGAAAGTGGTATCAAATTGAATTTGTAGACATTGTATTTTTCACTGCCACATACGTTTTATTAATTAATTAAAGATGCCCTTTATGAAACAACAACAATTTTACTAACTCTTCGTCTGTGACTACATCCCACATAAAGCACTTCTGCTAGACACCAGAATGTGATTTCTGTCTCTAAGAAGAGCACTCATGTGTTTGAGTTGCAAACTGAATCAGATACTCATTTCATGTAATAACATTTTTACTTGAAAGAATGATTGAAAGATAATCTATGGTTATTCAAATTGGGGTATTAAACATTTCCTTGAAAATGAAAAAGTGAGGCTGTCTCTCCAAGGAAAACAATGAAGACTGCAGCCAATGATAAAATTTTAAGTTTGAAATGAAAATAGGTATCTGTTTGTAATTTGGAAAACATACATAAACCACGATGGTCTGTCAACTACCAATATTTAAAGACTTTTCTGATGAGAACGTTTGTTAATGTTATAGAATGTAACGTACCACTGTACAGAAGATATTCATAATTTAGTGCATTAATAATTTTAAAATGACCAGTGCACCATGTTATAAAATTGTGGGTGGATAAATATTCATTCAAAATGTAAGACAGACTAATCGATTTTGTATAACAGATATCAAACAAAGTATTGATATAGTTTCATAATCCACATTTCAATTAATCTTTTGTTTTGAGAGAGAATTTTTCTATAGGGCACATGCACTTTCCAGAAAGATGGAGAAAGACAGAGGGACAGAAAATGAGAAATCACCCCCCAAGTGGGATGGCTATTCTGCAATCCCTTCTCCTCCATTCTCTTCTCAGGATCTTGAGCATACACGCACACATGCCCGGAGTGAGTTTAAGCCACCAGGTCCATGACTCAAACCGTGGTCTGCTACATGAGAGTCCAGTGACATACCCACTACACTAACTGCTGATCCCCTCAATTAATCATTTTTTTTTTTAAAAAATGTTCTTTAGGGCACATATGTTCAATGGAGAGAGAAAGAGAGAGAGAAAACACCCCCTGGGGGGATGACCACGCCACAATCTCTTTTCCTTCATTCTCCTCTTGGGATTTTGGTACACATGCACACACACCCAGTGTGTTTCCTTTTTGGGTGTTTGTTTGTTTGTTTGTTTGTTTTTTGAAAGGTTTTTCCTATAGGGCACATGCACTCACCAGAAAGACAGAGAGAGATAGAGAGACAGAAAGCAAGAAATCATCCCCCAGGGGGGATGGCCACATCGCAATCCCTTCTCCTCCATTCTCCTCTTGGGTTCTTGGGCACATGCGCTCAGCATGAGTTTAAGCCACTGGGTCCAGGACTCGAATCATGGCTGGCTACATGGGAATCCAGCAACATGGCCATTACACCAACTGCTCGTCCCTCCCAGTGTGTTTCTTAACCTGCCAATCAGACAATGTAGTTGGCCTCAATTAATCGTGTTTGTTTGTTTGTTTTTAAAGAGAGATTTTTGCTATAGGGTGCTTGTGATCACTGGCGAGACAAACAGAAAACAAGAAATTACCCCCCAGGGAGGATGGCCATGCCACAATTCCTTCTCCTCCATTCTCCTCTAGGGATCTTGGGATGTACCTGGTGTGAGTTTTAAGCTGCCAGGTCTGGGACTTGAACCAGGGTTGACTACATCAGAGTCCAATAACATAATCATTATGCCATCTGCTGGTCCCTGCCTTACTTAATTTTATGAGACTATATGTCAGGGCCAGCAGATCACACAGCAGTTGTGTCACTGGACTCCCACATGGCCCATAGCGACTCTGGACTCCATGACTTGAAACTCATGCCAGGCCTGTGTGCACGTTTGCCCAAGATCCTGGAAGGAAAATGGAGGTGAACTTGGGGGGAGGGGGTGGGGAGCGAATGACTTCTCACTTTTCCTGTCACTGACTTTCTCACTCTCTCTTTTTTTCTCTCTCTCTAGCGAGTGCACGTGCCCTAAGACAAAAACCTCTACAAAAAATAAACAAATAAAGAGACTACTTGTCAAGTTACTGGTATAGTATCAAAGTATGGGCAATAATCTATGGCTATTAAGTACTTCTCCCTTTCCCAACCACATTTCTCAGTAAGGCAGAATTTTTTAAAATATACTTCAAACAAAACAATGGATTGCAACAGACTGCAGTAGTAATAAGAATTCAATTGTTTCCTAGTCAAAAAAATAAAGGCAAAAATTAAAACAATACTACTAATTTTTGTTGGGCTACAATCTGCTCAGATTTAAATAAATGGAACAATATCTCCGGTGCTTTGGTGAAATTAGATTAGCCTTATGCTAAAAAGCCTTACTAGAAAATACAATAAAGAACACCTTGAGCCTAAAGAATGTCCTCCTACTACTTTCGTGGAGTTGGTGTGTTCTCTTAGCCATAGGCAGTGGAGATGGAAAATGGCGGAAGTCTTCTAGAGAAGCGCGGCCTGTCTGCGAGGGCTTACTCATTGGAAGATGCTGGAACAAAGGAAAGAAGGCCTGTGGCCTGAGTGCTTGTCAGGCCCAGAAAAAAGAAAAAGGTAGACCGTATCTACGCAATGCTCTCTTCCTCCACACTCGCCAGTCAGGTGACACTTCCTCTTACGGGTAGGAATAAGTGAGGGAAAATGGAGAGAAGGAAGACTGCCCCCTCGAATTCCGAAAAGATAGAAATTCCTCTTTCATGAGCTGATGCAGAAAAGTAAGGCATCAGGGAAAAACAAAGTCTCCATCATATCTTCCAGTGTTTTTCTATGCACACATAAAATATTTTTCATTGTTATAACCAGAATATACCCTTCATTTAACATTCTGTTTTTCTCATTCAATAGGTATTACATTAATATTTTCTATCTTGTGTAATCTTCATAACTATATTTTATTACCTAGATAATAGTCCATTAAATAAATGAAACACATTTTATATAAATATCCCCTTGTAAGTATACATTTTGTTTTCTGACTCTCTCTCTCTCTCTCTGTCTCTCTCTCTCTCATCTTTCTCTGACCCTGTCTCACTGACTGATAAATTCTTTACATTCAAGGGCCTGATTTTTTTTTTACTGAATTCTGAAAGTAAGTAGCCAGTATCTTAGGCAAGAGCTTGGTTCTGCCTTGCAATGATCCTTCAATGGGCCGCTCTTGTTTCTGAACGTGTAAATTAGAGTTGGATATTACTATTGCTAGAGAATTAAATATCTCCATCTCAACAGTTTGGTCAACGTGATCTTCATACACTTTCTATTAAGGCACTTGCATCCTGATTTTCAGTTTCCTACTTCTGGTAAGTCAACTATTTCTTCCCTAGCTGGTTTTCTATTATTTTCTTACTTAGAATATAAAGCCATTTTGCAGTTCCTGGAACAGGAATCTATCTCCTAGAATTATCTTGTGGATCTTTAGAGATTGTGTGCTTGTCAGAATGGCATTTGGCTCTTCTCTGACACAACCTACTCGTTTAGTAATACTTTATCTATCTCAAACCCCTTAGTCCATTCTAGCTTGATAATAGCCACATTAGATGATTTATTTTCAGCCTGTGGTCTATATACATACATATTCACTTTGTATGATTCATAAAATAGATTTTTCTTCATAAATTTAGATAGAAGTTTTATTATGTCTGAGATATCAATACATGCCAGGAAGATGAATTTGCTTAAAATTCCTTATTGCCAGAGCTAGTAATTCATTTTACTAAATTTTCAAATAAAAAGGATCTTGTTGAAGTGCACTGAAGTACACCCTATATTTATTTTTAGCCCTTTCAGAAAGTAGCGCAAAACCACGCATTTGGTAGGCACTTAATGCTTCCTTATTAATCTATAGAGGGAGTGTGTCATTATATAGTTGGATTACTACCAATAAAATTGCTTTAGTTATCTTTTATTCACATTGTTATTAAGTTTAAAATTTTGTCAAATGTCACTAGTGTAGGCCAGTTGGTGGTATGGTGCTTCAGGTGGCTGGATCCCACTGTCTCCCTAAGCAGTTCGAATCCTGGACCTGGCAACATGCAGGACACATGTGTGTGCATGCCCAGAATCTCAAAAGGAGAATGGAGGAGAAGGGATTGCAGTGTGGCTGTGCCCCCTGGGGATGATTTCTCATTTTCCTTCTTTCTCTCCCTCTCTCTTTATCTCTCCAACAAGCGCATGAGCCCTATAGCAAAAAGTAAAAACAAACAAACAATGAGTTGTAGAAACATACTGTGTCAAGGTTCTGGCTCTCCCCTGAGAAGTTCCCACACGAAAGCTGTTGAGGACAGGCCGAGCATCCCTGAGCTCCGCTGTCCTCTCTCCTTCATCTTCAGTGCAGGGGCAGTCGCATAGGTCTCCAGCCCCCTGTGATTTGCTCATGAATTCATCTGTGCCCCAGGTTAGGTTCCACTTTTGTTCTCACACCGTGACTTTTTTTTTTTTTTTTTTTTTTTTTAGAGATTTTTGCTGTAGGGTGCATGCGCTCACCAGACAGAGAGAGACAGAGAGACAGAAAGCGAGAAATCACTCCCCAGGGGGGATGGCCACACCATAATCCCTTCTCCTCCATTCTCCTCTTGGGATCTTGGGCACGCACACACACGCGCCCGGCATGAGTTTTAAGCCACCCAGTCCGGGATGCAAACCACGGTTGACTACGTGGGAGTTCAGCGACATAGCCATTATGCTAACTGCTGGTCCCCTCACACCGTGACTTTATAAACATATTTTTGGACCTTATATTTGTAGAAATTCTTCAAGTACTTTTCAAGTACTTAATAGACACACACCTGACATTTATTACCATGTCTATGTGGTATAAAACTTCTCCTATTTCTATTGAATTGGTTTTTATAACCAGTAAAACAATATTGCTTTTCAGCCAAAAAAAAAAAAAAAAAAAAAATCCTGGCGATGCATTATTCCGTAAATCTTCTGTTCCTTGGTTATGTAACTGGCAGACCTCGCCGGCACCTCCTGGTGTTAATAACCAGTGTTGTCATGGCAGCAGCCAATCTCCTTTCACTGATACACGACATCCACCTAATTACCAGCCACCGTGGTCTGCTTATTAGAAATTGAAGGAACAATTTGGTTAAACATTCAGGGATTATTTTTTCACAGCAACCTCATAATTTTGGAAAACCAGAGTTATTTGAGAATGCTTCCTTTTTCCTTACTGCTCAAATATAACCCATCGCCAAATCTTCCTAATCTTTCTCTCCTAAGTATATCTCACATCATCTATTTATCTCCATTTTTCCCTGCCACTACCTTAGTCTAAGCCACCGAGGCATTTCAATACTTTCAGATATGCACATGCTCCATCCACCCCTGCCTTCTCTGCCAGTCCTGGTCCTGTCATTACTCAGAGTGGTCCCCCACTCTTCCCATCTGTACTTGTTGGGAGGACAACCCACGCAGACCACGATAACCTGCTTGTGTCCGCTGCCTTCCTGCTGATTCTGCCGATGGGAGATAGTGGCAGGAGACTGAAGGATGGTAAGAACAGAACAGCTTTTTACATCTTTCATCCTTACTCTGCATAGTACTTCTGGCATGACTTGGATCCCATTTTTGATGTAGCTCCCACCTCTCATAATCCCAGCTTCGGTTAGGATACCCTGGACCCAGATACCTTTCTTCTTTGCCCCTTTGGCCTCAATATGTTAGAAACTTCCTGCAGTTTTAAACTCTGGGCTAATTCAGTGTCTCCAGTTGACATTTTTTAAAGTTTATTTATTTTATTTACGATAGAGTTTGTGTGTGAGTTCAAGGGAGAGAGAAAGAGAAGCTCCCTCTCTAGGGTCTTCTCACGTTGCAATCCCCTTTCCCAGATACTCCATGTTCTCAGGATGCCGGACATGCACCCTGGGTGCCTGAACACAGTTGTTTTCAGGCCAACCGTGGGATCTAAACCCACTGCCAATCATCAGTGGCTCCCAGCACTGCGGATCAGTGCTGATGACCGTGCTACCAGCCTGGGCCCCCAGTTGACTTTTAATCTACTTCGTCACCTAGGTAACAAATTCAGTGAATTATATTTAATTCCAGGAATTAACTACTCTGAGTCATTTCTGTATTCTTGCTTGTAACCTGACAATGTGTTCCCTACTCTAATTATTTTTCTATGCTGTAGCCATAGGGATTTTTTAAAAACAGATTTGATCAACTCTCCCCATCTTTAAAGCACTGGCCGCCTTTCCATTTCCCTGAGACGAGGGGCGGATCCTCACCAGCAGTCGGGGAGTCCTCTCTCTCTTGCCTCCCCAGAATCCTGTGCTTTCATGCTTTTGCATCCCTGGTGTTCTAGCTACCCAGGCTTCTGTTAGTTTCTTAAATGTGCCATACAGGCCCTTGTCAAAAGGTGTTGACACATGCTGTCCTCTGCTTTAAGCTCTTCCCCTCTATCCCTAATTAACTCTTGTTTTTCCTTCAGATTTCAGCACCATCATTACTTTCCAAGGCAAGCCTCTCTCCCCTCCCCCCATTATATTCCCACAAATATCTTACTGTTCTTTTTAGAGTACTTATCACAGCTCTAACATTATATTTATTTGTATGATTTTAGGTGAATTTCCATATATCTTATTGGAGCGAAATTCTCTAGGCCAGGACTTTAACTTTTTTTCTCTAATGTTTGAATCTATAGTGCTTAACATAGTCCCTGAGACAGGGGCGTACTGCCGGTTATTTGACTGATTGAATGATGGAGTACATAACTGAAAAGAAAGAAGATAGCAACTTGGAAGAAGGAAGGAAGGAAGGGAGGAAGGAAGGAAGGAAAGAAAGAAAGGGAAGGAAAGAAAGGAAGGGAAAAAAGAAGATACAAAACGAAAACAAAAGAAGATATGGATGAAAGCCCCTCACTGAGGTGATAGTTCTTCTATTTATGACTTTATTTTTCAAGACTGGATGCGTTTATGGCATCTCACTCTCAGACCCGTAACTCTGAGAATTTCTCTTGGCTGAACTCTGGAGATCTTGGGTGAGGCTCTCTCACTCTTCCGTGGTTGTGGTGAGAGCGGGAAGGTTCTGTGAGGTTCTCCTGTGGTGGAGCCATCTGTGAGCTCCAACTCAGCGCTGTCCAATGCAGAGCATTCTCCCAATTATAACACGTATCATTTCAGCAAAATATAAACATGGTTTGGGTTTAGGTTAAAGATGGATCTTATTTTTTGGCAAATTTATAAAGAGAAAAATTCACATGAACAAGGGAATTTCTATGGAAGTAGCCAGGCAGAAGATGAAGAGATTCAATAGATTATTGTTTTCAGGACAGAAGAAGAGCACAAATACACACTTTTGTCCTCCTTTCATCGGTAATTTCTAAGACATAGTTAATTCCTAGGCATAGATACTAATGCATAGATAGTAGAGACTAAATGTGATCTCCTCAGACTTACATGTTGAAATCTGATCCCCAACGTGAGAGCGTTTGGAAGTGGAACCTTTAAAAATTGGGTAGCTCAGAAATACAGGGTCTTACAAGTGGGAATAGAGTCCTTACAAAGGAGATCCCAGAGAGCATTCCTGCAGTCTATGAAGTACCCAGAAATGTGTACTCACTAAACACTGAATCTACTGGTGCCTCCATTTAGATTTACCAGACACTACAACTGTGAGCAATAAAGTTCTGCTGTTTATAAACTTCCCAGTTTATGGTATTTTGTTACAGGATCCTGAAAAGACTAAGATACTTAGCAACATGATATTTTAAGGTAGACATCCAGCTGAGACCTGGCCTCCTGCAGGAATTCTTCGCTGGTATCTTCTTACAGTTCCAGACAGCAGCAACAGGTTAGAAGTCAGAATTTTTACTACAATTCTAATTTAAGTGTACTCTTTCCAAGCTAAACTGTCAAGGAGAGAAGTCAGACCTCTGTAACCAAGAGTGTTGGCTTTCTGCACTGCTCTTTTACTTTTCAAGACTAGAACCAGCTGAAATGGTACAAATAGGAGAAAACAGAGAGCCAGAGCATTTATGAGACAAAGAAATGGGTTATTATCTGTTGAAGATAACTTGATAGCATTGCCAACTGGGCTGGAGAGAAATGTACACATGTTGGACTATTCACTTTGCAAGCTAAATAATGTGATTGAATGTATAAAAGAAATTGAAATAAAAAATAAAATAGTAAATAAATAAAAATAAAGGTACACATAGCAAAGTTGTTATCAAGAATTAGCTAATGAGTGTTCTTTGCAAGAGCTAAGACCATCAGGCTACTACTGAAACTGAATAGAGACACTGTCTCCAGGGAAAAAAACAACACACCCCAAAAAGGTGACTATAAATTATTTACTCCCCACAGAGACCACTAATGATTGTTTACCTGGTAAATTCTCTTTGGCCACTTAACTCTTTCTGGGGGAAAATGATTATTGGTGGCCTTTGTCTTGGGCTAGACAGACTACCTAAAGAGATATGCAGCAATACACAAATTGTGTGAAGATGAAAGTCTCCAGTGAGGAGAGTCCATTTTATTCTCTTGCTCGTACAATTACCGAGCAAAGAATATCAGTACGTGCCCCATCTGTACGTGCCCCATCTGTAATTGCCAGGTTTCCATGCAGTGCACACAACCTATTTCTGTAGTCTTAGCAGTTTCTCAGCAATGCTGGTGGCCAAAAAACTCGGTTAAGTCTAAACCCTTTGGATCTTTGCATAATTTTAAAATGTGCTAGCTTTTATATTTAACTCCTTGGGAAATCATACTTGGGTCTGGCTAGGTCTCCTTTCCTTACAGATTTAATTTGTTGTAAATTTATTGCAATTAATTTGGATAGAAGCAAAAGGGTTTCAAACTATATTGAATTAGATTTAACATCATGTTTATAATTTGACACTTATGACGGGGAAATACGGTTTTTTTACTGAGGCTCTGATGATACTGCTGTCCTCATTTCAACTGGGTTTTTAAGAGAACAAAATGTTTTTTTCCAGAAGTGATTTTCACCATGACTTTTCTGGGTTAAAGTAAATTAATCGCCATGTCTGCCTCTGGTATGTAATACAGTAGAGTGGCTAAGGGCATCAAGTGCATTTCGGAGACCTGGATTTCAATCTCAGCTTCTGCACTTAGCAGCGGCATGACCTTGGCCAAGTTGTTTGAACTCTCAGCACCTCATTCTCCTCCTTCCAAAGCAAGGATAATACTAGAATTATTATAAGAGTAATGGTGTAATTGTGTGAAATGCTTAGCACACGGCTTGGCACCTACGAAATTTGTTATACATTACCTATCTCTTCTCATTGTCGTTTTTATTTATTTAAATCTACTCATCTTGCATTAATTTTATTAGGGAAAGTCTTCCTCATATCCAGTAAGTTCCTCTTTCTAGGGCTAGGCATTAAAGCAAACTTGAGCTTTCTACAATTAGCTGAGAATCCTTATGTAATTATTTCATTAAGATGCAGCCTAGTGACAAGTAGTTGGCATGCCCAAGATCCCGAGAGGAGAATGGAGGAGAAGGGATTGCGGTGTGGCCATCCCCCCCCGGGGGGGGGTGTTGATTTTGATTTCTCACTTTCTATCTCTCTGTCTCTCTCTTTCTGGCAAGCACATGTGCCCTATAGCAAAAACCTCTTTAAAAAAAAAGATATGTATTCTGAAGCTTGGGGTATATGTTTTATATATGCCAATTAAGTTCACTTTGTAGTTATATTTTAAAAATATTTGTAGTTGAATTGACCTTTTATTGTTTTGTTATATAATAGTGTATTTCATAAAGTTTCAGTCTATTGAGTCTTCATTATTTGCATGAGAATTTAGAATTGTTATATCTTCTTGATGAATTAAATCTTTAATCATTTTGAAGTGACCCTTTCAATCTTTAGCAACTCTTTTTGCCTTAACAATCTACTTGCCTGCTACTAACCATGCTTTCTTGTGGTTGATGTTTGCTTGACTTTTATTTTTCTATCCTTTTACTTTCATTTTTTTTCTAAGTTGTGTGTTTTAAATGCACTTCATCTAAACAATATAAACCTTTTTTAATCCAGTATAATAGTCCTTTTCTTTCCATTATAATACTTGGACTCTAATAACTTAAACGCAAATTTATATTTAACTTTATGATTGATATATTTTGTTTAAATCTATATCTTATCATTTCTTCCCATCTTTTTATATTTTTCTCTTCTCTCTCTTTTTTTAAATTTCCCAGAAGGGACAAGTGCTCACCAGATGAGAGACAGAGAGAGAGAAAGAGAGAGCATGACGGGACCCCTCCCGTGAGGCACAGTCATGCCACTATCCCTTCCCCTTCATCTCCCTCTTCCCCCTTTCAGGATGTTGGGCACATACCACAGGCATGTTTTCCAGGTCGCTGCTCCAGAACTCGAACTGCACAATGGGCCACGTGGGAGCTAGCTGCCCAATCACCAGGACACCGGCTGGCCCTTCAATGGCTTTTTTTTTTAAAAGAATTATTTTATTTAACTTTATTTATTTATTTATTTATTTTAATTTGACCAGAGAGGGACTGAGCAAGAGAGAGGGAGAAAGTCGCCAGGTTTGAGACTCTAACTGTGGTCGGCCATGTCGGAATCCAGCGCCCTTAACCACCATGCCACCTGCCGGCCCCATCAATTGCTTTTTTAATCATTGTCTTGGACAGCAACCAAAGAACACTTAGACTCCATTTATGGCCTTTCTGATTTAGATACCGTTTTTTATAATATAATTTAATACTGTCTATACTATCAATTCAGGAAGACACTACTATTAATATAATTAGCCAATATTCATTTATATTTGTTCTCTTCTTTTTCTACTTATTTGTGTTTTTCCATATAGACCCACAATCTTCATTTTGGATTATTTACTGAAGAGCATTTTTCATATCTCCCTTAGTGCAGGCTGTTGGTTTTAAATACTCTACATTTGTTTTTCTTAAAATACCTTTTTTCCCCACATATTCTTGAAGGATTGCTATGTAATTCTATATTGGCAGATATTTTTAATAAAACATTAAACGTATCATTCTATAATTGTTATTGAAAGGTTAGTTGGTAATTTTTTTGAAGATAATCTTTCCCTGGTTACTTTATAATTTTGGTAGGGCGGGTTTCAGTAGTTTTTCTATGATTTTTCTAGATGTGGATATTTTTAGAAAAATTTACATTATACAATTTCCAAGTTGTTAATATACACTTGTATATGAAATTCAAGTTAGTGTATCTATGATTCTTATCATTTTATTTCCACTACTGCTACATATATTTGCATTGTTTTCTTCTAAGAATAGCTTTGATTAGCTTTATCTATTACTACTCATTTTTTTCTGAAATAACTCAGTTGACTTAACTATAAGTAACTCTTCTTTTAATTATTTTTTTTTCATTGCCAGAACCCCATGTGCTTCCCAGAAAGAGGGACAGAGAGATGAAGAGAGGAAGAAAGATCCCCTCAGTGGGACACGCACACGCATGCACCTGGCGTGAGTTTCAAGCATTCGGGTCCAGGACTCAAACCGCAGTTGGTCATTTGGGAGTCTAGCAACATACCCATTCTGTCATCTGCTGGTTCCCCTGCTGTGTTTTACAAACCCAAACCACAATTGGCCATAGGAGATCCAGGTCCCTTAAGCACTGGGCTTTGGATTATATATGATATATATATTATTTATATATAATATTAAAAATATATAATATATTTTTTAATATTGCTACCTTAGCCAGGTTCCTATTTGAATTTGTCTGGATTGTCATTTATAGCCTTTCATTTTTTTATTTTTCTACAGCATTTTGCTTTAAGTTGGTCTCTTGCATAATTAAAATTTATTTTATCTTAGAATATTTATTTTTCCATATGGGATCTAATCTATTTATATTCTTTATTCTTGCAAAGTCACATTATTTCTGCCCGGTGTTACAATACCGATGGTTATTACAAGGTAATTGCATTCTGAAATGTCACCTGCTCCTTTCAAAATAGGAAGGGCTAATTTAGTTGACATAGGAGTATAAGCGCCATTTTATACATGATGATATGTCCATGTACTTATATGGTAGTTCATATGTGTATATATTGCATTTATCATTGTATAGAAAGCACTCAATGAAAAGTTTGTTACATGCTCTGCATATATTAATTTTTAAAGAATTATTTTATTTAACTTTATTTATTGATTTATTTTAATTTGACCAGAGAGAGAGAGAGAGAGGAAAAGTGAGAAAGCAAGCCGCCAGCTCTGAGACTCAGATCACGGTCAGCCATGTGACCTTAACCACCATGCCACCTGCCGGTCCCTATACTAAATTTTTATTACATTGATTTGCATTGTATCATAAGCTCTTCCTAAAGCCATTAGATAAGCATAACAGTTCCTACTGCTCAATTATATAAAAGAAACTGATGTTCAAAGTGCCTAATACATTTGGATAGGATAGCACATATTTTAGTAGGATGGACTAGGACTCAAACCTCTTTCCACAATTTTCAAGTACCTTGCTTTTACTTTGTACACTAAATTTTAGTTCTATTCTTTTCTTTTTCTTTTTTTTTTTTTTTTTTTTTTTTTTTTTTTTTTTTTTTTTTTTTAGAGAGAGAGAGATTTTTCCTGTAGGGCACATATACTCACCAGAGAGAGAGGGAGAGACAGAAAGTGAGAAATCAACCCCCAGGGAAGATGGCCACACTGCAATCCCTTCTCCATTCTCCTCTAGGGATTTTGGGCGCGCACACACACATGCCTGGTATGAGATTTAAATCGCCAGGTCTGGGACTCAAATCATTGTCAACTATGTGGGAGTCCAGCAATGTAACCATTACACCATCTGCTGATCCCAATTTCAGTCCTTTTCTTTCTTTCTTTCCTTTTTTTTTTTTGGTGGGGGTAGTTGTGCTCGCTAAAAAGGCAGAGAGACAGAAAGTGAGAAATCACCCCCCAGGGGAGATGACCACGCCACAATCCCTTCTCCTCTATTCTCCTCTCGGGATCTTGGGCACGCACGCACACGTACCCAGTGTGAGTTTAAGCCACTGGATCCGGGACTGGAACTGCAGTCGACTACATGGGAGTCCAGTGACATAGCCATTATGCTATCCCTTGGTCCCTCAGTTCTTTTCTTCCATTTGTATAATACATTGTTTCTCACTTAGCTGGTATATACTACAATAATATCATTATTCAAATTTTTAAATGCCTGTTTCAACATTGTTACCAAAAAGAAGCCCAAATAAAATTTAAATGTTTCTTAAACTTCTGTAAGGCTAGACAAAGGCTATTATTTACCATTTTTATTTCTTTCAGTTTCTTTCAGATAATTCCACTCTACTTCAATATATATGGAGGGACGATAATGCATTTCAAATCTCACTTGAGTAGGGTTCACAGAAGTGAAATATCTTTTCGAAGGAAAAGACCTTTCTCAGCGATCATCTCTGCCAGACTTCTTAGAGCAGTGCCTAAAATTAGCCAGTCTGATTCCACGGGGTTGGACAGAAACTGGACTGGACTTTTCTGAAAGGCTAATAACATGGTAGGAAGTTTTAATAGATGTACAAAAATGTTACAGTTTCATGCACTATAATTGCCATATGTCACACATACACATACTCATTTTCTACAAGCGATGAAGTGATGAAAACCCTCATGACAAAACTATCAGCTGACTTCAGTACTTCTATAAGTTAGAAGGATAAACAGACAGATGTTCCAGTGAGAAATCTAAAGACATAGGAAGTCTTTTTCTTTAAGTTCAAAACCAACTCCTATGCAACTATAGATAAGAGAAGAGAAAAGTCTTAACTATGAAACGCATGGGAAAGTTAGACAATTCCAGTATGTTCCAAAGGCAGTTAACACAAGTGCATAGTGCCTGTAGCTCTGCTATAATTGCCTAAAAGGTCCTCCTGAAAATGCTAATACGTGCTATAAAAGAAAAGATCAAAGCGATGTTTTCCGTTTATGATTTATTTTTAAAACTATCATAAAATATCAAACATATCTTATAGAATTTTTTAGGTTCCTTTCTTCTTTCCATCTTTCCTATCATTATTTCTTCGATGAGCAAGAAAGAGAGAGAAACAGAGAGACCAGCCCCCACGACAGGCCTCCCCTAATGTGGGACCCACCCCAGATCATGAGGTCACTGAGGGCAAGCCCAGTACTCCCCACTTGGCCAGCCCTGTAGAGCATTGTGTCACCACTGTGCCACCGTCTGTTCCCATCTGTATCATTTCATTATTTGAAAAACATAAAGCCTTACCTGTGTATTTTGAATAACTAAATTATACAAAAACATATTTGGTGCCTAAGAGGAATCATTTTTTTTTATCACTATAGGGTGCATATGTCCTCCAGCATGTGTGTGTGAGAGAGAGAGGAAAAGTGAGAAAGCGCCCTCCAGAGGAGACGGCCACGCTGCAATGCCTTAGTCTCCATTCTCCTCTCAGGATTTTGGACATACACACACATGAACCAGGTGTGTTTTTCAAGCCTCTGGGTCCAGGACTCCAACCATGTGAGTCCCTGTGAGATCCAGTCGCCTTACCACCATGAGACAGGTTCACCCAAGAGGACAAAACTTAAACAAAACATTGAGGTTCTCAAACTGTGACAAAATGAAATGAGCAAAAATTCAGATCCCTTCAAAGTAAAATTAAATGGCCATTGTTTTTTTTAAACAAGCAGCCATTATTTTTTTTAAATAGTGGTGGGGACAGTGGAAATATTTCTAAAATATATACATAAGTGGTGATTTGGAATTGCATAATTCAAAAATAGTAGCTCATTTATAGTTTATTTATTTATCTTCATTAGGATGGATATGTATAAAATAGAATCTTTATATAAAGTGAGACTCAAAATAAAATATGAAATATTACTATACAATAAAAATGTGTTGCAACTTATGATTCTCTGTGGGGTTTTTAGCAATATGCTAGAACTTTGAATGTATTCCTGTGGTCTGACAAGTTAGGGGAATACCTTGTATAGGAAGACATTTAAACCTAGAAAACAAAGAGGGGAATGAAAACCTGTACTTAGAAATCAATTTTAAGAGCAGCATGTGACATGAGGGACTAGACCTGCAGCTTGAGAATCACACCAGGCACATGTGTGTACATGCCCAAAATCCCGCAAGGAGAATGGAGAAGGGATTGCAGCATGGCCATCCCCCTGGAGGGTGATTTCTCACCTTCCTTCTCTGTCTCGCTCTCTCTCCCCACTCCCTCACCCCGCCATCCCCCCACCCCCAGGGTAAACATTCCCCTTCCTCCCCCTGCCTTTGAGTCTTTGCCACTAATTCCCTTCTATAGTGAGTTCTAACTAGAGTTTTTCATTTTCTCATTTAGCAGGTCTTCCTTTATTTGCACAAAAGCTAGTAAAGTACAGGAATAAAGAAATTAGTGTGAGAATAAAATAGGGCGCACAGACAAGAATAGTTACTGTGACATAGCTTATGATAGGCAAATGTCCACCAATAAAAGACAAACAAATTGTAATATAGTCACACAAGAGAAAACTTCACAACAACAAATAAAATGAACAAACTATACACAAACAACAATATGAATAATTATTAATAAAATAATACTGAGTAAAAAAGGCACCACAAAAGAACAGCTTCAATCCACTTTATAAAGTTTAGTAACAACAAACTAAGTCATATCTTGGGGCACATATTTATATGGCAAAACAATAAAGAACAGCAAGGGGGATGTTTGTCTCCTAAGTCATGTAGCAATCATCTTCCAGGTAGGCTAGCTGCGCTATTAGAAGTGAGCACACAGACGAGTTACATTATGCCGGCATCTATATTTATTGACCTAGCTGGAGGTTATATTTTCTTTTTCGATTCTTTTTCTTTTGTTGCTGTTGTTTTGGAGAGATTTTTACTTATAAGGCATGCATGTGTGTTCCCCAGAGAGACACAGAGAAACAGAATCAGAAAGTAAGAAATCACTCCCCAGGAAAGATGGCCACATCATAATCCCTTCTCCTCCATTCTCCTTTTAGGATTTTGGGCACGCATGCACACGCACCCCATGTGAGTTTTAAGCTGCAGGGTCCGAGACTTGAACCACAGTCAACTACATGGGAGTCCATGTCCTTTTTTGACTGTTAATACAGACTCATGCCATATGTTCCTTTCCTAGAATAAAGGACACATTTATTGACTTGAATTTGAGTGCAAAAGGCATAGGACACTCCCAACTTTTGTGGAAGTTATGCTGCATAAAAACATTCTTTCCTAGGAGCATGAGCTCCCTTGAGAAGTTACTCCCAAATTCCTGCTTCAAGCCAGGATTGTGTATCTCCTTCGGCTACAGCCATGTTTTTCTGCTTCACAGCTGTCAGGGGGAAAATGACTGCTTAGTGTATTTGCTTTGGGGCTCTACTGGATTCCTAATGGAATTCTGTGCTGCCCCCAGATAGCACTTGGGCACTGGAGAAAACAGCTGAAGCAGGAAGGTCCCTCGGAACCACTCATGTCCCCTGAAGTAGACCACAAAGGAATTCTCTGGCTTTCCTTTAAAGTAGGCCATAACACCCTCTTTCAAGAGATGTATCTTTACTCTCAGAGAATTTTTCTTATCTCTAGGAATCAGCAAATGGCACAATGGTTACATCACTGGACTCCCACATAGTTGACTGCAGTTGGAGTTTCCAACCTAGTGGCTTAAAACTCATGCTGGGCGCATGTGCACAAGTGCCCAAAATCTGGAGAGGAGAATGAAGGAGAAGGGGTTGTGGCATGGCCATCCCACTTGGTAGGTGATTTTTCGCTTTCTTTCCCTCTGCCTCTCTCTCTCTTTCCAGCAAGTACACATGCCCTATAGCAAAAATCTCTAAAACAAAAGAAGAAAAATAAAAGAAATGTCGCTATTTCTGAAGACACAGGGGCAGAAAAGAATCTGAACAGGCCTTACTAAATATCCCCTAATTAATTACCATAAAATTATACCCCCTTTGTCCAATTATACTTCTGCCCTATACTTTTACTTTTCATTAAACCTAAGCAAGAAAGTACACAGGTTTTCCTGGGTAGGATCTTCATTCCAGAAGTCTCTTGTGTCACATAAAACTATGTTAAACAAATTTGCATATTTTTCTCTTGTTAATCTGACAATTTTTATAGGTGCTCCAGTCATGAACCTAGAAATGAGTGAGAAAAAAAATTTTCTCCTATACATTGCCTTTTCTTAACCCATCTACAGAAATCAGAAAATTAATTCTGAAATTATATCATAAAGTTTAGTCTCAATCATCATGTTTTCTACCCCTCACCCATTATTCTCACCTCCCCAATTCTGTGTTCCTAAGCCCCTGAAATATATGATTTTGAATACTTAAAGTTGGAATGGGATAAGTTAAGAGTCATTCTCTCTCATGATCTTGGCAACATCTGAGATTCTTTTTGCCAAAATTCCAGGCAGCTGTGTAAAATCTGGTGTTTGGGAATGAGCAGACATGCGAATTAAGTGTGTGGGCGCTATTGTTTGGTCAAAATTTATAGGTTTCCCTTTTGAGTTTCAGGTTTATAATCAGTATGAATAATAACCTGCTATGTTTAAGGTTGTAATTTAATTCAAGGATACAAGTATGCACATACAATGCTGAAATATTATTACGCTTTTGAGTTATACATGTCTTTTCTATGCTTTATGCAACTATTACACTCAGGAATATTCACTAATTCTGTCAGTTAACTCACATGTACCATTTTCCTGATGTATGAGATAGTTTATCCCTTTCTGTTGACTCAACACTAATACTTTGCAGTCGAATAAACTTGATTTATTCTCCTCTACACAAAGCTGAATAAGTACAGCACATACATTTCTTTCTTTTTTAAAATTTTTTAATTAAGGAGAGGTTTTTTTCTACAGGGTGCATGTGCTCGCCAGAAAGACAGAGAGAGACAGAGAGATAGAAAGTGAGAAATCACCCACCAGGGGAGATGGCCATGCCACAATCCCTTCCCCTCCATTCTCCTCTCAGGATCTTGGGCACGGACACACTATCGCGCCTGGCGTGAGTTTAAGCCACTGGGTCCAGGACTCAAACCATGGTTGACTACATGGGAGTCCAGCGACATAGCCATTAGGTCAACATCTGGTCCCTACATTTCTCTTTTTACAAGCTTATTTATCTCCTCAATGATAGAGATAAATGGTGAGAGAGACAGTCATCCCCAGCAGGGACTTCACACCACAATCCAGCCAGGATTATGGGCACACAGAAGCCTGGCATGTACAGGGAGACCTCAAGACACAAATCTGGGACTTCCCATGTGGCCTCAGCATTGCAGAGAGTTGTATTACCACTGCACAGCTAACAGGTGGTTGATTTCTCTTTTTTATGCCATTCATATCCAATAATGTTAGCCTAATCAAGAGGGCTTCAGAATACTTCTGATTTCAACTCCAACAATATAAAGAGCTTGGAAGTCATTGTTCTTTTCCTTACAACAACAACAAAGCTGAATAAACTGGAAATCAGTGACTTTTCTTGAACCCGTCAGAGAAGAGAAATTCCAGGTCTACACAATTCCCTGGAGAGATAAGTGAATTCAGAGAAACACAGCTGATGTGTACATAACTGGAGCTGAAGCTATTAGAGCTATAAATGCATAGGAACTCATAAGTGGGGATGAATTGTAGAAACTGATTCTAAACTAGCATGAGAATCAGAAAACCCTGGAGACTGTGGTCTAATGGAGAGCCCCCACATCTTTGAGTGATCCACCTCCAGGAACTACACGAGATTCTCACATTGAAGTACTCTCATGGCTTTGGCAAGGGGAGGGACAGAGTGATTATTGTGAAGTACACACGCATCCTGCATAATGAAACCCAGTCCTTCCAGGAAAAAAAAAAAAAATTAAAAGAGTCTTATTCACTTTGGGGAAGAACTGTAGTCCTTGCTAGCCTTCCTATTCCAACTGAGGGGGTGAAAATCTATACCACAAAAGAAACTCTTATGAAGGTCATAGCCAGAGACAAAAACCTACCAAAAGACTGAGATAGAATCATAAGCTTATGTAATACTCCTGTGTCACACCTCTTCACTACACCAAAAGGCACCAGTGTAACAACAGTATGCCTCAGCTGAAAGCAGTACGGACACAGGCTTTCTCTGAAGAAGGGTACTTAGGGAAGTCCAAAGTCCATAAGGGAGACAAGCAGGACACTGCAGGAATTCAAAGCCTGGTACCTACAACTACAACAAACATTATAAACAACCTGATTTAAGCCAGCTCATAACTTGGTAGTTAGGGTGGCTAGACTGCAGTTGGCTGTCTGGGCAGTTCAAGTCCTGGACCAGGAGCTTGAAAAATCACAGTAGATGCATGTACATGCATGCACAATATCCCCAAATGAGGGAGAAGTGAAGGAGAGGGGATCGTGGCATGACTACGCTGCATGGGGGGGGGGGGGGAGGGGGAGTGCTTTCTCACTTTCTGTTTCTGTTTCTCTGTCTCTGGCCAGTGCACACACCCTCTGACAAATTAAAAAAAAACTGATTTATAGACAGACTAGTATAAATCCTTACACTAAAGTCCTGTTTACCTCAGTTTCTATTACCTGAACAAAAAAATTACAAGACATGCCAAAAGGCAAGAAAAAATGCAGATAAAGAGACAGAGCAAGTACAAGAACTAGGCTCAGACAGGGCATGGGTATTAGAATAATCAGACAGACAATCTAGAATAATGACTAATATGTTAGGGCTTTATTCAAAAAAGAAGGCAACATGAAAATACAGGTGAGTAATGTAAGTAGAGACATTAAAGCTCTAAGAAAGAGCATAAAAATGTTAGAAATAAATAAAAAATACGGTAACAGAAATGAATGCCTTTGATGATCTTACTAGTAGATCAGACATAACTGAGGAAAGAATCAGTGGGTTTGAAAATAGACCTATAGAAACCTTCAAACTGAAGAGCAGAAAGATAAAACAGTAACAGTCTCAGAACATCCCCAAACATCAGCCAGACTCGAGAAAGGTAACGTATTTATAATTGCAATATCAGAAGGAGAAGTGAAAGGGAATGGAAATGAAGGGTTCCAACTGTGATCTGGTAGGGATATTGTCAGTAGGTGTATCTGGGGAATTAGGATGAGATTCACTCTTTGGTGTGTAGGATGTGGCCTAGAGTCTTAATAAAGCAAAACAGATTAGAAATGGAATCAAGAAACTTGACTAAACTACCTTATTTTCTTTCATTCCTGCAACTGGAAGGTTCTCCTACAGTAAGGGTCAGAGGTTGCCACCATGATTGATTGATTGATTGATTGATTGATTGAATTTTTTATATACATTCAATGACATTGTTTAGCTTATGAAGTGAACATTTCAATATGTGAACATTTCTCCCCAGTCCAGTTGATCAAAATATCTTCAACAGATAACACCACACCTCCCCATCACGTCAATGCCCTGCCTCTGTATCCCTCCCAGTTAGGTTTGGGCCACTGCTTTGCACTATCCTGACATCACAGCAGTCTCCTCTATGCGCCTCGATTGTTCCCTGTCAACATTCTCCAGAGTCACTGCAGAGAGTGGGGAATAAAGGAAACTATAGCAGGAAAAACTTTTTCTGGACCTTTCTCGAACACGTTGGATATTTCATGCTTGGTTTATAACACGATCCGGAGTCCAGGAGAAATCAAACTTAAGGTTTTACTATATTATTATTATATCTTCTATTTAGAAATTTCTGTACCTAAATTCCCACCCTAGCTTTCAAAGCTCACCAGGATAAATATTTTGAACTTTGTCTAATAAGTCAGTATAATTTTAAGACTTTTTAGCAGCCATGTAGGGAGTAGACATTAGGGAAACAAGACTGGTAGTAAAGCAATTAAGAAATATAAAAGTAATGATGAGGGCCTGAACTAAGGTTATTGCGGTGTCCTGCAGAGGAAGGATACATTATATAAAGAGAGAGGACTTGGGGCCAGTGAGAATGCTGAAAAAGAAATTTATCTTTGAGGACTATGTAAACTGAACATACTCCCTATTATGGACATATTGGTATTCATGTTTATGGAGAAGTTTCAAATGATATGAGTGGGACAATGGTAAAATTAAGCTTAATGAGAATAGAGCCTGTATTTTAAAGAGTGGGAGAGAAGTCTGAAAAGGTGAGGGAGTCAGGATATGAAAAGCCACACGAGTCTGACTGATTTGAATAGGCTAACACAGACAAGAAGGAACCAGCGGAGGGTCTTGAAGAACATCATGCAGCAACATGGAGGATATCCGAGTGGGAAGGGGGCGAGGTCGGAGGTAGAGACTGACAGTCTTTGAGGGATTTCAGTCATGGAGTGTCTTTACCTCTCGGCTTCTCATAAAAGAAGAGTAGTAATCCTAATGTCACACACTTACCAAAATGTTCAAGGCAAAAGTATAGTATAATGGCTCTGAGAACATACTCTGAACCCAAACTCTGTGGATTCAAACCCCAACTCTGCAGCATACTTAATAAATATTCTTGGATAAATCCCGGAACCTCTTGTGCCTCCACTTCTGGCTCTGTTGAATGGAACTTACAGCCATCCCTACTTCCCAGGCTTCTGTGACGGTTTAAAGAATACACATACACAGTGAACTCTGTAAAGCACACAGTACTCACTATGTTAAATGTTAGGCATAATTACTCATACAGGGCACTTGGCTCAGTAGCCAAGACAGTGCTCAATAAATGTGGTGGTGACTCTTTTTCTTTTCCTTTCTTTCTTCTTTTCTTCTTTCTTTTCTTTTTTCTTTTTTTTTCTTTTTTCGGAGAGGTTTTTGCTACAGGGCGTGTGTGCTCACCAGAAAGACAGAGAGAGACAGAGAGACAGAAAGCAAGAAATCACCCCCCAGGGGGGATGGCCACGCCACAATCCCTTCTCTTCCATTCTCCTCTCAGGATCTTGGGCACGCACGCACATGCGCCCTGCGTGAGTTTAAGCCACCGGGTCCAGGACTCGAACCGCGGTCGGCTACATGGGAGTCCAGCGACATAGCTATTACGCTACCTGCTGGTCCCGTGGCTTCTTTCCTTAAACAGAAAATGTCAGACATTTAGGTGGGACCCGAGGCTCCTTAGCCCTAAGCACAGCTCTCCACCCTACAGCACCGTTGTCTGGTACTGAGCAGCCTCACTTGAGTCACCCCAGCAGCGAGGCGCTCAGAAGCACATTCCACGGGAGTACGCCAAGCCTCCAGAGGAAGACACTCTCTGCCTCAGCCTCTCTGACTTTTGGCAAATGACCATGAGTTAGTGCCCAGCTCCTCTCAGCCAGGGTCATAAAACCAAAGCAGACAGTAGAAAGGCCCTACGCTGCCGTTAATGGGCAGCACTGTTTTCTTTAGAAAACAACCTCTCTGAGAGGCTGAACAGAATCTGCCCCTGTCCTTTTCCATGTCCAAAGTCTCTTGGACACCAGATTTGATCTTCTGCACCCTATCACAAATCTATAAAAAGCATAGGTTTCCATGTCATTGTCTGGATTGAGCAAAATTTTGCTGTACTAGTTTGGGATCATTTATGTAAAAAGTGTAGAGCTTGAAATTGAGATAATTGGGACCAGTAGATGGCATAATGGTTACATCACTGAACTCCCATGTAGTTGACAGCAGTTCGAGTCCCAGACCTGGCAACTTAAAACTCAAGCCAGGTACATATGTGAGTGCCCAAAATCCTGAGAGGAAAATGAGGGATTGTGGCGTGGTCATCCCCCATGGGGGGGGTGATATCTTGCTTTCTGTCTCTCTGTCTCTCTCTGTGTCTCTGGCAAGCACACACACCCTTTGGGGGGGTAAAAAAACTCTCTTTTATTAAAAAACAATTGAGATAATCAACAATTAATTATTGAGAATACACAACATGTCAGACACTATTAGAAAACAGGACTGCAAATGAATCAAATATCAATATTTCCTTCTAGACTTTAAATCTATTGCAAAGACAGTTCCACATGAATAAATAAAACATGAGGCAGAGCATGAAATGAATTTTACTAGTAATGGACTCTAGATATTCCCCTCTGAGATTCTGGTCTTCACTTCTCTTGGTTTATTCTAATGATAGCCATTCGAGTCATGAAATAAGAAATGATAACATGATTGTCTGAGAATTTGCATGTTGGCAACTTAATTTTAAATCTGAATACTATAATTTGGCTTTACACATTAAAAATATGATGATAAAAATGATAGAAAATGTATAGGTGCTAAGAACATTAGAAATATTATGGATTTCATTTGGGAGTAATTTTTACTCCATCTATTTCTAACTAATTTATTCTAAGTTAGCTCATGAAAAATGAAAATGGAAGCCAAAGGAGAAACTTTATAAATTTGTGTTGGCGGCATGCAAGAGCAAGAAGAGGCAATAAGTCTGTGAAGGAGAATCTCTTTAAAAAAAATGTCTTGCAAGTATTTGGAAATCTGAAACTAAAATAGAGATAGCAGAGGTCAGGACTAGACATGGGTATTGGGAAAACACCTCTTGAACACAGATAAAGTTCAAGTCCAGAGGTGTGATGGTTTAAGGAGAAGACATGAGAGCCAAAGGCTGAGTAATGTGGTAAATAATCATAGCTTGGCAAGAGGAGAAAAAGAAACCTGCCAAGTAGTCAGGAAAAAAACCTACCTGTGAGTAATAGAATACTAGGAGATAATATTCTCATAGAGTAGAAGGGACACGAGGGCTTTCATGAGAAGGCAGTGGTCAGCGAATTCTAATCATTTGGTTGGGGCAGAGGGACTGGTGATCATGATTAGCCAAACGAGGTCTCCAGTAAAATTGAGAAGAAGTGGTTTCAGAAGAATAATTACTATGGAAGCTAGAATTCAACAAATTAAGTTGAGATTTCTTTAGTATAGTAATGACTGCTATCATCCAACAATTTGGGAAGACTTGAGTTGTTTCGTTGTCCTAAAAGTCAATGCATTTTCCCTGAATCACAGGGAAAAGATACACAAATATCCCATGAGTTAGAGATCAGGAGAGTGCAGGAGGAGGAGCCTAACTGCCTGAAGATTTTCCAAGAGGAATGATACTTTTCTTGGAAAAGCTACCAGTTCTTGGCCTCTCGTTTCCTCCTCCTTTGCCTTTCTTTTTCATATCATGCTTAATTATTGTTAGTCTGTGGATTGCAAGTGTTATTCCTATACAGGTGGAACGACGTCATTTCAGGACTGGATCCTGATTCTCTTGACTTGCCAGTTAATGCCCCATCTGACTCATGGTGCCACAGGCACTTACTGCTCAGCAGCCAGGTGCGATAACTCTGGGAGATACAAATCCCACAGCCATAGCGAAGATTAGAATTCTCATCTAGTAAACAACTTGGCCCATAATTTTAGTTTTGTTTTCTTACTTGATTGAGCTATTGCTTGAAAAACACAGGTCTTTTAAAATTATATATTTTACTTTAAACCGATTCCTAGAAAGTTACCCAATTTAACTGCAAAATTTGGAAGAATTTTTCATTCTCTATTTTCTTGACTTACTAGATGTGATTTTTTTAAAGAACCTTTTATGTTTCTATTACTACATAGAAAGAAGCCTTAAAAAGACCTGATCTGGGCCTCTTATCTGGTTCTTGACTCAGACCCTTTTTACACCTGCCACGTGGACATCCAGCCTTCTAGTTACCCAACGACCTGTGACTACTTATGATCAGTTCATAATACTAAGCTTTTTAAATGAAATGACCTATTACTTCTTAAGTTATTTTAAAATGAACACTTAATAAGTGTCTATATTTATGGGGTACAATGTGATGGTTTGATGCATGAATACCATGTGGAAGGATCAAAGCAGGCTAATTAGCATATGTATCACCTCAAATACTTATCTTTTGGGGTTAAAACATTTAAATTAAACATTTAAATTTCTTTCTCTTTTTGAAATATACAATGCATCATTTTAAACTATAGCTATTATGCTATGCAGTAGAACACCAGAATTTTTTTTTTTTTTTGATTTTTGCTATGGGGAGCATGTACTCACCAGACAGACAGATAGACATAAAATGATAATTACTCCCCAGGTTGGATGGCCATATGAAATCCCTTCTCTTCCATTTTCCTCTCGGGATTTTAGGCATGCACACACATGCACCCAATGTGAGTTTCATCCGCTGGGTCCAGGATTCAAACCACAGTTGGCAATGTGGGAGTCCAGCACCTTAACCACTATGCTACCCGTTGGTCTCTAGAACACCAGAATTTATTTCTGTAATCTAACTGTAATATTTTACATGTTGACCAACATACTCCCTTTTTCTACCCACTCCCTTGGCCCCGGCCTGTGGTAACAATCAGTCTACTCTCCCATACTACGAGTTTAACTTTTTAGATTCCATGTATTAGTGAGAACATTCAGTATTTGTCTCTTTGTGCCTGGCTTATTCCACTAAAGATGATGTCCTCTAGATTAATCCACATTGTCACACACAACAGAATTTCCTGTTTTATGTCTTAGCTTTCTATCCCATTCCATTGATCAATGTGTCTGTTTTTATGTTAATTATCATGCCTGCCACTTGATTACTGTAGCTTTGTAATATATTTTGAAATCTGGCAGGATGACAACTTTGGTCAAGATTGCGTTGACCGTTCAAGGTCTCTATTACTTCCTTTGTGTGTTATTTTTTTCAGCTTTCAGAACAGTGATTTCATAACAGTTCTATTATATGAAGAGTGTTGCACAATTGTCAAGTTGCTTTCACTTGCATTTCCTTACATTCCTGCGAGAAGACAGAACTGGCATTGTTATACTGTCACTAGCAGAATAGGTGGCTAGGTTCTATTCACTAGCTCATGCCATGGTGACTGTCAAAATCTTTTCAACATTCCCACATAACTGTCTCAAAAGCCTTTATGAAACTTCAGACGAGATTGGGCTTTATCTGAAGATAAAGCCCAGGTACATTTGCTTGGAGCAACTTTCCATTTGTGGTACACTAAAGTGTCAGAACCACTGCCTTCGGTCACCCTCCTCCTCAAACATCTTTGTAAGAGTAAGGGAAGGTTGTGGAAAGGCTTGGGCTTCTTGGCACACAATCAGTGCTGCCACACGGTAACAACAACAAACAGTATTTATTGGGGTTTGGAGCAATCAAAGAGTTATGCTTGTCTATTTTGACTTTGCACAGGGTGACTTGAACCAAGTTTTGGGCAGAATTGGGATGTGAACAATTTTTTCTGTCTTTCACTTTTATGTTGATAAATAATGACAGTAAATTAAATCGTAAAATCCCAGAACTTCATGTATAGAAGAAAGGTTGTACATTTTCTGAACAACATCCATTTATCCTGTTCAGAGTTCTCTGCAGGTGAGTTATAAACATCCTCCTTAGCTATTTCTGCCCTAATACTATTTTCCCAAATGGGATAAGGGTAAAGAGTGAATCTCATTGAGCCATTGAGTAGTGTTAATTAAGGACAGAAATGTCAGAACCAAAATACACACGTTGATCCAGGAGGAAAATAGTGCAATGTAGAGACAATCAATTCTCAAAAATGCCACCAAAGTGTATAAAAGGACAGGCATGAGGAGTCTTTATACTTAAATATCGGAGCTTACATACTAACATTGCTCCTATTGCCTGACTCTTGTGAGTTCTGCCTCTCCAGCACACTTCTCTGTGGCTCAGTCAAGCACTAGTCTGAGGAAATACAGCTAATTGGTTGCTTTGTTAATGCCAATTGGGAAAATCCAATTGTAATTCGAGTTTATTATCCAGTACAAGGTCTTGATGTTCAAAAATAGAATGAAAGGGGATCATTCTTTTTCTGTTTCTATGAGATTCTTCATGATTTTTGCAAAATAAACAGGGTGGTAGTACAATTTAAATTATTTTTATAACTCACTTTTATACATATGATTAACTAGTCATTACGGCTGCCTTGTGTAGGCATTCTCCACCTTATTTTTACTGATATGCAAACATGGCTAAAAGCAGTAAAAGTAACCCATGAAGTAATAGAGCTAATGCCAGAACCAACAGTAATGTAGTAATTTCAGTCACTCAAAACAAGGACATTTTATTCATGATACCTCAGAATGAAGAGGGAAAGGAAAAATTTATTTAAGAAACAAGAAATGGAAAATTATTTGTTGATGGTAACATGTATGGTAATATCCTTGATTAAGCCAATATACAGTGTATACTGGATGAAAAATTGCATTTTGTATGCTGTGAGGATGTACAGTGAATGTAAATAAAATAAATACATTTATAAAAATTAAAAAAAATTATAAAAACATCTTCAGAAAGTCATGGGAAGAAAAACTGATCACTGTTACTGCTGCACACCACTGGTATTTCATGCCTCATGGTGATTTAGTTTCACCCTTTCTAAGATGTTGATTTCTATTCCAGGGACTTCATCATGAACTATAAAAGAGTCCTTACTTCAGAATGTTTTGAGATCATAAGTGCAAAATCTGTTTGAGGGGCTAGATGTTTTGATTCCTTTACTTTGTAGGTGGTCTGGTGTGATTCCCAAGACCACCATCACTGTGGAGCTGGAACACTGGTTGATGGTACACTAGGGAATTAAAAGCAGTTGTTTTGCTTTCCAAAACAACAGCTGAGCTAACCAAGCCCAGGTCAGCATACACACACACACACACACACACACACACACATTCACACACCTGCATAAAGAGATTAGCCTCCAGCCCCAGCTCCACCCACCCAATCCCTTCATCTAAAAGTGTTTTTAATGTTTCAGAGTTCCCAGTCCCGCCCACGAACATCTAGAGATGGAGGCATGCAGATCTCTAGATCATAGAGACAAGCTTACAAAGAGAACTCCCAACCCAAGGACTGAGCTTGCTCAAACAGCAGCCGAGTATCAGGTCAGGAAATTTATATTCCCTGGTGTGTGTCTCTTATCTTGAAAATCCATTTACCTCAGCATTGACTTCTGCTTCTCTGTCCTGAGGCTCCCTGAAAGCATTAAGAGCCAAGAAAACAACTCTACCACCCGTAATGATAGGCTTCTGTCTGGACATTTGACGTGTGTCAGGTTTATTCAGCAAGTCAGAGGCAGGCCTGGGACCTGCCCAATCTTTGGACTCTAATTTTCGTATTTCAGCCTATAATCTGTGCTGCTCTTCAGGAAAAAAATGCTACCTATCACTGCCCAGAGACCTCCCTCTTAAAGTCTGTCACTGTAAAGCAGCTCTGTAGGTAAAATAATATTTCACAGCCCCCACAGAATAAACGAGGCTGCTGTGAGAGTCAGCCACAAGTCAAATGAGGTCTGACTAACCAAAACTGGTTACGTCTTGGGTTTAGAGAAACCTGAACAGGAGAATCGCAGCTGTCTTTCCCCCTGTTCGCCCCAGTGAACTATTGCTCCATCAGAGCTGTTCTGCTGAACCTGGCATGTGCTGTTCAAACCACCCCCTCAAGCTCAGACGTGTTTATGAACTTCTCTCAGAAAGTTCTGATGTTACCACTCGGGGACATTTGAGCAGAAGTTGTTTTCTTGTGGTCAAACCTTAATGAATCTACAACCTCTCCTCTAGTGGGCAGGGCTCCCCTCACACACGGCAGCCTTTGGGGCCAGCACGGTCAACATTAGTGTTTTAAGAAGGGAGGTGGAGGGACCAAAAGGATGGGAAAAAGTTAGCTTGGTTCTCGTTTCTGGGACACTCCTCCATGAGGAGTGCAACTTGGGGCCTATGTAACTCTATCCTAGGTTTCCAAAATTTCTCTGGGAATAGGTAGAAGAGGTAAGCAGTTCCCCAAAATCATCATAGGAGATATTATGATTTTAAAAGAAGATAAAGGTAGAAAGAATCATAGCAAAGAGAGAATGTTTGCAAAAGGATAGCTATCGATGGGGAGGCTGGATGTGGCACAACGGTAACACAACATGCTTCCAGGCTGACACATGGGTAGGCTCCAGATTTGCACAGAGACCTTCCTGATCACACAGAGCACTCATTTGCACAGAGACCTTCCTGATCACACAGAGCACTCTCGTGCCCATGATCTGAGACCGGCTGAAGCTGGGGAGGATTAGGGCTTGAGAAACCTGCTGGGGCTTTCTCTCTCTCTATCGCTCTCTCAAATCAGAAAAGAAATAAATAAGTTTTAAAGAAAACTTATCAATAGGTTCTGATTTAAACTAACAGAAAGAAACTTTGTAGGTACCAATTGAAATTGTGTTGTACTAAAGAGAAAGAAACTCATATTTACTAAATATTGGGTTGTCACGAAAGTCATGATGCATTTTTGCATAGAAAAACAGAAAAATACGTCATGACTTTCCCGATGATCTAAATGGTATTATGGCTTAGATACTCTGTGCAACACTTTAAGTAGACAATTTCATCTCATTTGCATCTTAAGAAAAAGGTATTACTGTGAGTCGTGGTCCTTCAAAGTTCTCATTTTTAAAAGTCATAGCCTGCAGAAACTCTAAATGTGACCTCACTTAGGTACAGAGTTGCAGATGTAATTATTGAGTCTTCGGGAATGTCGGGATGCATTTTTGCATAGAAAAACATAAAATAAGACATTATGACATTCCTGACAACCTAATACATGAGTTCAGACTGGATTCAATCTGATACAATTCATGTTTTCTTAAAAAAGGAAACGTTTGTGCAACGAGAAAGATGCACGTAGAGATATGACGTGAAGTACGCAGCAAGAAGACAGATATTTGAAAGCCAAGGAAAAGGCCTGGAACAAATCTCTCCCTCACAACTCTCAGGAGGAGATAACCCTCCTGACAAAGTCCCTGATTTTGGACTTATGGCCATCAGAACCATGAGAAAATGTCTGTTGTTTAAGTCACTCAGTCTGTGGTACCCTGTTACTTGTGACCTAGCAAACTAATACAGAAGTTATTATTATTACTTCATAGGAAAGGAAACCAAGGTTCAGAGAAGTTACTCAGGCTCATTCATAGCCAAAGAGTAGGAGCAGACCCATCTCATGCCAAAGTTTAACGCCCTATCCTGCAATCCCATGAAAGCTCGTTGCTGAAATATAATACGCCCCCTTTGAAAAGAGCATGATAGCTCCGTAGCTTTCAAACATTTGGGCTAACGACACCTTGTTCACAATGGAATGAAGAAATTCAATCAGTAAAACAGATGAAGACAGACATGTTTTAGCCGAAGCCGGGATGGAGCCCATTGTCTGACATTCATTCCTCTCACTCTTGCAACACGGTAATGGCTCTCTCTTTGAAACTCACTGTATAGAAAGGGAAACTAGGACCAGCAGGTGTTGTGGTGGGTAAGGTGCTTGATCCCACATGGTCAGCTCCTCAGTTCAGTCCTTCAGGTTTGAAAAATACATCAGGCACATGTGCTTATGTCCCCCAAAATACTGAGGAAATGGAGAAGGGGTTGGCAGATGCCCATTCTGCCTGGGGTTTGATTTCTGTTTCCCTCTCTGTGTCTCTATTTGTCTCTCTCTGATAAGTGCACATGCCCTATGGCCTAAAGAATAAAAAGAAGAGGGGCCAGTAGGTGACTTAGTAGTTAACTGCGGGACCCTCACATAGCCAACCCCAGTTCCCAGACCTGGTGGCTTGAAACTCACTCCAGGCGCATGTGCGTGCGTGCCCAAAACCTGAGAAAAGAATAAACGAGAAGAGTTTGGAGCCTTTCCCCCTGGGCAATGATTTCTCATTTTCTGTCTCTCTGTTTCTTTCCATCTCTCCAGTGAGCACACACACCTTATGGCAAAAATCTTTCTGAAAGAGACAAAAAATTTTAAAAATAAATAAAAAAAATGAAAGAAAAAAAAGGAAAGACAGGGAAACTTGATGAGCACGAATATACAATGGTACCTACTTCAAGGAAAACACAAGGGAGCAAGAGCAGTCATTGTTTAGTGTGAAAAGCAGACATTACACCCCCTCCTGCACAGGACGGAAAGAATGCACTCTTCAAAATATCTTCTCCATTGTTAGGTCGGTGGATTATGACAGGAAAGAGAAAACACCGGATGGAAGTAAATGTGCCACTAACAAACCGTGTGATTCAGGGCAAGTTCTTCCCGCTCTGACTTTGCTTCCTAGTCCCTAAGGTCTAGGTCATTATGTATGTTCTGTGAGTCTTACTGGCTCAGTGAGATGGCAAATGAAATGATGGCCATGGGGAAAAAAAAAAAAAAAAAAAAAAAAAAAAAAAAAAAAAAAAAAAAACCTGAAAATCATGGTGCTACAACACAATGAGAATTGTTCTCTTATTAAGTTCTCTTGCATTAAAAAAAAAAAAAAATCAATCAAAATTAGATCTTTAGTTCAACATCCTGAGGAACATAGAAGGACCTTCGATGAAGGCTGCTGATTCCCCAGACAAGCCGATAAGAGTCAGCCTGAGCACTGTGTCTGGGAGAATCAGCACACTGTGAAATTATGAAGTGTGATCATTAACTGGGCCATTCTGCAGAAGCCTTCATCTCCACATGCAGCATTCTCTTTGAAGTCCATGACCTTCTATGTGTCACTGAACTGCTGAATAACCACTCTGAACTGAATCAAGCATCCCAGCCCACCCCGCTGATGTAATCAGACAAGGCTCACCCTGCACAGTCAGAGTCTCTGATTAGCATTCAGTTCAGCAATTCAAGTGGAGCACTTGGGAGCTGGAAAAGCAAATAAGGCTGGCATTCAGGCATAAACCATGTCAACTTCAGGAATAAGAATGAGTAACCTTTAATTCATTTTGTCCTACTAGACCTGTTGTAAACTCTTGGAGACTCATTTATTTTAAATGGAGAGTTCAATAAATACTCTGTTAATAACAATGAAAGGGCACTATTTCATTTTCTTCCTAGATTTCTTAATATTGCAGAATGTCAGAGCAGGAGGAAAACTTGGAGATCACCTGGCCTGATGCTGTTATTTTATTGGTGGAGGAACAATACCTTGAGAGGGACACTGACTTTCAAAGTTCGTTCAAGGGGTTAGTAGCAGAAAAATGATGAGAATTCAAAATTTGAAGCCAAGTATTTTCCAAATATTTGTTCTATTTATTGACTGTAAAAATATATATATTGGCATTATACGAGTGCTGGGGAGGTTGCAAAGATGGAATCTAATTTTTACTAACATATTTTGGGACTTTGACAGCAATAATAAATTCACATAAAGTACCTAATTGTGTGACTCTTTTCTGGGTGTAGACACTAAAAGTTGCATTAGGGAAGGGTCTTGTGAAATAATGATGGAATATGCATGTCAGGTGGACAAAGTTAAAATCAATTATTAAACAGCTTGATATCAGTGCATTTATTTTTATGGGTTGACAAACTTAATGGCTTAGTTTGTAATCTAACTTTCGCAAATCACATGGGTACATTCTATAAGTTGTTATAGGCATTCTACATGAACTTTATAAAAAGATGGCTTCGTATAGAAATTAATCATAGGTTCTATAAATCTCTGTAGCAATTTAGAAAAACCTTTCTGAAATGAAGTTTATTTTTTTTTCACATTGCTTTTCAAGACATTAAAAAGTGAAATGACTCATCATACTTGAGAACTGCATGACTATGGGCTACTTCTAAGTGCCTCAATTTTTTAATTTTTAGCATAGAGGTAGTATTACTACTTACTTCATAGAATTTCTGTGTTAATTAAAATAACGAAGTACTTATGTGTTCACTCATATTATAGTCATTCATATCACACAAATGAGAAGCTGTGAAGCTGGAACAGAATCTGCTTTCTGGAGACCTCCAACAAGGTGCCTAGCAAGCTTTTCTCCTACCAAAAAGGACCCAAACAAAGAAACGTAGCTGATATTCTGCTGGAGTGTCCCAGGGAGGGGGTAGGGTTAGAGTATAGTGGGGATGTGGTGGAGATGCTATGAAGCATGGGACTTTGGATGGCCTCGTAGTCGGAGGAGCAAATCGCCCTGCATCATCCAAGTCAGTACTGAATGGGAACTGGAAATAAAACTTTCAACCACTGGTGCCAGCAGTTTGCATGGTGACTAAGGCATTGGACTCCCATATGACTGACCACAGTTCATATCCTGAACTTGGCAGCTTGAAAAGCACACTAGTGTGTGTGCATGCATGCCCAAAATCCCAAGAGAAGAATGGAGGAGAAGTGATTGAGGTGGGAGGTGTGGCCATCCACCCTAGGGAGTGATTTATCACTTGCCCTCTCACTCGCTCTCGGGCAAGCACATGTGCTAAAACCTTTTAAAAAAGTTTTTTTTAAAAGGTAAATAAATAAATAAATAAATAAATAAAAACTTTTAACCACCATTAGATATCCGGAGTGTTTACTACAGGGGAAACTGTAGCCTTCACTTTCCCTGAGACCAATTTGGAGCATGTCCAAGGAGTTCATGCTACTAAATTGCTCTAGAGAGGACCACAACAAAAACAGTAGATTCCATAAACTAATTATTCACACCTAGTTGTACCCTCTCTCACCCAGGCTATGGCTGCAAAAACCAATGTGACCACACCTTTCCACATACTGTGGGAACAGCCACCAATGCAGAAAGCTACTGAAGTACCATGGCATTCCTACCCTGCAGCCTATGGAAGCAGACAGGTGAATGACCCTCACTACAGCCAAGAGATCCCACCCCACTACATCCCATAAACACATACAGGAGAGCAATCCCAGACATAGCTGCCAACACCAGAAGCTGACAGAGTGGTCTCACACCCCTGCAACCTGCTGGAGGAGCACCATGAGTGACCCTGCTCACCGTTGTGCTACAAGTGAGACTCTGCCCCCACATCTTGCAGAAGAAGTTGAGAAAGGTAACCTATCCACAATGGCACTACATTGAAACCCCCCTCCCCCTGTTACCACGTCTGATAGGCACAGCAAGTTGTCCTGTCCATTGCCAATTCCAGCCCAGAAGTACCAGAGTAATCATGCCCACTCATGAATACTCTCTGCCACTAGGAGAGCCAGGTGTCAAGTGGGAAGTGTGCCCGATAAGCCTCTGTAGCTTAGGCCACAGAAGTGTTCACACACTAATTACAGCTGAAGAAACTATTAAGGGGACTACACTACTATGCCTACCTAGAACCAAAGTCAATGGACCCTATCTAATCAGCATCTTCAGATCCATCTACAGGAAAAAAAAAAATCTTTCACCACAAAAGTCATATAAAATTTGTAGAGGCAACTTCTCCACCAGATGTGCAAACATCGATATAGGGACAAAAGGTACATAAACAATTAACATGACACCTTAAAGGAACATAATAATTTTCCAGCAATAGACCTCAAAGAGAAAGAAATTAAATTCCTGAAAGGAATTCAAAACAACGGTCATAAGGAATTCAATGAGCTACAAGAGAACACAAATAGACAATTCAATAAAATCAGGAAAATAGCATATGACCTGAATGAGAATATCAAGAGGATAAATATCATAAAAAGAACCAAACAGGGAGCATGCAGTGGTACAGTGGTAACATGATGCTCTGTGAGGCTGACACATGATAAAAGGTATGACACTTGTGTCTGGATATCTCCCTGCATATGCCAAGTGTGCTCATGCCCATGATCTAGAGTTGGTTGAGGCTGGAGGTGGATCATGGAATAAAGCATCTATTGAAGTTCTTTCTCTCTCTCTCTCTTAATAAGTTTTAAAAGAAAAAGTGCTAGAGATAAATCTTGGATTTGAAAAACTCAATGAAAAGAATAAAAAAAAATGAAAAGCTTCAACAAGAAACTTGACCAAGTAGAAGAAAGAATTTCTTCTTGAAACTGGAATTTTGGAATAACCCAGTCAGGCATAAATAAAAGAAATAATAAAATGGAATGAAGAAAATCTGTAAGACCTATGAGAAATCATAAAGTAAACAAATATGAGGGTACTTCAAATAGTTCATGGAAAAATTGAATTAAATTATGACTATATTTTGGTGCAAAACAATTTTCTTAATCTATACATAGCTTTTTCATAGTATGCATTTTCACAAACTCTTTGAAGACCTCTTTTATTTACATTATAAAATTTCCAGAAGGAAAAGAGATGATAAAAGGGCATAGAAAGCATAGAAAAACTGGTTTATGAATTAATAGCTAAAACCTTCCAACATTTTGGGAGATATATGGCTATCTAGATCTGGGAAGCTCAGTTTCCCAAACCAACTCAACCCAAAATCATCTTCTCCAAGGCACATTACATGTATTTGTCAAAAGCTGAAGACAAAGAGAGAATTTTAAAGTGCAAGAGGAAAGTGTCAAGTTATATATAAGAGAACCACTACTAGACTAACAAATCTATAAAAACAATAAAAGAAGACAAAGGGAAATAGTTAGGGTGTTAATTTGGCAAAGGTTTTTTGATTGAGATCTCAAAAACAAAGACAATAAAATAAAAAATAAACAAATAGGATTCTACAAACTAAAATCTTTAGTAAAAGAAAACAATTATGAGTGAAGAGACAATCTACAGAATGGTAAAAAGTATTTTCAATTTACTCATCCAAAAGGGGATTAATATCCAGTATATAAAAGTAACTCAAGCAGTTCTGTAGTCAACAACAACAACAAAACAGGAATAAAACCCACAAACAAATATAAAAACTTTCAAATAAAAAATGAGCAAGCAATCTGAACAGACATTTCTCAAGATATAACATACAAGTGACAAATGGCCAACAAGTATGTGAAAGTTATCAACATCAATGATCATTGGAAAATGCAAATCAAAACCACAATAAGATACCATTTCACTCCAGTTAGAATGACTGTTATTAAAAGACAAAAAATAACAAGTGTTGGTGATGATTTAGAAAAAGGGGAAATATTACATACTGTTAATGGGGAATGTAACCTAGACAGCCATTATAAAAACATTCTGGGGGTCTCTCATAAACCCCAAACTAAAACTACCCTATGATCCAATAATCCTACTATAGAGCATGTATCCAAAGGAACAGACATCAGTTTGCCAAAGTAATACCTGAACGTCCATGTTTATTGCATCCCTATTCACATTACCAAGATATAAAATCAAATTATATTTCTGTCTTAGTGTACTATTATGTTGCCAACAGAAACGTCTGAAAGAGTTATTCATAAGGATGGAGGTTTATTCAGTTCATGGTTTGAAGGTGTGAGATTCAGGGACCAACTTTTAGTGAAGCTACAGCATGGCAAAGGGTAGAACCTTGAGTAGAGAGGCTATTTATAACCTTCTGTCTCCTGGTCCCCTTTCCCCTCTTGTAAGTCCACAAACATTTAATTACAAGGAACTCACCCTAATAACTGTAAAACATCCAAAGGACCCACCCAGGGACTCTATAAAGGGATATAGTTTTCACTTAACACCTTTACGATGTAACCAGTTCTCAACATGTGAATTTGGGGAGACAGTCAAACTATGTCAGTTTTCATCAAATAGATAAAGAAAATGTGGGTATATATTCACAACTTAATACTATCTGGTCATTTGAGGCAACATGGATTAATCTGGAGGACACTATGCTATATGAAATAAGTCAGATAAAAAAAAGGAAAAACTGTTCTCATTCATATTTGAGGGCTTAAAAAATGGCCTTGTAAGAGAAGAAATTGTGTTTATGAGAGTTTGGGAAAGGTAGGGAGGCTGGGGAATAAAGAGATATTGGTTAAGGAATATACAATTGCAATTAGGAGGAATAAGTTCAAGTGTTAGTAACTGTAGTTGATAATTATTGTATGTTTTAGGATAGCTAGAAGAGAGGATTTTAAATGCTCCCAGCATAAAATAATGACAAATGTTTGAGGTTATAAATATAGAACTTATCCTGTTTTGATCCTAACAGTTTATTGCATTAATAAACTGAAGCATCACACTATACATAATAAATATGTACAGTTATTGTGTCAATTAAAAATATAAAAACAAACCAAAAAAAATTATGGTTCCTGACTTATTTCTCTGCCTTTACTTTCTCTCATTCTTCCTTTTAATTTTTGTCTTAGTCAAGTGGTTTGACTTTTCTGTATTTTGTGGGTATCTTCCCTCAAAAAAATTTCTTTTTTCTCAATTGGAGATACCAGTTCATTTCCATTACCCTTTTATTTGAAATCAGGTTATATTTTACAAGTAATTTGACACTTTTTCAAAGATCTAAATAATTAAATTCAAATATTTCCAGTCTCATTGTGCAGTTATAAATTGATAATCTGAACTTTTGCTTTCTCAAAAAGAATATTTTACACCTTTAGTGCACATTATTAATACAAGATGCTATTATATCCTTTATTAAATGTAATTTTCAAAAGAACCCTATGAGTTAGTCACAATTCACCTTTTTACAGTTGAGGACCTGAGGCTCAAGGAAGTTAAATGAAAAAGCAAAATCAGTCAATTAAAAGTGACAGAGCTAAGACTAGAATGTAGGTCAAGCTCCATGACCTCAGACATGAATAAAGCCCAGGCAGGAGCAATACGCTAGGTAATAGAGAAATCTACGGAAAACTAGAGAGTGAGCACTCCAAAAGTGGTAATGTTGGCCTGATATTAACTACTTTTTACTTTGTAAGAGAAGCTAGATGTATTTTTATGCAAAATATCCTAATTCTAGAAACATTTGGAAGTCCAAACAAAAAATACCCTTGGATGACCTGCTTACAATTTTTGTAATGTTTATTTATTTATTCAGTGAAGGAGAGAGAGAGAGTAAGAGGGAGAGGGACAAGAACCCTTGAAAGGATCGTAATGCCATGGTTCTCTCTCCAGCCCACAGCCAGCCAGGACCATAGGCCTGCCCGGTATGTTCAGATAGACTGAGGAAGTCAGCCCAGAACCTTCTCATGTGGCCTGCACCACCTGACAGCAGAGCATCACCATGGCTAGGCCTCCCGGCATCCTGGAAGGGAACTCACGCGTTCTTATCCTCATATGGCTCTTTACTATAGAGACTGGATTTGTTTCAGAAGAAATTTTTGTTATCGAAATGTTTATATTTTTCTTTACCTTTAATAAACCAAGTTGACTTTTCCTATACTTAAAAATCTAGATTCTAACGTCTAAAAACCAACTCATACTTAACATAACTAAAATAAAACCAGAGTCCTCCCTTCTCTCCCCAAACAACTCCTGTTTCCGTGTGTCTCCGTAAATGCCGCCATCACGCTCTGTGTTGTTTAGACCAAGATCCTCTTGGTCTCCTCCTGCGTTTATATCCGCATCTGACACACCAGGAAGTCCTGTTCTCTCACTTCAAAATTAAACCAGAATCTGGGGTCAGCAGGTGGTATTGTGGTTAAGGTACTGAATCCCACATGGCTGATTTCATGTATAGCTGCATTCACACTTTAACATCTCTAAATGGGGATCATCTTACAACTGCAGACATTTTATGCTATTTAAAATGTGGTACATGGGACCAGTAGAAGTCGAAATGGTTATATCGCTGGAATCCCACGTAGTCGACCATGGTTTGAGTCCTGGATCTGGCAGCTTAAGACTCACACAGAGCACATGTGCATGCATGCCCAAAATCCCGAGAGGAGAATGGAGAAGGGATTGCAGCATAGCCATTCCCCCTTCTCGGGGGAGGGTGACTTCTTGCTTTCTATTTTTCTGTCTCTCTCTGTCTCTCCAGTGAGTGCTTGCACCCTGTAGCAAAAATCTCTCTTAAAATATATATATATATATATATATATATATATACACACATATATATATATATATATATATACACACACACACATATAATATATATGAAATAATATATATAACTTATATTCATGAAATAAATTAGAATTGTATAAGATGATATATGCAAAATACTTAGTACCTGCTAGATTTACACAAAATGTGGTTTCCTGACTGTTGTGTTACTAATTTGTTTTAGATCTCTGAGTATGAATGGAATTCCTGAGCTCAGTATGAGGAAATTTTAGAGATAATTAATAGAAAGGGAGCTGCAAATATAGAAAGAACACTTGCCTTGTGCCAGGCACTATCTAAGTCTTCACATACAGAGCTCTCTTAATACTCTAATTGCTCATTGAGGTAAAACTACTATCCTTATTTTAGAGCTAAGAAAACAAGCAGAGGAATCAAGTAACTTGCCCGAAGTCAGCTAGCGAGTGGAAATTTAAGGTCAGTCTGGTTTGAGAATCCAAACGTAGTCTTTATGCTTGATCGCACCGCATGTGGTCAAAAAATAATTTCCAAACTCTGCATGAGCCATTCAGAGGGGACTCCCTATCTCTCACCATGGCCTAAACCTTGACTGCATAATACTGTTCATTACAATATTGTTTATATCGATCTGTCATTAGTGTCCTTCTAGTTTCTACTCATTTGTTAAATTACAGAAGAACTAATCTTCCTTTGCCCTCCGGAGACAAATATACTCAGTCCAGTTTTCACAAGTCTGACTGCCCTTCGAATATTTGTTGATAGAGTAAAAGAAAATCGAAGAGAAAGGAAAGCATCTATTTTTTGCTGGTATCTCTCAGCTTTACCAAGCCCACTCTCAGCGGGGAACAGTGCGGTCTTCGGTGGGCCATTCCCCAAACGTGACTACCGGGAAGCCCTTCTGTTTGCTGGAGTACCCTGCCCCTCTCAGAGTAGTCTTGTCTTGAGTTCCACAAACAATATTTTGTCATTTTGAGCTCTTGCTTTCAATATTTTTCTACCGCCCTTTTAACATCTTCATGTTTATATGCTATTGAAGTCATTTATAGAAGTTTTATACGTTTTTAGGCACCTAATCCCTTCAGGCCTTCTTCCTCGTAACAGTCTCAGTCATGGAATAATTACTAGTTTGGGTCAGAATGGTTCGAATCTTTTCATCTATGTAGCAATATAGGAAATAACCTAAAAGATAATTATGCAGAGAAAATAATAGGCTCTATAAAAGTGTTCTTTTTATTTCTATGCATTTTTTCTTATCCCACTTGTGTTGTAAATACTAACTTTTCAAAGGAAAAAATCTTTCTAGCCTGGCCTACGTAACTATTTATATGAGCAAAGCATTAGGCTTTATGAAATGAGAAAGGGTGGAACAACATTTTGAAGCGAAGCGCTCTTCTTATGGAAGCTGGAAAACGAGTCCTACAGGTTTGGATACAGCCCCTGGGGTGTAGAGACAGCCTCAAAAGACCACAGGGTTTGAGGGTTATAATCATGACTTGCCAACTCCACACTCTTAAGAGCAAGGCCTGACATTTCCTTCTTTACCTTGAGGGAGGTGTTCCTATTTAAGTGATGGTTTATTTTTGCACTCATGTGTTTTGGAATGAGTAAGAAATCAGTATTATAAGAGCTTGTAAAAATCATACAAACAAGTAAAATATAATCTAGTAAAACAGATTGATATGTGCCTGGCCAAAGAGGCTAACAATTACAAATAACTCTTCAATAGGTAGAATACCTCGGTGTTCTAGGAGAGAGAAGTTACGAACTGTGCTTGTATTTGATTTGGGTAATCAGAAAAAACTTCGGAAAAGAATTGCATGGAGGAACCAGCAGATGGCATAATGGCTATGTCACTGAACTCCCACGTAGTCGATTGCAGTTCGAGTCCCGGACCTGGTGGCTTAAACTCACACTGGGCGCGTGTGCGTGCGTGCCCAAGATCCCAAGAGAAGAATGGAGGAGAAGGGATTGTGGTGTGGCCATCCCCCCTGGGGGGTGATTTCTCACTTTCTATCTTTCTGTCTCTCTCTGTCTTTCTGGAGGAGCACACGTGCCCTATAGCAAAAAACCTCTCCAAAAAAAAAAAAAAAAAGAAAGAAAGAAAAAAAAAAGAATTGCATGGAACGCCTGGGATTTGAAAAGGTAGAACTTACGAAGGACATTTCAAACTGGAAAAATATGATCAGCAAAGAGCTGTGGACAGCTGTAGATAGTGCAGTAAGAAATGCATCTTTGAAAACGGCTGGAACACCAGCTGGGGATAGATATAGTGGGGAATAAAACAGATTTCTCATTGGCATGAGCTAAACAGAAACGATGATCTGGGATTGGTTCATATTTTGTGAGTGACTCTGAGTCTAGGTCCTTAATGAAGATTTCTATATTTCTATCTTACCTTAAGGCTCTCTAGGACTTCTTGAAATCTGTGCTCTGTCAGAAAAGGGGAGAAATAGTACATGGGCAGGCCTTTCCACCTAGAAAGCCAGTTGAACTCACCCACGAGGAATTTTTTTTTTTTGAGAGAGAGATTTTTTTTCTATAGGGCGTGTGCACTTGCCAGAGAGACAGAGAGACAGAGAGACAGAGAGAGAGAGACAGAAAGTGAGAAATCGCCCTCCTCCACGGGGGGGGGATGACTACATGCAGTGCCTTCTCCATTCTCCTCTTAGGACTTTGGGCACACAGAGTGAGTTTAAGCCTCTGGGTCTAGGATTCAAACAGTAGTTGGGTACATGGGACTCCAGTGACATAATCATGACGCCATCATGAGGATTTTTAAGGGACTAAGTAAAAGCTTTAACCTCTGAAGCTGGCAGGGGTGGCACAGTGATAATGCGATGCTCTGTGACGCTGAACCGTCATAGGGAGTTGCTGGGTTCGTCCAGAGGTCTCCCTGTCCACGTTAGGCACACATGTCCCATGCTTTGGGCTGAGTACCTGAGGCTGGGGTGGATCATGGGATGAAGACCCTGTTGAGGATGTCTCTCTTTCTCTCTTCTCTCTTTATGTGTCTCTTGCTCATGAAATAAATAAAATTAAAAACAAAAACTTACCTCTGTATAGCCCTAAGCTTGCCCGATTTGGTATGCCATGAAAACTTCTTAACACAAAGTTAGAATTTTTATTATTCTTTGAATTTTTCCTTTTTTGGTTTCTTTCCCCCCCCCCCAAGGAATATATGTTAGTGTGTGTGTGTGTGTGTGTGTGTGTGTGTGTGTGTAGAGAGAGTATAGTTAATCTTACAGCTCCCAGCTGTAATGAATCACTGGTGACAAAACTGTTCAGATGACTCCTGTTTACTGCTACCCAAACATGTTTTCTGTGACAGGGTCGAGAATCTGCTAAGGGAACGCTGGAAGACATCCAGAAGCATGTTTCAAGCACTTCCAGCAAGGAGATAAATCAGGCCTCGCCCGTGCAACGTAAGCAGCCTCTGCTCCGAGGGGCCACCTGAGGCACCCAAAGGAGTCTAGTCAGCCACTAGATCTGAGCAATTCCATGGGTGACACCCTCTAATAGTGGAATCCTGATGATGAGATCGCCCAAGAATGGGTTCACAGGAAGACCTCAGAGAGTCTGATGTCATTTGAGACCTCAATTACCCAAGTGAAAGAAGAAGAGTGAAGCAGGAATGTCCCTGTCATCTCCTTAGCACATACTCAGGGTCTGAATGTGCCACAAAAGGAAACTGGCTTCCTCCATTTCTGGTATGTTTCCTGCACCACAAGGCTACGTGAGCAGGGGGTCTTGGATCTTAAAGCCAGTAAAGATCACTGGAGGTCAGATCTGGTGTATGTTCTCATATCTGAGGGAGTCTTCAAAAAGTTCATGAAAAGTAATTATTAGAGGGACCAGCAGTTAGCGTAATGGCTATGTCGCTGGACTCCCATGTAGTCGACCACGGTTTGAGTCCCAGACCCAGTGGCTTAAACTCACACTGGTTGCGTGTGCATGCATGTCCAAGATCTCGGGAGGAGAATGGAGAAAAAGGGATTGCGGCGTGGCCATCCCTCCGGGGGGTGATTTCTTGCTTTCTGTCTCTCTGTCTCTCTATCTTTCTGGTGAGCGCACGTTCTCTATAGCAAAAACCTCTTAAAAAGAAAAAAAGTAATTATTAGGGAAAGAACTAATACATGAATTTCTAAAGTATTTTGTGCGAAAACAAACTTGTATTTGAATTCCATTTTTCCAGGAACTTTTTTTTTTTTTTTTAAGAGAGAGAGATTTTTGGTCTAGGGCACATGTACTTGCTAGAGAGACAGAGAAAGAGAAAGTGAGAAATCACCCCCCGGGGGGAGGGTCACATCGCAATCCCTTCTCTATTCTCCTCTCGGGATTTGGGCACACAGGCACAAGTGCCCGGAGTGAGTTTTCAGCCAGACTCAGACTGTAGTCAATTACCCAGGAGTCCAGTGACATAACCATAACATTTTAAAGTTGGTTCATGCGATACCTGAGAGGATGAGACAGAAGAGGCCTGCAGAGGGAAATGGAATCAGGAAGTCTACGTTTAAATCCCTCAGCTACTACACCAGTTATGTCACCTGGCTTAACTCAGAAGAGTTTCACTGGAAAATGAGGTCTGAGAAGGGCAAAGTATTAATCACACTGTTATTAGTATAGTCTGAAGAATCCAATAGCACACTGTATCTAAAAGTGCCTCATAGAAGAATGTGTCTCAAACTTTTATATGCATGCAAATCACCTGGGATCCTGTTAAAAATACAGATTCTGATTAGGCAGGTCTGGGGAAAGGCGTGAGAATTTGCATTTCTAACAAGCTAGAAGGGGATATTCCACACTGCTGGTCCATAGAGCAGTTGGAGTAGCATTGTGGCAGAGAGTAAAGTGCCCCACAGTGATTGGTTTTAATAGCTCACTTTAACACATTTTCAAAAAAGGACATTACATTTTGATTTCCCCCCCATTTTCACCAACTCTTCCCTCAACTTCCCATGTTCACCCAAATATCTAATAATAATAATGTTCTGATCTGACATAAAGAACCCTTTCTAAATTGACCACCCACAGTTTCACTGAAGAGTAGGCTTTGGGGAAAGTAACTCTTTTTTCACTTAGTTTTACATTTAATAGTTTAATAACTATCCCTGTGTACATAAGACATTCGGAAATTAAGATGAGGCAAAAAAAATAGTGTTTTTTATTTTATTTTATTTTTTTTTAGGTTTTTGCCATAGGTCACATGTGTTTGCCTGAGAGATAAAACAACATAGAGAGAGGAAAGGTGAGAACACCCCTCCCCCTCCCTGGAGGATGGCCGCACAGCAATCCCTTCTTCTCCATTCTCGTCTTGGGATTTGGGGCACATACGCACATGTGCCTGGCCTGAGTTTCAAGCTGCTGGGTCCAGGACTTGAGCCGTGGTGCGAGTCCAGCACCTTAACTTCTATGCCACCCCCTGCACCCCCTAAAATTGGTTTAAGTGGCTTGCTACATTGCAAAAGAGAATTGTAGGAAATTTTATTAGAAGTATCCCTTAGAAATCACTATATAATATTTGCAAGTTGTGCATATTTGTATAATCTGTACATTTGTGTACTCCATTATATAACATTTTATTGTTTTCAGAACACTTTTTAAATATGGAGCCTCATTTACTTTACAAATAGAAGATAGGCCAGGAGGCATTTATTAGCCACCATTTTACAAATGATGGAACTAGAATGAAGGGAGATGGAGTGAGTTGCTCCGCGTTTCACTCACATAGTCGCTACAATACTAAAAATACCCAGGTCTGGATGCTCACTCTGTGCTCTTTCCACTATCTCCTCATCCACTGTGCTCACTTCAACGATTCAAAAAAGGTCTGGTTTGCTGCACCCTGCATGTAACAAGGCTGCACGTGGCAGGCCGTGAAGGGGGCAGATGTCCCAGACTTGGCACTGAGCGCTTCGCCGCCAGGAGGGTGAGGGTGAGCAGGGCTCTCTCTCATTCTAATCAGATGAAAACCTACTTCAACCCTGAATTGTCAGATGATTCATTTGCTTGTTTCATTTCCAGCCAAGAATGTAATGTCCTATTCCTTTTGGAATGTTTACAGAGGAGAGAGAGCCTGGGCGTGGAGGACAACTTGATGATTACGATCATCCAAAATGGTGTCTGGTTTTCTACTCTCTGAAAATACTGCTCCTACTGATCTTCTTACCTGTTCTACGAAGTGGCCTCGACCGCTTCCACTCACAGTGACCTCCGTTTCTTTCCCTTTCATGTTTCACTCAGGGTGTGTGTGTGTGTGCATGTGCATTCCATGCCCGATGAAGCTGCTAATTCTTTGTGGGTGGGAACAGAACAAACATGTTTTAGTTCACGCTGAATGGTGAAGATGAAAATGGAGATACGCTGTGAGAATTATATGTATTTTGGAGTCAGGCAATCTGGATCTCCTGCTCGTTAGCCCTGGGACCCTCAGCCACCTGCACTCGGAGTCCTTGTTGCCTTGCCTAGAAAATGACCTTAGTACGTCACAGCATTGTCATTAAAGGAGATAATAGGTGTGAGAGTACTTCGCAGACTCAGGAAAGCTGTGCAAATATAAAGAATGCTTTTGTACTTCGAGAATAATGAACAATAAGTGGGAGGAGTCAAGGTCACAAATGCATTCACTTCCCATAGAGCAGACTTTTCACTTCGACGTCCCGCTATGCAAAGCGATATAGACACATGGAAACGCTCTTATAAATTGCTTTTGCCCAAGTGGGAAAGATAAAAATGGCCATTATTCAATGAAAGCTGATGTGACTCACATGTAGAAGTGTTCAGTAAGTGTTGTAAGCATTAGTTTCATGAAATCCAGAAACTATGATTTAAATTTGATTCCAGGAAATTCCCTTTTAAATTTTTTTTTTTTTTTTTTTAGAAATACTAAGTGAAATAGTATAACTACCAAAACCTCTAAGGCACTGGGGAATGATTCATTCTCTAGAATGAGGATCCTAACACAAGCAGACCACACACACCTCCCTGCTCCTGTGAACATGGTTCTAAAAATCTAAACCCGCTCCTCCGTCCCTGTTCACTTTCCAGTGGAATCGCATTAGACACTTCCTATTTCTGGCCTTGAGACCACTCCATAGCATTCCCTCTTTTTTCTCTTACTTTAAGCTAATCTCCCTCAGACACATAGCAGTTGCCATATATTTATTATAGTGGCTACTAGGTGTCAGGAGTTGGTCATTTTAATTGTCTGTGACCTTTGAATAGATCTTGCAAGAAAGGTAAGTTTGTCTCCCACTATAGATACCAAGACTCCACAAAACTATGTACACTGAGTAAAGCCTTCTGTGGATCAGGTAAGACCAGAATTCAAACTGGGACCATGTGGTGTTTTGCTCTGCTCTTGCTGTTAGACAGTATTACCTCTGTCAAAGCCTTACCTTTTTTCTTTCCAAAATATTTTAGTCGTATGAATTACTTTAAAAAGTATGTTCAATAATTTGAATTTACCCAGACTACTTTAGAACACTGAAATGGAATCATGAAAATATTGAACATCCTTCAAATAAATGCTTTTTGAGCTGAACTGAAAACAGCAGATAATATATAAATAATGTTAAGAATGTCTTTACAACATGATGAACTGAAGAATACCACTATTCTTACGTAACCAAAATATTTATTCCTTAAGTAGAATGGCTTAATTCTAGATTATAAAGCAAAAGTCCCAAGTTCTAGTTGTTTCTCTATACAATCTTGGGTAATTCTCTTTTTAGACCTCAGATTTTCCATCCATGAGACAAGGAAGTGCTACAAAATGCTACGTCCGTGTGGCCTGGTACATTGTGGCATTAGCTTCTCAGGTTTTATTTCCATATTTCCGTATTCACATCCCCATCATTTCTTTCCTCATCTTCCAAGGCGTCCTTATTTGGCAATCGGTGTCTTGCTCAGACACGCATTACATTAGTTTTCCCACACTACATTGAACTTCATGTTTGTCTCTAATTTAATTAAGTTACACATATTTAGCTTTGTTCTAATCACTAACATGTATACATTAACAAGCAGAAATCTTTTTCTTTGAATACACATGTATTTTATTTATTTACTTATTTACTTTAATTTGACCAGAGAGGAGCAGAGTGAGAGAGCAAGAGAGAGAGGAAAAGTGAGAAAGCAAGCTGTCAGATCCAGGACTCAGTCCTGGACCGTGATCAGTCACGTGGGAGTCCAGCGCCCTTAACCACCACACTACCTGCCATTCCCACAGCGAAAATCTTAATAGTATCAATTATAAATAGTTCATAATGAGGGAAATCTAGATTTCTCAAAGCTATTTAAACTTCCCAAGGAAGCCGCCCTCATCATAGGGCAAACCAACGAAGACAAACTGGGACAGAGAGTGAAAGTGAGAAAGGCGCCTCCATCGTAGCCGACTTCACTCGCCTCCTCCTAGGTGTCTTCTCAACACGTGTTTGGTTCACGAGGTCTACACATTCTGGAACGGCTTCCATCACCAGCTGAGCCCACCTGTCTGAGCTCTTTTCTATGTTGACCCGTATGTTCACATTTTTTCACCACCAAAATGACATCTTAGGAAAATTGAGAGGATAGGCAAACTAAACACACAAAGTTTTTTTTAATTTACATTTAATCCCTGTACACTTCACAGTGCACATGGCTTTTTAGCATGAAGACAGTGCGTATTCATCAAGTCAAAGATATTACCACATACATTAACAGGTACCTTTTCATTCTAACGCAGGAAGATTTTTAAGCATACAATAAGTTTGATTTAAAATGGCACACAATTTTTTTTTTTTTTTTTTTTTTAGATTTTTGCCATAGGGTGTGTGTGCTTGCTAGAGACAGAATGAGAAATTGCCTCCCCTCCCCCCGAAATGGGGAGGATGGCCACACCACAATGCCTTCTTTCCTACTCTCCTCCCGGCATTTTAGGCACATGTGCACACGCACCTGGCATGAATTTCAAGCCACCGGGTCCAGGACTCAAATCACTGTCACTCATGTACAAGTCCAGCTCCTTAACCACTGCGCCATCTGCTGGCCCCTGGGACAGGATTCTAATGATGCTTCAGCCCATCTTCTCTTTAAAGGAGATACTTTTTAATCTGGACCACATATCCATCTTCTTAATCAAAACACCCTGAATTGTCTAATATGTGCCTTTTCACCACTACTAGAGGCCATTCTGACTTTGGATCCCTGGGCGGAAGGATATTGAGTAAGACCTGGTCTTCTCACTCACGTTTCTTGGTTGTAGGGAGGACCAATCCCTCTTAGGGATCAATCAGACTGAACTATGTTGCAGTCCTGGATCTAGCATTCATCGTGTGCTGTGAATAAATGAGTTAATCACTTTATGCTTTGGTTAACTTACACATAAAATAGAGAAACAAGTTTTCTTCAGTGAGATTTTTGAAGTTAACTTAAATAGCATGCGTGAAATATCTGGTATAGCATCTGGCAGAGTTCCTATTCAATGTTATTTCCATTTCTAGTATTTGAAGCATACTTACTAAGTAGAAAATAATATTGGAAATACTGGATTTAGTAACTAAACTGTATTTCTAGCTGCGTCCAGTGAGAAGAACTTTTAATCAGGTCCTACCTCACATCAGCTCCTTTAGCAAGACATTCATATAGAAAACATCACTCCCATGATGTTCCTGTTTCTGGTTCATAAAAAGCTGATTTGAAAGCCTAACTGATCTGACTTACTATGAATATGTAGACCTATCCTGGCTTAAAAATACAGCTTCCCGACAATTCTTCTCTTATAAATTATTCAGTTACATATCACCAACAGCAGATGCATATGCAGCGGCAATAACCCTTGTGCAAATTTTTGATAAAATGTTGATATTTACAAGAATGTAATAATAGACACTTTGATATTCATTATAGTATGATACTTTGATGTAGCTTTAAATTTTCCAATGGATTATTTGAAAGAAAAGTTTTATAAGTTTTCAAATTACTACTTAAATCATTATAAAACTGCAGTTTCTCTTTACTTCACTCACTGATTTCAAATCATTTCTTTCACTGTCCCAATTCATATTGTCTACTCTGTCCGGAAAAATAATTTACCTGCCTATGTAAATGAAGTATCTGATTTGTCCTTAGACTTTACATATAGTTTTTTCTCTTTTGCATAAAATATTGCCCATGCAAACCCATTGCACTTTCTATGAAAATTCATCCATCTTTTTTGTTCAATGAGTTGAGCCTCTTTTCTCCTGAATGTTGCTGTAATTTCCTTTACAAAGGCTTTTAACTGGATCTTGCATATTGAGTCTCTCAGTGCAATCTCAATTGCAGTAGGTCTCTATGATAATCATTGAATTCTGTCTTTCCAATGGGGTTAGTTCCGCCTTCACTTTGGTTTTAACTTCCTCAAGGACAAAGATGATATTTTCCACTTCCGTAATAATTTACCACAAAATCAAATGCAACGTCAAATGCAATCCGAGCCCTGATAAAGTGAGTTCAGAGACGTGCGTGTGTGTGTGTATGTGTGTGTGTGTGTGTGTGTGTGTGTGTGTGCAGAGATCTGAAAGATTCTGACTTCTCTAAGAAACAAAAAGAAAAATTTATGCAATTAAGGTCTTGTGCGTAATTAAGACCTTCGATAATGCTGGGGGTTTATGTCTAGACAGCTCACCTGGAAAAGGCCATTTTCCAGCTCCCCCTGCTTTTTAGTCTAATCATGAAGATGTGCCTGGGATCCTCTTTCGTTTCTCTAGTTCCCCGTTGTTCCTGTCCCCTTTCCTAGTGGTATTGGCTCTCTACTGATTCTGTAGCTATTTTAATAGCTGTTAGAAAAGAAAACTTTTACTAGAGAGAAAAACCCAACATCATTTGCCTATACCTAGAAAATAATTACATATTTATCGAGCAAATAAATAAATTATGATGGTCACCACCCCAATTCCAAATCCTTTTTTCCTCCTTTGAGGAAAGATGTACATCTTATGAGATAACAAGCATTGAGGGATTGAGCCATGATGGTTAATGTACTGATTAGCAAGATAGAAAGCACTCTATTAAGGATACAGAAAGCAGTAGACTTATTTTATTAAAAAAAGATAGAAAAATGCTCTTTTTCAAGGCTCTTAATATAAACCTAGTCATTGAAGAAAGGAAGGCTTCTGTTTAACCCTAATGACACAAAAACTTTTGTCCTGGAGACCCCTGTGAAATGTACCAGGTAAGTACATCACCAAGGACACCTGCACATAGAAAATTCTGATTTGAGGGACCAGCAGGTGGTGTGGTGGTTAAGGTGCTGGACACTCCTACATGGCTGACCATGTTCAAGTCCCAGACCTGGTGGCTTTCTTTTTCACTTTCTCTGTGTGTGTGTTTGTCTCTCTCTAGTCAAATTAAAATAAATAAATGAATACATAAAAATTTTAAAAAAAGAAAATTCTGATTCTGATATCTTGATATGTAAAGAAATGTCTATTTTTATGCTTTTTCTTTTATTAAGAAAGGAGAAAGACAGAGGAACAAATAGAGAAGTGGGGGTGGGAGCAGAACCAAAAAATTATAGAGAAATTAACTTCTCTATTAAAAAAAGAGTAAAAAAACAAAAACTATGTCTGTGTGATAACAGCTTAAGGTTAAATAAATAAATAAAATAAATGTAAATAATTGCGTTCATATGGCTCCACCTATAGGCAGAAAGAGTGTCTTTCTGATCCCCATCATCACAGCCTTTCAAATGTCAGTTGGTTTCTAACCGACTGTTGTTCAAGACATGGAAAGTTGACAGGTTATATTCTTACAGAAAAGTGTGTTCCACTCTGTCCTGAATAATGAGATGAACTACTTAGCTTGTAAATATTGAAACACCGTAAAATTGCTGCTGATTCTATTTTTAAGAGCCACATTAAAGGACCGTGTATTACTAAGACATGGTAATAAAAATTTAACAAGACCGCACACTCTAGAGACCATATTAAAACACAATTTTTGTTATGATTTCTTCAGAGTCCATTTTCAGCTGTGCTGAAAATAAGCAATAACCATAAATATTTACAATAAAATAACATCTTTTACAGAATGTAGATCTTAAGAAACCATTTGTTATTTGTTGATTCTAAGAAGGCAGAATTAAAACATTACCATCTTCTCAGTTGGATAGATGTCAAAAACCAAGACACCCAAAGAGATCATGGTACTAATTTGAATGCAAATTAGTGGCTGAGGTTCAGGAATCACATTTACATGAGCTGAATTTTTTGCTGTCCAAGAATCAATCCCCTCAGTACTGTATATGGGTGCCTGAAATGTCTGACTCCATGTCCTCCTCTGAAAATTAAGATGATACTTCAACTCTCAGTTAAGTCACAATTCTTCCATCAGTGTTTTCCTAATTTTCAGACTCAGGAAGGAAGTTTTTTCTACTTTATATCCCCAACACATTTTATTTATACTTTTTTATAATTCTCTTAATACTTACTGAGTTTTTACCTATGCTGTGACCCATTTCAGGATAAGAGCCACATGTTCTTTTTTTATTTCTTCCTATCCCAAATTTTTACTGGAATGAGGAGGGTTATAATCAACGAGTCATCTGTATGTGCGAAAATACACGGTACCTATCGTAAGCACCAGATGTGGTAAAAACCCAAAGAGTTACTTTTGGATGAGTGGATTGAGAACTGATCATGAGTGGTGAAGGAGTAGTTTCAGCAAAGTTCAAACTCAATGTCATATTCTTAGTAGGAAACATAAATTAAAGCAACATAAAGCAATATTGTATAAACTAAGTAGAACTCAATGCTAAAGGAACACAGTATGAATGAATGATAAGCGTTGGCTTGGGCTTATTCAAAGAGTAAGCAACTTCTGAGCCAGGAAGTGAAGGATCTGGGTCAGCAGGCACATTCTTCGGTTAAAACGCTGCATAACACGCTCTACATTGCATACATGCTCTATCACTTTGCATTTCCATTAGATTTATACATAATATTTAGTCCAGATTTTAGTAAGCCTGACATAATATTTTAATAGCTTATTAGATACATTTTTAATCTCTTATTTTTCTTATATGTAGAAACGAACATCTAATCCCTAAATTAAAATGTGAAATGTAGAAATGTTGAAGAAACAGGAAAGAGAGAAGTCATCCTTAAAACAAGGAGTTGGAATTCATGGTTACTACTTTGCTGAGCATACCCAGGGACAATTAAGAGCATAGAATCGGTGGTAAGAACCAGGGCTTACACACTGGTTCTTTCCTCTCTGTGTTGTACAACTTCAGGAAGTTCTTTACACTATCTAGTCCTATTTCTCAATCTTGTATTTCCTAAAATATAATTGCTAATATGGCTCATATAAAAACTAAACTAATTCTTTTACATTAATAACATATCACTTGCCTGACACACCGTAAGTACTTATTAAATGTATTTGTTCAACATACATTTATCAAATGTTTACCAAGCAATAAAAACACTGTTTAGAATACAGAAGTAAACAAGTCAAGAAAGATCATGGAGTATATGTTATAGTGGTTTGCACGTGCAATAAGTAAAGAAATACATATAATAATTACATGTCAGGATTATGAGTGCAAAGGACAGATGAGCTAGAAAGTAAAGGAAGAGACTCATAGCAAAGATGGTCAGGAAAGGGTGTGGTAAGAGGTTGACATATAACTAGAAAATGGAAAAAATTAAAATGAGAGTAGAAAGCTATGGGGGTTATCCTTGAGCTACATAAAGAAACTAGAAGTAGTAGAGAGGATGTCACATGCCCAAAGAACAGAAACATGGACGACAGTCAGTATTTACAAGGTAAGTAGTTCATCTCCTTATTCAGGACATAGTGGAACACTTTTTTCTGCAAGAATATAACCTGTCAACTCTTTTCCACATCTTGAACAACAGTCAGTTGCGTATAGGAAACTTGTGCTAGAGAAGTTTGAGTTGATTTTGGAACCAGAATTATTTTTTAGACATTCTAGGTCCCATTTCATCAAGCTCAGCTTTTATTCCAGTATAAAATTAAAGTTTTTAGTCTGAAGAATGGCAAATCTGGCTTAACTTTAGAAGGATTAACATGGTTTGAAAGATAAATAAATTCAAGTTGCCAACCAAAATTTGGGAACCAGTTAGAAAACTTTCTAGGCAAAAGATGGTGATGGTTTGGGCTGAGATGGAGGTAGCAGAACCCACTGCAGCTCAATCTGGAGATAAAACCAGCAGGGATTGATGCTTAACGGCAAAAGAAAAAAGAGAAGAGGGAGAGAAGTTTGTAGATTTTAGGCCTGAGCAGTTGGGTTGATTGTGATATCATTTATTATCCTAGGAAAACCTGGAGATGTAGGTCTGGGGAAGGGGAAAATAAAGGTTTTTGTTTTTTTATTTTTTAGGTTTTTGCCATAGGGGGTCTGAGCTTTCTCGTAAGAGACAGAGAGAAACAATGAGAGGGAAAGCAAAAAATCACTCCTCCTCCCAGGGGGATGGCCACACTGCAATCCTTTCTTCTCTATTCTCTTTCTGGGATTTTGGGCATATACACACATGGCCTGAGAGATTTTCAAGGTGCTAGGTCCAGGACTTAAACCACAGTCAGCCATGTAGGAGTCCAGCGCCTTAACCACCACGCCATCCAAAGGTTTTATTTTCAATGTACTGATCTGAAGATACTTATCGGGTATACAAGTCAATCAGAAATATTAGAAACGCTTTGTCTCTGTATGTTGATACTAGACTACGATAGACTGCTACCTCACCGCTAACTCACTCAGTGGTGGAGAGTAAAATTTTTTCATCAGGCAGAATTGTGAACTATCCACTGGTAATTCTCTTTGTATGGAAGAAAAAGAAATGGCTTTAGGTAAATATCTACATTGAATCCTGAGTAATAACAATGGACTTGGCTGGTCTATAAAGAGCAAGGCTTGAATATCTGAAGTAGAGGAATGGGAACAAGAGGCTTATGGATGAATCTGTGGAAGAAGCCATAATGCCTGCAAAAGAGGAAACAGTTATCTTGAGGGAAAACAGGACAATTCCTCTAGTGGGTATCAATAAACTTCTCTGCTGGCCACTCCAATGCTGGAGTGAAGGGAATGACCATGGTGGTAGAACTGCAAGTCGTACAGCAGCCATCATCTTACAAAAGACGTTCTAGCAACTGCCACTAGTCTATGTCCTACCTGCCAGAAATGGAAACGAGGGCTGTGTTTTAACATGGTACCATCCCTTGAAGAACTTGATCAGTTTCTTGGTTGAAATTTTACTATAGCAGACGCCATCTTCCCTAAAAAGAGCAGCAATTTGCCTTTCCTGGAGTTGACGTCTCTCTGGTTATAGGTCTGCCTGCCCCACCCACAGTGAAGGCTGTGGACTGAACTCTGTCTCCCCCTCCAAATTCATATATGGAAATTGTTTTCTCCAATATGACTGACTGTGTTTGGAGATAGGGCTTTCAGGAGTAATTATGGTTTAGTGATGTCATCATTGTGGGGCCCTAATCAGATAGGACTGGGGTTTTATAAGAAGTAAAAAGAGATCAATCTCTCTCTCTCCTCCATGCGAGTACAGAACAAGAAGGTAGTGATCTGCAAGTCAAAAAGAGAGCCCTCAGGAGAAACTTACTCTGTCAGACATTCATCTGGAATTTATAGCTTCCATAGGGTGAGAAAATACACTCCTGATGTTTAAGCCACCCAGTCTACGGCATTTTATCATGGTGGGCCAAGGTGAGTAATACAGTGATCTTCCAAAAACAACAAAAACTCCCGAAATATAAATAAAACACTATTTTAGACCCAGGGACTGGTTTTATGGTGAAGGAGTTGCAATGGTGTGGAAACAGAGCAATGTGTTCATTGATCATTGCTAGGAAGCAACTGGTCTAGGAAAGTGATGGAGTGGTCTACTAAGTGTTCAACTATAGTCCTTGCTCTGGAGTAACCTTCTGCCAGATTGGAATATTTTTCTCCCAGGATATTACCTATGACCAAAGTTCAGCAAAAGGAAACTTCAAAAAGATTGTAGGGGGAGAAGAGGCCAGGCCTTCAGAAGAAGTTTCTACATGGCACCAGCAAACTAGGTATTTCAGGGAATGAAGATTTTCTACTGATAATTCAGCCTCCAGCAAACGAGCTAGCGGGTTAAAATATTCCTCAATATCTACTGGATCTGCTGTACCAGCGATCACAACAGAACAGCAAAGAGATTCTAGATCACCTCTGTCTGCTTGCTCCTGAACATTCAGACTGAACTTCAAGAATTTGAAAGAAACACACCATCCATCAGATGACAAGAAATCACCGCAGAACCACAAGAAATATGGGAAAACAAGAAAATACCTCTCCTCCAAGGGAAAAGAGTAATTCTTCTTCATCCACAAGCAGTTTGATGAAAATCATGGAAATGTCTGATAAGGAATTTAGAGCATTCATAATGTCAAAGCTAACAGAGATGAAAGAGAAGAGAGATAATGAACTGCTAAAGAGAAATGAGAAAGAAGTTGACGAGTTCCAGGAGATAGGAAATTCTTGCAAGATCTAAAAGAGGAATTAGACACTTTACAAAAGACTCAAACGGAACTGTTAGAGATGAAGTCTATAATACTGGAAGTTAAAATCTCCCTTGAAAGTATTAAAAGCAGACTCAGATGTAGAAGAGAAAATGGCTGGCCTAGAAAAATCCACCACGAAGACTGAGAAAATGGCCCAAAAATTTGAGAATAATATACAAGAAGTACTAGATGCCATCAAACGTCCAAATATCCGGATAATTGGCATTCCAGAAGGTGAAGAAACCCATAAGGGCATTGATAATCTATTCCATGAAATCCTGCAAGAAAACTTTCCAAACCTAGAGAGGCATTTGAAGATCCAGTCCCAAAAAATACAAAGGACCCCAAATAGAATCAACCCAAGAAGATCTTCTCCAAGACACATTATAGCCAGGTTGACCAAAACCGCAGACAAAGACAAGATACTAAGATTGGCAAGAGAAAAACATCAAGTTACCTACAAAAGACATCCCATCAGGCTAACAGCAGATCTCTCATCGGAAATAATGCGAGCAAGGAGAGAATGGGAAAATATATTCAAAGTGTTAAGAGAGAAGCAATTTCAGCCAAGAATACTGTACCCGGCAAGATTATCTTTCAGGTGGGAAGAAAAGACAAGAACATTCTCAGATAAACAAAACCTGAAAGAATTTACCAGCACCAGACCAGAACTCCAAGAAGTTCTCAAGGGTGTGCTATATCAGGAAAATTAAATACAGACACACGGAAAGAAGAGTTCAAAAACTAAGAAAGTGGCCAACTTAATCATAGTGACAAGTCTGGAGTTGAATATTATATCCCAGAATTTAATCAGGAAAACTGAACCAGAACAGAAGATAAAAGTACATGAGACTGATAGGTTCATGCACCTACCATTTGAACAGAATCCTAACCTGTTTCCTGGCTTTAAGCAAAGTTCCTTGGCATTTCTTTGATTTAAGTTAAAGCTGGTTTTCTTAATAGTAACAAGTGAACTCACTATTGAAAGTAGTTAGATTATGTAAGAAATTGTGTGATCAATACATTGTAGGTGGGAAAGGAATGGAAGACAATTGTAGACACCAGAGATAGTGTGAGAAGAGGGTGGGAAAGGACAGAGGGTCAGAAAGAGGGGTAAATATAATTCTAGGAACTAGAAATGGAAAATTTTTTATAATATGCATGATTAAGTCATTATGAAGTATATACTGGATGGGAAATCACATTTTGAATGCTGTGATGATGCTTAGGGAAATAATGTAAATTAAGTTACAAAAAAAAAAGTTTCAGGAAAAATAAATATCTATTCAATGATTGCAGTAAGATATATAGCCCCAGCTAGGTGCTACTTTATAGGATGCGTAAAGTTAGACTTGTGTTCATGGAAATGTATATATCACCTGTGTTTGCTATGAAAATATTTAGATTAATTAAGGTCTTTAGTAATTCAATAAAATATGGGGGGGAAACAGTGTAGAAAGCAAACATAGATACCAGAGACAGTGTGGGAGGAGAGTGGGAGATGGCAGAGGGTAAGAGATAGGGAATCAAGGATGGGGGGAAAAAAAGCAAAACATACAGTAAACAAGAAATGGAAGAGTATTTGCTGACAATAACATGTTTGTTGATCTGCTTGATTGAGGTAATATACAGTGTACTCTGGATGGAAAAAAAAAAAAAAGATTAATCCAGACTTTGTAAAACAAACAAACAAACAAAAAGATTGTAGGGGGACCAGCAGTTAGCATAATAGCTATGTTGCTGGACTCCCATGTAGTCGACTGTGGTTCGAGTCCCGGACCCTGTGGCTTAAACTCACGCTGGGCGTGTATGTGTTCATGCCCAAGATCCCGAGAGGAGAATGGAAGAGAAAGTTTTGCAGCATGGCCATCCCTCCTGTCTCTCTGTCTCTCTCTGTCTTTCTGGCAAGCTCACACGCTCTACAGCAAAAATCTCTAAAAAAAAAAAAAAAAAAAAAAAAAAAAAGATTGTGGGAAAATGGAATTAAAGTACAGATTTATTTTGTGCCAAGTATATTGAAATCCATGCACCTTCTTTTTTCACAATATGCATTTTCCGTGACTGTTTTGAATAGCTCTCTTATGTGGTGCTTTATCCTCATTGTTAAAGTATACAGGTCCAGGAAACGAAACAGAATAGAAATAGGTTTGACCTAGCACTTCACATCATGGTTCAAAGTGACCCAATTACACAGTTTGAGCTTCCTGTACCTGCAACTTTGGGCTTTGTGCATTTAGAGGTCCTTGTTCCATGAGGGAAGAATGTTTTCACCAGGACAAATTCTACCAAATCTGAAGGTCTGGTTACTTTAAACTATTTGTGCCGTCATAACAGAATACCTGAGATTGGGTAACTTATAAAGAGTAAAAAATTATTTTCTCACAATTTTAAGAGGTTGAGAAGATCAAGGCATTGGTATGTGGTCTGGTGAGGGTCTCTTTAATGTCCTCTCTCATAGCAGAAGGGAAGGGGGCAAGGTTGCTAGCTCGTTGAATGCTATATGAAGCCTCTTCTAAAAGGTCTAAATCTCGGGAACCAGCAGTTAGCGTAATGGCTATGTCGCTGAACTCCCACATAGTCGACCGCGGTTCACGTCCCGGACCCTGTGGCTTAAAACTCACGCCGGGCGCATGTGCGTGCGTACCCAAGATCCCGAGAGGAGTATGGAGGAGAAGGGATTGCAGCATGACCATCCCCCTGGGGGGTGATTTCTCGCTTTCTGTCTCTATGTCTCTCTCTCTGTCTGTCTGGCGAGCTCACGCGCCCTATGGCAAAAACCTCTCCAAAAAAAGAAAAGGTCTAAATCTCATTGACAAGGGAACAGTTCTCATTAAAAATCCCCAACTCTTAATACTATCACATTGACAAAACCTAAATATCATATGGGGTTAGGTTTCAGAACGAATTTTGGAGGAGACCGCAAATTTCAAACCATACTGCACCCAGCCTGCCACTTGTGGATAGTAACGCTAGTAGACTGGTAGGAAAAATGTAATGGTGAGGAAATCTTCCCTGATTATCACAAAGAATTATGGCTCCTTCCACATACTGGTGAAAAGTGAGGATTACATGTTGAATAACTTCTACTTTGGATAATGATAGGAGGGCAAAATATTACCCATAACCTTTTGAGGGCGAGACAAGTTCTTGGGCTTTTTTGGGATATGGAACTGAGTTTCCTTACTCGTCAATAAGTTGGGCCTTTTGAAGTGCCAGTGGAGGACAAGGGTCATCTAGTTGGGTGATGGAGAAACAAGCTGATGAAGAATAGTTACATACATGGGACCAATTGCTACAGCAGTAATTGTAACTTGTTCCACTGACTCTTGTATATTAAAACCTTTATTAGAAATCATGTCTGGTTACCACCTGGAAGACTTGATGACGCATTCGTTTTAATGTAGCACACCAGCATATCCCAGCGGTGCAAGAAGTGATTTAGACACTTCTGGTACCTCTTGTACTCTGCCTCCCATTCTCTGGGCCGTACCTGTGACTGCAGCCATGGTCCAATGCATCATCTTGGGTGGGCTTCAATTCACTTTGGTCTGATAGCGTTTCACCTCAAGTTTACTTCAAGCATTCCCTTGCCTTCTCTATCGGGACATCTATGATACTGGCCGCAGTTTACCTAATGCATAGGTGCAGCCCTGGGTAACACTCAGCCAGTAGAGCATGGGAACCAAGCAATAAATGAGGTCTTTAGAGAGGTTGCTTTTTCTTGGAGCTTTCTCTGTGGCAATTAGAAGAGGTAAAGATATGGAATACAATGAGATATCAGTGTATAGTGTGTGTGTGTGTGTGTGTGTGTGTGAGAGAGAGAGAGAGAGACAGAGACAGAGACAGAGACAGAAAGAGACAGAGAAGGAAGATATCCATGTATACAGAAGCATGATGTAATGACTTCTCATTTGTCCCAAATTACTAGTTTAGCATCATTATTATATTTTAAAAGCAAAATTTAGGTTAAAATTTTAATTTAAATACTGCTTTTTATTAAATATGTGATTTGATCATTTTTACTATACTACTAAGTATTATTTAAATTTCACATTTTACTAAGAACATGATGCTGTAGTGTACCAATATTTTACAATATCTTTGAGCTATTAAGATTTTTTCCCATTTTATTTTTTTCTTTCATTTATTTATTTTTACATTTTTCTACAAACATTTACTTTACATAGCAAAAAATTTTAGCTCATACTCCATAATTCTTGACAGTTTACAAACAACTTTCAAAATTTCAAAATACTGAATTTTATAGATAATGCTCAAAATCTGTCTTATAATTTTGTATAATTTTATAACTCTATAACAACACGATAAGTAAAATCCTACTACTTATAGTCTTGATCACACCTTTAAGATTGCTTTTTTCTTTAGAAGTTTAAATGGCTTCCAATTTTTAGGTTAAATTATTATCATTTCAAACAGGGTCATGCTATGTTGCAATTCTCCTGCCTCAGCCTTCCAGCTCATATTATAAGTACATGCCACCATTTTTTTCAGTGCCAGAGGTTGTGTGTGCTCGCCAGAGACAGAGAGAGAAAGCAATCCGCCAGGTTCAGGATTCGAACCACGGTCGGCCATATGGTAATTCCAGCACTTAAGATCTATTTAAAAGTTACAGTAACTAAAACAATATGACACGTTTTTGTTTGTTTGTTTTCAGAGACAGAGAGAAAGAGGGAAGGTCAAGAATCACCACTGAGGGCATTGGCCATGCTACAACCCCTTCTCCATTCTCCCCTCAGGATTTCGAATATGCAGGCACATGTACCCAGCAGTTTTTCAAGTCCCTGGGTCTGGGATTTGAACCATGCAGATGGCCACATGGGATCCAGCCACTTTAACCTACACATGACGTCCTGTGCTCTTTTTTAAAAAATTTGACAAAGGGCACATGTGCTTGCCAGAGAGAGAGAGAGAGAGAGAGAGCTCTAGAGAGAGAGAAAATGAGAGAGAGCGAGAAGGAAAGTGACAAAGTACCTCTCACATGTTGCAATTCCTCCTCTTCCACACGCATATCGAGTGCTCTCTTGGCTCTTATGCAGGCTCTCTCTCATAGACAGTCTGATATACACATAGTGTCTATGTATATATATGTATGTGTGTCTATACATATGTGTGTATATGTGTATACGTATGTGTGTATATGTGTTTATACGCATGTGTGTATATGTGTATAAACTAGTGTGTATGTGTGTATGATGTGTGTATATGTGTGTATACACATGTGTGTATATACTGGTGTGTATGTGCGTGTATGTGTATATATGCATGTGTGTATATGTGTGTATACTAGTGTGTATGTGTGTATAGGTGTTCTGTCAGATTGATCCAGTGTTCTTTTTTGTTTTTCCTTAGTTCTTGAAAACAACATGTTCCATTATTCTAGTAACTAATCGTAAATACTTGGCTCACACATTTAAAACTGCTTTAATAGAATTTTATTAGTTATCTTTATCCAATCCCCATGCTGACATAATCTAGAGCCTTCGGAAATTGTCCTGACTCTCATCACCACAAAGCACTTATTTATTTATTTTCCAGAGTAGCTTCTATTACTTCTCTTCAGCAAAAGTTTCATATTTCTGAAGGCGGCATGGGGGAATGGACTTAAAATCTCCTACCACTTTTCTTTTTGGCTTTGTTATCTTGATTCATTGATACCGTATTAACTGCTACTGTTCATAATACTTAATACCAAAAGTACCACAGAACTCGAACATAAATAAACATTTTGGTTTTGTCGATTTCCATTTTGTTTTCACTTTGATAAATATATACACACAAATACAATCCCATACCTTAAAAATAACCATTCCATTTTCCATTTGCCAAATACTTCTGTGACAAATATTGAGGTGTCTCTTCCTGGTATGGTTCTAAAAGTTTTTAAGAACTAAGAGCTTGTTTAAATGGCATTTAAGAAACCTTGTAAATCACAATCTAATAAACTATACCTGTTATTTAAAAAGGAGAGTCGAGTCTTAGTCTTTCTTCCTAAACACCTTTAAATCTCAAATAGTATATTAGAAGAGTTATTTAAAGTGTTGTTGGCTAACTATTAAAGTTTTCCTCAAATCTTCATACTTCCAGGTCAAAAATTATGGTCAAATGGTCACAGCATCTGTACCTCTGCATTTAGATGGGTGTTTCCGTCTGTGAACTTCTACTTTTCTGTCATAAGCTGAGTCTATTTTCTACCTGTGGTTGTCCACCACAGAATAAGGAAGAAAATGAGATAATGTCTGCAAATATGTTATATGTCTAGAACTTAATATCTAATAAGCATAGAAGAGATGATAAGGCATGCGAGATAAAAATACACTTGTTTTTAAACCAATGGGACAACGAAAAGAATGAGGAGACAAAGCATTTACTTTCTATTCGCTTATAAATTCACTCAAGAAGTCACTGTGAAACAACTTCCAGCCAGTGTGTGAAGTATGAGGATTACAAAATTGGAAAAGGCATAAATAGTCCCTTAAGGAACACATTAGGTAGTGAGAGAGACAGAAATGAGCACAAAGAGCCATAACAGAACACGTGACATGATGAACCAAACTGCCTATCAACAGTGTGCGGACGACGGGTGCCGTTTGTGTAAAAAGCCTGAAATAAATGATTGAGTGATCAGTAAATGCACGGGACTGCTGTCCAAACTACGTAGGGAGTTTTGAGCTTTGAAAGAGAACAGAGGATCACCTTCTATTAAAATCAGACTGCAATGAGATAAGGGTGCAAGTCAGGAACAGTCAGCAGGCTGTTTCAGTCTTCAGCGAAGAGACGACGGTGGCTCAGAGCAGAGTGGTAAGAAGGAATGAGGTGAAAGATGATTGTATTCGTCATACATCCTGAAAATACAGCCAGGTATAGGGCTGTACAAATTGCTTGCAAATTGGATAGAGGACATGCCAGAAAGTTGTTTCAAATATGAATTCTAGAACTTCGACCTGAGCAATTGGAATGATGACGTTTCTGTTTACTGAGATCTAGAAGATGAAGGTGAGAGCAGGTTTGGAAGATCAAGAATTTGATTTTCAAAGTAAGTTTAAGATGCTTATTAAATATAGAAGAGGAGGTCAAGCAGACCAGTAAATGTATGAGTCTGGAGGTTAGAGGATAAATATGACCAAAAAGCATAAAGTTTGGGTCATCATTGTTAGGGAGAGTCAAGGGGATATTAGCAGATGTTTAGTCAGAGAACTATGAAACTAGAGGTCACCAAGGAAGTAGGTACAGATAGGGATCCTAGGGTGAGTCCTGGGGAACTTCTAACCAGGGAGGTGGGAACAGGATGAGCAACCGCGAAGGGAGACTCAGCCCTACTAGCCATTGTGGAATCAAGAAATCCAGGAGAGTGTATTGTTTGAGGAACCAAATGGAGGACGTTATTTTTTTACTTTGATGCTTCCAATTTTCCACTATTAGTTTTTAAAAATGGAAACACTGAATATGTACCCATGAGCAAATATATAAATATTTTTTCAGGATTCATTCCAGAAGTGGAATTGCTATATCAAAATTAGTGCATTTCATTTTTTATAGCTTCTCCTAAACAGCTTTCCAAAAAGGCTCACCCAGCTTATCAGTTTTCAAGAGTATTTGAGAGTTCCCGTTTTGTGACCTTATCATACACGATTGATGTCACCAAACTAAACATAAACAAAAGTATCTTATTTTTATTTTAATTTGCATTTTTAGAGTTTATTTCATTTGCTTTTTATTTTTCCATTAGCAAAAGAGACAGAGACAGATAGAGATAGAGAACATCTCCAAAGGGTCTTGATGCCGCTATCCACTCCAGCCTCAGCCAGCTCCAGATTGTGTGTTTGCATGTGCCCAGTGTACTTAGGGAGGTCTTCAGGCTCAAACCTGGAACCTTCCTGGGCGGGTCAACCTCACAGAGCAGAACCTTTTACTGCTGTGTCGTCATTCATCTCCTAAATTGCATTTTTGATCAGTGTTAAGGCTGAGCATCTTTTTTTTTTATCAGTTTATTGGCATATTTGTACCTTTTCATTAAATCTCAGTCAAAATCATTTTCCTTATTCCTATTTTTATTGACTTGTTTTCTTACCGATGTGCACAAGAACTCTCACATTCTGAATGCAATTTCAAGTCTGTCACTTGTTTAACGTTGTTTATGGTGAGTTTTTTAGAGAGAAATTGAAAACCTTTTGTAGTCATGCATGCCTGACCTCTTCATTATGACTCCAGGGTTTTGTTTTGCTCAGACTTTTCCAACTATATGGTTATAAATATTATCCTGCATTTCTCCTGAATGGTTTTATGGTTTTGTTTTATTTTACATTTCCCTCTCTAAGCATACGGAATTCATATTGGTCTATGGTTTTAAGTAAAAAATAACTTTATTTTTTTCCCAAATACATAATAAGTTTTATAGCACTATAACTGAATAATTGATATCTCCCTCTCTCTCTCTTTTTTTCCCCCAGCGAGTTGAAATGTCACTCATCATAAGTAGACTTTAGTATTTTTCATGAGTCTGTTTCTGGACTTTTTGCTTTCTGACTATTTCTGCATAGTTTTAGATCTTTTTTTAAAATATAATTATTGGGAACCAGCAGTTAGCGTAATGGCTATGTCGCTGGACTCCCACGTAGTCGACCGCGGTTCGCGTCCCGGACCCGGTGGCTTAGAACTCACGCCGGGCGCGTGTGCGTGCGTGCCCAAGATACCGAGAGGAGAATGGAGGAGAAGGGATTGCGGCGTGACCATCCCCCCTGGGGGGTGATTTCTCGCTTTCTATCTCTCTGTCTCTCTCTGTCTGTCTGGTGAGCGCACGCGCCCTATAGTGAAAAATCTCTCAAAAAAAAATATATTTATTTAATCTTATTTGTCATTATTTTTCTCAATTTGACCAGAGACGGACAGAGAGAGAGAGAAAATGAGAAAGTAAACCTCCAGATCCGGGACCTGAACTGCTATTGGCCATGTGGGAGTCCAGCACTTTAACCACCATGCCACCTGTTGACCCTGATAATTTTAGATCATTAATGGCATATTTGATCACTTCTTTTTTTGTATCTTAAGCAAGTCCCTCCCACCGCCATTTGTTTTTGGTTGTTTCATATTACCTCTTTAATTTGATCTCTGAACCAATTTATAATGTTCAAATATGTAAACAAAAATCTTTTGGGTTTTGCCAGGGGGGTTAAAAATAGCTTAATTTATGGGACCAGCAGTTAGCGTCATGGCTATGTTGCTGAACTCTCATGAGGCCGACTGTGGTTCAAGTCCCGGACCTAGTGGCTTAAACTCATGCCGGGCACGTGTGCGTGGGTGCCCAAGATCCCAAGAGGAGAATGGAGGAGAAGGGATTGTGGTGTGGCCATCCCCTCTGGGGAATGATTTCTCGTTTTCTGTTTTTCTGTCTCTCTCTGTTTTTCTGGCGAGCGCACGCGCTCTATAGCAAAAACCTCTCAAAAAAAAAAAAAAAAAAAAGCTTAATTTGGAAAGAGCATACGTATTTGTTATAATGAATACTTATTTAAGAAGTATGGTATATATTTTCATTCTTTTGTGTTCCCCAGTAGGGTTCTATAATGTTCTTCATAAAAGCCTTGTTTCTTTTATGTTAGGCATATTTTTACTTAGTTTATTTTTTTTCCCTAGAATTGTTTGAGGAAGAATATTCTGCAGGGTCCTCAATATTCAATTTAAAAGGAAGGTCTACCTAAGATTTTGATTTTTTTCATCCTTCTTCGACTGGCCTTCAATGTGCATACACCATGTATCATGACTGAAATGTGCCTATGGATAAATTTGATTTTGTTTTTTTTCCAACCCAGTAATTGTCAGTGTGCAGCCGATGGCATAATAAAATAGTCCACTAGATGGCAGAATAAGCCACCTTTCCTGAAATTATAATAAACATTTTAGACAAACCCTAATTCACAGCCCCACTGAGAAGAATATGTTATTTTATAGTCTACAGCACACTGACAGTAGTACTTAAATAAAATTTTCAATATAAAGTAGACCAATTATTTCTGACTCAAAAATGATAGTAATAAATTATTTTTGCTTTATTAAATGACTCATACATGTGTGTGTGTGTGTGTGTGTGTGTGTCTCTTTCTCTAATTTCTTTTTCTTATTCCACTGCAAAACTGTGAGTATTCTGTAGAGTTGATTTTTTTTATCTTCTGTTTTACTCTATTTTTTTTTTCTCCCTCCTAATAACATATCTAACCCAGATGTCAAACATCACCTCTGTGCTTCTAACTCCACACAGCACTGATGGCCCTAAGTCATTTTCACTCCAAACTTCGCATTTCCGATGGTGGATCGCCATGGCCCACAGGGTACCAGGGTCTTGCCCTTCCTCAGGGACACAAAGATTGTCAGCATTTTTCTCCCTTGACGTCCTTTCAGCCAACTCTTTCCAAACAGCAAGTCGTGTCCCACAACGGGGTTGTGAAATCAACTTCGCTGTAACTAGCAAAACAAAAAAAGAGACTAAAATATGGTCGAAAACAGCACGTGCAATGCGATAGCAAGAACAAAGACTCATGAGGAAGTTTTATCAGCTAAATATATACGTCAGTCTAACTGTATACTGAGGTGCAGTAAAAATGTACGTCTTACTGTGAGTCACCATATAAAGTTTGAAGAAGAAAGAAGAATCCCAGGATCTCTCAGACTCCATCTCAATTTATGTAAAGGAGGCTTCTAAGGCCTCACCTTCTGAAATGCGCCCTGTAACCTTACACACCATCCCTCAGAGTCTGACAAATGCTGGACTGCTGCTCTACTCTTGCAGGTGTGTGAGACCATGGAAATCTACTTAAAAGCTCCTTTAAAGTCTGAGACGTCCTGAGCCAGCAAGAGATGTGGTGGTTAAGGTGCTGGATTTCCAAATGGTCAATCACAGTTTGAGTCCTGGACCCATTGGGTTGAAAATCACTCCGGGCACGTGTGTGTGTGTGTGTGTGTGTGTGTGTGTGTGCCCAGCATCCCAAGAGGAGAATGGAAGAGAAGGGATTGAGGAGTAGCCATTCCCCTGGGGGATGATTTCTCACTCTCTCTCCCTCTGTCTCTTTCCAGCAAACCCTTGTGCCCTATGGCAAGAACTTAAAAAAAAAGAAGTCTTAGGAGTCCTAGCCTCTCCAGCCTTACTTAGAAGCCTCCAGTTTGAACTCCCCTCTGCGATTACCTGCAGAGTTCCTGCATAATGTCCCATAAGCCCTGCTTTAGGCTGTTTCCTTCACGGCTTGCTTGCTTTCTTTCTTTCTTTCTTTCTTTCTTTCTTTCTTTCTTTCTTTCTCTCTCTCTCTCTCTCTCTCTCTCTCTCTCTCTCTCTCTCTCTCTTTCTCTCTCTCTCTCTCTCTCTCTCTCTCTCTCTCTCTCTCTTTCTTTCTTTCTTTCTTTCTTTCTTTCTTTTCTTTTTCAAGAACAGGTCTGAACTCCATTCATAATGAAATCCCTTGGAAATCCATTTACATGTCTCACTATGACTTAAAATTGAACACTTTGAAACTTAACTCATCTTCCTTGTCTCAAATCAGTTCCATATCTTGATTTTTGTTGTATTAAAATATCATTTTTGGTTTAATTACTCAGGATTGACATCTCCAAATGAAGATTAGATTAGAGGTCACGAATATTAGCTTTGGATTCAGAAGCATCTGGCTTTGACTATGAGTTTTACCACTTTTCTCTGTGTAGTTTTACTTTTTAAGTTACCTATGTTTCTTATCAGACTTCCTCATTGTTAAAATGGAAATTATGATAATGTAGATGTTATAGTCACTGGGGTGAAGGCTGTAACTATTTTTTTTAAAGAATTATTTTATTGGGAACCAGCAGTTAGCGTAATGGCTATGTCGCTGGACTCCCACGTAGTCGACCGCGGTTCGCGTCTCGGACCCGGTGGCTTACAACTCACGCCGGGCGCGTGTGCGTGCGTGCCCAAGATCCCGAGAGGAGAATGGAGGAGAAGGGATTGCGGCGTGACCATCCCCCCTGGGGGGTGATTTCTCGCTTTCTGTCTCTATGTCTCTCTCTGTCTGTCTGGCGAGCGCACGCGCCCTATAGCGAAAAAAAAAAAAAAAAAGAATTATTTTATTTAACTTTATTTTAATTTGATCAGAGAGGGACAGAGAGAGAAAGCGAGAAAGCAAGCTTCCAGGTCCGGGACTTGAACCATGATCAACCGTGTGGGAATCCAGTGCCCTTAACTACCACTCCATCTGATGGCCCCACTTTTTTAGGCACTTAACAATGTCAGGCAAATAGTAAGAACACAATATATGTTCATTATTGTTTTCAATAGCAATAACAATCTTGAAAGAAGTCGAGAGTCTATCTTTTATTCACTTTTAGTATACTTTGTATTCTTTAAAGATGTTTAAGCTTCCAAGGTACCTAACTGAACATCTAGTACGTAGAACACACTCAAAAATAGGGTGTGTACCTGTGACAAATTTTGTATTGTCACTTTCTCTAGTTACTCATTTCAGCTACTTTACTAATCCTCTAATATTATTTGTATTTGTCTTTTAAATGAGAATTTGTTTTTGTGAAAATACAGCTTATATTCCAACATTCGTAGTGAAAATTGTAAGGTGTTAGTGTTGCTCTTTAAAAAAAAAAGAAATTAGGGGACCAGCAGTTAGTGTAATGGCTATGTCGCTGGACTTCCATGTAGTCCCCTGTGGTTCAAGTCCCAGACATGGTGGCTTAAACTCACGCTGGACGCGTGTGCATGCGTGCCCAAGATCCCGAGAGGAGAATGGAGGAGAAGGGATTGTGTTGTGGCCATCCCCCTGGGGGGTGATTTCTTGCTTTCTGTCTCTGTCACTCTCTGTCTTTCTAGCAAGCGCTCGTGCCCTATAGCAAAAACCTCTCCCCCCAAAAAAAAAAAGAAAAGAAAAGAAATTATGTATGTATGCTTTGTTTCTACAGAGAACAGATGAATAAAATCTACTTTTTCCTCAGATGAAGTTTACATTTTAAAATATAAATCCTAAATGTCAGAAAAAGGTGAGTTGGGGGTCTCTTTTCCTAAATATTTTGCATATTATGGAGATTTTACAGTATCTGGTTCCTCAACATTCTCAAGATTTTCTGGCAAAATATACTTTGAATGTGATATTGAAAGACACAAGACCTTGGAGACACTTCCCTGCTGTAATCCCACACCTAAACCCGCCTGGCAGGTGCTCACAGTGTTTCTGAAGGAATGAACGTGCACATCGAAGGAATCCAGTTCTGGCTTAGCTTATCAATACCCTGACCTAGTCCCGTTATTTGTCTCTGGAACTAAATTTGCCCCTTCTCTGAAATGGGAATAGACTGCCTTCCAGGTCTCATTGTGTGAAAGGAACAGTAATGAAAACAAACGCAGGACAAGCTTGTTATGTGCTACCTCCTCAGTTTTGTTCATGGTACAATACAAATGTTTATCCAAATACCTAGGTTAATTTAAAAAATAATTATTCATTTTATTTTATTGATTATTATTAGTAGTAGTAGTATTTTAATTTGACGAGAGAGAGAGAAAGAGAAAGCTAGAAGGCAAGTCACCAGGTCCGGGACTCGAACTACGGTCAGCCATATGGTAATCCAGCCTCTCAACCACCATGCCATCTGCCAGCCCCCTAAGGTAAGTATTAACACAGGCTTTGCTGTTTTGGTACAGTTATAACTGCACATGATAAAGTATACTTCAAACTGCAATTTAAGCACCGCACACCACTAACTTAGCCTTAGAAGGACCACTAATCCTATCTTTTCGTTTTGTTGACAAGGACAGTGAGGCCCAGAGAGGTCTAATTTGCCAGGTTCCCACAGCAAGTTAATAGCTGCAGTGTAACTATGCTGTACATAATTCTGTGTATAACACAAGCCGTGTTTTGTCTCTGTCCCTCTGCTGCTCGCCTTCCCGTTCTCGCGCTCCACCGTCTGCCCCATTCCCCTTCTCTTTGCACCCTTTCCTCCTTCTCTCCCTCTCTCCTTCTGCGTCTTCCTCCACGGCCTCCTCCTTTCCTCTCCCGGGCCACTGTCCCAAGTTAGTCAGAGGATCACGAGCAAGAGCGACCCACCAGACGGGACAGCAGACAGTGGGCGAAGTTAAGACGCAGCATCTGGTAATGTTTTATTCTCTTGTTAAACATCAGCCAGAGACTTGGGCAAGCTCTCCGGAGTGGCCGGCGTGGAGCCGCACACGGACAGCACATGCCACCCCTGCTGGCCCCTAGACCGGGCACTGAGTGGTTACAGGGGGACTCACGGTCAGTGCTCACGCAAAGGGCAAATTTGCAGAATGAATGAATGTACTTAGAAATGAGTAAGTAGAGGCTGGCAGGTGGTATGGTAGTTAAGGGCCCTGGACTCACACATAGTCAACAGCAGTTCGAGTACCAGGCCTAGTAGCTTACCTTCTCACTTTCCCTCTCTCTCTCTCTTTTGCTCTGTCCCTCTCTGGTCAAATTTAAATAAATAAATACATACATACATACATACATACATACATAAAGTTAAATAAAATAGTTCTTTAAAAAAAGGAAATGAGGGACCAGCAGTTAGCGTAATGGCTATGTCGCTGACCAGCAATTAGCGTAATGGCTAACCGCAGTCGACTACCCATGTAGTCGACTGCGTGTGTGTGTGTGCCTAAGATCCCGAGAGGAGAATGGAGGAGAGGGGATTGCGGCGTGGCCATCCCCCCAGGGGGTAATTTCTCTCTTTCTGTCTCTCTTTACTGTTTATTTTTAAATGATTTCTAAAAAGTAGATAAAATAGGTATCTTTTTTGAGTATTTTGAACTTCGACAGAAACTGAAATTTGTCAAATGCAAAAAAAAAAAAAAAAGTGGAATGAAATGTATTTTAAAATGTCAATCACTTATTCATTTAAATAAATGTTTATTGAACGTTTCCTATTCCCCAGGCTCGTGCGAAAACATTTCTTACTCAGTACTTTAACAAAAGGCTTCGTAGTAGGTGCCATCACCATAGTCAAGAATCATGAACTGAGGCATAGAGAGACCCAGGTCGCGTGAACAGTAAGAAGCAAGTCTGGGGCTCGAGTCCAGGGGACTGTAGGCATCTTTCCTGGAGGTTTTCCGTTTAGTTAGCAGCAATCCTGTTAGATGTCATTGACACCTCCCCAGAGGTCATTTGTATAAGAGAAGCAGAGTTTTAGAAAGCTGCTATTTTCTGTGAACAGAGGGATTTATATTTGAATCTGAGTTTGATTCCAAATCTTATACTTTCTAGGTGTTCTTACCCAGGGATGTGCTAATAAAAATCACAGGGTCCATTTACTAAGATTAGAAAAAAAGCTGTTTTTTTTTTTTTTATATATACTGATTTTTAACAAAAGTTAAGCATTTTATGCAACTGTAAAAAATGTCAAAAAATCATAGTGATAACAAGGTATCAAAGCAACAAAAGTTGCCCAGAATATAAAAAATGTTAAAATTCATGAACTCCATCATTCTTTCATACAACCTTAAAAATATTAATATCGGGAACCAGCAGTAGAGTAATGGCTATGTCGCTGGACTCCCACGTAGTCGACCGCGGTTCGCGTCCCGGACCCGGTGGATTAAACTCACGCCGGCGCGTGTGTGTGCGTGCCCAAGATCCCGAGAGGAGAATGGAGGAGAAGGGATTACGGCGTGACCATCCCCTCTGGGGGAGGTGATTTCTCGCTTTCTGTCTGTATGTCTCTCTCTGTCTGTCTGGCGAGCGCACGCACCCTATAGCGAAAACCTCTCCAAAAAAAAATATATATATATATTAATATTTATTAAGTGCCTGGCATTAGGAGTCCATAAATTAACTGAAAACAAATTACCCTTATTGAGTTCATAGATCTGTGAAGAAAATGTGTGAATATCAAGCATAAATAGAGCATTTAAAGACCGTAATGGAAGTGGTGAGACAAAGAGGAAATAACAGTGTTACCTCAGATGACTCACTGGGCCAGACAATGACGCAGCTGTTAACAGAAAAGCAACAACATCAGGACCAGCCCATCGTGTGGATCTAAGGTGACTGGACCCCACATGGCTGACTGCATGGTTCAAGTCCTTGACCCAATAGTTTGAAAAACATGCTGGCCCATGTATGTGCATGCAAAAACCCCAAAAGGAGATAAAAGTATAACCACTCCCCAAGAGGGTTGCTTTCCCACTCTGTGTGTGTGTGCGTGTGTGTGGGTGTGGGTGTGTGTTTCTCTTTGGCAAGTGCATGTGCCCTCTGGCAACATTTTAAAGAAAAATATGGGTGCAGGCAATGCTGGGAGCCAATTGTACATGGAAAGGTATCAGATCAAGTGCAGAAACTTCCCTGAGTACACCAGGCACATATGGCCATGATCTGGGCTGGGCTGATGGTGGATCGTAACATAAAGACCTCTTGGGGATTCTCTCTCACTCAAAAAATAAATCATATTGGGGGGAAAAAATGAAGAGCAATTGAGTGACATCTTCAAGAAGAGTAGGAACATATCTCACAAACACAGTTTAGGGAATGAGTGAGAATTCTTGCTAAAAAAGAACAACTTGTGCAAAAGCACCAAAATATCAGAGTGCACTTAGAGAACTCGGAACAGCTCGGGACAAGACGACTGTCTGTGTATATGAGGGAATGTCTGCAGTGGAGAAGGCAAAGCCAGGCAGGGCCAACATTAGAAAACTGCTAGCCTCAAGATAATGCAGTCTGTGGAAGAGTAAAAAAAAGTATTGAGTATTATAAGAGACCTTCAAAAAGTGCATGGAAAGTATGTATTAAGAAAAAGCTATCCATGGATTTCAATTTTGTTGCAACAAAATAAACTCATACTTTAAGTCCACTTTTTCTATGAGCTCTTTCAAATAGCTTTGTCCTTACCTCCCATGAGAATTAGTTCAGTTTAACAAATAAGTGGTCTGGGTAAACTGTTACATACTTTCATTATTTCCTACAAGCGCTGCTTTTGTGGACCAGCAGATGGCATAATGGTTATGTCGCTGGACTCCCATGTAGTTGACTAAGGTTTGAGTCCCGGACTCCATGCCTTAAAACTCATGCTAGGTGCATGTGTGTGCATGCTCAAGGTCCCGAGAGGAGAATGGTGGAGAAGGGATTGCAGCATGGCCAAACCACTGAGGTGGGATTTCTTGCCTTCTGTCTTTCTGTCCCTCTGTGTGACTAGCAAGCACCCATGCCCTTTGGCAAAATTTTCTCTCTCAAGGAAAAAAAGCTGCTTTTGGTCTCACATATCCTTTAGCACTGGGTGGCTGATTTCTGAGAAATGCAGTAGAATCGGCGGAGGTTGACTGGGATGTCCAAGGTCAAGGGCCAGCAAGAATCTCTGAATGTGGGGTTCTGGGCCCTGGATTTCAGCCCCATGTTCTGACAGCCCAGGTTTGTTGTTCTGTGCACGAACCTCACTTTATCCTCTCTCCCAGACCTGCGGCTGGATCCAGAGCCTGGAAATGAGAGGCCTTGCATGGGTTCTAGGAGACATGAAAGGAGAGAGACGAAAGCATTGGCGCTTCGAATCTATGTTCCTGTGCCAGAGATTAGCATAGACGTTCCTGCACTGTCCCAAGAGAAGTTTATGGCTTTAGTTAGAAAAAGAAAGAAAAGAAAAGAAAAGAAAAGAAAAGAAAAGAAAAGAAAAGAAAAGAAAAGAAGAAAAGAGAGGAGAGGAGAGAAGAAGAGAGGAGAGGAGAGGAGAGGAGAGGAGAGGAGAGGAGAGGAGAGGAGAAGAGAAGAGAAGAGAAGAGAAGAGAAGAGAAGAGAAGAGAAGAGAAGAGAAGAGAAGAGAAGAGAAGAGAAGAGAAGAGAAAAGAAAGAAAAGAAACGAAAAGAAAAGGGAAACAAAACAAAACAAAAACGATGTTTTCCAGTGGGCTTGTGTACTAATAGGGAGCAGACACAGAACTTATCATAGTCTCTGGGCCCTTCCTGTGTGTCAAGCACTATACTAAACATTTTACAAGCATTAGCTAATATTTTCCTTAAAGTAATCCCTTGAAGGAGGAATTACTTTTCCTATTTTACTGATTAGACAACTCTGGTAGCAAAGCTAAATGGTTTCTCAGGCTTTATCTGCAGTCTATCCGCTTAACAGCCAAGTTTTCTATCCAGGTCTGGCCAACTCCAAAGCCTGTGCTCTATTAATAGGAAGTTTTATGTAGTGGAAAGAGCACTTTGTAAGGAGTCAGTCTGGATCTAGCTTATTTATCACTTATTTGCCACATTCATTCATTCCGTCTCTCTGTTGGCTTTCTTATAAGCAACACGGAATTAATCATTCTATTTGCTACAGAGATTTTTGTGAAAATCAATTGAGTTCATGTTTAGAAGAGTTTTTACTTTTGTCCAATTCTGCATAAAAGCTAGTTACTATTATCCTTTCTTGCAAAGTCTGAGTCCCACCTATAAAGTTGGAATAATACTGATCCTGTATAATGCACATAGGTGTCGGAAGAAACAACCAAGGTGCTCATGGGAAAGCATTTTACACATTGTCAAGTCCTGAATAAATGAGGGGATGTGCGCACAGTCATGTTATAATGCTAATATGCTGTGAGGGATTATAGTGATTATTGTCAGTTCCCCTAAGACTAGTAACGAGTATCTCTATTTAATATCCTTTCGCCTAAGTCCCTTCAACCGCTGTGGCATGTATTTTCCAAGTAGTTTGGCACAGAACTTTCTCCTAAGCCCTAGCCCCCACCCCATCCTCTCTGCTACTATAAAACTAGATGACGCTATTGTGAAAGTAGCAGCAAGTTCTCCGAATGACCTGCCCATGTCAGAGCCTCATATATTACATACCCCAAGATCTGCACATGCATTAATACCATAAAAGAGGTTTTGTGAGAGAGACAAATACAAACACCATGAGGTCACTTCTTCCAGATATAACAGGATACAGACGCTTGGAAGAAAATAGCATAAATGTCTTCTTGGAAAATTTTTGTCTCTGAGCACAGAACACATTATAAATTTTTCCAAAACCCTCCAACATACAGGGTACATCAAACAGTGTGCCTTTTCTTTTTTTTCCCTCCTCTCTCTCTCTTTTTAAGTGGTTCTATTTTCAGCAAAAGGAGGAAAAGTTGGGAGGAGTTCTCAGAGCCTAATGATTTTCAAGCTCAATTTCTGCTCTTCAGGCTACACTCTGCAGAGAGCATCATAATTGGTCCATGAATATAGGTCTTGGTCCCATTTTCCCAGCTGGATGGATAGTTCGGTTTTTCAGCCGTCTTCATCTGCACAGAGAGCAGTGTGACATACAGTTACATAAACACTGAAGTGGACATCAGGAGACCTGAGCTCAATTAGGTCATCGTACAGATAATCATAGTGGGATTAAATGTTGACTTTTAATTATGACTACGGAGTTCCTAGCATCACTTGGTGAGGTTTACTAAGTAGTTCTTGAATGAACGAATGGAAATATATATGTGTTCTGTGTGTGTGTGTTACATACATCTTAAAGGACTTTAATAAATGCTGAGCTACTATATAAAATATAATGCATAACATATGTTACAGACCAGAGAACTAAAAAAGGTGTTTAAAAAGGAAAATGATTAATTTTGTTTTAATCTTTTAATAGCGTATTTGTATTTGTGGTATTTGGAGCACATTATATTTTAGGTGCCCAGCTACCCCAATTTTTTCTAGCACATCTCATCTATAGTTTCCCTCTAGAAAACTTTGAAGTAAATTACCAATGGAAAAGTAAGCCAATATCTCAAAGTTTAATAAAGGAAAGGGAAGTAAGTACTAATTGATGGTATCACACAATCGCAGGACTTGATCCAAGCATAGGGTTGCAAGGTGCCCAGTGTAAACTCTTAAAGCCTAGTTTAGAACTCAAGAATCTTTTCCTTCTGAGAAAAGGAAAGAGATTAGAGTTCAGAGGTATGTAAAATTAACCTACAAAAGTACTTTCCAGGGAACCAGCAGTTAGCGTAATGGCTATGTCGCTGGACTCCCACGTAGTCGACCGCGGTTCACGTCTCGGACCCGGTGGCTTACAACTCACACCGGGCGCGTGCGCGTGCGTGCCCAAGATCCCGAGAGGAGAATGGAGGAGAAGGGATTGCGGCGTGACCATCCCCCCTGGGGGGTGATTTCTCGCTTTCTGTCTCTATGTCTCTCTCTGTCTGTCTGGCGAGCGCACGCGCCCTATAGCGAAAAAAACCTCTCCAAAAAAAAAAAAAAAGTACTTTCCATTTCAGGGATGAACTCCAAGTTGTTGTACTTCCCTCACTGAAGTGAGCGTTAGGATAGTAAGAATAGGAACTATAATATTTTCTGTCTAAAGCTAAATTGTGAATAGATCTTCTGCAATGACTAATATAAGATGTTTTTTAAAGTTTTTCATGTAGAGTTAAACTGCTCACTAGAAAACTGTGTTTTAAATTCTCAGTCTCAGTCCTAAATGTCCCTTTCTCACTGCTTTGTAACATGGAGGGATTAAAAGCACTCTTGGGGACCAGCAGTTGGCATAATGGCTATGTAGTCCACTGAGGTTTGAGTCCTGGACCCAGTGGCTTAAACTCAGGCCAGGCACATGTGCATGCCCAAGATCCCGAGAGAAGAATGGAGGGGAAGGGACTGCAGTGTGGCCATCCCCCTTGGGAGGTGAATTCTCACTTTTTGTTTCTCTATCTCTCTCTGCTTTTCTGGTGAGCACACTCACCCTATAGCAAAAAACTCTCAAAAAAAAAGCTCTCTTAACCTAGTCACTGTGGTGCCTTTGGCAGTGTGCCAGGCTGAGGAGCTGGAAGCCACATGCTGACCATGGTTGAAGTCCCCAGCCCAGTTGGCTTGAAAACATGCAGGGGTTCATGTGCACATGGTCAAGAGCCTACTGAGATGGAAGAATGGAGGAAGGGGATTTTGGCACCAGGCTCTGCTGTGGTTCCTCTCTGTCTCTTTCATTCTATCTCTCTAATTTGTACATGAATTTGCCATGAATTAAAAACAAAACAAAACAAAAAAACCTTTCAGTTAAGAAAAACATCTATTGGAGTATGGACAGCACCTGACTGTCGTAATTTGTATTTATTTGAAAATAGAAAAATTAATTTTTGGCCCCAAGAATTTTGACCCATGTTGTGAATAAGTTGATTTGATCAATGACTATTTATATTTTTCTTTTACAAGGTATTTTTAATAATTTCTCTACTTCCTTACAAGTAGTGGGGGTATACCTATTTTTATTAATCCGAGTATGGCATTTTTCAACCTACAACTCAAGTCTTAGAAAATCTCAGTGCCTTTAATCTGGAACCACCATCTTCCAGTAATTCACAAAAATGAATGAACACAACAGGAAAGAGGAGAGGCACCTGATATATGTTCTCTGGGCCTTTCAGAAAACATGGAGTGGTTCCTTTAGTAACATACATGTGAATCTACAAGAAAGGTGATATTGTAGACATTACAGGAATGGGCACTGTTCAAAAAGGAATGCCCCACAAATGTTGCCATGGCAAATCTGGAAGACTCTTCAATGTTACCCAGCATGCTGTTGGCATTGTTATAAACAAATAAGGGCAAGATACTTGCCAAGAGAAGTAATGTGTGTATTGGCATATTAAGCATTCTAAGAGCAGAGACAGCTTCCTAAAATATGAAAGAAAATGACCAGAGAAAGAAGAAAGCCAAAGAGAAAGGTACCTGGGTTCAACTGAAGCACCAGCCTGCTCCACCCAGAGAAGGACGTTGTAAGAACCAACGGAAAGGAGCCTGAGCTTCTGGAACCTATTTTGTATATATTCCTGTCGTAATGGGTATTTAAAATAAATGGAAAGAACTCCAGACTGAAAAAGAAAAGCAGAAAACCTTAGTTAAAAAGGATTGATTTACTTTATCATTAAGTATGAAGTATGTTGTGGATAAGTGTTTTTTAAAAAGTATTTTAATGACAGAGGGCACAAGTGCATGATGAGAGAGAAATGACCCTCCCATGATGCCTTTTCACATAACAATCCCTTTTCCTCCAATTCTCCATCCTGTCAGGGTCCTGGACACATGTATGCCTAGAGTGTTTTTCAGGCTTTCAGTGCTGGGACTCAAATCCTGGCCGGCCATGTGGAATAGTACTTCCTCTGCACAGTGCCAGACTGGTGGGTTAAGAGGTTAGGTCTGGATAAATATTTGAAAAATTAATTTACAAAAGAGGAAAAGGGGGCGGGACAAAGCTATGGCCCAGTGGTTAAGTGAACTAGATCCAACATGGCTGACTGCATGGCTGGAGTCCCAAACCCAGCAGTTCAAAAACACACTGGTTGCCTGCCCCAGATCCTGCCCCATTAGGAGGGGCTTCGTTCCTGTCCCTCTTTCTCTGTCTCTATGCCTTGTAAGCAGGCATGCTCTCTGGCAAAATGGGAAAAAAATTAAAAGAAGAGCACTTGACTATCAGCAGAACAAATTACTGTCTGAACGGGTAGAGTGAATGTAAAGATAGAAAGCTGAAGCTGTGTTTTTAAAATTTAGGACTCTTCTTAGGACAAGGTACAGATCATATAAGCTGAATTTTAAAAATACTAACGTTAGCACACAGAGAAGAAAATAAAACTGACCACATACAACTAATTTCATTTGCCTGATGATCAATAAAAGAAAGGTACAACACAGGGATTTCAGTGCTAGATTTTAGGACCTGCCTTCCTTTCACAATCTCGTGGCATGCCGTGTTCTATTCAGTGCTTACCCCATGGTATTATTTCCATGTTGTCACCTTCCTCTTTCCCTTCGGACTTGGCATGTATACTTGGATACCTTGGCTTTAAGCCTGTGGAATGTTTCTGCCCAGGCTCAGAGTCAGACTTTCAATGCATTCCTCTTGGATCCCTGGCATAACAAAGATCCTTTGGATTCCAACTTTCCCCTTACTTCACACCACAGAGCTGGTGTGCAATACTCACGCTGGAGTGTGCAAGGAGCACCTGGGCAGGTTAGGTAAAAGAGATGGGAACGACTGATGGTGTGGGCCTTGAGGGTGGAATTGACCTGGACCTTGTACTTTGCTCTGCAATAGTACTTTTACATAGAGCAGAAGAGCCTTTACTGTCAATAATCAACTCTTATAATCCCCAGCGTATCTCTGTGTCTTTATCACATCTGAAAGCTTTCTACCAGACATTTACTCAACCTGATCCTTCAAAATAAAGCTCAAATATCAACTGTTATAAAGCCTTGCTTGATTTGCTCATTACAACCGATTGTTCTATTCTTTACCTTCTGCAGTTGTTGTTGTCTTTTTTTGTTTGTTTTCAATTGTTTTCTTCTCTCTCATTTTTTTTTTTTAATTTGGACAGGTTTTTGCTATAGGGCACATGCGCTCACCAGAAAGACAGAGAGAGTCAGAGAGAGAGAAAGTGAGAAATCACCCCCCGGGGGAATGGCCACGCTGCAATCCCTTCTCCTCCATTCTCCTCTCAGAATCTTGGGCATGCACGCACATGTGCCCAGTGTGACTTTAAGCCACCAGGTCCGGGACTCAAACCGTGGTCGACTGCATGGGAGTCCAGCAACATAGCCATTCTGCCAACTGCTGGTCCCCACTTTGTTTGTTTTCAATTTGACAGAGGGCACAAGAATAAGATAAGGGGTAGGAGGGAGCAAGAAAGAACTCCTCCTTTCCCATGAGAAAGGGTCCCATCGCAATCCCTTCTCCTCCATTGTTCTCTCCTTTTGAGATTTTGGGTTCTCATACACACACCAGGTTCATTTCTAAGGCCATTGGGTCCGGAACTCCAACTGCAGAGTCAGCCATGTGGGATCCAGTTCCCCCATCCATGTCACAGGCTGACCCTGCCATTTTTTAAAAAACAAAACAAACACCAACTGAGTCTATGGCCTACCACCCTGAATGTGCCCGATTCCATCTGACCCTAGCAGCTGGGCAGCCTTAAGCATGGCTTGTCCTGGGAGGGGAGAAATGAACGGTACGTGCCATGTTGTTTCCGAGTAGATCTGCACCTCCATCATCACTCCACGCGTTTCCTCTGCTTCCCCAAGCCTAGCACTCTGCCTTGCATAGAGTAAGCACTAAGTAAATCCTTTCTAAATCAATGTTTAGTGATGCTAGTGAGCAAAGCAAAACAAGAACTGTCTCTCCATCCGAAAGATAAAGTGACAGGTATGAAAGACAAGAGTCCTGCCCAAAGGGCAGTGGTTTGGGCAACAACAGAGTCAGAATTTGAGTCCAAATTTTCTGAAACTAATCGTGTGCATCTTCCCCTTCAATACATCACCTCCAGATCAAAACAGCACAGGTACGGAGCTCCAGTGGACACAAGCTTGGGCATACAGCAGCAGGGCAGGACAGTATTCTGGGTTTCTAACCCCAAAGCAGAGATTCTTCAGGTTAATACATTACTTATTTTTAATTATGTAAGAGGAAATTCTACATTCTCACTGTGGTTGGAATGGGAGATGGGGTAGGAAACATTTAGTGTGTAAAATTCAGAGTTTGTGGCATCGAAGAAATTCTAAACTCATGAAAAGTTTTACAGATTAACGATCTTTTCCTTTCTTCTTTTTCTTCTTTCTCTTTCTTTATTTCTTTCTTTTTCTTTCTTTCAAATTTTGCAAGTCTGTTGTTATGCATTTATGACCTTATTCAATCTTTAGAATGATTTTTATTTCATTATAGCTCTAAAGAGCTATGAAAGTAAGATAATATTTCTCCATTTCACAAACTAAAAAAAATAAAAATAAAAAATAAAAACGCAGAGGTTACAGAACAGAGTCTTGGTCTTCAGTCGTTTTCGTGACTCACTGATCAGAGAGTGGGACACAAAGCCATCTAACTGCTTTGTCTCACCTTCAAGCCACAGTGCCCAGCAGAACCTTGTTCTGTTCAGTGGAGCGCTGTTATTCAGAAATAGCATGAAACATTCAAGCAAAACAGGCAATTTCACAGTATGCCTTGGAAGTATAAGACTTTCAACTTTTAAAAAACATTCCCACCTTGGGGTTAAAGCAGTCACTTAATTATCATTCTCTCACCCCTACTCTCCATTCCTGGCTCCCCCACCCCATAGCCACTCTCAGATTTCCATGTCGGTGAACACACACCCACTGTTTGTGCAAAGGCCAGACACAGGTCCACACGCATCCACCGTCACATCTAGCCTGTGGCCTCCAACCCTGCTCCATCTCGTCAGTTACCCACGGTGGAGTCAGACGACCCTAAAGCAGAAATTAGACTGCGGCTGTTATGCAGCTTTAAAACTGCTCCTTTCTACCTGGCTGACCCCTTACTCATCCGAATCTCTTTCGCTTCTCTAAGATAGAGTTAAACACCTTAATGTGGCTTAGGAGACCTTCAAGGGTTGGTCTGTATTTTACCACCCTCATCTCTCCTCACCCCATTCTCTACTCAATGTCCTGGACAACGTACACCCCATGAAGGGCCCTTGCTGCTACTCCCATCCCCTTCCAGCTCTCCAGTTTATTGTGAAGTATCTTTCTTACACTTGGAGCACTCTTTCACTCCATCCCGTCCTCTCCATGCCCCACTCCACCCCCCACTCCATCCCTTCCCCTCCATGCCCCACACCAGCCCCACTCCATCCCTTCCCCTCCATGCCCCACTCCACCCCCAACTCCATCCCTTCCCCTCCATGCCCCAGTCCACCCCCCACTCCATCCCTTCCCCTCTATGACCCACTCCACCCCCCACTCCATCCCTTCCCCTCCATGCCCCACTCCACCCCCCACTCCATCCCTTCCCCTCTATGACCCACTCCACCCCCCACTCCATCCCTTCCCCTCTATGACCCACTCCACCCCCACTCCATCCCTTCCCCTCCATGCCCCACTCCACCCCCCACTCCATCCCTTCCCCTCTATGACCCACTCCAGCCCCACTCCATCCCTTCCCCTCCATGCCCCACTCCACCCCCACTCCATCCCTTCCCCTCCATGCCCCACTCCACCCCCCACTCCATCCCTTCCCCTCTATGACCCACTCCACCCCCCACTCCATCCCTTCGCCTCTATGACCCACTCCACCCCCCACTCCATCCCTTCCCCTCTATGACCCACTCCACCCCCCACTCCATCCCTTCCCCTCTATGACCCACTCCACCCCCCACTCCATCCCTTCCCCTCCATTCCCCACTCCACCCCCCTCTCCATCCCGTCCCCTCCATGCCCCACTCCATCCCTTCCCCTCTATGCCCCACTCCACCCCCCACTCCATCCCTTCCCCTCTATGACCCACTCCACGCCCCACTCCATCCCTTCCCCTCTATTACCCACTCCACCCCCACTCCATCCCTTCCCCTCCATGCCCCACTCCACCCCCCACTCCATCCCTTCCCCTCTATGACCCACTCCACCCCCACTCCATCCCTTCCCGTCCATGCCCCACTCCACCCCCCACTCCATCCCTTCCCCTCCATGCCCCACTCCACCCCCCACTCCATCCCTTCCCCTCCATGCCCCACTCCACCCCCACTCCATCCCCCACTCCATCCCTTCCCCTCCATGCCCCACTCCACCCCCACTCCATCCCTTCCCCTCCATGCCCCACTCCACCCCCCACTCCATCCCTTCCCCTCTATGCCCCACTCCACCCCCCACTCCATCCCTTCCCCTCTATGACCCACTCCACACCCCACTCCATCCCTTCCCCTCTATGACCCACTCCACCCCCACTCCATCCCTTCCCCTCCATGCCCCACTCCACCCCCCACTCCATCCCTTCCCCTCTATGACCCACTCCACCCCCACTCCATCCCTTCCCCTCCATGCCCCACTCCACCCCCCACTCCATCCCTTCCCCTCCATGCCCCACTCCACCCCCCACTCCATCCCTTCCCCTCCATGCCCCACTCCACCCCCACTCCATCCCCCACTCCATCCCTTCCCCTCCATGCCCCACTCCACCCCCACTCCATCCCTTCCCCTCCATGCCCCACTCCACCCCCCACTCCATCCCTTCCCCTCTATGACCCACTCCACCCCCCACTCCATCCCTTCCCCTCCATGCCCCACTCCACCCCCACTCCATCCCTTCCCCTCTATGACCCACTCCACCCCCCACTCCATCCCTTCCCCTCTATGACCCACTCCACCCCCCACTCCATCCCTTCCCCTCTATGACCCACTCCACCCCCACTCCATCCCTTCCCCTCTATGATCCACTCCACCCCCACTCCATCCCTTCCCCTTCCACCCCCACTCCATCCCTTCCCTTTTCACCCTTATCCGGCATAACTCCAACTTTTGCTGCTGGCTTCAGATGACAGAGCGGTTCCTCCAGGAAGCCTCAGTGAGCTCTGTAACCCAGTTAGGGCTCCACGTGCAGGACCAGTTGGCGGCTGGAGTTCACTCTTAAGAATATAAATGGCATTTTTTTAGAACTGAATCTGTATGATGTGTTTCTTCCACTATACTGTAGCAATTTGAATACAAAGACCATGCCTCTTTTTTATCTATGTAAGTTTTCAATATAATGAATGGAATTATTAAATAGAGCAGACCTTTACTAAATATTAGTTGAAAGAAAAAATGGTCTGACTGGTGACGAAAGGATAGCCCTTACATGACGGAAGTCCTCCTTAGTTACATTGCACCCACTAAGGTTGTTACCGGTGTAATACCTTCTTAGCTCTGGCCTAACGGACGTCACTACCACAGCATAACTGGGTCTGATCATACTGTGTAACCTTAGCGAGTGCCCATTTTTGCTGTTTTTCGCTGAGAATGGAGCAGAAGTCCGCAGTGGTATCTATAATAAGTAAATCAGCTTTAAACACTCCTTAGCTTTTGTCTTGACTTTGCCAATGCTCAAGCTTTCTGCTTGCTTTGTCTTAAGATTTCATCAGTCAGTAGGACCCCTGGTCTGTGTGTTTTGGCCCTGGTTAAATAACCACATTTTCATTCAATGAAAGATAAGTCAGTGTCTCCCCAGAGCCTATAAATTAGTCCCTGGGAGTGGTTTTGTGTGTACATCTTAGACCTGAGCATTCATACGTGCTCTGGAGAAGCAGATTCCTAGTTCCCACCCTCAAAGACACAAGATGTAAAGAAAGATCCTGCCGAAGGAGTATCCAATCAATTCTGTGAGGGCTTGCCTAGTGCTTACCGTACCACCAAGTGTAGCTTCCCTGCCAGGAATCAGAGGAAAATGAAAGCCATTTCTGCTGTCCAAGGGCTCCTGTTAGAGCAATAGAACCTGGCACCTGGTAACTTGGCGATACAGGATATAGTAGTTGAGAGAAGTAGCTAGTCTCCACTAGAGCATAGACTTAATTTTCTTCTTCTTCTTTTTTTTTTTTTTTTTTTTTAGACGTTTTTGCCATAGGATGTGTGTGCTCATCGGAGGGAGAGAGAGAGAACAAATGATTGAGAAGTCACTGCCCCAGGGGAATGGCCACGCTGCAATCCCTTCTCCTCCATTCTCTTCCTGAAATCTTGGGCACGCACACACGTGTGCCCAGTGTGGGTTTTCAAGCCACTGGGTCTGAGACTCGAACTGTAGTTGTCCATGTGGGAGTCCAGAGACATAACCACTACGCCATCTGCTGGCCCCCACTAGAGCATAGATTAGTGCATGTGGTAGACAAAAATAAGTAAGTTTCAGACCAAGTAATGAAAGGCTTTGAATTTCTTTCTTTTTCTTTATTTTTTAAAAGAATTATTTCATTGTATTTATCATCATCATCATCATCATCATCATTATTATTAGTTTTTAATTTGCTACAGAGAGGATATGCTCACCATAGAGAGCTTGCTGGCCCTGAAAGTGTTTGAACTTCATTTTAAAATTTGTACTTACTTTCATGGGCCATGAGAAAAACATAATTTTTGAAAAGGGGAGTAATACTGATCAATTATTGGAACACTTAACAAATTAAAATTTAACTATTTCTTTTTGTTTTTAGTTTGCCATAAGGTCTGTGGATTCACCAGAGAGAGACAAAAAGGGAGAGAGACAGAGAAAGCAAAAAAACACCCCCAAAGGCGAATGACTACACCAAATCCCTGCTCCTCCATTCTCCTCTCAGTATTTTGGATACACACACACACACACACACACACACACACACACTCGGCATGTTTTTCAAGCTGCCGGGTCTAGGACTCTATCCATGCCATGGCCATGTGGGATCCAACTTCCCTAACCACCAGGCAACCTGGCTGGCCCACCAATAGCAATTTCTTTTTTTCTTTTTATTTTTTAGTTTTCATTTTGTATTTTTATTCTTATTTTTTTAAGCACATGATCACTCTGCATCATTTGGCTTGTAAGGAGAATTTAGCTAACATGAAATACATCTCAGACCAGTCCAGTTGAAAATACTGTACACATCATCATCAACAAGTAATAAACCATTCTGTGTCCCTCAAATGTCTTGCCTTTCTGGTTTTTTCTCCCTGATTTCCTTTCCCAATAGCAATTTCTGATAGCAATTTTCATAATTATATAGATAGATTGGAAATGGAGACAAAGAGACTGGTGGGGAAGGAGGATTCCTATTGTTCCAGCAAGAAGTAAGGAAAGCCAAATGTTGGGAGTAGCAGTAATGTTACGATCTTAATAAAATATATAGCCCCCTTTGGGTTAAGCAATGGAACACGTATGTATTTGTGCTCCTCAGAGCATGTATGAGGCCCTGTGGAGGTCTTGTAAACCAGTTGTTAGGCTTTCCTTCATGTTGAAATGAAGGCAGAAATCAAGTATCTTTTGTTTACTAATGTATTCCAGCACTGAATAAAGTTCCTGGCACATAGTAGGTGCTAAATAAATACATGTCAAATGATTGCCAAGCTGGAAAAAGTCTTAGGTACCATCCAAACTTCTCTCTTCATTATTTGTTCATAAACAGGGCCACTGAGGCCAAAAAGAGCATAATTAACTAAAATCATGCATCTGGTTACCAGTCACATTAAGACTAGCACCCGCATGTCTGGGCTTCCCATCCAGTGCTTTTTAACATCACACCAAGCTCTGCTGTCAGGCCTGTATTAAAATCGGATTTGTTGTTCAGGGTAATGAGCGACTTCTGCATGACCTCATTGTTTTCTGTTTGTCTGCCACATGCTGTGGTCTGGCAGACAGCAAATCAGCTAAGTCATCTTCACCCAGCCAATAGCATCTTTGACCAAGACAATAAAAAAAGAGTGTTTTTCTCTAGTCTGTATCTCACTTCCAAGTGATTTGTTTTTCTCTCCTCTGTACCACTATGAGTGATCACAACTTAATCCCTCAGCCTTTCAAATGGAGAAAATAAAATGGTTTAACAAGCAGTAACTGCTGAGAGATATTAAATTCACAAACCACCTCTTCAGTCGAGAAGAGCATCGCATGGAAAACACACCAGTGTCTCTTGGCCAAACCTTGTAAAATATCTCTCTTCTGCAAATGTTCCCAGCAGTGTCCTCAGTAAAGTCCCTCAATAAATACGTTGTCTTGGCCTCAGAATGTGTGTTTTGAAGAAAATACAGAAGAAGAGAGCAATCATACTGGAACTGCTAAAGGGAAATGGGCCAGGCTTCTGCCATTTGGACCTCTCTATATGTGCGAATGCCTTGGTTATATATAAGCTTCCCAGTAATACAGTGCTTGAGACAAGACAGAGCATTGGGTTATGGTTCCAAAGTCGTAGACGCTGGCCACTCCTTCAGAATGTGTGGCCTCAAAGTCACCGACTGTCTAAGTTCTTCATATGTAGAAGGAACATTAATACTTACTGATTCATTACAAGCAATTAGGGTCCAAGTGTTTATAAGAGAATTTGGGAATTCTGATACAGTCATATGTCTAAACATTTACTAAGAAAAATCAGTGTTCCTCTGGATCATCTCTATATAGTACTATAATCATACGGTAGAGTAAGAGGGTGGAAGATCCTGTTGAAAACAAGGTTATATAGGGCCACCAGCTCATATATTTATATTTCCTTCAAATGTAATAATTTTTAACTTTTCAGTGCTTTCTACATGCTATGCACTTTAAGTATATAGATACTAATAAAACAATCATAAAATGTAGAGATTGGGGCTACCAAGTGAGGTAGTGGTTAAGGCACTAAACTCCAACGTGGTCAACCATGGTTCCAGTCCTAGACCTAGCAGCTTGAAACTCACACCAGGTGCGTGTACCAAAATCTCGAGAGGAGAATGGAGGAGAAGGGATTCCAGTGTGGCCATCCTTCCTGGGAGGGAGGGATGATTTCTGCCTCTCTGTCTCTCTCTGTCTCTCTAGTGAGTGCATGTACCCTATAGCAAAATTCTCTCTTAGAAAAAAGTGTAGAGATATCTCCATTTCATAGCAGAGGAAAATTGAGTACAAAGAGGTAAATTACCTTGCTTAGAGGCATAAGTGTGTGCCTTTGAGCAAAATAAGAACTGGTAGTGCAGAAATTTAAACACAGTGTGTCTAATAGCAGCAGTCCCCCCTTACCTACATGAAACACATTCCAAGCCCCGCAGGGGACGCCTGAAACTGTGGGTAGCATTGAACTCTTTATGTAAAATACTGTTTGTTTGTTTTTTTCCCTGTCTGGTAATCTAGGTGACTACAAGTCTAAGTGACCAACAGGTAGGTAGCTTATATATATAGTATAGATACCTGGACAAAGGATGACTCACCTCCCAGGTATGACAGAGCAAGATGGCACAAGATTTCATCACGCTACTCAGAACAACATGCAACCGAAAACTTATGGATTATTTATTTATTTATTTTTGAGAGAGACTTTTGCTATAGGATATGTGCGCTTGCTGGAGAGACAGAGACAAAAAGAGAGGAAACCCCCCCACCCCAGGGGGGATGCCATGCTGCAATCCCTTATCCTTCATTCTCCCCTTGGGATTTTGGGCACGCATGCACACACACACACACACACACACACACACATGCACGCACATCAAGCTACCGGGTCCAGGACTTGAACCACTGTCAATTATGTGGGAGTTCAGTGACACAATCATTATGTCCTCTGCTGGTCCCTGGATTGTTTATTTTTCATTTAGTATTTTCAAGTAAGAGTTGACGATAAACAACTGAAACAGCAAAAAATGGAAGTGTGGATAAAGTGAAATTACTGCATAAAGTCAGTTGTCTTCCTTATACTACATGAGTGTCGGTCTAAATCCTATAATATATTTAATATCAGACAATTTGGGCATTTTAACTTTTCAAAGGTGAGAACCAATTTAGTGAATTATCTGAATGAGAGAAAGAAATAATATACTAAAATGTTCAAATATTTTTGATGACTACATAGGTGATTTTTTTGTTTTGTGACAGATGGTATGTGCACTCTCCAGACAGACAAAGAGGAAGGACCTCCTCCCTCCAATGGAGCACGGTCATGTCATAATAAAGTGATTGTGATGAAGAAATGAAGGGAAAATGTCCTTCATTTCTCCATACTGTTGGGATGTGGGGCACAAACACACATGCCAGGTATGTTTTTCAAATTAAAAATTTGGGGGTGGGGAATGCTGGGACTCAAACTGTGGTCAACCATATGGTAGTCAGCTATCTCAACCACTGCACTATGGGGTCAGCCCTATTAGTAATGTCGGTGTGGTTTTCTGAGGAAATATTGTAGAATGTGTGATATAATAAAACAAATGCATGATACTGGTATAAACTAATACTACCTTTAATATTTTTTTTTCTTTTTCTTTTCTTAGAGACAGAGTCTCACTATGTTAACCAGGCAGACCTTGAACTTAAGATCTCCTTGTTTCAGCTTCCCGAATAGCTGAGGTTACAGGTGTGAGCCACTGCACCAACACTATATACTTTTGATGTTCTAGAGAAGAAAGATTTCTGGCATGTAAAATTAAAAGATGAAAATGTAAGATATAAGGGATTAAATAAAAATTCTATAGTCTTGAATTTTATTCAGAACTATCAATATGATTTCATGATATTTCATCTTAAAATAAATATACAAGTGTACACACAAAAGGCATAAATATATATTTTTTTCTTGTAATGTCCTTGTCTGAATTTAGCACCAGGATAATTCTGACCTTATAGAATGAGTTTGGGGATGTTGTTTCTTTTCAATTTTCTTAAGAATTTTGTGTAAAATCCAAATTATTTTTTTCTGAGATGATTGTGAACATTGAAAAATTCACCTGGGCTAAAATTTTCTTTATGGGGAGTGTTTTAAAAACCATAACTTAAATTTTTAATTTTTTAATTTACATTTAAACATGTACATTTAATCACCATTTATTATATCATACAAAATGGTTTTTCCCAATGTGAATACAGTGGATATTAGTCAAGTCATAGATATTATCATGTACATTATCAACAGATTACCAATTGCTAAGATTTTCACTTAAAATTTTAAAGTAGATATAGGACTATTTAAGTTTTATTTTTGTGTAAGTTTTGCTAGTCTGTGTCTTTTAAGGAATGTTTGTTTTATATGTTATCTAAAATATTGCCATACAGTTTTTCATTCCATTTTTATTCTTTTAATATCTATATAATCTTCAGTAATATCACCCGCTCATTCCTGATAAGGTCAAAATTTCTTTCTTTTTTTTTTTTCCTGCCAAATGTTTATGAATTGTATTGATCTTTTAAGAGAAACAACTTTGCTTTTATTCATTTTTATTATTGATTTTCTGCTTTTTATTTTATCTATTTCTTCTATGATTTTTATTAGTTTATTTCCCACCTTAATTTAGGTTAAATTTGCTGTCATTTTTCTAGTTTAAGGTGGAAGCTGAAGTTTGTTGTTGTTGTTGTTGTTCTTTATTTTTGCTTTGTAATCAGTATATTAAGGAGACATTCATACACTTCAAGAATTGCTTAAATTCTGTTAATCCAGATTTAAGCATGTGAACATATGACTTTATAACATACAATTAAAGCTATTCATCGTAATCTGCTATCCTACCAACATCAAATTACAGTTACTTTGGAGTATAAGTTAAATGTTTAAAGTAAACCTGTAATACCTAATAACACCTTTCTATACCACACATGCAAATTACCTCTCCATGTAAAGGTTGTTTCACTTTGTAAGTTACCCAGCTCCAGAAGTCACTACTCGGGGGTTTTCATGGTCCAAAGAGAAGGGGGGATGGGGGAGTTGGGAGTAACCAGGACTGGTCACACATACATACATACATACATACATACAGATATATACTTTTTATATGTGTACGTTAAAAAAAAGATGGTACAACAGAAGGGAATGCAGTTCTAGAGGTGTAAGCCCTCAAGAAGCAGCACATTATGATAAACCCCTTTAGAAAGGTGTCATTTCTATCGCTGATGCCACAGGCTAAATTATGCCATCCATTTTCAAGTTGAGGCAATAGAATAAATGCAGAGACATCACAATGAGTCTCACTTCATACAAATAACTATACAGACCACCACACACTTTCTTACAAATTTTTTTCTCCTTCTGATTACCAGTTATATACAGGACTTTAATTTCATAGCTCGACAATGAGGGACCATACACTGAAGTCAATACACATACCTAGCATTTCAGTCTAAGCTCATCCATGTACATAGCTGAAATCAATTACAAGGAATGGCCTAACAAATGCCAGGGGAACTTTGTAGTTCTTACAGCTATTAAAACTGCATCTTGCACACTGAAGTCATCATACATACAGGGCAAAGTCAGCTTTTATATTTTCATTTAACTTTTTAAAACACTGCTGTAGATGAATATTAAAACAAAAACAATAGCAAATAGTAAGCATATTATGATTACAGTCCTTCACTCATTCACTACTGCATATAAAATGCCAGCAGTGTTATTTACTGGCCTCATTAAGAGGTCTGACACTGAACACCACCTCGGGGACAATGTTCATCATCCTCATATGCTTCTCCATTGTAAGGGCACTGTCTTTCCTGATTTGGATCAAAGTCTACCAGTTCTACCTGGTCTATTTCATCAGTCTCTTCTACTTTTTTCCTTTCAGATAAAAGTTTTTTCAACAAAGAGAATTTATCAGGAGACAGAAAGCCATTCTCAGGGAAGTTTACCTTAAACTCAATGATTAGGCGACCCTTTTCATATGGTCTACGATAAATCAGCATGCCTTCATTTAACACACACTTTATATCTCCATGCTTGACAATCTGACTTGGAAGAGAGGGGATGACTATGGTTCGGTCGTTGAGAGTGGAAATTGGCTTCTGGAAGCCATGCAATGCTTCAACCAGCTCTATGCCCATACACATGGAAAGGTCTTCTCCTCGCCAAGTAAAAACAGCATGATCTTTCTGATATAGAACAATGATAATATCTCCTGGCTCCAGTCCTGGCTCTTGGTCTCCTTCACCATGGAATGTTATCTTCCGGTCATGTTTCATGCCTTTGTCAATATGAACTTCTGGAATCTTTTTCTCTTAAACTATCTTCCTTTCATTGCAACTTTTACATCTATCTTTAGGACTAATCCATTCTCCACAGCCTTGGCAGCCCCTGCATACAGATTGAATTTGCTAAACCATTCCAGGTCCTATCTGATGAATTCTTATTTGCATTCCAGTACCTTGGCAATTGGGGCAGCACTCTACTGCTCCTTTCTTACCATCTGGGTCTTCACATTTGTCACAAACCACATACTTTTGCAGGGCCAGTTTTCTTGTTGCACCATTATATAAATCTTCTAAGGTTACCGACAGCTGACATACAACATTTTTACCTCTTCTTTCTCTCTGCACCCTTCCTCCTCCATAAAACATATCAAAGATGTCCACCCACCGGGGAGCCAAAACCACCACCTGCTCCACCCTCTTTAGTTGCCTGCTCTCCTCCTTTGTCAAATAATTCCCTTTTCTTCACATCAGAGAGAACTTCATAAGCTTGAGAAATCTGTTTAAACTTCTCGCCTGCATTTGGTTTCTTATCAGGGTGGTACTTCAAGGTCAGTTTCCTGTAAGCCTTCTTCAATTCTTCCTGTGTAGCATTTGGTTTGACCCCCAAAACATAATAAGTCGTTTCTTTCACCATATTCTACAGCAGGTGAGCGGGCTGAGGCCGGCGTGGGGGAGCAGGGAAGTGCCGGTAGCTGGGCATAGCTACTGGCGGCCGCTGCTCCTCCGAAGCTGAAGTTTTGATCTGAGACTTTTCATCTTTCCCAATACGGTTGTTTAATGCTATACGATTCCCTTTAAACATTTCTTTAGTGATGCCCTACACATTTTCAGAATGTCTATTTTCATACCGTTCAAAAGACTTTCTAATTTCTCCTTTGAAATTTCTTTCGCCAATAGACTATTTAGAAATGTATTATTTAGTTTCCAAATACGAATATCTTTTCCAGATATTTGTTGCTATTAATAGCTAATTAAAGTTCATCGTAGTCAGATAAACTACACTGTCAGAGGAAGTCTTCAGAAAGATCACAGAAAATGCATATCAAGAAAAAATTATGTACAGAATTCCAAAGTTTGTTTTCTCTACAGTAAACAAACATAATTACAATAACTATTTAAATGTCCTTATCTAGTAAATCTAAAATCTATGGGCTTGGCTGACGAGTTTTCTTTCTATTATGGATTATTATTTTCTGGATGATTTGCATACCAGGTAATTTTTTATTAGATGATAGGCATTGTGAATTTTATATCACTGGATGCTTGATGTGAGTTGAATGGTGTTCCCACAGAAGATCTGTTTAAATCCCAATCCCTAGTACTTCAAATTATGGTCTTATTTGAAAATAAGGTCAGAGTGGAATAGAGTATAAAATAGGGCTTATGTATTTTTAATAGGGGAAAATTTAGACACAGAGACTGATGCATACAGGGAAAATAATGTGAATAGGCACCCACAGAACGCCCTGTGAAGAGGGAGGATTGGAGATGCATCTACAAGCCACAGAAGGCTAGAGGAGAGAAGTAGGAGAGAGACACTAACACTTGCAGAGAGAAGTAGGAGAGAGACACTAACACTTGCAGAGAGAAGTAGGAGAGAGACACTAACACTTGCAGAGGAAGCATGGGCCTGCTCTCACCTTGATTTCAGACTTCTGGAACCTGAAACTAGAAGACAATAAATTTCTGCTGTTTTAAGTCCCCCCAGCATTTGGTACTTTGTAATGTCAGCCTTGGGAAAAGAATACAGAGCTCAATATTTTTACATTCTCATACAGATGCGTGAACTTTGTTCTAGGATTCAGTTAAGTTACTCAGAAATAGTTTGATCCTTTAGGGTTTTGCTTTAAATGTTTTCTTTTTCCTTTCCTTTCCTTTCCTTTTCTTTCCTTTTCTTTTTTCTTTTTTCTTTTCTTTTCTTTTCTTTTCTTTTCTTTTCTTTTCTTTTCTTTTCTTTTCTCTTTTCAGATTTTGGCCATAGACTGTGTGTATTTGCCAGAGAGAGCCAGAGAGAGACAGTGAGAGAGACAGTGAGAAATCACTCCCCAGGGGAATAGCCACCCACAATCCCTCCTTCTCCATTATCCTCCTAGGATTTGGGGCATGCTCACATGAGCCCGGCATGATGTTTCAAGCCACCAAGTCCAGGACTTAAACCACAGTCCGCTGTGTGGGAGTCCAGTGCCTTAACCACTATCCTACTTGCTGGCTCCCCTCTTGAGTTTTCATTCAGTTCTCTGCTAAATACTTGAGGAAGACTCTGGCTATCTCTGTAGTTATCCTTAGGTACAGCAATCAGCTCTCTGGCACTCCATCCCATGACTTCTAATTGCTTTTTTATTCCCAGACTCTTTTAATTCTGAGTCTGTTGACTTCTCCTGGATTTCCCCTCCCAGTGCCAGAGCCTGGAAATTCTCTGATGACAGTAAGCTAGGGTGATTTCCGTGTTCCTTCATTACCCTGTCTAGAGTTTTATCAACAGTTTACATTGCTAAAAACAGTACCTGATTTATAAAGAAAGAGTGGTTTATCGACTTAGAGTTGTGGTGGCTGGAAAGCGTGAAGGTGTAGGTCTGGCATCAGGCTGGCCCTCAGCACAGCTGACAAAGCACAGTAGATGACGCTCGTAACGAGAGTGAGCTGTGGGCTGCCCTCTTTGGTAACAACCAGCTCTCCTGAAGGCTAAGCCCTTCTCAGGAGGACTAGAGCTCTGTGGGTCTCACAAGACATCGTTCGTCTATTCATGAGGGTGGGCGTCCATAGTGCAGTCACCATGATCCAGTCATTGCCCGGAGGTTTCTGCATCTCCCACCAAATTCCAAACATGAAAGGTTGAGGGGCCAAACCATAACACTCAGAGATGACTGTTTTTTGTTGCCCTGACGTTTGGGGAAGAAAGGTAAACTCCAGTCCTGTAATTCTACTGGCCAGAAGCAGAAGTCCTATTTTATATAACATATAAAACATATACATATTCATTATAAATAATTCATATACATATATATTTTTCCTATCTCTAGCCATTAAAAAGGCCTAGAAAAATAAAACAAAAAAAAACAATATTAATGAACATATATAGTACCTAGATTATAGTCCTTTTTCTTCTTTTTTTGTAGAGGATTTTGTCTTAAGGTACATGAGTTTACCAGAAAGAGAGAGAGACAGAGACAGAGGGAAAGTGAAAAATCACCCATGGTAGGGATGGCCACACCACAGTCCCTTCTTCCCCATTCTGTTCCTAGAATCTTGGGCATGCATGCACACGTGCTTGGCATGAGTTTCAAGCCACCACGTCCGAGTCTCGAACCACATTCGGCCATGTGGGAGTCCAGCGACATAATCGCTATGTCATCTTCTGATCCCGATATAGTCTTTTAAATATGTTTTGCACTAACTCAATCCAGGACCATTTGGGAAAATGACTGATTCCAGAACAGGGGCAGAAATAATTGAAATGATTTTGAAGTATCCTGCCTTATAGGATAGTAAACAGGCAATGATGGATTACTGAATTTATGCCCAGAGGACTCAGGGACATACTTGCAAGACTGGCTAAGGAAGAAAGGGATATCTGAGAATCAATAGGATATTAACTGGAATACAACAAAAACGTTTACATCTGTAAGTTAATCCTCACACCATCATAAAAATTAACTGACCACCTAATTATAATTTAGAAAATTCAAAGTAAAGCTTTTTGGTTTTGTTTTTTGTTGTTGTTTTAGGCTTTTGCCATAGGATGTATGGGCTGGCTGGAAAAAGACAGACAGAAGGAAAATGAGAAATCCCTCCTCAAGAAGATATCAATATCCAGGTCACAATCCCGTCTCCTTCGTTCTCGTCTCAGGATTTTGTGCACACATGAACAAATGCCTAGCGTGATCAACAAGCCTCAGGGTCTGGGCCTCAAACCATTGTCGGCTATGTAGGAGTCCAGTGCTTTAACCACCACGCCACCTGCCGGTCCCAAGAATAAAGTTTTGACAGTGTTTTTCTTATCAAAAATATACCTCTGTATAATCATAGCTAAAGGGAAGTATGTCTGTATAGAAGTATTTGTACTAATAAATAAAGGGGTGCTAAAATACAACAATATTTTACCTAAAATAAATTGATGGACCTTGGCACTTGACATTAATGACTGCTAACATCACAAAAGACCCAGTGAGAGAGTAGATTGCTGGTCGAGGAAATCAACAATATGATGGAGTCTTGCCAAATAAATTAAACCCAAACCTGATGGATGAGACTAGCAGTTGGCGTAATGGCTATGTCACTGGATTCCTATGTAGTCAACCGCAGTTCAAGTCCTGGACCCGGTGGCTTAAACTCATGCTGGGCGCGTGTGTGTGCGTGCCCAAGATCCCGAGAGGAGAATGGAAGAGAAGGGATTGTGGCGTGGCCATCCCCCTGGGGGCTGATTTCTCACTTTCTGTCTCTCTTTCTGACTTTCTGGCAAGCCCGCATGCCCTATAGCAAAAATCTCTCAAAAAAAAAAAAAAAAAAAAAAAAAAAAAAAAAAAACCTGATGGTATCTGTGACTTTAGCTAGCATTTACAGAAAATAGTAGTGTCAGAAAAGCAAAGACAGGGTGGTAACCTATAAAATTAAAGACATTTAAAGGATATTTTCAGTTTTAAACATTGCAAAACTATCATGTTTAGTTAGGACACATGCTTTGTTATAAAACCATAAAAAAGAGAAAGAAATTGATTATTATAAATATCAAGATAATGATTACTTCTTTAGCAATTACTTTTATAGGTGACGGAAAGGGAGAGTATGGTTGGGAGAGAGCCATGGAGGACTCGTGGGGTGGCTGGAAAGTTCTGTTTCTGACCTGCATGTTGGTTGCAAGAATGTTCATACTTTAATTATTCATTGATTTCTTTCATGCCTTTTTTTAGTAGTCTGTAACATTTTAGAGTAAAAGTAGTTTAGGAAAAGAATGAAATAAAGTAAGGTAGAAAAGAGAATATTTACTAGAATGAGAAAATAATTATTAGTTCATTTTTTTAAAGTTAGCAAATATCACAATATCAAAGAATCTAGAAATATATCATTTATAATCCAATATTTTCTGGCTCATACAATCTGATCTCTCTTCATAAGGAAGTAATTCTGTCATACGGTTTGCTATAGACAATAGAAAAGTAATTCAGTATTTGCTCTGGTAAGATTGCTCTGAGTTTGTTTTCATTCTTGAGTTGTAAAAAATTTTTTTCAACTTTGTACCTCAATATGGGCTATGTCACACACAAGATTAATTCCAATGATTTTGAAATTGCCCGACACGGGGTATTGGATTACATAATTGTACAATCCAATCATTGTGATACTATATAGACTGACTTACTGATGGACTCATGTAGGACGTACTCATTGGAACACATTTTTCTTCAGGCTATTTCACCGTGGCCACGGCAATTTTGCATGCTATTTCATCTGGAAGCTGGTCATGTCAGAGCGAGGTGAAGCAGACACGCTCAGACAGGATCACATATGTTGGGACATGTAAGGCAGGAGTATTCACGCACAGATGTGCTCACTCTTATAACATTGCTGCAGGTTCGTGCCACGGGACATAGAGACTATGAAACATTCTGTTTTGCATGCTTCCTATCCATAATTTAACAGAAAGGTGATGTTTATAATCACATCTCCTACAATATCTGGTATGTTTCTATCAGGAGACAACTTCCTGTTGATTAGGACCTAAAGGGAACATATTCATAATGTTTACATCTGATATCAGAAGGGTTTCTTGCACACTATCTTCTGGATAAATACATGTCAAACCTTGTTTTTCTTCCCACTAGTCTATTTTTTTTTGTGGCCCATTCTCGTCATACTGTAACCTGTTCCTCTGCATCTTTTTTTTTTTTTTTTTTTTTTTTTTTTTTTGGGAGAGGTTTTTCGCTATAGGGCGCGTGCGCTCGCCAGACAGACAGAGAGAGACATAGAGACAGAAAGCGAGAAATCACCCCGCAGGGGGGATGGTCACGCCGCAATCCCTTCTCCTCCATTCTCCTCTCGGGATCTTGGGCACGCACGCACACGCGCCCGGCGTGAGTTGTAAGCCACCGGGTCCGAGACGCGAACCGCGGTCGACTACGTGGGAGTCCAGCGACATAGCCATTACGCTAACTGCTGGTTCCCTCTGCATCTTCATATTGCATTGCAGGGTGAGTGAACACGCTGGCAATAGCAATGCTCCTGAAAATCATTCCTGAGGTTAGCAATAACTTACTCTCCTTCCCCCAGCCCCCAAGAGAGTGCATACTCCCACTACAGAGGGAGGAATGGAGGAGAAAGCACCCTCCAATGGAGCATGGTCACGCCTTTATCCCTCCTCCTCCATTTCCCCATCCAGTTCGGATTTGAGCACACCTGCATGTATGTCTTTTTTCAAGCTTGAGGGGAAAGGTCCAATATATAGTCAGCCATATCCAACTCCCTTAGCCACCAGGTCATGGATCCAGCCTCCTGGGCTTTTTAAAAAGCCTTTCAATTTTGAAAAGCCATCAAATTTATGGAAAGATTTCAAGAATAAAAATGGTAAAATATCTTATAACCCATGCCCTGAGTCACCTATTGCTAATATTTGACCCCATTTGCTTTATTATTTTGTGTGCTTTCTTGCTTTCCTCCATTTCTTTGCTCGTTCATTTATTCATATGGACTCATGAATTTCTAATTATTGAATGGTTAATAATTCATTATGGTATTTAATTATTTTGGTCATTAAATTGTTCCATATGTAGCCATTTGGAGCCTCTCTAAGTTAGCACCTGTGTTTTTTTGTACATATCTCTACCTTTGTAAGCACTTCATTTTTGGACTAACAAGTTTTTCAGGAGACTCACTTTGAACCTGTCTCAACCCTGGTACCAGCTATAACCCCAAAATGTCGTGATTTATTTCATGGAAGTGGTGCTAGAGACCGAGATCTGTGTGCTCCGTGCTGCTGGTGTATAGCACTTAAATACATTTGACATGCAACCCCGTGAATATGTTCCTCTGAACACAAACTAAATGTATCACCAACTCAACTTCCCAGTAGCCACTCCAAGGCCACACTTTACAAATGGGAGTGTAAAAGAAGGGAAGTTGGAATACAAAAAAAAAAATTGCTTTTTTTTTTTGGGGGGGGGAGGTTTTTGCTATAGGGCGTGTGTGCTCGCCAGAAATACAGAGAGAGACAGAGAGACAGAAAGCGAGAAATCACCCCCCCCCCCCAGGGGTAATGGCCACGCTGCAATCCCTTCTCCTCCATTCTCCTCTCGGGATCTTGGGCGTGCAGGCACACGTGCCCGGCGTGAGTTTAAGCCGCTGGGTCCGGGACACGAACTGCAGTCGACTACATGGGAGTCCAGCGACATAGCCATTACACTAACTGCTGGTTCCACGAAATTTTTGTACACTTGGTAACAACGTAATACCATATGGTTTCAAAGCAAGTTCTCCTCTCAAGACTTAGGAGCAGTCCGAAGAAGTTTACCTTCATTTGCTCCATAATAAGTCTGTCTTAATTTGCTGAAAAGTTGATTTCATCCTGCAGATCTCTTACTCCTATAAAGAGGAGGTAGGCGTTAATAACAGTAGGTCTTGCAAAATCAATAAAACACGTTAGTTAATTGAGATTTGATGTAAGTTTTCAATCTCTAAAAATAAATGCTTTTATGACATATCTGGTGACATGAGAATAGGCTTTGGGATCAAACAGACCTTTCTACAGTTGCTGAGTAACTATAGGTAATTGAAGGTAAGTGGTTCAAGGTCTACCAATGCTTGGCTAAGACGTCCACTTACTTTGTTTGCCTTCCCAGCCCTCAAAATGATCGAAGTTGCTGTTCTATTTTAACAGGAAGTTCTTGTAGGAGCAAAGTGGTCCCTGGTTTAACTAAGAATAAGTCATATTTATTCTTGCTGTCCTTTAAAACTTTACACATTTCAAAAAAATAAATAAATAACACATTGTTGGGGCCAGTAGGTGGCGTGATGGTTAAGGTGATGGACACTCAAACATGGCCAACCAGGGTTTGAGTCTTGGACATGGTGGCTTGCTTTTTCATTACCACCCCCCGCCCCCGGTCTGATTAAAATAAATGGAAGAATAAATAAAAATAAATATATAATTCTTTTTAAAAAACACATTGTTAAACATGATGATAATGGTCTATAATTATTCATATGTTATAGTTCAGTGATCTTATGTATAAAATAAACTACTCAATAGCTTAAGCACTTTAAAATCATTTTAAAATTTTTTTCCTAAGGGAAATTATAAAACAAGTTAGAAATATACTGCCTAGAAATTAACTCTTATATTAATAATTTATATTAGTTTATAGGTGTTAGAAACTGATTGAATGTTTATAGTATACATAACCCTATAACCAATATTCTAAAATGTGTACATTAACTTACATTTTTCTTCTTTTATAATCAATAACAGGTAGACCAAGATAAAACTTAGAAAGTTAACTGGATAATGTAAGAGTTTGAACATTTTAAGATGTATACCTATCTGTAGAGTTTTGTTTTGTTTTAAGATCTAGTTCTATTAGTATTCAGAGGCACTTATAAAAATTATCAGCATAGGGGCCAGCAAATGGTGTAGTTATGTTGCTGGACTCCCACATGGCTGACCACAGTTGGAGTCCCAAACCCGGTAGCTTGAAATTCATGGTGGGGACATGTGTGTGCATGCCCAAGATCCCAGAAGGAGGATAGAGGAGAAGGGATTGTGGCCATCACCCCTGGTGGGGTGATTTCTCACTTTCCCTCTCACTGTCTCTGTCTCTCTCTGGGAAGCACATACACCCAATGGTGAAAACTTCTTAAAAATATTACCAACATCAATCTGAAGGAAGATTTCATTGGGAAGGAAAAAATAAATGTCATCAGTTTGAATATCAATCTATACTCAGAAAGGAAAGAAAAAAAAGGGAAAGGAAGGAATGAAAGAAAGAAAAAGAAAGGAAAGGGACTTGCTATATTTTGAAATCCCAGGTAAAGACAAATTCTAAAATGGTTATATTTCTTTTTTTCCTGAAGTTTACTTGCTGATTTCTTCCATGACTGAGAGAGAGAGAGTCCTGTCGCATAATCCACTCCTCCAGCCTCAGCAGCCCTGGGTCAGGGTCACGCAATGTCTGGCTCACTCTGAGGCGCTCTGGAGTAACTCCACAACCTTCCCCTGGGTCCCCTCCCAGAGCGTCGACATGCTACCACTGCATCACCGTAACGCTCCCCAAGTTCATTACTGAGCAAAGCTCCTTATTTTTAACTAAAAGTAAAAAAATGTACATTAAAAATTTCTCAAGTCCTTTTTCAATTGGTCAAACCAGCTTCTGAGGGAAGTGTCAAAGAACCCAACGCCCATGTATTTGTAATTTATACAAAAATAAAACTTTTTTCCATCAGTTTGTACGCTGATGGTGGCTTGCATAGGTGGCTGAATTTGAGCCTTCCAATATTTCCTTATATTCTCATTATCAGCTCCTAATTAAGGCAGCCCACTGTATTACACGTAGCAGTCGTTTGCTTATGATTCAGAGACCATGGGACTAAGTCCTATTTCTGGCACCAATTGTCTCTATGAAGCTTGAGTGAGTCATTTCTCCACCAGGAATCTCAGGAACACCATATATAAAATATGGGAGGTGAACTATAGTCATGCCATTCAACATATGAGCCCCAGACTGGTGCCCGTTCTTAAAACTTTTGTTACTGGTCTGAGATAAGTACAGAAATTAAGAGCAAGTGTTAAAAAAGCATTTTGAAGCATTCTACCAGTAATTTTATTCCTGCTAAATCCAACAAAACACAAGTCCCAATTTTGAATGCCTTATTTTTTTCTTTTTCCTAGTAACTCTCTTGGAAAAAAAATTATTTAAAGTATAGATATCTCACATATCGGGGATGAAAAAAGCGACCAAACACCTGGTCCTCTCCAGAGAAACACAGAACTAAAGGATCCTCAATGAGCTCTTTTCATTTCAAAATACTCTGTTGCTTCACGATTATAAGCAGGATCATTAGAAAATGAGCAATTGTCCAACTCTCACTTCCCTCTAAAATAGGTCATTTATAACAGTACGGCAAAACAGAGCTATAGCCAAAGTTCTTGTCATTTGTCAACCAATTTTGATTATTAAAGGTTGTCTGGGATGGCCATGCAGTAGCTAATTTGGACTAGTCCACACAAAACCAGAAAAAATAAAAACTAAGACGTTGGCTCTCGTGCAAAGCAACAAATAGACCATGGGCTGTTTCCAGCTGTTTCAAGAGAAAACATTCTTTAATTCTAGTTCAAGAAGAAAGGCCAAATTTCCAAAAGGAATCTACTCATTAGTGTTTAATGCAGAAATTGTAAAAAGATACTCTTGACTAAAATAATAGATCAAGATGCTCACATGCGGGACCAGCAGTTAGCGTAATGGCTATGTCGCTGGACTCCCATGTAGTCGACCGCGGTTCGAGTCCCGGACCCGGCGGCTTAAACTCACGCCGGGTGCGTGTGCGTGCGTGCCCAAGATCCCGAGAGGAGAATGGAGGAGAAGGGATTGCGGTGTGGCCATCCCCCCTGGGGGGTGATTTCCTGCTTTCTATCTCTCTGTCTCTCTCTGTCTGTCTGGCGAGCGCACGCGCCCTATAGCGAAAACCTCTCCAAAAAAAGAAAAAAAAAAAAAAGATGCTCACATGCATTAGCATTCAAGAAGTGAAAACTATGTGTTAGATATTTATATATGTGTGTTACCTGCCCAAAACACATAATAAAATAATCTCATGGCTAAAAATCGTATAAAGATTTGTAGTTGGCATAACTATTATTGAACAGAAAAATCAACAGACTAGAATTCTAAGACAAATTTTAGCTCCATTACCGCTGATGTACTTGATCATGTTCCTTTATGCAGGTTTGACATGTGATAGATGAAGAAATTAAATATATAAATAAACAATGCCTTCATTTCCAATGATATGTGTTTCAGAATGGTTTTCTTTTCTATAGGAATAACATTTTACTCTAATTTTTATTGAGCACAAGCAAATGATTGACATGTGAGTCATCATAAACCCAGCAATCGTTTAAGATAAAAAACAAAAACACTTCTGGGACCAGCAGTTAGCATAATGGCTATGTTGCTGGACTCCCATGTAGTTGACCACGGTTCACATCCCGGACCCAGTGGCTTAAACTCACGCCGGGTGCGTGTGCATGCGTGCCCAAGATCCCGAGAGGAGAATGGAGGAGAAGGGATTACAGCGTGGCCATCCCCCCTGGGGGGTGATTTCTCGCTTTCTGTCTCTCTATCTCTGTCTGGCGAGTGCATGCGCCCTATAGCAAAAACCTCTCCCACCCCCCCAAAAAAAAAAAAAAAAAGAATAAAAAAAATTACCTCATTCTTCTATTTTAAAACTTTGACGTTTGTTTCTAAACGTTGAAGTCCAAGATTGAAGTACCTAACAGCTGCTCAGTTTTGTGAGTAGTAACAGGTTACTAACCGTTGCTCACAGGCTGCATGCTCTTTCTCATAGCAGAAATGGGTTTGAGTTGATCCAGTTACATTTCTTCACCTCTTTCCTTTTTGCTATGAGCAGTTTGGACTGATGCAGACTTGGGATAAAAATGGAGCAAAACCACCTAAGCACAAAAAGATAATCTACCTCCATCTTAGATTTGTTGATCAAGGTGCTTAATGCCACTGGACAGAACTTCTACATCCGGGTATGGAAAGAGTTTTCCTTTTTCTACCATTTTAGTTAGTATTACAATTTTCTGAGTGATAACATTCTTTCTGGAAAATCTTGAAGGGGACTTAAATTAGAATCCCCAAATGATGGTATTGAAAAAGCAATAATGCTAATATTTATTTTTATATACATATGTCCTTTTAAAACTATTTTCTATGCACACACATACTTTCATATTAGAACAAACAATGAGGTCCCCTACTGTGTGTGTGTGTGTGTGTGTGTGTGTGTGTGTGTGTATTTTGTTGTTGTTGTAGTTTGTTTATTTTTAAGATTTTTGCCATAGGGGGTGTGCCTCACTAGAGAGGGACAGACAGAAGGAAAATGAGAAATCAGTCCCCAGAGAGGATGGCTATGCCTCAATCCCTTTTCCTTCATTCTCCTCTTGAGATTTTGTGTACATACACAAATGTGCCTGGCATATTTTTCAAGCCACAGGGTATGGGACTTGAATTGTGTTTCTGGCATAGCACTTTAACAACCATGCTGCCTGCCGGCCATTAATATATTTTAAAATTGGTCACTGTCTGTAGACTTCTTTTTTGTTTGTTTGTTTTGGAGAGGTTTTTGCTATAGGGTGCATGTGCTCGCCAGTAAGACAGAGAAAGACAGAGAGACAGAAAGCGAGAAATCACCCCACTGAGGGGATGGCCACGCTGCAATCCCTTCTCCTCCATTCTCCTCTCAGGATCTTGGGCACGCACGCACAAGTGTCCAGCGTGAGTATAGGCTACCAGGTCCGGGACTCGAACCGTAGTCGACTACATGGGAGTCCGCGACATAGCCATTATGCTAACTGTTGGTTAGTGTCTGTAGACTTTTCATAGTAGAATTATTTGATGAAATTTTAGAAAATAAAGATTTCTTCTTTCTGCCATTACTTTCTTCATTTTTAAGAGTTCTGCTTCATAAAATCAAGAACTGTAGTTCACGCCCAGCTACAGTGACCCAGCAATAGCACAATACTGTCTGGGGCTGGAAGCCATATGGAAGATCAGGGTTCAGTTCCCAGATCGACTTACGCAAGTAGATCACTCACACACGCCCGTGATCTTGGCTGGCTGGAAGGTGGTGGAAGAGATCATGGTGCAAGAACCTGTCGAGGGAGCTTGTCTTTCTCTCTCTCTCTCATGAAATCAAATAAGTAAATACATGTTTGCTTGTTTGTTTTTTTTTTTTTTAAAAAAAAGACTGATGTCTAGAAATTTGTTTTTAAAAGTGAAACAAATTATACTGAGATCACTAGGTTGTAGAACCTCTCATCTGAAGATGGAATTTGTGGCATGACTCACTCACCCATGAATGGTCTATCTGACCTATCCTTTATCTTCTCCTTAAAACTTCTACTGAAAAGGCATGCCTTTGAGTAAAAGTTGAAGTTTCCAATTATTGTATTACGTATCACCTTTGTTTAGATCTAGTAACAATTCTTTTATGTACTAAGTGCTCCAATGTTGAATTATTGTGAACAATTCACAAATGTTATGAACTCTTGCTGGATCACTATTGTTATGAAAAGAATTCTTGGGACCAGCAGTTAGCGTAATGGCTATGTCTCTGGACTCCCACGTAGTCAACTATGGTTCGAGTCCTGGACCCGGTGACTTAAACTCACGCCAGGTGCGTGTGCGGGCGTGCCCAAGATTCTGAGAGGAGAATGGAGAAGGATTGCGACGTGGCCATCCCCTCTGGGGAGTGATTTCTCGCTTTCTGTCTCTCTGTCTGTCTCTGTCTGTATGGCGAGCGCACGCGCCTTATAGCAAAAACCTCTCCAAAAAAGAAAAGAGTTTCTTTATCCTTTTTATAGTTTTTGAACTGAAGTCCACTCTATTTGATATCCGTATCACGGATCCTGTTCACGTTGGGCTTCCATTTCTTTATTTTTTCCATCTTCTCACTTTTGGTCTGTGTGTTTCTGTGCAGATGAAGTTAGTTTCCAGTAGGCAGTATCTAGTTGGGTTTTGTTTTCTTATTCATTGGCCAGTCTCTATCTTTTAAATGGGGAGTGGTATCTATTTACATTTAGGGTTACTATACAGAGATGAGCATTTACCCCTGTCATTTTGTTAGGTGTTTTCTGATTAGTATGTGTATTCTTTGTTTCTCTTTTCCCTTTTCATTGTCTATACTTGTGTTTCGGTGATTCGCTGTGAGATTAGCGTTTGGTTACTTTCTGTTCTTTATTTCTATGTCTAGGCTACCTGTGCATTTTGTATTTTCATGTTGACAGTCATTGTCCTTTTGCTTCCAAACACAGCATTCCCTTAAGGATTTCTTGTAAAGCCAATCTAGTGAAGGCAAATTCCTTTTTTTTTTTTTTCTGTCTGAGAAAGATGATTTCTCCTTATATTCTGAAGAATAGGTTTGCTATGGATGGCCTTCTTGGTTGGCATTCTTTTCTTTTAATTTTTTGAATGTATCATTTGCCTGTGAAGCCTGAATGGTTTCTACTGAGATGTTCATGGGTAATCTGATGGACTTTCCGTTATATGTGACTTGGTATTTTTCTCTTTTTGCATTCAAAATTCTCTATTGTTGTCCTTTAATTTAAATGCCTTGTTATTTTAATTATTATATGCTTTGGTGAGGACCTCTGTGGGTTTAATCTGTTTGGATATCTTAGAACCACTTCTAGCTGGATGTCCATATCTCTCCCAGTAACTGGGAAGCATTCAGCTCTTATTTAATTCAATAAGTTTTCAGTCCCTATCTTTGTCCATTCCCTTTCTAAAACTCTCATGATATTCATATTTGCTTGCTTAATGGTACCCCATAAATCCCCTAGGCTACCTTAATTCTTTTTAGTTCTTTTTTCTAATCCCCCTTCCCTTATTGGATGAGCTTCAAGGATTGTCTTCCAGGCCTTTGTCCCACTAGATCTAATCTGCTTTTGAAACAAAAAGTTGATTTTTTTTTAGAAGTTAAAGAAAGTTGGCAAACTATTAGCTAGATTAAGAAAAAAAGAGAGAAGGCCCAAATAAATTGGAAAGCACTGCATTTATGATTAGCACTGGGCCTGTTAGAGAGTAAATGTGTGAAAAATTACTGAGTATACTGAGAAAACAATAAGGAAGAGGAAAGGTAGGTTCGGTAATGGAAAGAAATGAGACTACTTCAACCATCAAACAAGACGTTCATCTTTGCACTGTTCTTTATGTAGTGTAGGACTTTTTATTCTTCTTTATCATTTCTGCACTCTAACCTGTGGAACTTTTAAAATGATGCAAATTTTTGTTTTTTACTTGGTGCTTCTGTACTCATTAGCTTTTCAAAGCCACATGAAGGACTAGAGTGCACATATTATGGGAAGAAAATGGAGGTTGTTCAGAGATCAAAAGATATGGCCTGAGATCTTACATAATCAGTGATAAGGTCATGGTCATTCCTCTCACATTTCTTCTCAGTATGATAAAGGATTATAAGCAAGCCCCAATGCCTAAGTCTCTCCTCGGGTCTCTGCTTTGCCATATTTGCTGTTTCTCCAGGGGCCCAAGAAAGACACATAGAGCTCAGAATTGTGCCAGGGAACAGACAGGGTACAGAGATCTGGAGGCATGAGCCATTGGAGTATATTACTATAATAATCCCTGCTTTAAGTTATTCTGTTCCTACAAAGTTAAAATTACAATCAACCACACCAAGATCCCAAAGATCATCCAATTATGGTATTAGGCGCAAAGTCCTTAATCCCATGATGTGCATCAGTTCTGGATGTTGATGAAGTTCATTGGGGAATATATGACGCTTTACTCTTAATTTAGGGAGTTATTTAAACAATAGCAATTACCTAACGTGTGATTGCAATGTCAGGCTAGTCACTGTCGACACTCACTCAAAATGGAGGTGTACAAGGGCCACAGGCTATCACTAGCTCATAGCAATTTTGAAATCCAGCTAGCACTTGATAGCAGAACTCCATATTCCATGGAAAGGAGAAACATTTTCCAGCTGTATTGAGGTAGAACTGATAAATAGAAATTAGATATATTTAACGTATAATTGGATACACACACACATGCACACACTGTGTAATAATTGGCCCAAGAAAATAAAAATCAATGTATATATCACTATAAGTCACGCCTTGTGTCTGCATGTGTGTGTGTGTGTGTGTGTGTGTGCACATGCATGTATGTGGTGAGAATACTTAAGATCTATTTTTGACTGTACAGTAGTAAATATATTAAGTATAGTCACCATTCTGTGTATTAGATCCCAGAATGTCATCTTATAACTGAAAGTTTATTTTTGACCAGCATCTTCTTATTTCCCTTCTTGCCTGTTCCTTGCAACCCCATTCTACTCTCTGTTTATATGAGTTCAATGTTTTTAGATTCCACATATAAGTGAGACCATACAGTATTTGCTTTTTGGTGTGTGGTCTGCTTCATGTAACCAATGTCTTCCATGGTCATCCATGTTGTCACTAATGACACAATTCCACCTCAGTGGGTTATGTATCTAGGAACTCACCCATATCTTCCAGATTTCCCAGTTTGTTGGTCTGTAATTGTTCATCGTAGTCCCTCAGGGTCCCTCATATTTCTATGGTATCAGTTATAATGTCACCTCTCTTGTTCATAGTTTTATTTATTTGAGTCCTCTGGATTTTTGTTTTGTTTTGTTTTGTTTTTGGGGTTAGTGTCATTAACAACTTGGCAATATTATTGTTTAAAAATGCCAGTTCTTAGGTTTCATTGATATTTTATATTGTTTTTCTAGTGTCTATTTCATTTATTTCTGCTATAATCTTTATTATTTCCTTTCTTGTTAAAGTAGTTTAGTTTTTTCTTCCTCTTAGTTTTTTCAGGTGTAAAGTAGGTTGCATATTTACGATCTTTTTCCCAAAATTTTCCAGAGAGCACATGTATTCTCCAGAGAGACAAAGAAACCAAGAGAGAGGGGAAGGGAGAAAGCATCCCTACACCTTCCAATAGTGCATGGTCACACCTCAATTCTCTCTCTTCTATTTCTCCATCTTGTTGATATTTTGTGCATGCATGCACACATGCCTGGCATATTTCTCAAGCTACCCGTGCCTGGGCGTAAAGCATAGAGTTAGTTATGTGGGGTACAGCTCCTTTAACCACCAGTCCATAGGGCCAGCTGCAGATGAACTGTTCTAAGTTCCATCTTTAAAAGGGGAGCATAGACTTTACTTCGAATTCACTCATAAAACTCTGAGGCTTGAAATGGTTAAAACCTCTAACTTTATCACAGGAAGAGGAAGACACTCTGACTGAACTAATATTAGAAACAGAAATGAGCACCATAACATAGACTGAAGTAGCAGCCAGGCATGTAACTTATTCCTGAAGGAGTTCAGGAAACCTGTGCCTGGACAGAGTAGGAAAGGCCGTAAAGTCTCCCCACACACTCTAGGAGGATCACCAGCACCAAGCTTTCAGAGCCTTGAGTTCAGTAAGGCTACACCCATCTTCATCCCATTGGACCTTGAACTCCTGCTCTGAGTCTAATCTTATAACAACTCGTGGCCACATTTGGATCATCGTTTCCTTCAAAGGCTAGAATGTATACATGAATGCTTTTCACTCCCAGAATTAAACCTTGCTTGAGTTATGAAAGGGATTTGAAAGACCGCTGAATCAGCAAGTTGACTCAAACTACTGAGCAACTTCATTATCATAGTCTGTGCTCCAAGGCCAATATTCAGTTAGTTGAGAGGAATGAAACTACTTTCAGATGAGGCCCCAGATCATAGATTGGTAAAGCAACTTTCTAAAGAACCCATTGGAGGCAAGGGTGAACTAAGGCAAGGGCAAAGACCTCTGATACTAAGACAAGTGTTTTCTACATTGTGGGGAGAGTGGGATGGAAGTAAAAGCAAAGGAAAAAAATTGTCTCCGTCCAGAATGCCACTCTAAAGAGTACTAATGTCACTCACAAAAGTGCTTCCAGGGTCCGTGGTGGTTTATTACACATCTTTAATTTTCCTGTGAGAGAGCCAGTCTAGGTTACTACACCAGCCAAAGTGACCCACCCTTTGGCAGGTTCACTAGGTTCTTAAGGGTACAGTTACAAAGGACTGCTGTTTACAGTACAACCACTCGAGAAAGCTTGTTTTGCTTCACAAACAAATAAAACCTCGTAGCCTAGAGAGTGTTCCTTATGAATTTGTTTATTCTTTTTAATGAATGATAGATGGTCAAGAGAAGGCTTTTGCCACTGGCTAAGGAGCAATTCTGGGCTCTACTCGTTTGGTTATTTTGCGCTTCAATATTGGCTTCTCTCTGGGACACTAGCCACCAGTCGGTCTAGTTCTGACCTTCAGCCACTTCTGAAATCATGAAGGTGCGTGTGTAATAGGTAGTATGAGAGGGACTCCACTGAGTCTTACCCACATCTGGTGATGCGCTATGAGCATCTCTCACCGGGATTCTTGGATTCCCTCCTCTAGACTTGAATGAATTAAATCTGTCTTTCATATCACCCATAGCCTTATTTTGCTGAAATGCAGTCCTGTACTCCAAGCTCCTTAAAATGACATCCTAGGCCCTTTACTCCTCCCAGTTTCTACTGGGAAAAAGTTCATTTTCTCCTTACCACTACAATCCAAAGGATTAACTCACACAGCACTGAGTTAGTTGTTTAAAATGCCCGTGTGTTTTGAATCTCTATGCCTTTATTGATGGTTTTTCCCTTCTTAAAATACTTCTCTCTTTGCCTGCTATAAAAGAAACTATGCTTTCTGAGTGGCCAGTATAAACTGTTTTGTGCTTTTTGTGGTTTTTCTTGATTCCTCTTTCCTGACAAAAATGAATATATCTTTCATAAATGTTTCTGTAAACATCTGCATTACCCTTGTAATTGTGTGTGTGAGTGTGTGTGCATGCGTGGTGTGTTTTCTCTAGATATTGTAAGCATCTTGGGAACACAGACTAAATGTTATTGTCCTTGGCACCCAAAATGCTTGTCTTAATCCCTTGTTATATTGTCAACAGATATACCAGAGGTTGGATGAATATGAGGGGACAAAGGTTTATGCTAGCCCATGACCTATTGGTCAAGGGAATTAGATCCCATATGGCTGACCATGATTCAAATCTCAGCCCTAGAGACTTGAAAAACACAGGGGAACCAGCAGTTAGCGTAATGGCTATGTCGCTGGACTCCCACGTAGTCGACCGTGGTTTGCATCCCGGACCCGGTGGCTTAAAACTCATGCCGGGCGCGTGTGTGTGCGTGCCCAAGATCCCGAGAGGAGAATGGAGGAGAAGGGATTGCGGCGTGACCATCCCCCCTGGGGGATGATTTCTCGCTTTCTGTCTCTATGTCTCTCTCTGTCTGTCTGGCGAGTGCATGTGCCCTATAGCGAAAAATCTGTCACAAAAAAACAAAAAAAAACACACAGGGCACATGTATGTGCATGCCTGAAATATAGGTATGGATCGATAAATCAGTTATGTTAGTTTATATGCAAGTACCGTCCTGCATATATCATTCTATAATTTGCATTTTCTATAAATGTCAATTTTTACAGTCTAGCTTATTTATTTTAATTGATATATTATAGTCCATCAGCTAAATAAATGATAACTAACTTAGTAATTCTCTAGCCTATGGGATAATTTCTAACTTTTTGCTTCACCATCAACAGTTCAGTAGCACAGTACTTATATATGCATTCCTATGTACACATGCAAGATTTTTCTAGAGGTTATACTTAGAAATGAAATTGGTGAGCCATTTTCTGATTCAGTAAATGAGGCCAAATTACTCTTCAAGGAGATTTTATAAACTGGTCACATATAAAATAGCTACATTCCTATACTCTTTCCACACTGGTATTTATCTGATTTTTTAAAAGGATTATTTATTTACTTATTTATTTGATTCCATTTGTTATTATTATTATTTTAATTTGACCAGAGACAGGGAGAGAGAAAGGGAAAGCAAGAAAGCAAGCCACCAGGTCTGGGACTAGAACTGTGGTCGGTCATGTGGAAATCCAGTGCTTTTAACCACTACACCATCTGCCAGCCCCTGTATGATTTTTTTCAATTTTTTTGTCAGTATTACTGTTTGTTTTCACTTCTTATGTTCCTAATCTTACTGAAGTTCCTGGTGTGTACATAGGTAGTAACTTCATTTGATGCCATTAGACTCCTCCAGGAGACCATGACTCTCTGAGGCATTCTCATTTGGCCTCAACAGTGTTTGTTTTTGTTTTTTTGCTCATCTATAATGGGGAAGGCACTAGAGGACTGTCCCTTCTTGTGTGGTTAGTCATTGTGTATATTCCTTACAGTTACGCTTATCTCAAGTTGTCTGACATCAAAGCAGTACCAAGAACTCCGCTTAGACTGGCTTGTTTTTCTTTTCTGCTAACTTATGGCTAGATTCTTTCTGATGTTCTCGCTCTGGACTCATCTCCAATCCCTACCTGGCCTGCCCTCCTCCACAGAAAACACATGGAAAGTTGAAGGAGGTCGCACCACCTGTAGTTCCAGCCACTCAGGAGGCTGAGGCAGGGGAATCACCGTACAACTAGGCCTTGTCTAAACAAACAAACAAACAAAAAATCAACAGGGACATGCGAACTTACACATACACAGAGGGTACTAGAGGAGTCTAGTCAAATTCCTTCTATGCTCCTTTCCTGTACGAACAGGCCTCTGGTCATTCTTCTACAATTCCATTTCCCTGAAATCTCCCACAACTTTTTCTTAGCCATAACCTGGCACTCCCACACTGCTTTGCAGATTCATCATCATTTCAGTGTCTGTTATTTGGAGCCTCTGGGTATGGCCTGGGAACAAGAGTCTCTTTACGGTCTCCACCCACTTCCAGTCATCAGCAGCAGCCATGGCACCTTGCGTATTCAGCTACACCAGCTCCAGACAGACTCATGCATTGGCAGCTTAAATCTCTGTGGTAGCCAAGGGTGTTGGCCTTTTAGCACCTGGTTAAAAAATGTGGGTGGAGTGCATATACTGTGATTCACCCCAGGCCAGCCACTCCCTAGGGATGATAAATATCTCTGGTAGACAAGTCTCCAGGTACCTGTCACACCTATAGTCCTTAGAAGGAACAATCTTACATTTCTCATGATTCAGCTGTCTGCCCTCCCACCAACTACCACCAAGGCTGATGGACAATCTGAACAAACATAAGAAAATCAATGGTTAGGTGCCCTGGCTTCAAGAGATGATCTACATCATTAGTTTGCTACCTTGCCTAGATGTTAGAATCACTTTGGAAGATTTTTTTTTCTTACAAAAGTTTTTTGGCTATAGGATACATGTGCTCACCACAGAGACAGAGAGACGGAAAGTAGAAATCACCCTGTGGGGAAATGGCCACACCACAATTCCTTCTCCTCCATTCTCCTCTAGGGATTTTGGGCATGTACACACACATGCTCGGCATGAGTTTTAAACCACCGGGTCCAGGACTTGAACTATGGTCAGCTACATGGGAGTTCAATGATGTAACCATTACGCCATCTGCTGGCCCCAACCTTGGAAGATTTTTTTTAAGAAGCTACTAGCACCTAGCCAATTCCTCTAAAGGCAACATTTTGATGTCTAGGTGAGGGATGAACTATGTTCTTTTCTTTCCTTTATTCTTTTCTTTTCTTTTCTTTTCTTTTCTTTTTTCTTTTCTTTTCTTTTCTTTTCTCTTCTCTTCTTCTCTTCTCTTCTCTTTTCTCTTCTTTTTTTCCCTTTCTTGTCTTTTCTCTTTTCTTTTCTTTTCCTTTCCTTTTCTTTTTTTTCTTTTCTTTTCTCCTTTTCTTTTTTTCCCTCAGAGAATTTTGCTATAGAGTGTGTGAGCTCACTGAAGACACAGAGAGAGAGAGGGAGACAGAAAGTGAGATAGAGATATCACCCCCTAGGGGGGATGGCCACACCACAATCTCTTCTCCTTCATTCTCCTCTTTGGATCTTGGCCAAGCACGTACATGTGTCTGGTGTGAGTTTAAGTCCCCAGGTCCGGGACTCAAACCACGGTCAACTACATGGGAGTCCAGTGACATAACCATTATGCCAGCTGCTGGTCCCTGTGTTATTTTCAATGCCTTACTCTGCCAGGTGATTCTAACATGAGGCAGCATTAGAAATTGAAGGCAGAGGGACCAGTGGTTAGCATAATGGCTATGTCGATGGACTCCCACGTAGTCGACCGTGGTTCGCGTCCCAGACCCGGTGGCTTAAAACTCACGCTGGGCGCATGTGCGTGCATGTCCAAGATACCAAGAGGAGAATGGAGGAAAAGGGATTGCAGCGTGGCCATCACCCCGGGGGGGGGGGGGGTGATTTCTCGCTTTCTGTCTCTCTGTCTCTCTCTCTGTCTGTCTGGCAAGCACACACGCCCTATAGCAAAAACCTCTCCATAAAAAAAAAAAAAAAAAGAAAAGAAATTGAAAGCAGAAAAAAACATCTAAAACACATAGTTCACTGTGTAAATTAACACAACTTCAGGAAACTCTAGCTCAGAAAGATACAATTCCAGATGACTTCATTGTTTCATTTAAACTGAATTCCTGCCTCCAACTCCCAAATCCATTTATCGGAACAACAGATTACTCAGCAAGCTCTCCTTATCCATTCTTAGGACAATAGGTCACTTCAGCAGGCTCATGAAAAGACTGTTTATTGTTTATGATTCCTAAAAATCCTCACTTTCCTGTGTCCACCAACCATAAACCATTGTCACAAACTTACCTGATCCAGCTTTGGAAAACTCACCTTTAAGTAGACCTCTAAGTCCTCATATCTATCCCTCCCTTTTACAATGTGACTAAGATTGAGAACATACTGGTCTTCTCTGAAACAGTAAGCAGCCCACTTTGCAAACTTTGCTTAGCTTTATCAAGAACTTGTTTTCATGGACAATAAGTATCTCAATAGTATTTTCAGGGTATCAGCAATAGACAGAACCACTCATTTGGATCAATCAGTCTTTCTGTCCTATGAGATCCAGAGATAGGTACCCACTGAGGGTAGGTGCTAGATCTGAGAACTCATGATGTATAGCCTGTAAGGATGTGCAATATGAATATGCAGAGAAGCTGGGTAACAAAGAAGGAATGGAACAAACGTATATAGAGAAAGGGGACTTGGGGAAACCAGCATGACCCTTCAGCATAGAATCCTCGGTACCATCCAGCTACGGTGACTGTCTGTGGGAGCCTACAAAGGTACTGTACTTCCTCACTTGGAAATCCAGACAGGGTAGTTAAGACAAAGCAGGGAAATTCTGCTCATATTTTTGGCTTTTGTGTAATGTTTGCTGCTGTATCAAGAAGCCCGAGTTGCCAACTAATGATTTAGCAGAAAGGAACTAAACTACTTGCTCTTCTTTCCAGATAGAAAAGGGAAGCTGTAGTGTTTCTAAGGAATCGATCTTCACATTCAACAAGAATATAGTGTATTGTGGCTTGCTAAGTCATGGGGCTCCATAGGATTGAGCCATTGTGTTCTTTCTGGTTATTCATGAAATCCATGAGGGACGAGAAACCGAAAGGGAGTTTCTGAAGACAAGCTCTAAATAAGATGGGTCATGAAAGCAGAAATGGAGGGAGGTTACCTCGTGGGTTCCATCCTTTAAGGTAAATCATCGTGGCCAGTGGCAGATAAACCAACAAAGTCTGAGGACCTGAAGAAGGAACATCCAAGTACCCAGAATTTTGTTGAATACTACTGACTCAGCACCTTGGCCAGCTGCTGATGACTTAGGAGAAGTGCTCTTGTATGAAAAGGAACATCCATCTGTCTGTACTTTAGAATCAAACATCAAGTCAAACTATGAGTGCTTTAAAATTTTTCCTATGCCTTAAGTTTTCATAGATCAAATGTAAGTGTGGCTTTACTTGATGAGTAAAGGGTGAATTGCTCAGAGCAGACTGGAGTCTATCAGCACATCTCACACTGGGAACAGAAGAATGAACCCACTCCCTTCTCATCATAGAATACTTGCATACCCCATTTATTTGAACTAGTTTATTTTTCTTGCTAGCAAAATCTATCTCTAGATTAAATAGTATTTTTATAAGGCATGTGGAAATTTCCAAGGCACTTAATAAAGGTTGATGATGCTGACCTTGAAGATAGCCTGGGAAAGTAAATGTACTAATTTCCAGCTTATCAATAACTAAATTGATGACCCATTTTATAATTAAAACTGAGGATGAATAACTGGCCCACAGTCAGACAGCACTTTGGAGGCAGAAGGAATCTAACATCAGATCTTCATTCCGTACATCACCATTCAAGCCATCCCAGGGCAACGTAACTCACTAGGACTGCAGAAGGCAGGGAATGAGTCCACAAGAGGAGGTATGCAAAGTTCCAGCAGAGCTATGGCAGTTCTCAGAGCCAGGGTTGGAAGAGGACTCCACGGAGAAATACGAGGGTTTCAGCAATTTTATTTGTTTATGACTCAAAACATTTCCAAATTTTTCATATTTTATGGAATTAAATAAATAGAATATGTTGACTTAAAAAGGAAAAACAAAGAAAAAGCTTTACAATGATTTTCTCTTAATGATTACTAATTGCTAATGTTTTTTAGCAGCCACATTCTACAACTGCAATATTCTTTTAAAAAAAAGAATCACTAAATCTTACTTTTTTTTTTTGGAGAGGTTTTTGCTATAGCGCGTGTGTGCTCGCCAGACAGACAGAGAGACAGAGAGATAGAAAGCGAGAAATCACCCCCCAGGGGGGATGGCCACGCCGCAATCCCTTCTCCTCCATTCTCCTCTCGGGATCTTGGGCACACATGCACACACGCCCGGCGTGAGTTTAAGCCACCGGGTCCGGGACGCAAACCGCGGTCGACTACGTGGGAGTCCAGCGCCATAGCCATTACGCTAACTGCTGGTCCCTATATCTTACTTTTAAATGCTAAAGAAACCAATTTATTTTCTCTTTGGGTGCCTTTCAGTCCCAATTAATGTTATTTTAAACAATAAATTTAATACTAAACCCTCTATAAACAAAAAGAAAAATAAAGTAATTCTACATTTACCTATAAATCATTATAAGTAGAACATAATTATAAAGATTATTTCTGAATTTTTAATATTTTTTAGTGTCAATACTTAATAGTTTCATCATCTACCTAATTTGATCAATTAGAAATTTTCATTTTCCTCTGAGACCAGAGAATAATGAATTAGAATTGCCCACTAGCAATAGCAAACCATTGGCTATAAGTTTTTAGAATTATATTTTTTTCAATAAATTACCCACATGGAATGATTATAAAGATATTTGCTTTCTTTCTGTAAACAGTCCAATATCCTTAAACATCTAGCAGTATCCAATGCTTTCTTAGTCTGTTTTTGTTACAAATTCTTATGGCTTTAATAGAAAAATATTGGCACGGTCATGTGTAAACTGTGCATATTTCTGTGCTCTTTGAGAGCTCTCAGAGGCATGTTTGCTATACAGGCTTTATTCATTAATTCCTCTACCTCAGCACAGCTGAGCATCTACAGAGGCTGTCAAACAAATTGCTGTCTATTGTCAGATGTCTAGCCATTTGTCTGACCTGTCCATTTGCTTATCCGTCAAACATGCTAAATGTTGGGGAAACAGAAATAAACAGATCAAAGTTCTTGGCTCGCAGAGGAAAGGAGAAGACAGACATATAAATATCTATTTATAGTAATGTGGTGCATAAATTTGAAAACAGAGAGAGAACTCTTGTAATTTTCTTTGGGAACTCTGAGGAAGGCATTTTAACACTGACAGGATAAACTGAAAAAAGCTCATTAGGGAAATGTCAATTGAGTTGAATTCTAAAAGATAAATAGGAACTACTAATACTTCCTGAGTTCTTATGACAAGCGAAACATGTCCTGAGCCTTTTCATGTATGAACTCACGTAATGCTCACAGAAACCTTAGAAGCAAAGAACTATTATTATCCCCTTACTTTATTTGATCTGCATTTTAAATGTGAGAACATTGGAGAGTACTTAAATAGCTTGCCCCATGTCATTTGGTCAGATAACAGATGAAATTAGAATGTGATATTCCCTGCCTTGTTTTTGACTGAGGTTCCAAACATCAGTTACCAAAGTATAAAACAACTCCCTTCCTATTAATGCAGTATTATGCATGAAATGATGTTGATTTAGAGAAGATGTGATCAGAGGAGTTGCAACTGATTTTCTTTGGAAATATGCTGTTATGCTCTAAATCTCTACTCTTCCCATTTGTGAAGGGAGGTTTTCCCCAACATAAAGAGGAGTTTTTTTGTTTTGTTTTTTTTTTTTAGAGGTTTTCGCTATAGGGTACGTGCGCTTGCCAGACAGACAGAGAAAGACAGAGAAACAGAAAGCGAGAAATCACCCCCAGGGGGGAGGGATGGTCACGCCCCAATCCCTTCTCCTCCATTCTCCTCTTGGGATCTAGGGCACACACACACACGCACCCGGCGTGAGTTCTAAGCCACCGGGTCCGGGACGCAAACCGCGGTCGACTACGTGGGAGTCCAGTGACATAGCCATTATGCTAACTGCTGGTTCTCCCCAACATAAAGAGGAGTTTTAAGGAAGTAACTGACAGAGCTCTAAATGTGCTTCTAGTAACGTAGCACTGTGCTTGCCCGACACCTGAGAAAGCTTTGTCAAGCTGTAAGCTAGAAAATTCAAATGGCACGCGCAAGCCTGGCTTTGGTGGCAACCCTGCACGGACTTCTGCATTGAGGTCCACTCCTCACACAGAGTGAGGGACATTGAGTCTTTCCAAGGGTCACGTAAAGGTGATGTGGCAGAAAGCCAACAAAGTCTTCTTGGTCCTATCCAAAAGAGTGGCCTGGATGGAGCAAAAGAAACCTCAGCAAAACAATGAGATGTATACCCCGACAGCCAGGTGCTGAAGAGGAAATTACAAATAGCCACCTGGAAGAGAAGTGTCGAGTTCATTTAAGAAAGAGAACCAGCAAGAACCCCACCGAGATCTCCAAGCTTCACCAAGAGAAATATTCAGCTCTTCTATCTGCCAGCCCACTTAGAGGCAACACTGCCCGTGTCAGTTCTGTAGAGTGGAAAGCCACTCATGAGTCGGATATCTTATCCCTTTGTCTTTCTTCTGTTCCTGCTTGAACTCCCAAAAGAATAAAATACAAAAAAGCTAGTAAGTGGCTAAGAAAGCAAGCAGAAAGGGATCAAAGAGAAGGGCATTGCTATCCTCAGCTTCTCCCTGCTTCATTGAAGGCCTTTAATCTGAAATAAATCCAAACTTGGAGGGACAAAAGAGCTGATGTATCAGGCTCAGGATTTGGGCTAGTATCTTGTATAGGACGTTATCGTCTCCAAATGCAGACTGTGCTTACACTTAGAACAACCAGAAGATTATAACCTAAGACTGAAGCTACCAGTCCTAGGGGAGTGTCATTCAAAACTCAGGAAGACTCTCTCCCACTCATTGAAATTTAGAGGATGGTGAGAGACACATATATAGTTATATTTCATTTGTGCCAAAAGTTGAGTATATAGGGACCAGCAGGTGGCATGGTTATTAAGATTTTGAACTCCCCTGAGGGACCAGCAATTGGCATAATGGCTATGTTGCTGGACTTCCATGTAGTCGACCGTGGTTCAAGTCCCAGATTTGGTGACTTAAACTCACACTGGGCACATGAACGTGTGTGCCCAAGATCTCAAGAGGAGGGACCAGCAGTTAGTGTAATGGCTATGTTGCTGAACTCCCACGTAGTCGACTGCGGTTCGCGTCCCAGACCTGGTGGCTTAAAACTCACACTGGGCGCGTGTGCGTGCCTGCCCAAGATCCCAAGAGGAGAATGGAGGAGAAAGGATTGCGGCGTGGCCATCCCCCCTGGGGGGTGATTTCTCGCTTTCTGTCTCTCTGTCTGTCTCTGTCTGTCTGGCGAGCGCACACACCCTATAGTGAAACCTCTCAAAAAAAAAAAAAAAAAAAAGATCTCAAGAGGAGAATGGAGGAGAAGGGGTTGTGGCGTGGTCATTCCCCCTTGGAGTGGTGGTTGTGGTGATTTCTCACTTTCTGTCTGTCTCTCTGTCTTTCTGGTGAGTGCATGTGCCTTATAGCAAAGATCTCTCAAAAAAAAAAAAAAAAAAAATTCTGGACTCCCACATGGCTGACCATGGTTTGAGTCCTGGACCTGGTGACTTGAAAATAATGTCAAGTGCATGTGCTTGTGTGCCAAAAATCCTGAGAGGAAAATGGAGGAGAAAGAATTGTGGCTGGCCACCCTTCCTCTGGGGATGATTTTTCACTTTCCCTCTCACTGTCTCTTCTCTGCCCTTCTCTGGAGAGCATGCACTCTTATGGCAAAAACAACGAAGACGAAGTTCAATATCTGAGTTGACCTAGTAAAAGTTTAAGTAATTGTTTCCAATTATTTTTGTTCCTCAAAAATGACAAATCCCCAAATGTTGCTAGGGCTACAACGTTGGTTGATAACTAATAAATAATTGCCATGTTCCCTTAAGTCTCACTTTTCTATCTTAAATGCCATTTATCAAAGCAGGAATACTGAAACATTTCATTAGAATTAAAACAATTCTAGAAAAGCCTCTTTTTATGAATATTACAACTCACTCAGCATCTCCATTAAGGACAAAAATCTTTGCCTTGGGACTGAGCAGTGGTGCAATAGTAAGACAATGCTCTGAAAAAGTGACCCTTAGGGAAAAGTTCCCAGTTTGTGTCCAGACACCTCCCTGAGTATGACTGGCATGCATGTGCCTATGTCCAGGGCTGACTGAGGCTGGAGGTGACCCTGGCATCAAGATCCTCTTGGAGGTGCTGTAACTCTCTCTCTCTCTCTTTCTCTGTCTCTCTTTCCTTCTGTCTGTCTTGCTCATAGAATAAATAAACAAACAAAAAGTGTCTATCTTACTTACCTTCTTAGGGATATTTCAAAGAAAAAAATGACAAAATTTGGTAGCTTACAGAACGAAATGACATATATATATGTATGTGTGTGTGAATATATATATCCCCAAATTTGTAGATTTTATAATAGGGAATGAAAAAAGGGAGCAGAGCTATATGTGTATTCAAAACTTATGTAGAACTTTAAATATCCCCCTCCCCCATATAACACAAAAGAATACCATTTGTTGTCATGGAGACATATATGTATTCACAGACTTGTACATACTTATGAGATGTATGTGGTAGGTGTGGATGAAGGAAGTGATCAAAGACAGGTAATTTTAGACAGAGGGTGTTAATTCTTTTTTTTTTTTTTTAAAAGAGCAAAATGTTAACTGCCATCAACAGCGGGTCATGAAAATTCAAAAATTTGATATTCTTTGTATGTTTTTGGATATCTTTTGACTTTATTTTTATAAAACACAGACACACAGATATACACGTAAACAGAAAATTAGAAAATAGCTATGACAGAGGTGGGAGACTGTGAAAAGTTACATAAACATAAGGTAATATCCAAACATCCTATAAATTTCGATTCTAAGATTTGAACTGTGGTAAGGCTCCTTTTACATTATATTTTAACAAAAGACAAATAAAAACTAATACTGTGAAACATCTGCTTGAGTGAGTCAACAATAGGTGGATTTCTTAGGTGGGTGTATTTTCTTTTAATTAGAAAGACTAATACATGAACTATGATTTAATCAAGCGTGGGAGTCTAAACCATGCAAATATTAGTACAAATTTCTAAGTGCAGACTTCTATTTTTCAAAGCTGTTTCTGAGCTCAAATAACTGCAAAGATCTCAAAATGTAAAATTAAATAGCATTTACCTTCTATGTTTTTAATAGTAATACACGTGATTTGTAGAAAACTCATCAAATGCACATCTGAGTTTAAAAAAAATAGAAACAGCCTATATTGCCACTTTCTGGAGTCATCGTTCCCCTTGAGTATTTTTTCCTATAAATATAGAGTTGATGGAATTGTGTAATGGTTATGTCACTGGACTCCCACATGGCCTCAGCAGTCCTGGACCTGGAGGCTTGAAACACACCAGGTGTGTGCGCATGTGTGCCCAAAATCCCAAGAAGAGAATGGAGGAGAAGAGATTGTGGTGAGGTCATCCACCTGGGGGGGTGATTTTTTTGCTTTTTGTCTCTCTGGTGAGCACATGCACCCTATACCAAAACTCTCTATCTGAAAAAAAATAAATAAAAAAATAAAAAATATATATATACACACACATAATTGTATTATATATATATATAAAAAAAATTATGTAATTACAGTTATATATATTATAAAAACTATAATTACATAATTATATATATATATATATATATATATATAATATAATTAAATATAAATACACACATAGAAAGAGAGGAGATGTTATTGCTTTACATATACTTAAATGATCTGTTCTCTCCACTCTGGCCTATGACCAAGTTTCACCCTTTACTGTGATATTCCTGCGTATGCTCACGCCGTCACTTAGCTTACATTCTCTTACTGATGAACACACAGATTATTTTCAGTTTCTTACTATGACACGTAGCTCCATGGTGACTATCTTTATCTGTGAATATTTTTGCACGTCACAATTTTTTCTTATAATGAGAGCGCAAAGGTTCGGTAACTTTTGATTCTAGATAGATAACATGATACTTTCACCATCTTTTAGGTAACGTCCTTCTTGGAGTTTATGGAAATACTCCCAAAGATATTAATAATTCTTTAGCAAAACATGTTAATAGCTTCACATCATAATATAAATAAAAACTATGGGGACCAGCAGATGGCGTGATGGTCATATTGCTGGACTTCCACGTAGTCAGATACAGTTTGAGTCCCAGATCTGGCAGCTTAAAATTCACAGCAGGGGGACCAGCAGTTAGTGTAATGGCTATATCTCTATGCTCCCATGTAGTCGACTGCTGTTCGTGTCCTGGACCCGGTGGCTTAAAACTCACGCCGGGCACGTGTGCGTGCGTGCCCAAGATTCCGAGAGGAGAACAGAGGAGAAGGGATTGCGGCGTGGCCATCCCCCCGGGGGGGGTGATTTCCCACTTTCTGTCTCTCCATCTTGCTCTGTCTCTCCAGTGAGCACATGAGCCCCATAGCAAAAATCTTCCCCAAACAAAACAGAACAAAACAAAGAAACCATGAGAAGTCTCACATGAAATCAAGTCAGTTTTACCACCAAGTGAACAGTGAAAAACCTTTGAGTTTTGGAAATGTAGGTAAGGGATTGTGAACCTAAACTAATTTATATTCCTTCCCAGAGTGGATGAGTATAGTGGTTCACAGAATTTTCAGCCAGTATAATTTTTACATTTTATCAATTTTATAAGCAAAAATGGAATATTTATAATTTGTAACAACTTTCACATGTTCTTTATTTATATTTTCTTTCTTTTTTAAAATTTTTTATTTTGGGACCAGCAGTTAGCGTAATGGCTATGTCGCTGGACTCCCACGTAGTCGACCGCGGTTCAAGTCCCGGACCCGGCGGCTTAAACTCATGCCGGGCGCGTGTGCGTGCGTGCCCAAGATCCCGAGAGGAGAATGGAGGAGAAGGGATTGCGGCGTGGCCATCCCCCCTGGGGGGTGATTTCCTGCTTTCTATCTCTCTGTCTCTCTCTGTCTGTCTGGCGAGCGCACGCGCCCTATAGCAAAAAAAACCTCTCCAAAAAAAGAAAAAAAAAATTTATTTTACACATTCAATCACTGTACATCACAACAGCTTGTAAAATGAATTTTCCCAGCATAAATGCACTGCATACCAGTCCTGTTAAAGATATTATCATATACGTTACCATCATATTTTCTTACTTTTGGCATCTTTATTATGCTCTTTAGTCTTTCACAGTTGAAACTTTCATATTACTGATTTCTAAGAACTCTTCATATTAACTATGATGCTGTAATACATGTTCAAATGTCCACACTTCATTACTTATACTTAATTTCAACATTTAAAAAGTATCTATGAAGTGCCAGCAGGTAGTGTAGTGGTTAAAGTGCCGGAATACCACACAGTTGACTATAGTTTGAGTCCCAGACTAGGCGACTTGAAATTCATGCCAGGAATAGATGTGTACATGCCCAAAATCCTGAAAAGAGAATGGAGGAGAGGGGACTGTGTGTGGCCATCCTGCCTAGGGACTGATTTTTCATTTTCTGTCTCTCTCTGATTCTCCGGCAAGTGTACATACCCTATAGCAAAATATAGTAAAAAAAAAAAAGAAAGAAAGAAAGAAAGAAAGAAAGAAAGAAAGAAAGAAAGAAAGAAAGAAAGAAAGAGAGAAAGAGAGAAAGAAAGAAAAAAGCAAGCAAGCATCTATAGGGCCAACCCATAGCATGGTGGTTAAGGCAGCTGGATTCTGCATGGCTGACAGTGTGGTTTGAACCCCAGACATGGCAGCTTGAGAATATGCCAGATGAGTGTGTGTGGTGCCCAAAATCCTGAAAGGAGGAAGAAATGGAAAAGAAGGGGTTGTAACATCACCATCTCCATGGAGGTGGTTTCTTGCTTAACCTCCACCCTGTGTCTGTCTCTCTGAGGAGCACACATGCCTTCCAGTACATTTTTTTAAAAAAATTAGCTATGTTGTTTAAATATATTAATCTCTTTCTTTGTAACTTATTTTTATGCTCTTCTGTTCAGAAATTTCCTCCCCATTTATTGATCAAATATTTTTTTCTATACCTCTGGGGTTCTAGATTTTATATTTAACTTCGACTCTGTTGTCATATTTGGTACATAATTAATAGTATAAAGGAATGTTATGATTCTCTTTTTCTCTATTAAAAATAAAGCCATTTGTGGGGCCAGGAGGAGGCATGGAGATTAGGGTGGCTGGATCCCACATGGCTAACTGAGTGGTTCGAGTCTTGGACTCAATGGCTTGAAAATCATGCTGAATACATGTGTATATATGCCCAAAATCCTGAGAGGAAAAAATGAAGAAGAGACAGCTGTGTGGCCATCCCCCTTGGGGTTTATTTTTACTTTCTTCTGTGTCTCTCTGGAGAGCACAGGTACCCTATAGCAAAAATTAAAAAAAAAAAAGGAGTCATTTGTGAAGACCTTTGGAATTCAGTCTTGACCTCTATACATGAATGAAAACTATTTACAGATGTAAAATCCTAAAGATTTTGCATCATTTACTTATGTTTATTTATCTTATCAATTAAAATTATACTTTATATTTTGCATGGATTTGATTCAGCCAAGTATGTATGTATAATAGTAAAAATCCCAATCCTACTTAAAATGTCAAAAATCAATATTGATCCTTTTCTTCCAACCTCTACCCTCAATTTACCCTATCTACGGCATTTTCTGTCGTTATTAATGCCGTTAGATTTAGGTTGGGTTTTCCCATAAAAATACTTTGAGTCAAGAATGTGAGGGCAAACAGCATATTTGGGAGGTGATTTCAGAAATAACTTGGAGGAAAGTGGGGAAGTGAGAGGGAGAAGTGACAAACACCAGTGAGGTATGTATTATGGGCTATATTGCTGCTGCAGGGAGCACACACGGTCTCACCACACATGCTTGTTGTGTACATAGTCTGTGCTCCTGGCTGGCTCAGGCTCCTGGGGGATTATGGCATGAGGGATGCTGCTTTCTCTCTCTGTCATGTATGAAGAACTAAATGAACTTCAAGGAAAATGGTTTAAAATTATTTTTTAAAATCGACTTGCACTCATGCCAGGCGTGTGTACCTGCATGCCCAAAATCCAGAGAGAAGAATGGAGAAGAAGGGATTGCGGCATGGCCATCACCCCCGGGGGGGGGAGGGGTTCTCACTTTCTCTCTCTGTCTCTCCAGCAAGCGCACATGCCCTATAGCAAACATCTCTTTAAAAGAAAGATTTTAAAAATTGTCTTGCTTCTTAAATATAACAGTAACATTCAACAGAACAAAATATATTTATTTATAATTTGTGTTAAATAGTACAAAGGAATATAAGGAGAAGAGTAATTTGGGCTATCTTTTCATGAACTTTAGTCATTTTTCTTAGTTTGTCTCTATTGTTGTGTCACCAATTTTCTTTCCTAGAATGTATTTTGTTTTTCAATATGTTTTAAGTTTTAGTTTTTAACATCTTTATTGGGATATAATTCATTTGCAATAAAATTGAGAGGAAGGTAGAGAGATTTCCCATATAATCCCTACCCCCCGCCCCACATGCCTAGCCCTCCCCATTATCAACATTTCCAACCAGACTGGCACATTTCTCACAATTGATGACTCTATCGTGACACAACAGTACCACTGAAAGTTCATGGTTTACATTAGGGTTCACTCTTGGTATTGCACATGGCATGGGTTTGGATAAATGTATAATGTTATAGACCCATCATCAGACTGTCATAGAGTATTTTTACTGCTTTAAAAACCCTCTGTGCTGAAGCCAGTAGGTCACACGGTGGTTAAGGCAATAGATTCCCACATAGTCAACTGGTTTGAGTCCTTGATCTGGCAGCTTGAAAGTCACACTGCGTATGCATGCGTGCTTGTTCAAAATCCCAAGAGAAGAAGGGATTGTGGTGTATCTGGGTGTTGCTATACTCCTGTGTGTGTTGGAGGGGGGGATTTCTCATTTTCTTCTCTCTCTCACTGGCAAGTGCACATGCCCTATGACAACTCCCCTCCCCAAACATGCACACAAAAGAAACTCTCTGTGTTCTGCCTATTCAACTCTCCCTCTCTTTAACCACTGACAACCACAGGACTTGTTAGTGTTTCCTCAGTTCTGCCTTTTCCAGAACGTCATATAGTTAGAATCATACAGTATGTGTCCTTTCTGGAAAGGATTTTTTATAAGTAAGATTCATTTAAGTTTCCTCCATTTTAAAAAAATAATTCTGAAGCTTATTTCTTTTTCATTTTTATTTATTTATTTATTTTAGTTTTATTATAGGGCATGTATGCTCACTAGAGAGGGACAGGGAGGGCCACACTGCGATCTCTTCTCCATTCTCCTCTCGGAATTTTGGGTATGCAGGTACACGAGGCTGTCATGTTTTTTAAGCCACTGGGTCTAAGATTTGAACCACGAAGTTGGCCATATGTGTTCCACTTACCTTAAGCACCACACACTGGCTCATTTCTTTTTAGCTCTGAATAGTAGTCCTTCAACTGCACCATCGTTTATTTACCTACTCACCTACTAAAGACCATCTTGGTTGCTTTAGCAATTATAAATGCAGCTGCTACAAAGATCCATATGCAGGTTTCAGGGACCAGCAGTTAGCGTAATGGCTATGTCGCTGGACTCCCACATAGTCGACCGTGGTTCGAGTCCCGGGCCCGGTGGCTTAAACTCACGACGGGCATGTGTGCGTGCGTGCCCAAGATCCCGAGAGGAGAATGGAGGAGAAGGGATTGCGGCATGGCCATCCCCCCTGGGGGGTGATTTCTCGCTTTCTGTCTCTCTGTCTGTCTCTGTCTGTCTGGCGAGCGCACGCGCCCTATAGCAAAAACCTCTCCAAAAGAAGAAAAGAAAAAAAAAAAAAAAGATCCATATGCAGGTTTTCATGTGGATATAGGTTTCAAATCCTCTGGGTAAATTGCACTGAGAGGTTCAACTGCTAAATCCTTTGATAAGAATATGCTCACTTTTGTCAGAAATTATCAAGTAGGTTTTCAAGGTGGATGTGCCATTTTGCATTTGTATCAGTTATGAAGGAGTGTTCCTGTTCCTCCACATCTCAGCCAGCATTTTGGTGGTGTCAGTTTCCTGGATTCAACTTTTCTAATGCAGATGTGTTACCTCGTTATTGTTTTAATTGGAATTTCTGTGATGACATATGATGTGGAGCATCTTTCATGCACTTATTTACTATCTGTATATTTTCTCTGGTGAGATGACTAAGATCTTTGGCCCATTTTTGTGTTTTGTTTTGCTTTTGTTGGTCTGTTTGAGAGATTTTTGCCATAGGGCACATGTTTTCACTGGAGATATAGAGAGATGGGAAAGTGAGAAATCAGCCCCCTGGGGAGATGTCCCTGTCACAATGCCCTTTCCTTCATCCTTCTCTCAGGATTTGGGGTACACACGTCCAGTGTGAGTTTCAAGCCATTGTGGTCTACTATGTGAGTCCAGCTCCTTAACCACTATACCACCTGCTGGCCCCTCTTTAGCCCATTTTTAAATTTCGCTGTTTGTTTTCTTCTTTTTTCTTTTCTTTTCTTTCTTTTTTTCTTTTTTATATGTATTTACTCCTTAAGCAAGAGAGATGAGAAAGAGAAAGAGGAAGAGAAAGAGAAAGAGAGACAGCACCCCAAAAGATCTTGACCTCCAGCCTAGCCAACCACATATCATGGAAATGTGCATGCCCAGCCTATTGAGGGATGACCTGAACTCAGAACCTTCCCACGTGGTCATCCTCTCAAATCACTGCCCAGTGTGTGACCAACTGGATCTTGTATTGTTTTCTTATCACTGTTTTAGGACTCACTGAATATTTTGGATAACAGTCTTTTGTAAGATATGTCTTTTGAAAATATTTCTCCTAACTGTGGTTTGTGTTGTTATTCTCTTAAAAATGCCTTTTGGAGAGTAGAATTTTTTTTTTAATAAAGTCCAGTTAATAAACTAGAAATAGAAGAAATTATTTACATGAGTTTTACCTTTGGTGTTGTATCAAAAACTCATCACCAAAACCTAGATCATGTAGAGTTTCTCCTTTGTTATCTTATAGGAGTTTTCTAGTTCTCCACTTTATATTTAGGTCTGCAACCCACTAAGAGTTAATTTTTGTGAAGGAGGTCTGTAATCCACTTTTAGTTAATTTTTGTAAATAGTGTAAGATCTGTGTCAAGATTCATTATTTTTTCCATGTTCTGTTGTTTGAGTAATATTTGTTGAAAAGAATCTTTTCTCCACTGTACTGCCCTTGCTTCATTGTCCAAGATCAGTTTACTGCATTTATATGGGACCATTACTGGGCTCTCTGTCTTATTCTATTGATTTATTTGTCTATACTTTCAACAGTACCGGACAATTTTGGTTATTGTAGCTTTACAGTAAGTATCGATGTCGGGTGCTGCCACTCCCAAACTTTGTTCTTCTCCTTCAATATAGTGTTGACTATTCTGGGTCTTTTACTCTTCATATAAACTTGAGAATCAGTTTGTCAATAGTCAAAAAATAACTTAAAAATTTTATTGAGATTGCATCTATAAATCAAGTTGGGAAGAACTGACATCTTGATAATATTGAGTATTCTTTTCCATAAATAAGCAATATCTCTCCATTTATTTAGTTCTTCACTGGGTTCTTTCATCAGAGTTAAATACTTTCCCTCATATACAATTTGTACATATCTTCTCAGACTTATACCTAAATAGTTTATATTGAGGAATAAATGTTGATATAAGTGACATTTTATTTTTAATTTCAATTTCCATTTGTTCATTGCTGGTGTATAGGAAGGTGACTGACTTCTATATACTAACCTCTTCTCCTGAAACCTTCTATAATCACATGTTTGTTACAGGATACATTAAAATTACTAGGCCATTTGGGCTGTTGTGTAAAGAAAAAAAAACTTGAGGAAAAAAGAATGGAAGCTAGAAGACCAGCAAGAAGGCTGTTGCGGTTTACCTAGTGAGAAATTATAGTTATTTGGTCTACAGTAATGGCCTAAATTAGAGACAGAAGGAATAGTGATACAATTTTTATTTTTAACGGACAAGGCTGATTGGTTAGCTATTGAGTATAAGGTAAAGTAGATCTCAAAAATAATTTTAGGGTTTGTTTGTTTGTTTGTTTTAATTGAGCACCTAACAACCTGGGGAAAACTAAAAAAGAATAGATGAGAATGAGAGAAGAGGCTCAAAATGAAAATATACTTTCTCATTTCTCTGATGTTCCAAGGGCAAATTTGACTGGCTCTTTCCACTGGCTCTGTCTCTGCTTTTCAGACTCTTCAGTTTACCTCTTGGATTTTAAATTATTGTTCAGAGTTTATTCCTAAGCCTTCACTGACTCTATATCACATCTAGATTTGTTTTTATACTCTGTTGCTGGATCACAGTTACTTGCTTTGTTTTCTCAGTTATCTTGACCTATAGCCTAGAAATAAATTAGAATATCCTCTTCCATGGAAACCTAAGCACATGGCAAATGCAATAGAAACTGACAGTAAACGAAACTTCTAAAGTCTTGCATAGTTGAACAATATTGATGTTTTCAACTTTGAGCTTGTGAAGTTTTGTTTATTTTTGTTGTCTTTCAAAATGTCTTCTCTACAGAGCCTGCCTGGGTTTTTATGAGGGTGTGTTAGCTGGATGTGTCATATGTTTAAAGTGAGTTTTTCAAATATTCAAAGCAGTACTAACTTATTGTTTTCCTAATACACTACACACAAATAAAACTCAAGAGGTCTGACTAAAGTGGGAGCGGGATTCCAAAAGGCCTCAGCGATAAGGCACCTTCAAGAGTCCCATAGATTGCCACAGTCTATGGCACAGTCCCAGTCTAGCCACAATTTCAGGTAAGTTAGAAAGGAAGAGGTGAAATCTCAGTCTTGATAAGGTTGTTCTCCTAAAAATAGAAACTTATCTGCAAAAGTATGATTTTCACAGTGGTTCAGCCACCCAATTATGGTATATTTTGTTTAGCAAGACACTTTCTAAGTGAGTCCTCAGTAAGCTGAATCAGGAATTTGGATTAGATGATCTTAAAAGGTTCGCTCAGCCTAAAGCATCCCATGAGCCTAACTACTCAGATTTCTCTCTGTTGAGTCTCATGTCCATGATAATCTTGTCAACTTTCCCTTTGAATGGTAGGTTGGTATGGTTATAGTGGAAGGGGCACTTAGGATAAGTGTAGCACTTGAAGGCTGGGTGATGTGCCTAGTACTATTAGAAAACTGGCCACTGACCCTATTCTCTGACTTATTGCAGATTCACTGCCAGATTTGGAATAAAGCAAATCTTCAGGTTGTGATCTACTTATCAGGAAAATTTGAGAAGTTTTCATCTATATTTGTGAGAAAAAAGAACAGAGACTAAGAATAAACACATACTCGGGGCCGGTGGGTGGCGTGGTGGTTAAAGGTGCTGGATTCCCACATGGCCAACCATGGTTTGAATCCCGCACCGTGTAGTTTGCTTTCTCCCTTTCCCTTTCTCTCTCTTTCAGGTCAAATTAAATAATAATGATAATAACAAATGGAATTAAATGAACAAATACTTCTTAAAAAAAAACAAAACAAGAAATATATTCTCTTCCCACATTGCTCTGTTCTTAATATGTCAGATAAGAGGCTTTCTTGATTGGAATGTTGTTGAAGAAAAACAAACAAATACAAATTTTATCTCTGACTTTCAAGTCCTTATCAGAAAGCCTTAGTCAATTATGGCATAATCTTCCAGGAAAAGGGTCATAAATTTTGTCAGTTTTTAGCAGTGAATGCTATACAAAGATAAGCTCCTGTTTTCATCCTTTCTGTTATCCCGAAATAATACAGAAGTAGATCCCTGGAGAAGTCCAAGTTGTGTGTGACAGAATTTGAAGTGTGAAGTCTTTCAGATGTAGAGTGTGTTTTCTTGTGGCTATATTAAGAATAAAGTATGGAAAAATAAAAGAAGGAGACATTCAATAATAACTCTTTTATATATTCCAACATTTGAGATTTACTTTCTCAAGTTCATTTCTCAGAGTGCAGCAAAACTCTGAAGTGCAGAGAATGCCTCAGAAAGTAAAGTGCACTGCTTTAATTAAATTGCTTCCCTTCTAGATAAAGTTTCCAATAATGAAAGGCATTTGATGGGGTCGTGAATAAAGAGGGGGGCACATGTTATTTAGGGATATTCAGTCCCTGGATGAGCAGATTGTCTTTGGTTAGCTAAAAACACTCCTGGGGCAAGTGAGATTTTTAATTTCCTCTGCTTTGCAATGTAACCCCAAGTCTGGGTATGGGAAATACCCAGGAGACCAGATCAGGGCCGCAGACAACATCCCTGACTGTGGTCACTATCACTTTACATGTACAGAAGGCCTTTGAAAATGAACACACACCACAAAAATCTAAATGATATTAATTTTTAAAGCCCATGATTATTGAGGGAGGGGCCAACAGATGGTACAGTGGTTACCATGCTGAACTCCCGCATGGTCAGTCACATTTTGAGTCCCGGACCTGGCAGCTTGAAAATCATGCCGTGTGTGTGTTTGTGTGTGTGTGTGCGTGCGTGCGCACCTGCCCACAATCCCAGGAGGAGAGTGGAGGAGAAGGGATTGGAAGGGATTGTGGTGTGACCAACACCCCAGAGGGTGACTTCTGATTTTCCCTCTCACTGTTCCTCTCTGTTTCTCTCTGGTGAGGGCACATACCCAATGGCAGAAGTCTAAAAAAAGGGGAAAAAAAAAAGTGATTATCAATGTAGGTGAAATAATTATTCTTGAATGAAAAGGAAAGCCTTTAATTCTAGATAATTGACTTTATCACTGTTCTTTTTTTATAAAAGATGATTCTGTATCTTTTGAAGTGTGTTTGAATTCAGAAACATCTAAATGTCAGCTGAAATTGATTTGTGAAAATTATTTTAAGAAGATCCTTTTAATTTTTTAATAAAAACTTAGTCATGATTACAAGTAACATACAAAATATCTGTATAAGTCTTTCCCATAGCATTGGTATCACCAACAGGATCTACATTTGGCATTCCATGGTGTCTACTTTGAAAGAAATTAACTCTACAATTTTTCCATGTTTATTTTAACAAATCAACTAACTTATGCTTACATTTTGTGTGGTAGAACCTGAGACCTAGCAGTCCTTCGAGCACAGAATGCCAGGTTAGGGATACACTTTTTTCCTTCTATAAATAAGTTAGGGTTGAAGCAGAAAACACATGAACATTATATTTATACAATTTGCACCATTCAAAGTAAAAGGAAGGAGTCGTCTCAACAGTTTTTAAGCATGTATATGCAAATTTAAGGTCATTTTTAAATGATCACTAAAGTTTGAAGTTTATTAAGATCATTTTGAAATATGAAGTGTCCCCTCCCCTCTAGCAGTAAATTGGCCAAGGTCGGTTTATTATTTACTTTCTGAATTTCTCTAAGGGACAGAGTGGTAAAAGGGTCAGCTTTGATGGAAGAGCAATGTTAAGATGTTTGGGCAGTTGTTTATTATGTTACTCTGAGGCAAGCCACGCCCTCACTCTACCCATCTGAGCATTAATTTCTCTGCTTACCACATGCTGTGGGTGATGGGGTACTCATTACTTTCTCTCATTCCTGGATTCTCTTTGATTCTTCTTTCCAGAGGCTAAAGGCAGAGGGACAGGGGGAGAAGACACAGGATGGACAGACAGAAGCAGGGAGACTCCTCGGGGAGTTGCGGCATGTGGATCAGCTCTGAAGTGCCTGGAGTTGTTACTATGCTACGGGTTGGCTCAAAACAATAACAGCAGTCTCCTGTTCTCTTGGCTAAGGACAGCTGATATTTCGAGGCACAACCAACACCCTCTGAGTAAACCCAGCCCTTTAAGGACCCCAGAGGGAACTTGGAAACTTGCTTGGGAACCAAAGTTTAACTTTATCCTGGAGATAGAGGTGGAGAGAGGAGAGCAATACTTTAGGCACCTCTCAGACTGAGATAACATTTTCTGTCTTAAATGAAAGACTCAGACACAACAGAGAGTAGTAAGGACTCACAGTGGTCTACTTCTACATCTTCTTTTCTGATAAGAATAAAAGAGGCCCAAAGAGAAGTGATTTGCCTCAGATATCACAATTTGTTTATGGAAAAACCAGGACTGGATTTGAGATCATCTGATTTCCTATCCAGGGTAATTTTATGTGCACCTCTCTTTTGATATATCAAATCATTTTGTTCATCATCCAAATGTGATTTGCTGGAATGTAGACAGCCCTGAGATCTAATAACTCTCTCTTTTTAATAACAGGATGATGACATTAATTTATCTCTTTGAATAAATTTCCCCTGGGACAGTCCACATATGGTCAGGCACTGTACTGAGAGGTGATTTGGGGGGAAGCACGGCAGGAGCAGCCTGGTGTATAGACAGCCTGGGGAAAAATCATAGACAGATGCCCTGTCAGGCCAATAAGGAACAGGTGGCCAGCTACTTAGGGAGCTGAAATCCATTTCCAGGGAAAAGACAGTGAGTAGTGAAGTCAGAATCTAAAATACTCTAGTGCAGTGAGTGAGGAGTTCGCCAGCAGAGTCACCTTGCTATTTAGAGGTTCTGCCAACATTTTTGTTTGAATGAGATCTTTAAGGTCACTATGCATAAAAAAAGAAAAGAAAAGAAAAGAAAAAAAACAAGACTCCGGCATTTCATAGAAAGTAGTCAGATATGGAGGATCTATTGCTGAGTGAAGTAAGCCAGGATATGAAAGAAAGATATTTTATGTATCCACTTAATATATACTGACTATCCGCACTTTATGGTAGAGATCGAAATATTGGAGGGGATAAAGAAAGTGAAAATAGTTGGTGATGTTAAGTGAGGAACAGGGCTAGAGAAGAGTATGAAAAAAGATAGCAAGAGAACAAATAGAGAGGCATGACATTAGTGGGATTCAGATATGTTTATTACCTGCTGATGATGACGTGTATAGTATTCTCAACCAGACAGGTCCAAGAAGTATTTCATGTTGGGTAATGTCTTTTTACAAGCAAAATGATAAATAGTGATTGAATGTTTTTTTTAAAAAAATTGGAATAATAATAATAATAGTAACCTGGAAAAAATGAAAAGCTATTGGGTGATGATGATGGAGATTTTAATGTCTTTGTATTGACTGATATCGGTGATATTCCTTCTGAAAAAAGAAATGTAATACATTGTAAAGTTATATGTGAGTCAATGTAATATAAACAAGATTATGATAATAATAAAAAATTTAAAAAATCACTATGAAAAGTAAAACGATCAATTCCAGAGATACACACACACACACACACACGGTATGTTAGCTTTTGAATTTTATTTTGATCACTATGATTTATTGGAAATTCTACACAGTAAATTTAGAGTACTGTTCTTTATTCCAAGGCAAATAAAAAACTATGCTCTTTCCTCTCAACCTTTTTGTCACTCAAGTATATATATATATATATATATATATATATGTATATATATATTTTTTTTTGAGAGGTTTTCGCTATAGGGCACATGCGCTCACCAGACAGACAGAGAGAGACATAGAGACAGAAAGCGAGAAATCACCCCCCAGGGGGGATGGTCACACCGCAATCCCTTCTCCTCCATTCTCCTCTCGGGATCTTGGGCACACACGCACATGCGCCCGACGTGAGTTTTAAGCTACCGGGTCCAGGACGCAAACCGCGGTCGACTACGTGGGAGTCCAGTGACATAGCCATTACGCTAACTGCTGGTTCCCTCAAGTATATATTTTTGACTTCTTATTTAAATACCTTTTATTCTATAGTTCATAGTTACTAATCTTCAATTTTATCAAAATTGAATTTAATTAATGGATGAGGTACTTGTGTTTTACATGTATTAAAATATTAACTATATATATTAAAATAATAAAATTAAGTTATATATATATATATATATATATATATATATTATATATATATAATGCCATTGTACTACCTAGAAAACAATTTATCCTGGATTTGTCACAGATGAAGCTGTTAATCAATGAGATGTTGAGATTTCCAAGGCCAGGGCTAGTGAAGGATTATGTATCTCCTTGAGACATGGAGAGATCTTATCCTCCAGCTGATTAGGGAGGGTTGCTGGTACCTCACAGGCAGAAGAGAACAGAACAGAAGAGGAGGCTCACCAGTTCTGGTCGAGCACATGGAAGTCATTCAGAGAAGTGGCGATGCAAGGCCAATTGGGGAAACTCAGTGCTAGTGTGTTAGATGAAGGTACAACCATTCACGATGCAGATGTTGTTAGGCAAGGTCCACAAAAGGGGCTTGGTAATAAATGTTGGCAAAGCAACCTCCAAGGAGGGAGGCAGCACCCAGAAGTAGGATTCAGGGGAATATTGACAGCTGAAACTTTAGTGCCATTGTGTCTGGCTCTTTTTATTTCCTTGTGATCTCACCAGAAGACAAATTTGAAGACTATCAAAGAAGGCTGGAGAAGTTGATTAGAACAAAGCCTTCAGCATACAGGTACTAAAAGGAATTCCTAACAGAGAATGGAAGGGATTTGCAGTGATGTGAGCTCTAGATTAGATTTATGTTTTCATGACCTAACTTGTTTTTTCTGTGGATTTTGAGAAATCATTTGCACATCCAAATTTCATCCTTTGTGAAGTTTGTGTAACAATATTGGGATGTCAGAAAAATCATGACGCATTTTTTTTCTATGCTTTTCAAAGGCCATTTATTTATATAAAAAACAAAGATCAGTCAACGATATTGCCCATTTTGTTTGTTAACCTTTTGCCATCTTTCAGTGAACTTCATAATTCCTTGTTCAAAGAAGGACCTGTGTTTATTGGCGAAAAACTGAACAAGTTGCTGTTTAACAGCCTTATCTGAATTGAATGTCATACCACACAAGGAATTTTGAAAAGTGGGAAACAAGTGGAAGTCTGATGATGCAGGGTTGGGAGAGTGTGGTGGGTGTCACAACACATCTCATCCAAGCTCCAATAATTTTCGATGGGTGATCAAACTTGTGTGCGGTCTCACATTGTCATGATAGGACATGATCAATGAGCGCTGGATGTTTCTGGATGATGGATTTGTTCAAACTGTCCAACTGCTGACAGTACACACTTGAATAGATCGTTCGGTTCCTTGGTAGGAGCTCAAAACACATGACACCTTTAAAAGGTCACTACACTGAGAGCATAACCTTCCAACCATGAATGTCTACTTTCGTTGTTTGAGGCAAATCATCACGTTGGGACCTAGAACATTTGTGCATCACATTGTTATAAACCATCCACTTCTCATCACCGGTTATCAGTCACTTCCAAAAGGACCACTTACCTCACGTTTCATGAACATATCGCAGACGTTTATATGCGCCGTCAAATGAAGTTCTTTGGGTTCATGAGAACCCAAAATCAAGCTTGCTTAGGTAGCCCAGCTTTTTCAGGTGGTCATGAACACGTGAATGATGGATGTTCAATGTTTTCTCAATCTCTTGTGTCATGTAACATGGGTTTGACACCATCAATGCCTTTATTTTGTCATCATCAACCTTGGTGGGGCTCCCTGAACAAGGCACGTCATTGAGATCAAAAGTGCCAGCATAGAATTTTGTGAACCATCATTGGCACTGACGTTCTTGTAGAGCATTGTCACTATAAACTTCACAGAACTTTCCTCAAGTTGACACGCCTTCTTCCCTTTATGGGAGTAAAACAGTAAAACATGGCAAAAATGCACAGTTTGGTCTTCATCTTCACCTTTTTGTAAGATCTCCAAAACTCAACCAAATGGCTTAATTCTTTTTTTTTTTTTATAATGAAGCTACAAATGTCAGCTGTCAAACGGCATAGCACTAACATAGATGTGAATGACGCTAGTACTTCCAAAAATGAACTAGAGTCATCTGTTGCAAAAGTGTGTCATGACTTTTCCAATGACCCAGTAAATCCCTTAATTCTTCCCTAGCTCCCAACATTACAGAGCAAGTAACATCACAAATGCATCCAGCTCAGAATCCTGTTAGTCTTACTTGAACCTGAGCAAAGATGAAAGTTATGAAGGAATTTAATATAAATTCCCTACCAGTTAAGTAATGTTTGTATTATCTTCTGTGCTTTATATATCTGGCTTTTCATCTAGATGTCCTTCAACCCCACCCCACTCTCTGACCCAATGCAGAAACTGCCACAGCCGATGGTTTTGCAAGAAATGAGTACAACGCATGATTCATTTTGAAGTGAGCCTCTCCATCCTTTCCCTACAAAGCTGCAGCCAGAGAGATAAGCACACAGCAGCTCTACTGTAGCTAGGCAGAGTCTCAGTGCAGGGTCAGCTTTGGATTCCCGTCAGTAGCAAGGCAGGCTAGATCAGAGGGAAGATCCTGACAACTAGTCAGAATTCTGGTGGGCCAGGCTTCGGGACTAACAAGCACCAAGCAACAGGTGAAATACAAGTGTCCAATGAGTATCCAGGAGATAGGAGGATGCCATACCATGGAGATGAAGCTCACTTCCAAAGGGTCTACTCTCAAGACTAAGTGCTGGGACAGGTAGCTTAACGGCATGACTGATGTCAGATAGCTGGGAACAGGGGCCTGTATTTAGGAAAAGTCTCAGAGACAACAGGAACAGTACATGGATCCATTTCAGAGGAAATGAGGTGATCATTATTCTATTTAGACACATAGAATGATGGAGGGAAGCCCTCATTTTCTTTAAATTCATTAATAGAGGAACTTGTAGAGTAATGCTTCACACTTCAGCTTGGCCTGAGAAGAGGCAGATAATTTTGATTTCAAAGAAATAGGAAGATGACAGTAGGTTAAACTCATGTTTTTCACACTCACTTTTTCATCTGTAAAGAGGTTTTTTTTTTTTTTTTTCCTATTCAAGTGATTCCAAAATTGAACTTCGGAAAAGATAAGTGATAAGTGATTAATGGTCAACCGTAATGTCTACAAACAGGAGAATACTTGGGGTCAGTATAAACTGGAGTTCAAAGGCAGAACAGGCCAGTAGAACAGTGGTGACTGCTCTGCCCATGGACAAAGTCTCCTTTAAGTACTTGGTGACTAAGATTAGATCCAATCCCTAAAGCCTTCAGCAGGGTTGAGCCTGAAATGCGGGTAAGGAGAGTGCAGAGTTGGAGATAGGAAGGGGAGTTCCAAAGATAGGGAGGGCATGAGGTTAACTCAGGATGACAGCTCATCCCACGCATACAGAATGTTTGTCTCTCCTGGAATTTCCTGTAGACAAGGTTTTTCTTTGCACTCAGGCACAATGATCTATCATGACGATCTCTATATGCATACGTCCCTGTCAAATTGAACTCACAATTGTATCGAGTCTCTGTTTAAGACACATGGTTTTAGACACGTATACACACATACCTTGTTTATACCTATTTTGGAAAATAATTTTGTAAATCTGTGACTCCTGCAGTAGTGCAGTGGGAAAAGCACAAAACAGGCTTCAGACTTGGCCCTGCTACTTACAAGCTGCGACTATAAGCCACTCAATTCTCTTGTATAAGCTTTGGCTGTATCCCTGGTAAAATCATAGCACTAATCCTTACTCAAGGAACTCTTAAATGTTAAACAATCTAACGTTTGAGGCCAGCAGATGGCATGGTGGTTGGGTTACTGAATTCCCACATGGCAGAACTGATTCGAGTCCTGGACCTGGTGGGTTGAAAATCAAGCCGTGAACATGTGCAGGAGTTTCCAAAATCCCAGGAGGAAAATGGAGAAAGGACTGTAGCATGGCCATCCCCTCTCAGGGTTGATTTCTCACTTTCCCTTTCACTGTCTCTCTTTGTCTTTTTTTTCAGTGAGCATATGTGCCCTATGGCAAAAATCTTTAAAAAAAGAAAAAAACCTGATGTTCATTCAAAGAACTGTCATAATATCTAGCACACATAATATACCCAATACTACGGGTTTCAATCTGAATTATGTTTTTAGCTTATATTAGCTTGGGAATGAGTACAATTATTTATTTCACTTTTTTGTTGTTGTTCAACTACATGGGAGTCTCCCAAAGAATGAAGTTAGAATGCCTCCGTGGCATGACTGTAAGGACAGTGTTTATGTGTGTTATTTGATTTGGAATGCTAACGCTCAATCAAGAATTAAGGTAAGCACAAGGATGGAGCAATTAAGGAAATCGGAAAGGAACAGAGAGTCCTGGAATGTAGCAGCTGCTGTTTGATTTTAAATGTAAGTTAAATATTAATTTTTCTGGGAAAAAAAAAAAAAAAAACCTCTTCCTCCAGGGAGGCATTTCTCTCTCACTTTCATAAGTTGACAGATTGTTGGTGACTTGCCTTTTACACTAATTTATTTGGGGGAGGGGGGGAAGTTTTTAGATGATCCTATTTGTATAAGAAAAAAAAAAAAAAGTCTTCAAAACAACTCCCTTGTCGCCAGCATCAACAGCAGCTGAACACGGGTTGGGTTGTTGCACAGTGAGAATTATCCCTTTCATTTCAAAGGAATCAAAGATGTTTAGAGCAAGCCAGAGCCCTGGTAACCCAGGATCAAAATAAACTAATATCAGATTTGCTTATGGAAAGTGTTAAGACTACTGCTGAAGTCTGAGTACACCTTTTATCTTTCCAAGAGGACTTTGTAGGAAGGAGAAAAGTCTGCTTTAAAAAATTAAGCTGACTTGGGGAAAACAAGAAGCATTTGAAGCTTCTTTCTTCTCTTTTATTTTTTCCTGCTGATGGTTCCCCAAAGCACATGAGTGCAATGATGCTGTTGACTTGTAAACAGAAGTCAAAAGGAAATTCAAGCTTCTGTCAAGATTCATTCCAAACATAATAAAAAGGAAGTGACTGAACCTCTTTTAAAGTTTTTGGATGGGTTCTTTTGTTCCTTGGCTGCTTTTTGAATTTGTAAGGAATGGAGAACAAAAGCAAAATTTCAGGCTTCCAGTTCATACCTATCTCAGCAGAAATGTCAACATCTTACATTTCTAATAGCTTTATTTCTCAAATAATACTGTCTTTCTTTCCTATTGTTATGCAATATTTTTTCTTTCTTTTCTTAAAAAGAATTCAATAAAATACTATTACCTAGGAACTCTTAAATTTAGCATGTGTGCTTTATATTTGGAATATACAATTAAGCAACTTACTCAGTGCTCAAACTATGCTCTGACCCAGGGTTCCCTAAGTTAGGCATGACAGTGTAAACTGGGTAACTCTTTCTTGCGGGAGGCTGTCCTCCTATGCACCAAAGAATTGTTATCATCATCCCTAGCTTCTGCCCACTAGATGCCAACCACCTATCCCTGGGTTCCAGTCTCCTACCTCCAAGGCATGACAACTAATAATATATCCATCCAAAAATGTTATCAAATGTCTCTTGGTGGGCAAAATCACCCCACTTGAGAACCACTCCTCCAACTAAAGCAGTGATTCTCAAACCTCAGCAAATTCTCTGAGAACTTGTTCAAAACATAATTGCTCAGACTTGATTAAAAAAGCCAAGGCTTCAAGTATTTTATTAGCCTGTTTTTCGTTGGGCAGATGCTGTGTGTGTCTGCGTACGGTGTGCTTTAGGCAGGGTCTCTCCATGTCATGGTCCTCTTTCCTTAGCTCACTAAACAGCTTGGACTACACCAAGCTACTATGGCTCTAGCTGCTGGGTTTTTTTTTTAAGAAGAGCTGGGAAGCAAACCCAGACTTCCCCTGTGGCCTCAGCCCGCCAAGCAGCAGTGGCAGCAGTGTCCATTACGAGCTACTGCAACTGCGCCTTTGTTATGTGTCTAATAATGCACAAAAATTTGAGAACAACTCTTCATTAGGAATTGAATAATGACATATGGTTCCTGTACCCAGAGCCTCAGCATCTCCAGGAAACTTGTTAGAAATGCAAATTTGGAAGTTCCTTCTTAGATTGGGTGAATCAAGAACTCTGAGATGGGATTCGGCTATCTAAGAAATGACCCAGCTAAAGAAGTACATTCATAGCATACCCAGCAAGAAGTTCATGAGGGCAAGACATTCTGGAGGACCATCTCTTTGAACACAGACAAGGCACCTCAAGGCAGAGCAGGACCTGGGCTCAAGTTCTTCACAGTGCATGGCTCTTATTGCCGTATGAAATGAGATTTTTATCTGGATCCAGTCTTGAAAGGCAGATCAGATTAACCTAAAGGAAAGGAGATCAAAGAAGACAGCATGAAACCCTACATACTCTGTTTATAGGGAGCGTGCGCTCACCAGAAAGACAGAGAGAGACAGAGAGACAGAAAGTGAGAAATCACCTCCTGGGGGGGATGGCCATACCACAGTCCCTTCTTCTCCACTCTCCTCTCGGAATCTTGGGCACACATGCACACGCGCCTAGCGTGAGTTTAAGCCACAGGGTCTGGGACTTGAACCGCGGTCGATTACATGAGAGTCCAGTGACATAGCCATTATGCCAACTCCTGGTCCTCCCACATACTCTTTAACCTCAGACTCAGAATTTCCCACAGAACCTGAAACTCCAACTCATTGGCTTACTCTTTGGTCTGTGGCATTGACTCTAGACCAGGGGTTCTCAATGTTGGCTTCCTATTAGGATTATTTGTGAGATTTCTAAAACCTACAATGCTCAGATCATAGCCCAGACCAATTAAACCTGAATCTCTCAAATTGGGAGCCAGATATCACAACTTTCCGTTACTCAAGTCATTCCAATGTTTGGGCAAATTTCAGGTGCAAACTGAATGGCTTCTCTAAAGGCAGGTAGAAATTATATAGGGGGAAATAAAGACATGTAAGGGAAGGCTTGAAAGGACTACTCAGTTTAGGAATCAGCAGGATGTTTGATAGGGATGTCACTATAAGCTGTTGAGTCTGTACTAATGCCAGTTCTTTCCCTCAGTTTTCTAGATCCTACCAGCCAAAAGTAATCTTTGCAGCCTCTGTGTTGTCAAAGTACTTTGAACTTCATCTAATTGTACCTTGTTATTTCACCTTATATAGCATGTTGTTCTCCTACACAGCACTATGAATTCCCCAGAGACCAGGGTACTGGCTTCATAATCTTCTCTTTCCCCAAATACCTATGTTGAATGTAGATATCCATGGACTGGCTCTGTGGTTTGGTGATTATGGCAGCCTGATTCCCACATGGCAAAGTCCCAGATCTGGAAGCTTGAGAGACACACCAACATATGAGAGTGTGTGTGTGTGTATGTGTGTGTGTGTCCCAAATCCCAAAAGAAGGGAGTGATGGAGAAGGGATTTTGGTGTGATCATTTCACATGGGAGTACTTTCTCTTCTCTTCTCTTCTCTTCTCTTCTCTTCTCTTCTCTTCTCTTCTCTTCTCTTCTCTTCTCTTCTCTCTTTCTCTCTCTCTCTGTCTCTTTCTGGCAAATGCATGGGCCCTCTAGAAAAAAAAGGCACCTAAAGATACACATTTAATTGACATACATTAATTGATGGAGAAATGGTGCAAAATGCAGGAATAGTCTCTAGCAAAACATCTATTTTGCCCTCAGCCCTACTGAGACATATCCTATTCTGATATGGCCTCAAAACCTTCCACAAATGGAATGGTAACGCATAGATTTCAGAATCTTCATCTGAAAACAGAAACAATCCCTAGGGGAAATGTCCTGGCAGATGACCCAAGTGACAGCTCTGGAACAGTATTATTCACTACATCTTCAGCTCCAAACTGGAGCTTTTCCCTCTGTGGGATGAGCCAAATTAGTGAGGCTTGTTGAAAATAAAAAATAATGAGAGCACGATTCTTCAGTGTCCCTTGAAGTTTCCCGGCAGGGCTGTTGAAGGCCAGAATGGTCAAATCCAACAAGATGAATGAAGACATGAGCAAGAAACTTTGGCAACCTCCTCTGCATAGTGATGATTCCACACAAAAGACTTCTTTAGTGAATTCCTATCAACTAGATGGTACATCTAATTCATCCCCATCCTCCTTGCCTTCACTCACCAACCTAGTGCCATAGGTAGAAATTCCACAGGTACTGGAGGACCACAGGAATGCCTCTAGGAGGAAGCAGGTAAATTTTCACATAATCTGGCTAGAGGGTGTTGCCAAGGAACAGGAAGAGGGAACCTCCTCCGCTAAGAAGGTATTTACAACCAACAAGAAGAGAAGCACAGGAAATACTCCAGTGAGAGTCCCTTGGAGTCTGGCAGCCATTTCTGTCAGCGTTCCCATTCCTAGACGGATGCTCGTTGCTTAAGTCCTGAGGGTACTGGGTGTATTAAATTGCCTCTTTGTTCAACTCTTACAGTGAGAATTTTTATCTCGACACCATTTGATGTGTTGGAAGGTTTAGCTGTGGTAAGAAATGAGGAAACTGAGGTTCAGTTGGGCGAAGTCACAGCTGGTAAAGTGACAAAGGCGGGACTTAAGTGCCACTCCTCCTTCCGCAGAGGTTCTCCGAGTCATGTACCTGCAGGGTTTGCCCAGGAAAGGCACACTATTGACAGTTCTTCTCCTGCTTCCAGCCCGGTGCTCCGATGCCTGGAGGAAACACATCCACACAAAGTAGGAGGGGAATGCAATGCAAGGGAGAGACCTGCCCTACACGAAGGACCCGGGGTTGAGTCCTTCCTGTGCCATTCTCAGCTCTAGTAACTTGGACAAACCACTTTTCTTGTCCAACCCCCGCAGCTGGGCCTATAGGTCCTCCAGTGTTTACTCACAGCCCTCGGTGGCACTTCAGGCTTCAACTGAAGGTGAAGATCTGAAAGTCTGCATACTGTGAGGTCATGTGCAGATTCCAGGAAATGATTCTTCATCTCCAAAAACGACAATAATAAGAGCCACTTCTGCAAACCAGAAGGGATCCCAGCTCCTTGCTTTGGGTTGGCCTCACGTGGCGCTAGCTCTCTGGCAGGCACTGGACTGCGGCCCCTGGCAGCTCCGTGGCTGAAGCCAGGAGCCTGGGAGAGCGGCTCGCCGGCCCGGGCAGCAGGAGGAGCGTGTGAGCTGTGGGCGTCCCTTTAAGAGCGGCTGGCGGGGCAGGACCTCCGCTTCTCAGTCCTCGGAGCGCCGGCGGTCACCTGGGGCTGCTGGGGTAGCCAGATCGCCGCGGGTCCCGCACGCTTGCCAGCCGAGGCGGGAGTAGGGGCCGGGACGCGAGGTGCCCGGGAACCATCTCGGAGCGTGGCCGTCCCGTACCTCTCTGCGGCGGAGGATGCGGGAGCGCATCTGGGTGCCTCCGCTGCTGCTGCTGCTGCTGCCGCTGCTGCTACCGCCACCGCTGTGGGGCGGCCCCCCGGACAGCCCGCGCGGGGAGCTGGAGCCTGAGCCCGAGCCCGGGCCTCTGCAGCCCTTCGACCTGCTCTACGCCAGCGGCGTGGCTGCCTACTACAGAGGGGACTACGAGCAGGCGGTGCGCGACTTGGAAGCGGCGCTGCGCAGCCACCGGCGTCTGCGGGAGATCCGCGCGCGCTGTGCCCGCCACTGCGCAGTGCGCCGGCCGCTCGCGCCCCCCTGCTCCGGCCCCGGGGCCGAGCTGCCCTTCTTCCGCTCGCTGCTGCAGCGGGCGCGCTGCTACCGCAGCTGTGAGACGCAGCGCCTCGGGGGACCCGCGTCCCGCCACCGCGTCAGCGAAGATGTGCGGAGCGACTTCCAGCGCAGAGTGCCTTACAACTACCTGCAGCGGGCCTACATCAAGGTACCCGAGCGCGCTTTTGCAAACCTGACGCCCGTGCGGCTCTCGGATGCTCTCCGGGGTCCTCCCTTGGCTCTTGTCATCTTGCCGTCGCGGTGCCTTCAGTCTTTTGGATGGGTCTAACACTTTATGTATTTCTCCTGTCTGTGACTCTAGGAGGTGTCCGGTAGCTGATTTCTGTAATCAACGCTGGATGAACTTACGCACGGCCTTTCTCTCCTCTCTCTCTCTCAAGCTCCTTCTCAGGGCTTTACTGAGTCCATTATGGGTGGATGATGGATGGTATTTAAAGTACTCACTCAGCACTAATTCGCGAGGCTTTGACAGACCTGGGTCTAGAACACGTTCTCTTCTGTCCGTTTTTTTGTTGTTGTTGTTGTTGTGACCGCCTTCCCATTTCTCTTCTGTATCCGCTCTTTCTTTGCGTCTATACTGCAGTCCACACCTTTTCTCTCTAGTTTAAAAGAAAGCATCCTCAAACTAATGATGTTAACAATACACATGTTCCAAAAGAAATTTCTCCTCCTTCACTTACAAAACAGTAGAGGTTAAAGGTTAAAGAGACGCATGCCTGCAGGAAGCGAAGCAGTGCCAGGCAGCCTCTAGTGCCCACCCAAGGTTGCGGTCTTCTTCTTCTTTGATGGAGGGCTTCCAGTTCTAGGAGGAACACATTGGGCCGGCTGCTGAGCATCAGATGCCTAGTACTCTCCTTCTGCAGTAGTTTTGGCTTTGTGTACTCAACTTACTTGACGTTGGTGTCAAGAGGTATCCGATAGACACCAGCAGGTTTTTCGCATGCATTAATTTTGAACATCTATCAGGATGCTTCAGCAGAAGCCATTTAGAATGAGTTTCCCACCCCCACATACTGCGGTTGGTCTGAATTTACACTCTTTCTCCCCTCTTCTGGATTTTAGGTGGACATATCAGTGTCTCTTCTACCCCTCTTTGAGAAGTAACAGTTCTGGGGTTGGTCGGTCATGCCAGCCAATAGTCAAAAGTGTATTTCTGAGATGCAACTTTCTACCGTGTTCAGACATCCAAATGCGTTTTGTAGCTCATCTCCAAAGTTCTCTTGGATTCACAACTATCAGGAAGTTTTACAAAGTCCCAACTGAGGCTAACTCTTAACTCCCAATGTGCTGTGGCTAACGTACTGAGGTTCACGCAACTACTAGGTTGTCAGGAAAGTCATGACATACTTTCCTACATTTCCTATGCAAAAAATGTGTCATGACTTTCCTGACAACCATAGTATCTTGGGCAAGAAATGAAAAATTCTAAATCCTTTCCAGGACCTGGTTTCTACCTGCCTCCGTCTCTTGATGGATTTGCTAAGGCATGTCCGAAAGTATAAGTCTCTCTCACTCCTGTCCTCTGGTTGAAGGTCAAAGAAGGTGAAGCCATCAGCTGAACATGCCTCCAATTTTGGCAGTGAGTTGATTACAGAAACAAGTTACCCACGGACATCTCTGCGGGTGAATGACTGGGTGTTGTCTGATGAACAAGTGAAGTTTAAGAAATCCTTTCCAAAATGAGTGACTTCATATGTTAATTTCTGTTCCACCAACAGTGTTTTCTTGAGAGCAGTACAGGTCTTGATTCTTTTTCCGATTTCACGTCCACTTTAAGCAGGCAGAGTTTCTTGGGTTTACATCATCGATAACCTCTTGAGGGGAAAAGATTTTTTTTTGTTTACCCTGTTGGAAATTCATTTCTGATGGTTGGAGTTTGTGAATGTCTGAAAGACACATCATGATCTTTCTCTCCCTCTCATGCTCCTCTTGGGAGCTCTACAATTTTGGTGTTTGCTTGGACACATAAACACACACACACACCATCTTTTGGGACTATAACAAAACTCTCTAATAAAAGAACAACCTCAGGCTTTGACCAGATCTGGACTGGACTCTGGGGTATCCTTTCTCTGGAAGACAGGATGGGGAGCTCCCCGCATGCCCCTAAATATGACCCTGTTTCCCTGAATTGTTGATGTACTTTTGACATCAGTTTACCCTTAAAAGGATAATCCTGGGCCAGACCAAATTCAGCGAGGACTGGAAGGCTGCGTGGAACTTAGAAAGCACGGTTGTTCTTAGCTAAGAAGTTTGAAAACTGCAGAAACTCTCAGGAGATTGTTGCTTCTCTCCCGAATCCTAGCTGATGAGCCATCAATCGAAGTAGATTTCTTATGCTGGTATGGTGGAGGGCAAGGAGGATTGGGAACTGAGAAACCTGAAACACGTTGAATTATTTCTCATTTCACAGATGTGGAAGGGTAGGTCTGGACATGGAAAGAGCTTGATCCCTGTCACAAATCCTCTGAAATGAGCACAGGCCGGAGTCTAGAGTCTGAACTCTGTTGATAACCGATCCCATGGCTGTGCAGTGTCCACCGCCCCACATGGTTGTCTCAGGTCCCAGAGAATGCGACATTCCCCAGGGCTATTCTTATGACAAATTTGGACAGCTCCAGGGATGAGCAGATCCTTGTCTGGGCACCAGCCACTCACTGCGTTTATCTTCACGCTCTGTTGAATCTTCCTCAAGGCCTGGCATGTGGGGAATTTGTCTGGACAACTCTAGACAGTCATTCTTCCTGGATCCTAGCCACACTTCTTTGTTTAAAGGCAGGATGAGACTCTTCAACTTTGATTTTTATCATTTCAGATTGTAAGATATTATTCATGATTCATAGCCTAAAACCTAAGATACAGTTTTTGTCATAACACTCTATGCTCAGAAAACTCTGGTGGTTTCTGCTTGCTACCATGTGAAAACCCAAATAATTTAATACAGTGTCCATAGCCTGGCTTTTCTTTAACTTTCCAGTTCCAGCTCTCCCAGCTCTGCCACCCTTCAGTTGAAGGGAGGAATGGGCGCTTTGTCTTGTGTCTGACCCTGACACTGCTTCATCTCTTGGCTTTGTTCATTCTTTCTTGGGAGGCATGTAGGCCCTGGAATAGGACAGGTCTGGGATTTAGTGTTGATTCTCCAAACTCCAGCTGGGTGGCTGCGGGCGTAGTACGAAAGCTTGCCCAGCTTTAATTTCCTCCTCTGCAAAATGGCAAATTAATAGGACTTGCTTGGTTTTGATTACATTTAAGGATGGCTAGTGTAAAATGCTCAGAACAGGGCTGGATTCTCCGTTAACACGAGAGATGTGTTTCACTTTTTAATTTGTGATAACAGTAGGGTTTTCCTCCTACTTCGTGTCCAAAGCATAACTATACTAACACAAATACATGTATTTCCTGTGAGGCCCTCCTTTCCTCTCTCCATAACTCCCAGTTAATAATTTCTCCCCTAAAAAAATTAAAACACTTTTTTTATTGGGACCAGCAGGTGGCATGATGGTTCGGGTGCTGGACTCCCACGTGGCCAAAAGCGCTTTGAGTACAGGACCTGGTGGCTAACATTCTCACTTTCCCTCTCTCTTTGTCTCTCTCTGGTGATCACACATGCCCTTAGCAAATTAAAAACTAATAATAATTAATTAAATTAATTAAATCATTATTTTTAAGAATATTTATTTTGAGGGAGAGAGAGAGACAAGCACCCTTTAGGGCCTAATGGTGTGGTCTGTCTCTTCTCCTTCCATGCTGTTTCAGCCCTCCAGGACCATGGACGGGCAGAAGCTCACTCAGTGTGAATGTAGGAACCGAACTCTGATCTTTAGCATATAGGGCTTCCAGCACTGCACGGGGGGTTGCACTGCTGCTGTACCTCCCTAGCTGGCCCATTTCTCCCTTTTCTGAGTGCCACGCCAAGGATGTTTCCCTCATACCATGTTTCATTTTAAACTTTGGGTAAAAAAAAAAAAAAAAAAAAAAAAAAAAAAAAAAAATTATATTTGCTATCATTTATATGAGCTCTTTGAAATAAAAAAATTATCTTAGCTAGTTTTGTATCTCTTAAAGTATTCCCATATATGGATGATTATTAGATGGATGGTGATTATTAAACATCTAGGACATTAAAATTGACTTAAAGTTAGTGACTTCGGTTCCGTAGGTCTGAGTTGGGTCATTAGCAACCCTTACATACCTAGAACACAGGGTGGTTGCAGTAGAGGTTCAGGATACAGTTGTGGAATGAGTAACTTGGCTGCAGGTGTATGAACTATTGTTAAGAAAAGGTTTCCTGTGGTGGCAGGAGGTGTTCTTAGATTATTTGTATGGTTTCCTGGCTGGTCAGTTGGAAGAGAAAGTTAACAGAATCATGGACTTTTTCCTAGCCAGTTCCGGCTAATGTGGCACACTTCAACCCCTTTCCACTTTCCTTTTTTTTATTTTTTGTAACTTAATTATCATTATTTAATACCATGCTTCTGAAAATCCTTGACAGATTCTATCCATTTATAGTACCTTTGTGAAATGAAAGCAAATGTTAAAATACTTTTCTTCTCTGTACCCTTTACAATCAGGGAAGTTTTGACGGTATCTGTTTTTTTCTTTCTTTTTTTTTTTTTTTTTCTCCTACTGTTTCCAGCCATTTAAGAAAAAAAAAAGTGATGTTTATTTTTATTTTGCTTAAAACCAGCTTGCCCCAGCATGTTTCTGTGCTGGTGCTCTGTGCCTTTTGACCTTTGTTTTCCTTTTTAAGATTACTGGGCTGGGTGGGGGGAGGAGGGCGGTGCAAGGCAACTCTGTCTTTCTTTCTTGGAGTCTTCTCCTTAAACTCCCTGTATCTTGGGCATAATCTATTTTATTAGTGGTTTGTAGAAAAGAGAAAGAAAGAAAACTCAAGGAATTCCTTCACTCTTATTCTGCATTATCAACCACTTTCTCTTTCTAGAATGAATGCTTTGCAAAAGAAATGGAAAACTTAAGCATCAACTGCACCACATAGATCCTGCTAGTTTAGATAAAAATCTTCCTGAATACTGTATTTAACTCTCCCCCTTTTTACATAGAATAGGTGTATTTTGTCCCCCAAGTATTTTAAATAAGAGGTTGATTTTATGTCCTTTTGAAATAGCTGTTCTGAAATTGTTCTAATAATTTCTTCAGGAGATGTGACTTTTCTCTGTCAGTCTCTTGCTCTCTCTCTCTCTCTCTCTCTCTCTCTCTCACACACACACACACACACACACACACACAGTTGAACTTCTTTCTCTACGTGAATCATCAAAATACAACAATCACCATGTTTAGCTCTCGCTCCTAGGAAGGATAGATGGGAGATTCTTTGTCTAGCCAGTACTTAGGTCCTGTGTGCTGAAGAGTTAGAATCTCTATTGTTTCCTCACAGAATAATGTCCATTTGAAGGTCTAGTCACTTATTTAGGAGTCATTCATTGCCCTTACAAATAATAAGTGCCACAGAGTCTTAAAATTCAACTAGAATAGGGTAGCAACTGCTGACACGTTTTCCCCTATCTCATCCTGGAGAATCAGGGATTCCTTTTTCAGGCTTTCATAAAGGAAAACAATAAACTGGTTGTCTCTTTTTCCAAATCCCATCTCCAAGAATCAAATGGCTCTGTCACTAATATCATTTGCTCCCTAATAACTTCAAAGGGATAGTTGTTTAGAATTTATTTGGAAATGTTTGATAAAATGTAAACTTTTTCATGGATGAAGCTTGATAAATTATAAAAGGTGGGCACGTTCACTAAAAATGAGAGCTCACTGGAGTGGGCATAATATATTGTTAAGGAGCTGAATAAACTGAATTTCTTAGATCACAGATTTTAGGGCTAGAAGGGACTTCAAGAGAGTATCTTTGTTGGTTTTGGGCAGAGAAGTAGCAGAGGGAGGAATGACAAATTTTTTGAGAAATGTGATCTAGCAAGGAGGGTAGGGACAGTAATTACTGGGACTATAAAAAAGCTGTAGCTTGAAGGGTCCTCAAAGATCATGAAGAAGTCTATTCTTGTCACTTGACAGATAGTGACACTTGCCTCAGTGCTTTCATGGCGTATCAAAAAAAGCCAGGAAGTGGAGCTGGGTCCAGAATGTAGATATTCTATCTTATTGTCCAGGGCTCTTTCCGAGTCCCTGTCCTGGGCAAGGCTACCTCCTGGGAGGCAGGACAGTGAGTGGGGAACAGCTGAGGCCTGCTGTAGACCCAGCTGTCTGAGACAGAGCAGACACAGGCACATCTGCCTGGACTGCCCCCGTCCACCCTGCATTTTCATGCACATGAAACACAGATCATTTAGCGAAGCGTCACAGTTGTCTGGAGGAAATTTTTACGTTTCTCATTAGGAAAAGTAACTTCTATCTTTTTTTTTTTTTAATTCAGTTATTTTTTCCTATAATTGGTTTTTCTGTCTTTTTATTCATCCCTCCTTTCCTGCTCTCTGACTTTCTGGCTATGCAATTTCCATCAAATCTGATGTCATTTTCCAAGTGGCCCAGACATTTAAAAAAAGAAATAAGAAAAAGAGGATCTGGATTCAGCCTTCTGAGTGATTTGCCTACTGTTGTGGTGGTGATATTCTGATTTCCGTACTGGGGAGGACTGCAGACTATCATTGGAAGAAGCCGATTTCTCTTGCACACACTCTTTACTTTATGGTTTTCTGTACTTATTTGACTGCTTTCCCCTCACCCCTACATAGGACAATTAATGGTCTACACAGCAAAGGACATCTGAAAGGGAGAGGGTTGAGGGGATCAATGGAGAAAGAGAAAAGATGATACTGGTAGAGACAAAGTCAGATTTCTGGCTCTAGGAAAATGAAACCCATAGAGTTTCTTACTTGCTTCGATAAACAGTTATAATTATTTACTTCTTCAAAACTCTCCTTTGTTGTTGTTGTTTCTTATCTCCATATGTGTTTTGCTAGACTTGAGCATGTGTTGGTAGAAGATATTCTCTTCCAGCTCTCCATCTTATACAAATGCCACCTGTCACATTCATAGAATTTAAGTGTGCCAACCATGCTATGTTAGAGATGAGAAAATAAAGTCCAAAAGAGAAATGAGTGGTCAAATTTAGTCCAGTTAGGTGAAAGAGTCAGGATTCGATTCAAGAACTTTGATTCCTCCCACCTGTGTGTGATTGCCCTCGTAAAATGGCACTCACTAAAACAGGGTCCCTACTCTCATTTGGTTCATATCCAGTGTAGCAGCTTCACAATGGCTCAGGATTATAATACAAAGCCCGTAAGAGAACACGTCAACCACAATACAAATTAGAGTACTGTTATTATTATTTTGGAAGGATTTTTGCTATAGGGTGTGTGCACTTGCCAGAGAGACAAAGAGAAAATGAGAAGTCACCACTCAGGAGGATGACCACACCTCAATCCCTTCTTCCCCACTTTCCTCTCAGGATTTTGGGTATGCACATGTGCCCAGCGTGAGTTTCAAGCTGCCAGGTCTGGGACTCGGATTGTGGTTAGCCTTGTGGGAGTCCAGTGCCTTAACCACTTGCCACCTGCTGGCCCCTAGAGTATTATTTGTATCATGCTCTTAGATAGCCTATTAATGATAAAGTAACTTAACCCTAAGCATACTAACCACTTCAAGAAGTTTCTTGTTCTCTCTCTGAGCTGTGTCTATGACTTTCTGTGAATTCAACTGGCTAGACCAGCTTAATAATTATTTAGGTTTCTTCTGCTCTTTGGCCCTGAGACAGAGCTGTCAAGGAACTTGTTTATGCTGAAAACCAATGCATCAGGTAGAGAGTTAATGAGATGATTTAGGGTTCTTTTCTGAATGAAAGTTCATAAAAAGGAAAGGTCACATCTGAGTGTGGAATAGGAAGAACCAGGAATAGGGTTCATAAAGAAAGTGCTGCTTAACATGGGCTTTACTAGAGGGTGTGATGCTAGTTTCCATTTTGGGATTTTGGAAAAGAGATGAAAGCTACAGTGTCACCTCTGTATAGTATATAATGTAGAGCCCTTCTTCTTGGACAAAATTCCTTCCCCCCACTTTCTGTCTCCCCATCTTTCTGGAGGTACACATTGCCACCTTTATGGAACATTAATGTATTATCCATCCCTGGGGCAGCAGGTAGTGTATTGGTTAGGGCACCAGATTCCCACGTGGCCAATGGCAGTTTGTGACCCAGACCTGGCGACTTAAGAGTCACGCCAGGTGTGTGTGTGTGCATGCTTGCCCAAAATCCTGAGAGGAGAATGGAAGAGAAGGGATTGCAGCATGGCTGTCCTCCTTGGGGGGTGATTTCTCACTTTCTCTGTCGCTGTCTCTTCAGTGTGCCCTATAGCAAAAATCTCTCTGAAACAATATATATTCTATCCATCCCATTTCAAGATGGAAAATAAATCCCAAAGAGAATTTAAGTGACCAGTTTATTCAGCAATTTAATGAGAACCAGGGTTAGAATACAAGAATCCTAATTACCACCTCTGTAACATTGCTATTGATTGCTATTTTTAAGACCCATATTGGAAATATGGTCTTTCCTTTCAACAAATTTGAAAGGAAACCTATAGCATGCCACTGACATTATTTGTTTTACAAAGGAAATCCCGAAAAGAAAAGTTGTCGTTGTTTTGCACGATGTTATTTCTTATACTCTCATTCTGCCTACTGCTGGGAACAGGACGAAAATGCAAACCTGGGTCGGTACTGTCCCCAATAAGCCTAATGAAAATGAATGGGGCAAAGAATCTTCTCTGGAAAGGAAATGAAGGAATAAGGGCCAAAAAGAGGGAGCTCCAACATGTCGGAATTTCCAGAAGTTCAGGGCCATCAGAATGATCCTGCTGGAATTAATTATGTGTAAATAATGGAATCCTTTTTTATGCAGTGACAGACTACTGCTGGAGATTCCAGTGCCATTGTACTGGGACCCTGGAAGGAAATAGATAAAAGCAAAAGATATAATATGATAAAAGAATACAAAACAAAGAATCTGGTAACAAACTTTGAAGCACAGAAAAGTTAACCGAGCCAATTTTGATTGATCCTTCTGGCTGGCATGCTAAATTTTTATCTCTGCTAACGATAGGTTTACACAGAGGAATGAACAACACAATTAAGGCTCAGACACAGAGAGCTACCTTAAAACTAGATTTGGCTGGTGCCAGTCAACGGCGTGATTGTTAAGGTGGCAGGATCACACATGGCTTACTGTGCAGTTCGAGTCCTAGACTAGACAGCATGAAAAACATGCTAGGCACATGTGTTTGCATGCCCAGAATCCTGAAGGAAGAGTAGAAGAGAAGGGACCGTGGCATGGCCATCCCTCTGGGGGTGCTTTCTCACTTTCCCTCTCTCATTGTCTCTCTCCAGTGAATGCAAATTAAATAAATGAAGGGCAAAATTAATTAATTAGCTAATTAATTAAGTGGCAGATTAAATAAATACATAAATAAGTGCCACCTAGATTTTTCTGTTTTCAAAAATGATCTCAAATTATAGTATCAAAGACCATTCTAGTAGACCACACAGATTAAGTCCCCACGGAAGCAAAAGCTATTTCTTAAAAATAATTTTTAGATTGATGTCAGTATTATCAATAAAAACATTTAATTCTACCACATGGCATTTATATATGCCATCAGGGACAGAGACTCCCACAATTAAACATTAATTCTACAGCCTTCCTAGGAGCTCAGTTACATAGTGGAGTCCTTAGGTTTTCAGGTCAGTAGGCATTCATGCCTGAGTTTCTCAACTTTGAGCTCCTGATATTTTGGGCTAAGGACTAATTCCTTGTCATGGTGGCCTCTTCTGGGCATTTTAGAATGGTCAGTAGCATCCCCGACCTTTACCTCTGGATGCCAGTAATAACACAATCCACCTCCACCCAACATTACCCAGTGAAAAAGGTCATACATTGCAATCTTTCCTTTGGAGGTTAAAGGTGCTCCAGATTGAGAACCGGTGATTTAAACCCTTAGTAGTACTTATGATGATTGCACTTCAAGGTCAGAGAAATACAATTAAATTTTTTGGCATATGTGCTAGATGACAGCATGCCGGCGGAGGAGTCATGACATGATATTTATGAGAAAGTTTGGCTATAGATTGACATCTTCTATGAAGGGAAATCCATTGGAAGTAGAGCTTCTCTCTGTAGGGCCCAAAGCACTGGGTTCATTGCCTGTAGCTGGTCCTCCCTGGGTGCAATAGCTCAGCTTGTAGAAAGATCTGGCTTTTTTCTGCTTATTATCCTAACATTACAGGACATGTGGCTTTAGCAATACAGACACCTCTTAATTGTGAACTCAAAACTCCTGAATCAATGTTTTTCTCATTCACTTGGAAAAACTCCAAACCCAAACATTTAAAAGTAATTAATTGCAACTCAAGTTTTCTAGGCATTAACTCTTTATCATGCATATTTTTTTTTCTTTTTTTTTTTTTTTTTGAGAGGTTTTTCGCTATAGGGCGCGTGCGCTCGCCAGACAGACAGAGAGAGACAGAGAGACAGAAAGCGAGAAATCACCCCCCAGAGGGGATGGTCACGCCGCAATCCCTTCTCCTCCATTCTCCTCTCGGGATCTTGGGCACGCACGCACACGCGCCCGGCGTGAGTTGTAAGCCACCGGGTCCGAGACGCGAACCGCGGTCGACTACGTGGGAGTCCAGCGACATAGCCATTACGCTAACTGCTGGTTCCCTATCATGCATATTTTTAAGAAGTATGTCAGCTCAAATTTTTAAAATGCCGATTTATTTATTTTTGGAGAGTTTTTTGCTATAGGGTGTATGTACTTACGAGAGAGAGAGAGAGAGAGAGGAGAGAAAGTTAGAAATCACCCTCCAGGGGCAATGGCCATGCCACAATCTTTTCTTCTCCATTCTTTTCTTGGGATTTTGGGCACACATGCATACATGCCCATTGTCAGTTTTAAGCTGCTGGGTCTGGGACCTGAACTGTGGTTGATGATGTGGGAGTTCAGTGGCACAACCATTATGCCATCTGCTGGTCCCTAAAATGCCAATTTATGTAGAAGACAGGAAGCCAGAAAAATAAAAGGAGGTCAGAGCAAAGAAGAAATAGCATAGAGATGGGGGGGGCACAGAAATACAGAAATAAAGGAAGAAGATTAGAGTAATAAAAACAACATAAAGGAAAGCAAGAACAATCAAATTGAATTCCAGTCATAGTCTCTGGTGTGCAAGGCAGCTGCATGAAACAGAACGTGGATGTCGTACACTCAGACTGCTATTGTATATCTGTTTAATTAAACCAGTCAGTCAGAAACAGATCTTGGTGTTTCATCAGTCTTGTGTTCCCATAGACCCATAATCTGCTGAAACTCTTCTACCTTGGTAAAGCCCAGGGTAGTAGAGCTAATCAGTTTCCTTACTGGGAAATAAATAAATAAATAAATAAATAATCCTTTCAAGTGGAGATTCAAATGCACAGTACTGAATATTTACCAAAAAAAATATGATCCCCTCCTTCAAACACTAAACCAAAGCAAGCAAACAAAAACAACAAAACAGAGATTTCCAATAGAAATGGTTAACCGTCAATTCGCTTTAAATTAATACCGCTTTCCCCATTCGAATTTAGTACTTTATTGAGTTACTTTAGGTGTAACCTTCTCAGTTAGGTCCTGGAGATATGAAGATGAATGTTACACTTCAGCTGCCTCCAAGCAAGTTACAGTCATGGAGAGAGAAAATGTGCTTAGAGCTGTGAGAATAATCTTTCAGATGAGACACAGAAGTATGACGTGGTTACGCAGTGGCGGTGCAAGGATGTTTTGTATCAAAGCAATGGCTTAGATATGGAAAGTGCATGAAGATTTGTGGTTTGTAAGAAATTACATTTTAAAGTCATAAATTTTAACATTTAAAGGGAAAATAGAATTTAAAAAAAGACAAACCATTGGGAGCAGAGATAATGCAAAATTTAGAAAATGAATCTAACCAAGAATGCAGGGGGTTTTAATGAGAAATTTGATTGATCATATTTTCTTAAAAGAATATATACTGTTTAGGTCAGCAGGTGGCATGGAGCTTAAGGTGCTGAACTGTATATGGCGGATTGTGCAGTTTGAGTCCTAGACCCAGCATCTTGAAAATCATGCTGGGTGCATGTGCGTGTGTGCCCAAAATCCCAAGGGGAGAATGGTGGAGAAGGGATTGTGGTGTGGTCATGGTTCCAGGGGGTAATTTCTCACTTTCCCATTCTCTCTGTCTCTCTTTCTGTCTCTGGTGAGCACATGAGTCCTACAGCAAAAACAAATAAACTAAAGATGTATACTATCCTAAGCTTTAAAAAATAAGTATATGGTAATATATGAAATGATGTCTTTCAAGGCATTGTACTGATAATTATATTTATAAAATGTATTACCTTGAAGCTAAGTCCAGATGAATTGTGTAGTTTCAATGACTTTTGAAATTTATTAGAGAAAATGTCATTTTGCCATTTAGGTTCCTTTAACATCTTTGAAAATTTTTGAAACTTTCCAAGTTACCCACCCTCCTTATATTTTAGTTTCTATCTTCATGAAAAGGTAGTCATAAAAATGACCTAACTCACACAGTTGATGAAAGGATAAAATGAAGAAGTATTTGTGAAAGTCATTTATGAAGGATTAGTATACAAAATGAGGAATGTGAAAAGAGAGGAACAAAAATCCCCATTTGACTAAGTTGGATACACAGCAGTTCTGTGGAAAAACAACAAAAAGAAAATCTTTTATCACTTCGTTAGCTGAAACATGTGTCAAATAATTCTACTATATCAAAATAGCTTATTGAATTTTTTTATCTCACAAAGTGAAAATAAATAAAATGATTAAAGAAAATCAAGAAAATTATTAAACTAATAAAAATGATCTTTTATGGATATGCATGAAAATCAGACTAACATAAACATTCATATAAGGCTATTGTTAAGCTTTGAAAATTCTATCATATACCTGTTATTTGCATAACAGATTATAAAAAAAAAAAATCTGAAAGAAAGTGGCATGCCCTTTAAATGACTTAAATCACTTGAACCACACACTTGGATTTATCAATGGCTTTAAGGCAGTATATTTTATAATTACTAATAATAGGTATTATTTAATGACTATTGGTATGTTGTGCTGAAATATTATATATATTTTCTCATCAAATTCTCACAATAACTATGAGATATAGATTTTTTCTTTTTTAAAAAATTTGCTAGAGTGCATGCTCTCACTGCAGAGAGACAGAGATGAAGAGAGAGAGAGAGAAAAAGGCAAAAACACACCCACCATGGGGGATGATCACATGACAATTCCTTTTCCTCTATTTCTTCCACCTTTGGGATTTGGGGCATGCCCTCACCTGCCCCTTGCACGCTTTTCAAGCTAATGGATCTGGGACTTGAGCCATGCAGTAGGCTATGTAGGATCCAGTCACCTTAATAGGGCTGCCACGGGCTGGCCATAGAAGATATAGATTCTAATGTAATCTTCACTTTGCAATAGGGATCCTGAAACTTGAAAGGTTCAGTAATATGCCGGAGCTCACAACGTTAGTTACAGTTTCAGAATCTGAATCTGTCTTTCTCGGAAGACAAAACCTGTATTCTTATTCACTTCTCACAGCTTGGGTTTTGACATCAAGCAGGTGGAGAGTTGAAAAAGTTTTATCTTTTACTAGTTGCATTATACTGGAAAAATTTGCCTATATGAACATGAGTTTCCTATCTGAAAAATGGGGATAATTATATTTACTTTACAGAGTTCTCATGAGGTTTTTTTGTTTGTTTGTTTGTTTTTGGGGGGAGAGGTTTTTGCTATACGGCATATGCACTCAACCAGAAAGAGAGGGACAGAGAGACAGAAAGCAAGAAATCAACCCCACCTACCCACCCACAGGGGGGATGGCCATACTGCAATACCTTCTCCTCCATTCTCCTTTTAGGATCTTGGGTACACACACACACGCGCCCAGCACGAGTTTAAGCCTCTGGGTCCGGGACTTGAACCATGGTCGACTCCCTAGGAGTCCAGCAACATAGTCATTACACCAGTTACTGGTCCCCTCATGAGTTGTTTAAAAAGGAACAGAAACAAATGTTTCTTGCATCATAGCGTCTAGTCAGAAGGTGAACTTATGAAGGGAGTTGAAGGACAGAAGAATATTTAGACAAATACATGACAATAAACAAAATATAATTACATATAAAGTAGATACAGAAAACTAGAGGACACACATAACAGGACCTTGAACTGTTCAATTTGAGCTACTGGCTTCAAGTTCATTACTTTACACACTGGAGTATAGATTTACCAGCCTACTCTCCCTCAGCTAAACAAGATCATCGTCTTACTGGGAACTCGGGACTGTGTGTTTACTCTGTTAAGAAATGTCCTTTTACTCTTCCCTACTGCATTCTCCTTTCCTCTGATTTCACAATTTCCTTGAGATTGTGGCCTCTTCTTTGTGTTTTTTCTTTTAATGGACTCTGTTCAAACACATTCCAAACCTTCTCTGTTTCATATTAATAGATGAAATATCTTCCCACAGACCAACACATCTTGGGAATTTTAAACCCCTTTAAGCCTCATCCCCACCTCACTCAAGTACCCATGGGAGATAGCCTAGATTTGGGAACTAATAGACGTCTCTTCATTACAAACAATAAAAATTAAACCGCTTTTATATTACAATCAGGTCAATGGGAGAATAACTTGAATAAGCAAGTAGAGAATTATTAATTTAGCTATCCAGCAATTATGTTCTGTCTCCAGAGCATTCCTTCACTAATGTTTCCCTGTAGCTCTGGCCTCCGTTTGGATAAGGACAGCTATGACCAGGTGGTTTGTAAGGGCTCTTCTACATCTGCTGGCCTGATATTCTGAAATACTTCTGTGGACGGGTGCTGTGAGTCAGTGACCTAACCATGGAAAGAGAAGATGGATGAAATAATTATTCATGGATTATAAAGTGCAATGGAGAGAAAAAAAATTAATAGGCTTCAGGAAAGGAAGTGCATCTAGTGTGTTTGATGCTAGTCTTCACCTTTCGATCACCGAATCACATCAGAGTAAAACTTGGAAGGGAGTCATGCTAATATTTAATTTGTGGGACACTTTAGGGGGACAAGATCAACTAGGCCATGGTCAAGAGGACTGAGAAGACAAAAGAAAAAAGAAGAGAGAGCTGAGAAGATAAATAAAAGACCCCAAAACAAGTCGTATGAAAAACAGTCATTGGGCTGTCAGAAAAGTCATGATGGAAACGTCATGTCGGAAAATGCATGATGGCTTTGGGGCCAGCTGACGGCATAGTGTTTATGTCACTGGACTCCCACAAGGCCAACCGCTGTTCAAGTCCCAAATCTAGTCACTTGAAACACACACTCTGTGCGTGTGTGTGATGATGCCCAAGATCCAAGGAAGAGAATGAAGAAGGCATTATGGCATGGCTATTTTCTCTGGGGGATGATTTCTTGCTTGCTTTCTCACTGTCTTTGAGAGCACATGCACCCTAAATCAAAAACCACTAAAAAAAAAAAAAAAAAGTATCATGACTTTTTTGACAACCCAATAGAATAAAGTTGAATAAACTAATAAAGAAAAGATAAGGACCGACAAGAACCTCTTCTTAGAGATTTAAACAAGATCATTTCAAATTATTACTTTTAAAGAATTATTTAATTTTTTTAAAATTATGATTACTTTTTAATTTGACCAGAAACAGACAGAGAGGAAAGGTGAGAAAGCAAGCCACCAGGTCTGGGACTCAAATGGTGGTCAGCCATCTAGAGTCAAGCACCTTAGCCACCAAGCAACCTGCCGGCCCTGAGATGATTGCTTTTATCTTTATGCCAATTGAAGGACTAGGACTAAATGACAGAAGTTATGGAGAACAAGATTTTGATTCAAATATGGAAGACTTTCCTGACACTAACAGCTATTCTAAAACATAAGAAGCCCCAGAAGAAGGTATTCAAACATGAGCTGGATTATTACCTAACAGGGAGGTCACATTTAAGGTTCAAGTACCAGAGTAATGTTGAAGTAGACAAGGTTTAACATATTTTCCAATCCAGAGTCAATAAGACTACATGATTTTATGAAATGACAATTTGTATTGTATCCGCAGGTTAGATCACTAGTGTTCATTAGGAAAGTGTTACATTCTCTATCTTTTTTTATTTGTTTATTATTCATTCTTTCCCTGACAGAGAGATGGAGTGATAGAGAGAGAGAGAGAGAGAGAGAGAGAGAGAGAGCAGTCCTAACGGTTTTGACGCTGCGACCCATCACTCCTGTGGGTGTGCATGCCAAGCATACTCTGGGAGGTCTCCAGATAACCAGAACCTTTCCCATGTGTGTCAGTTCTACCACTGCACCACCATCCAGCCCGATTTGCTTTTTAATTTGGTTAATGTAATCTGGGACCAAGATTGCCAGAACAATTTCAATTTTGTATTGAAAAACACATTATGAATTTTCTGACAACTCAATTCATAATGCAAAAAGGGAAAAATTTAGAGAATACAAAGGCCTCAAATATGTGTAGAAACACACACCTTGGAATATTTAGTAGTAACAATGTTCACATGTATGAGTGGCATCAATCCGCTGATTTCTGACCCAAGTTTCATTGTGATAACATCCGAACTGGATTTAGTTGTAGTTATAAAGTTCCACTGGGAGTTTTAAATTAAACTTAGTGGGACCAGCAGGTGGCATGGCAGTGAAGGATGCTAGACTCCCACATGGCCGACTGTGGTTTGAGTCCTGGACTTGGAGGCTTGCTTTCTCACTTTCTCTCTCTCTCTTCCCCTCCCCCGCTCCTAGTCAAATTAAGATAAATAAATAAATGGATAAATAAAGTTAAGTAAAATAATTCTTTAAAATGTAAATAAATTAATTAAACTTAGTATAACCAATTATAACATCAATGCTTAAGAACTGAAAGTGTGTACACCTCTCTCAGCAAGCATATCACAATGTACTAAGGAAAAACAATTTTATTTATAGAGGCTTTGCGATCCTATTCTGATTTGCTTCATTTGTGTACTGACCAGAGGCCAACCAGTTCAGTTCTCAAACCATTTGCCAGCGTTCATTCTAGTCAGTTTTATATGTGGGTTGCTAGGCTGTCTACCCAGAACTTTGTATTTAGGAATACTTAAAGATATTCAGTTCCTTAAATTAAATATTGTTACAGAATATCTAAAGGATATTGTCTTACAATTCTCTTTTTTTTCTTTTGTAGAGGTTTTTGCCTTTGGGCGCATGTTCTCGCTAGAGAAAGAGACAGAGACGGTGAGAGAGAAAGTGAGAAATCACCCCTCAGGGAGGATAGCCATGCCTCAGTCCCTTGTCCTCCATTCTCCTCCTGGGATCTTGGGCACCCACGCACATGCACCTGGAGTGAGTTTCAAGCTACCAGGTCCGGGACTTGAACAGCCAGGTAACTGCTATGCCATCGGCGGGCCCCCATTGTATTACAATTCTTAAAAAATGTTTAAAGAATTCCTTTATCTGGCTAAGCTCTTCTCCAAAATTCTTCCTTTACTCTCTCATTGGTAGGGAGGAGTGCCTTCTGCCACCACTGGGGAGGTGGGGAGTAAATGGAAGTCCAGTCTCTCTCTATTCAGCCAGCTGACACCGAAATGCTCAGGGGGCGCTCCCCCATCAGCCCCCACGCCTCCCCTCCTATGCTGTTGGGCTGGAGTTGAAAAACACAAGTTTCTATGCCGATATGCTTCTGTGCTTTTTGGGGCAGGGGTGGGGAGGGGTGGGGTGGGGTGAGGAAGGGGAGTGTCTAAGCCCATTGGCATATCCAGATTTCAGGGTTCTTCAGACCTGACTGCGATACACAGGAGGCAGAAAGAAGCCCAGGAAATTCAGCGCCTGTTCTTCAAGTGCCGATGTCTAGAGCCAGTTCACCATCTTCTTTTTACCTTTCAGAGCCTTCCTGCATTATGACTGCCAGAGATTTCACTGTACTAAGGGGAGGTCTGGGGAGAAATTAGTTTACCGCATCTTGTTCCAAAGTCTTCATGCAGACTCTAAATCATCTTTAAGCGATGATAATGAGATGAATACAATTCGGAATGAACTTGATTTCAGAACTCTAGCAGAGCCGTGTTACCAATACTTTATCACAAAATGCTACAAAAAATAACCTTTCTGATCTCTAATAAAAATCTCTGCCTAGGACCAGCAGATGGTGTAGCAGTTATGCTCCTGACTCCCAAATGGCTGATTGCAGTTCAAGGCCTGGACCTGGCGGCTTAAACATCGTGCCAGGGCCTTGTGCATGTGTGTCCAAAATCTCGAGAGGAGAATGGAGGAGAAGGAATTGCCACGTGACGCCTGGGGAGGGGGATTAGGGGGATACCTCACTTTCCCTCTCACTGTGTTTCTGTCTCTGTCTCTCTCTCTCTCTCTCTCTCTCTGGCGAGTGCATGTGCCCTAAGGGAAAACAAAATAAAACAAAACACCTCTGCTCAACTTTCTGTCACCAGTACTAAAGTAGTCTGAAGAGATCAGGAGGATGGTACTGTGGATCTTGACAAGTTGTCAAGAGCATTGTTTTCTACTTCAGGTTTAGAAGAGGGAAAAGGCCCCACAACTTCTCTCCTTGCCACCAGCCTGCCTTTTCAATAGTTTATAGGCCCACTGAGGAGGCCACTCTGGACTTCTGTGATCCAACCCTTCATAACTGAATACATATTTGATCTTCCTGGTTCATTTTCCCAATAGGATAGTTGATACAATTTTACCTAATACGTTATATATGGAAAACCAATTCACTTAGGATTTGGAATAAGAAAAAAAAATACCCCAAGTAATAATTCCTTTCTCTTTGATCAGAATAAATATGACATTCTCTTGAACAAAACCTCTTAAATTCCAGATTACTGTGTGTGAATTTTTTAAAGAATTATTTTATTGAACTTTATTTATTTATGCATTTATTTATTTTAATTTGACCGGGGGCGGGGGGAGAGAGAGAGAGAGAGAGAGAGAGAGCAAGCCGCCAGATCCCAGACTTGAACCAGGGTCGATCATGTGGGAGTCCAGCACCCTTAACCACCACGGCACCTGCTGGCTCCACTGTGTGTGAATTTTTGACCCTAAACATTCACAAATGGTTAGCACCACTGTTTGAGTCTTGACACTTAGTAGAAAAGCAATGCATGACTGTTAGTTTTGAATTTTCACTTCTCTTAGGACATGGGTTTGTCCCTTTTTGTCTCTGCATAGTAAGATATTTAGAAATACCTAAATAATTTAAAGATGCCATCCTGTGCACTTAATCATGTATTTTAAAAGCTAGCTCTTTCATGTAGATGCCACTTTATAGGTCAGTTTAGGATTATTAACATGGAAGTAAGTGGTGCACCTTGGAAATAGTATAATAAAGAGTTAAGAAAGTGTGACTCTAGTTATAACTACGTCACTAATTCTGTAGGGCTTTATGCAGCCCTATAGACATTTAATCCATTCTTGGCCTCAGTTTCTTCATTTATAAAATGAGGTCATTAGACTGTATTATCTTGGAAGTCTCTATCAGGCTTAATATATATTCATATTTGGCAGAATATGACAAATACAAACAAATATGACAAATTCATTAATGTTACTAAACTGTGAAACTCTCAGTACTTGTTTACTCTTTAGTTTGGCCTTAATAAAGCCTAGAAGCTTACCCTCAGCACTAAAGATTATGATAGTTACACACCAACATGCTGGGCTTAGGCAATGCAAAATATTGGGTATATGGGAGAGGAAAGTCATGGGGCAGACCCTTTGCAATCACAGAAATGGTCTTTACATAGTATCTTTGTCCTGAAGAATATTTTGGCTTAATCATTCAATTCAGAAACTAGCTTCATGACCTCTCCTTCCTAACTTCAGTGTTAGAAAAAATCTTGTTCTTCCTACACATTTCTGTAGACCCTCTCTGCAATGATATTGCCAACGGTTAAGATACAGTTTTATTCAAAATTTTCACTGTTTTCTGAAATTCTGAATCAACATCAGGATATATAATGCCAGTTCTTCTCTACGAATAAAGAGGTTTATAGATTGGTATTCAGAAAATATTTCTTACTTGAAATGTACCTTTTTACTGCTACACACAACAAAGCAATCTTGTTATCCATTTTTATTCCTTGATCTACCACATCACCATTCTGATTTAAGCACTATTGTAAATTGAAGCAGAATAACAACGTCTCTTTCATAATGCATGGGATTTTAGCAATAAAGAAAAAGAAGTTGGGTCAGCCCTGTAGGTAGTGGTTAAGGGAACCAGATTCCACAGGGCTACGGTGGTTTGAATCCCTGCTCTGATGGCTTAAAAAAACACCCTGGGGAGTATGTACATGCCCAGAATCCCGACAGGATGGAATTATGGGGAAGAGAAGGGGCTGCAGTGTGACCATGCACTATTGGGAGGTGCTTTCTCCCTGTCTCTTTCTTAGGAACACACATGTGCTCTGGCAGTTAGAAAGACAGAGACTGCGAGAGAGAAAGAAAAAGTTATTCTGTACTTCTCCCTTGACTATGTATGTTGTCCATGTATGACTTTTCTCAGTGGTTTTCCCAACTCTTACAAGCAATATCTGGTATACCTAAACATGTGGTAGTAATTATCCTTTCCCGTCGTATGTATTATGTTATATGTGTGATATCCTGCAATATTACTTGAAAATGGAATTTTGCCAGAAGTTTTTTCTTCTTTCTTCACAATCATTATGTTTTATTAGTGTTTAGGCACTTTCGTGAATCACTTAGGAACCACGTATCTTTTTTTTCTTTAAATAGAATTCTAATAAAACATAGCAATGGTACTAAAATTGCAAATTTAGAAAAGCTAAACGACATTATGTAAGTAATATAAAGTAAGCAAGATTAAATGCACCTTGATAAAATGAAATGATTGCTAATAGGAAACACCCAGTAGAATTCAGCAGCACTATGTGACATTAAGAATGCCACGATTATTAATAACTTAATGGGATTGCTATGAACATGACAATTAAACTTGCATTTCAAGTTTATGAAATACATCTGACCAAATCACATTTAAATCTGAAACTCTTGGCAGTCCATGTAATAAACCATGAATAACCATACTTATAATCAGTATTTCTCCGTGTATTTTGAGAAACGCTGATTTAGAAAAATAAACGAGATTGCAGTTTTTGACCCAGGCAAGTGATCGAAAGCCTCTGTGCTCTGTTTCCTTGTGGTGGAAGGAGAGTGAGTGGACTGATATCCTGAGGATTTTGTTAGTAAATACTAGTTAGACACTCAGAGCAGCAGGCTGGTAGTGAGCACTCAGTGACTAATGATGGTTGCTGACGTCAACGTTGTTACCATGGTTATTTTTCTAATGGACTTTCATCTGCTATTCTGTCTCACTTACAAGAACTAAGGAGAATGGTGACAACTGTCACTTTCAGACCTCGTCTCTTAATTTTTAATTCTGTGGGATAAGATTAACCCTACCCTTTAGACCCTAAATTGGACACCATCTCATTATAAGACAGTAAGGCTGATCCTACAGGCCTCTGCAAAAGTCATGAACTCTTTTGAAACTCATTTTCCTTTTGACAAAGTAGACACTACTAATATTTATTGTATCTATGGAATGAGTTTGCAGTAGGACTGAGAAAAGCAGTTTGAAAATGTTAAAGTTCTGTATAGATATAATGTAAAAGTAAGGTCATGTTTAATAGGATAATTAGTTGTACTGTAGCAATAAAATGTTTCTTTTTCTATCACATTAAATTGCTTATTTTTACTTTAAGAATGGCAATACTCATATTCGCCATAAAGCTTAATAATATGACCTAAACTATTTTTTTCAAATGTTTTAGAGCTTACATAGCTCAGATATTGGTAGTACAACATAAGAAAGCATATGTAGAGGTTTCTTTTTATCCTTGAAATTTTGAAGACCTCTGGCTTCCTTTAATACATTCCAGACGCATGCATGCCTTTATCCTTGGGGGTTGGGGAGGAAGGGGTAGAAGCTGTTGCTTAAAACAACACTTGGAGCAGGAATTATTTGATAAGGCCAATGGTTAGAATATTTGCAGCTTCTTGTTTTAAATTCCTATGAGAACATCAACTCCCAGAGATTATCTAGCAGTTTGTGAGAAATGAAGCAATAATATAATTTGGGCAATCAAGTGAGACTTTTTAGCCATGTCCCATGAGGCAGAAAAAAGAGAAATACGAACCTATGAGGGAAGTCGGAGGTCCCACAGTATAGTGAGTAGGGATCTCATGACTTGGCAAGCCATGATGCGCATGGCCATTATTTGTTTGCTGAATAACCTGTTTGCTGTGGGGGTAAGTTGGTCTCTATAAGAGAAGCCGGCACCATTACTGATGATTCTCGGGTGTATGGGCAGAATCAGTGCTGGAAAATGAGAGCAGCTCCTTTTTTCAAGGCGTGCAGCTCGTCAGTGAGTGCATGCTGATGTGATAATGTGTTCCAGCACTCAGCTTTCTGAACTGACTCTTTGTTTTTGAATGGCGGGGTTTAGAGTGGGCATGAAGATGATGGTCTTTCATGTTTGCATCGTGTTTCAAAATTTGTGAAGTATGTTAACATAGACATCGTCACTTCCTTGTGGAAACACTCTGAGCAATCTGAGGGTCAGTGGCTTGTACAGTCAGACACTGAGAGAGCCTGGCAGAGCTGGGATCAAGAAGGCTTTTCAGATTCCCAGGCCTGTGTTTTTGCCAAAATGTCACAGTTGTCTGTTCAAATTTGAAGTTCTCTGTGGACTAATAAAAACTACAGATGAATACATTTCTATTGCAAGGCCCTCATGATGCTGCCTTCGTGTGTCTTTTATCTTTTCTAATCAGTGTGTGGCATTTCCAAGCTAAAATGGCTGCAGTCCATTTGTTTAACTCACTCTTCAATATGTGGAGAACTTTTGGCCTTACTGGGTTTCCATGCTCACTGATTTATGACCACCACGGGAGGAGCCAGGTGTGAGAATACTGTTTTCAGCCAGAAGCCAGCTCCACCGCACAGCTGAGTATGGAATCCCCTAAAGAGTTTTCCATCTGAGGTGGAATCCACAGCCTCTCAACCTCTGTTGTGGCCCCTGGATACTACTCTCAATTGTCCATTTTGTTTAAAGAAAATCGTAGTTGTATGAACCTTGGTCTGTTCGTCTGGTTCTTCATATCCGTTTGGAGACATTTTTATATAAGCACTGAGATACAGTGCTGGACTTCACTCTCGAACAGGCAAAAGACTACATGATTTTAAACTAAGGCATTCAAAGAGATGGTTACACATGTTTTGTTGTTCTGCCTTTTGCACTGTATGGACTTGCCTTTCATTTGTTATGGAGTTACAATTATGAGTTGCTTTTGTTCTGTCATTTTCATGTTGACATGCCTTCATGAACTTTGCCCTTTTTTAATTTTTTCTTTGACTCACGAGGGGTCTCAAGAGAAATTGGAACTCAAGTTTATGCTTTCACACTTTTGCTTGGGGTTTACTGTTCCCTCATTTTGGGGAATCATAAGCAAAATGTCGAACATTGTCTCACTCTTTCAGGTGTAGAGATTGGCCCATTGCTTAACATTGTCAGGAGTAATTCTTCATTTTTTAGACTGAGATGATTTGACTTTCAGAAACAGTTCAACTTCAAACTCTTATGTATAGTTGTATAACTTTGGACATATTATTTAATGTATCCAAGACTCAGTTTTTGCATATGTAAAATACGCATAGTCAGTCTCCATTTTGCTGCCTGTAGAATGGGCACTTCTTAGAAGTATTATGAGAATTGCATGAGTTAATGCATAGGAAGTACTTAGCCAGTCTGGCAATCAGGGTCATGAGACATAGGTTATGTTGGTATTAAAACAAATCTTGGTAAACACTGGCTCCATTCTTTTAGCAAGTTTTCAGACTTGTGATGTTGATTGTATTTGGCCTGGCTATCGCAGAGTTGTCTTGACATAATGACATAGTCATGGATAATCAGTCTTGAAATCTGGATAATTGTCTTGGTCATTCCCATTCTAACTGCTTGATTTTGCATCAATCATTTTACACCTGTCAGTCTCTCTCTCTCTCTCTCTTTTTCCTTCTAGTGAAGAAATGTGGCAGACTCATACTCATATATTCTTTCTTTTCAGAATCATCAGAAGATGTTTCTTTGTATTTTCTGTGTCAGATGCTTTACAAATTAAGTACTATATATGAATGGACTTCAAAAAGCTTGTGAAATCGTAGAGTTAAAATATGAGTATATGAGTTTATTTTGGTTTAAAACCTTTTGAAATCCATGTACAGCTTTTTCATAATGCAGTTTCCATGAATTTTTGAAAACACTGAGTGATTTTTTTTTTTAAGAGGTGGTTGTCTTAAGGCTCATGGACTTGCCAGAGAGAAACAGAGACAGCGAGAGGGAAAGTGAGAGGTCAAACTCTTCTCCTCCTCCATACTCCTCCCAGGATCTTGGGCACATATGCACATGTGCCCAGCATGATTTTCAAGCCACCGGGTCTAGGCCTTGAAGTAAGGTCAGCCATGTGGGAGTCCAGCAATGCAAATGCTACACCATCTGCTGGTCTCTGCATGTTTTCTTATCTCAGCTTTATCAATTCCCATTTTCAGTTGGGTGGAATTTCAAAGGGACCTAGAACTTCAGTGTTAGTCTGTTATACTCACAACCGTACTGTTACATCAGACTTGTGAATCTGAGTCAGCCTTTCCAAGGACATCACTGTCCCAGTGCTTATGGACTTGTGCTTGGGATCCATGGAAATTGCAGGGAAAATGTGAATCAGTGGGCTGTTTAATTTGACTGCTAAATTTGGTTCACTGGTTCATAAATCAGGAAAATCTGTCTAGAATGGTTTTTGTTGTCACCAGCATCCAGGGTCACAGAATTGAAGGAAATCATATATGCAAGAGAAATGGAAAATAACTTCCCAAATAATGCCCTCTGCAAGAATCCCAAAGTTAGTCGTAGTGCTCAAGAAATATAACTAGGAACTGTACCTTGAAGCTTGGTATTTCCTACTTGTAAGTCAAAAGGGATGTGGATGTAGATGTGAGGGTATTTCCAAGATTTTGCTTTTCTGGGTAGAAGGAAAAGCATCAGTATTAGAATAGATTGCTGATTAGTGTTCTTGTAGTGCATAGCTCCACAATTCTAATCAATAGAGCAGAGATTAATTATCCAGAGCAGCTCATTCTCCATTCTGGTTATGTAGTCTATCAGATGAGCCATTGCTCTGTGTTCATGTTTACGAATTCTTAGAATTAATGAAAAATATTTTAGATAATGCCACAGTTCCACTTTTCTTCTTGGAATCAGAGATTATAATAAGGAAAAGGTGAGAACGTCTTATGTAATTGACTTTACTGGAGTCTTTCAAGTATGCATATCAATTTATAGTATTTAATCTTCACTTTCCAGGGTCAATTCATTTGGTGAGTTTGGCAAAACTTTAAAAAATCCACCTGCTTTAAAATTATTTTCAGTGTATCCACTGCTAATTCTTGTGACACTCTAGATTGCAACAACCACTTTTTTATACTCCTCTCCAGTAACATATGCTTATTCTTCTCCTGCTCCGCTCGACACCTCTCTGGACGACTTCGGCTCTGGTTTATGATTTATCATGGTTCTTGCTTTTTGTACACTATCCAGCTACCGACCACTATGAATTTAACAGCCATGAGGACACAGCTCTAGTGAAAGATTTCTTGGCTCTTACTAACTATCCAGCCTCTAGATGCCCTAGATGTCCTTCCCTCCTTTCTTTACTCTTCTATCCAGATCAGCCTTGGCCAGACTCTTCAGCTATTCACTTGTATAAAAGAATATGATCTTTGTATTGCAATCAAGATTGATTCCCAGATGGCATAGTGGTTAAGACACTGGAGTCCCATGTGGCTAGCCACGGTTTGAGTCCCAGACCTGGCGGCTTGAAACTCATGCTGGGTGCATATGCATGCGTGTCCCAGGGTCCTGAGAGGAGAATGGAGGGGAAGGCATAGCAGCATGGCTATCCCCTTTTGGGGGCTGATTTCTCGTGTTTTGTCTCTCTGGCTCTCTGGCAAGCACATGTGCCCTATAGCAAAAATCTCTCTTTGAAAAAAAGAAAAAGGACTTTTCCTTAACTTTGGTCTTGCCGAGCTTTATAGCATTTATTCTGTGTGCATCAAACACTGCAGACAAGTGACACTCAGCCATGTCTGTGCCATTTGCCACATGCTGTCACTGTGTGATAGCAGCCAGAGCTTTCGAGATGTTTCACAGTATTATTATGCTGTAGACTCAACATTTTTTTTCTCAGAATTGATGTTTAGAATCACTTATACTCAGATCTGTAACTCTTACTCCTCTGCATTTTTTTTTTTATTTCCCACACTACTAAGGTAAGATTTAATAGGGAACAGAATATAGGGTAGTTTGCTGGGAAAGAAGAGAAGGTCCTGTGTGAGATACCAGGCAATGACATTAATAGGTGTTTGTATCTGTGTCATGGATACGAGGATAAAGGTGATATAGGGGATCAAAATTAACTCAGAGCTTGGGCAATTGCGGTGTTGTGATCCCATGAGCAAAAACAAGAAATACAGGAGAGGGTATCGCAGAGAGAGAAAGGGTATTATTTTCCCCTGCCGCGTCTGTTCTTCTCTGCTCTTCCTAAAGTGAGTCGTTATTTGTGCTTCATTACCTTAAATAAAACAGACAAATTTACTGCTTGAAATAAAAGGGCACATACCACAAAGACTAAAAAGAGTTCAAGTCCTGTTGCCCAGAAAGAATTATTGTCTTAATAAGTCAGGTTTAATTTATCTAGTATTAGATAACTACACAGCATTCTGCCTTTGGAAAAATGCCATTAACTTCTTTGCCCTTCTTATTGTGAAAAACAGCCATGTAAATGAGATGTAGTTCTTAATGAGAATAGCTTCTAGATTTTATGCCCTCCTTTAAGCAGTTTATTTTCTTAAACACCAGTCTTAAACAACTGTCTTCTTGGAGGGTTTTGCTTTCTAGTAAGGCAAAGATTGATGGAGTTGGTGATGGAGTGACACACGGCATTGGGGTTATTTTAGTATTAATGATTTTCCTCAATATCTACATAACCTTTGTATGCTATTTCAGCTGAGACCATTTCTTTTTGATAGAAATACTGTGTAGCTGAGACCTACCAAAAAGCATTTCTGTCTAAAACAGGACCCCACATTTTTAATGACACCATAGTATGACCTGGGATCCAGGTTATCCTTCTCTCAGCTCCTTTGTTTACGGTGTTTTCTTTAATCCCCTAGCCTCACTTCACAGAGAATGTCAACATGTAAGAGACAGATACTGAGTTTCTAACATTCTTTTGCTTTCATACTCTCAGAATGCTGTTTTCGTCTGTCAATCTATATATTCTTCAAAAACACCACTTGATGTTATTCTTTTGAGACTTAGCCAAGTAATCTATTTGTGATGGGTTCAGCTTATGCCAGATTTCCTTTGAAAGGTTTATAGCTAGATAATGTTTTTGTACAGAAAGCTTTCTGGCATAAAATACATAGAAGAGTTCCAAATGCCCTTTTACAGATAGTAAGATGGACCTTTTCTTAACCTAAATTTTCATTTGTGCTATGTCTATGTTGGAATATCAGTTTTTGCATGTCTTAGTTAGACTGGGATATAGCCTGGGGTAGCCCATTATGTCATTTCAATAACTATGAACTATGAAAAAGCAGGAAGTTGAGAATATGTATTTATTAAAGTAAGTTTATTCTTTCTTGGACCAGCAGATGTGTAATGGTTGCACTGGACTCCCATGTAGTTGACTGTGGTTCGAGTCCGAGATCTGAAGGTTTAAAACTCAATCCAGGCACATGCGCGTGTGTGCCTAACGTCCTGAGAGGAGAATGGAGGAGAAGGGATTGTGGCGTGGCCATCTCCTCTGAGCGTGATTTCTTGATTGCACACTTTTTCTCTCTCGGTTTCTCTGGTGAGTGCATGTGCCATGTAGCAAAAATTTCTCTAAGAAAAGCTTACGTTTATTCAATATATTCATTTAGGGAAGGTAACAAATATATTTACTTTGTGTTTCCAAATGTCAGATGTGACTCTTAGAACCACTTCTGTAAATCTGGATGCTTTAATCGGGCCAGAAGACATTCAGCACCTTTGAGCTTAATGTTGTTCCTTGGCAAATGTAACCTGGAAGGTCAACTTGTTTCTTCAAACCGAGATTAATACCAAAGCCAATGTATAGTTTTTTATTATCTGCCTTTTGATTTATTTGTGATGGATAGTCTTCTTCATTTGCACACACACACAAATCTAGCTGTAATATTTAATTATAGAACAATCATGGTATACTAAACAAGACATAATCCCTATCCTAACAATTTGTTAGGTTGTCAGGAAAGTCATGATGTATTTTCCGTGTTTTCTATGAAAAAAGTGTCATGACTTTCCTGACAACCCAATAAAAAGTACATAGCAGAGAATGAACTTGGTGGTTTTTCAGTGTTGGGAGGGAGCAGGCAGACACATTTCTCGGTATTAAAAGTAGGAAATGAGGACTACAACCGTCCTGATGAAGGAACTCTGGATGAGTCAGAGAAACCTTCCATGTGAAATTGACAGTGAAGTTAGGGCTTGCACGTGAATGAGAGGTTCCAGACGAAGGAAACAAGGTAGGTCCCTCCAGTTAAGAGGAATAACATGTGTACAGACTTGGAGATGTTTAAGTGCTCAATGAGGAATTCCCCAGATATACGGTCTCTTTTCTGTGGCAATAGGTGGTAAAGATATTTGGAGTCTAAAAGATGGTTAGTGAGAATTGCAAAAATTGTAAGTATAAAAATCTGTACATATTCAGATTTAGATTTTTATTTTCAGGAAGCATTTTATTCAATGTGTTTCTTTAGTGCTTCGTTTAGACAGGGAAAAGAAAAAGAGAAATGGAAGGAAATAAGATCGTCTAAAAAAATTTCCAATCTATTTGAAGACATAGTCGTGTTTATTTGGTTACAAAACGTACATAAAGAAAAATGAAAAGATGCTATTGTACCACAGAGGAGGAGTTCTGAAGACTTACTCATAAGGCCCTAGATAAACCTACCTACAGAGAGGATTCGTTGACTTAGATTCTTTCCACTTTATGACACAGACACCAGACCACAAATTCTTTACCTCACCAACCACCGAGACTTTGCCAGGCCCAGAAATCCTCCTCAACAAAGGTCCTCATTCATAACTTCTTCACTCTGTGATAGAAATGAGATGTGGCAGCAGGCCTTACTAGCTAAGTATGGAATTGAAAACCCAAATTGCCTTAGGGTGGCAGCTTTGTGGTATCCAAGTCTTTTTTTAACAGACCTCACAAATTGGACACCCATCTGGTCCTACCCATATTTGTTTGACTGCATGGGTTTGCAAAGCCCCAGCACGACAAGCAGCACTTGTCCTCTAGTTCCTGACGTGCCTCCTCTCACATGCCTCAAATGTTTCCATGACTTATTCCCATGAAAACAATATCCCTGCACTGATAAAATACAGAAGTAGAGGACTTGGAGGATGGAGCATAGAGTAGGCATTTATGATCACTCTTTAGAATCAAGTAGACTGTCCACTGCTGGGTGGGGCAGGAGCAGAAGGTCAGACGGAAGGGAGATTAGCAGTTGTTAATAATTCAGCCTTGGAACATGGAGGCCCATCCTGTGTTGCCTTTGTTCCAAATGACTATTTTGAAATTTTTAATTAACTTCAACATCTGATTCACTCAGTCGGGGACTTCCTTAGTCATTTCACAGGAATGGTGGTGGCAGGGGCCCTAGGAGACAAAATTAAGGGCTGAGGCATGTGGTGTCAGTATGAAGCACCTGACATCTGCCTGGGGACCCACAGAAGCCATGGTGAAGATGTCTAACAAAACTGGGTCTACTTCTTGCTCCCTGTGTCTCCTATACTCTAAGTACTCAGAGGGGTATACGTGTGGGAGAGCTGAGGACACAATATGAGGGCCAAGCATTGCATGCTCCATGACTGGAAAAGGTTTGTTCACCATGAACACCAATGAAAAGGAACTGCTTTCTCTTTTTTGAGAGAGATTTTTGATATAGGGTGTGTGCACGCCCAGAGAGACAGAAAGCAAGAAGTCATGCCCTGGGGTGATGGTCATGCCACAATCCTTTTTCCTCCATTTTCCTCTTGGGATTTGGGCATGCACACACACGTGCCCTGCATGAGTTTTAAGCAACCAGCTCCAAGACTTGAACTGCTGTCAACTAGATGGGAGTCCAGCGACGTAACTGTTCCTCTATCTGCTGGTCCCAAATAGGAACGATTTTCATGGCAGTAGTTCTTTTTTTTTTTTTTTTTTTTTCTTTTCTTTTTAAGAGACGGGCAGAGAGAGACAGTGAGAGGGAAAGTGAGAAATCAGCCCCACCCCATGGAGGTTGGGATGCTGCAATCCCTTCTTCTCTACTCACCTCTCCAGATCTTGGTCACCCATATACATGCACCAGGTTAGACTCTCAAGCTGCCAGGTCCAGGAATTGAACTGTGGTTGGCCGTGTGGGAATTCAGCACCTTAATCACCATGTCACCTGCTGGTCCCAACAGTAGTATGTTTTTAAATGTTCTAGCTAAAAATTTTCATTTTAATAAAATTAATCCCATTAAATTTATTTATTAAAAATAACAAGAAATTGAGTATCAATCTTTTCATTTTTTGACTCTCACAATATAGCTGTAGAATAATGAAAAAATAAACTGCCAAATGGAATAATACACAGTGCCGATAAGAGCAACAATTTAAAGAGTTGTTTATTTATAAGGAACATATTTAACTTATCAGACTATGTAGAACTGCAAATTGCCAGGTAATTTGTATAGGCGCTTGTCAAGCAATTGAGAAATCAATCATTTTCCTTCTGTGGCAGTATTTCTACTCTTCATTCAGAAAGGAACTTTTGTATGTAACCCATGTAGTCAGAGAACGTAGCATCTCAAGGAGTTAGCTATTTTTAAACATGGCTGTATGAGGTCAGCCTATAGCCTGGTGGTCAGGGGAATTGGATCCACATGGCCAACTCTGTGGTTTGAGTCCTAGACCTGATGGTTTAAAAACACACTAGCATGTGTGTGTGCATGCCCAAAATCCTGAAAGGAAGGCGAATGGAGAAGGGACTGTACTGTGACCAATCCCCACAGGAGCACACTTTCTCTCATTGTCTCCCTGTCTCTGCTGAGCACATGTGCCCTCTGGCAATATTATTAAAAAAAAAAACAAGCTATGTCTGTATCAACAAACATGAATATGTCACCATTTTCACCTTGGTTAACATCATAGTTACACAAAAACCCTCAATAAAACAGCAGACATCACAAATGATTGTGTCATCAGAGCTCATGTTATGCAGTAGCAAAAGCATAGTACTCCAACTTTCTCCTCCCTCTAGTTTACTGTGACCCCCTAACAAAAGCCACAATTCTGTAAGCCTCAGTTGTTATGTCTGGAATGTGCATGTCACCAGGAGCAGTGCGAGAGTAATCCAGTGTCTACTCTCCAAACACAGACCTTAGGCTAAAGCAACATACACCCTTTAACTCCACATTTGGGATTAATATGATCCAGTGTTTCTCCAAGACTTTATGGTTAGTCTTTTTTTTTTTATTTTATTTTTCTTTCCTTTTTTAAACTTGCAATAAAAGTTAAGACACAGGAATTACCCTTAGATAGAGTGCTGTGAAATTTAGAAAGTGCCCTTATACTAACTTCATCACCTGAGAGAGAGATTAAGTCTACTCTACAGATTGAGGAGACTGGCCAAAAAAAAAAAAAAAAAAAGGTCAATTTAGAAAATGGTGGAGCCAAGGACTATGCCTTAAACTTGTGTATTTTGCTTTGTCTTATATTATCTCATTATAGGAAAATTTAAAAAATGAAATAAAGGCATTTCATAGAATTGGTATATTTTTATGTGAATGTTTCATTCTGTATTCAATATTGATAAAATTTAAAAATGAAAACCACTTGGCAGACTAACAATTTAGCATTAGCATCCACGATTATTCATTTATTCGATTATTACGATGGCTGGGCTCTTAGCTTTTATACAGGCTTCACAATTGGGACTCTGTGCCTTTTAAATATGCTTTTAGGTCTTATAAGTAATGTGAGGTAAGACTAAAGGCTGTCTTCTGGCCAAGAGATGGAGAAAATGAAGACAACTTTCTGAATACTTTAGATGTTAAAGAATGCCACTCATGTGTCATTTAAAGTGGAGGCAAATGTTTGTTAAAAGATCTTCAGATCAGTTGCCTTCCACTTTCCCTTTGTGAGCAGAGACCTTTTATTTAGCCTTCTATTCTGAAGCTTGTTAGGTGCAAACACATTGAAGAGGCCTTGGTGCAGAGTAAAGGAACTGAATTGTGAGGAATTATTTAGAAAATCCTGTCTCACTGGACAGAATTCATAATATACTCATTTGAATTCTAACTTCATGGATAGATTCAAATCCTGACTTGGCCCTTTATTAGCTGTGTGACCTTAGCTAAATTGCAGAAGGTATATAGCACTCTTCAAATTGCCTTCTCATGAGAGTGTAAATTGCTTTGAGAAATACTCTTGGATTTGAGAATTTCTTTCTTCTTTTTTTTTTTCCCCCAAATAATGAGGAAAGAGTATGTTATTATACTGAAAATATCCAAATTTTCATTTCAAAATCTAACTGAGTTTGTGGTTATTCTTTGTTTATTTTTGAACAGTAAGCATTGCTTTGTCTGAACACAGCTACAGGCCCAGTGGGAGCTGTAACACAAGAGTCTGTTTTATGGAGCCAAGGGAAGCTCTTGGGTGCAGTTTGCAAAGGGGAGAGAAGAAACGTCTGATGTTAATCTGAAATGTTCAAGAGGCTATACATGATTTGAGACTGGATTAGACACCTCATGAGTGCCTAGGAAATTCTTGTACTCAGTTAAGTTTAGAAAGACTTTTATGTAGAGCTGCCTTTATGCCTGTTATGGGGCAGGACACACCATAATTACACATTTTTAGAAGGGAGGACCCTTTGATGACAGATGCAACTTCTATGCCTTCAGTTTTCCCCAGTTAAAAGATTATCACTTAAAAATCCTTTGACAGTGGTTTATTCCTTTTTGCACATGTGGATTTTTTTTTTTTCTAGTCCTGAGGATATTTATGTAGGCTATAGTTTTTAATCCAACACACACACACCAGGGAGTTGAGTTCTTTGAGTCCTTTTTCTTATCCAAATAGAAATGGTATGGATTTTCCTCCTTTGATGTAGATGAGGCATCGCATCTTCCCTCACACTTCAGGTGGCTTTAATGTTTCCTGTTCTTAGGCGTTCATCATGGGTATAACATTAATACATGAGATCACAAAACATATACAGCCTTTATGGTTTACAGATTAATTTTTAATTGCCATATTATTTCGTAATTGTTACTCTTTGAAAAAGACAAGAACATTTATGCTTCTCGTCTTTTTCATAAATACTTTAAGGTGTCTTGCATTTCTTAGGTCAAATGTGTTCTTGAATAAGTTATACTGAAGATGTAAGGCTCCAAGTTATTTTTCTAATTGAGCTTTCAAAACCTTAGAAAATAGGGACCAGCAGCTGGTGTAATGGCTATGTCGCTGGACTCCCATGTAGTCGACCACGGTTAGAGTCTTGGACCCAGTGGCTTAAACTCACGCCGGGCGCATGTGCGTGCGTGCCCAAGATCCCAAGAGAAGAATGGAGGAGAAAGGATTGCGGTGTGACCATCCCCCCAGGGGGTGATTTCTCTCTTTCTGTCTCTTTCTGTCTTTCTCTGTCTTTCTGGCTTGCGCACGCGCCCTATAACAAAAACCTCTCAAAAAACAAAACAAAACAAAACAAAAACAAAAACAAAAAACAAACAAAAAAACCCACAAAATCTTAGAAAATACCTTTTTTAATAAGAGATAGACAGGAACATCAGTATTAACTGCTTCGTTTTGGAAGTTCTATAACTTTCGATGAATGCAGGTAAGCTCTATGATCCTCTGCATTATGAAAAATTGATTATGTATACATATCCATTTATCTAAACTTGGATTATTATGATCCTTAATTAAAATATCATTTTACAATAAAATGATACAATTAAAATATCATATTACAATAAAATTTTAACTTTAAAAAGAATACATGTGTTTATGATGTGTCTCTAAAAGAGACTCTCCATTTGCCTTTACTATTACTATTGGGGTTGTAATTAATCCATCTTGTGCATTTACTCTTTGCAAAGCACTCTGCTAAGGACATCACCTTTTTTTTTTCTCTTTTTTTGGAGAGGTTTTTGCTATAGGGCACATGCACTCACCAGAAAGACTGAGACAGAGAGACAGAAAGCGAGAAATCACCCCCAGGGGGGATGGCCACGCCGCAATCCCTTCTCCTCCGTTCTCCTCTCAGGATCTTGGGCCCACACACATATGCGGCCGGTGTGAGTTTAAGCCACCGGGTCCGGGACGCGAACCGCGGTTGACTACGTGGGAGTCCAGCGACATAGCCATTACACTAACTGCTGGTCCCAGGACATCGCCTTTATAAATCCATCTATTCCAGGTAAAACTCCTGAGGTAGGCATTATAACTAATTTTTTGTAGATGAGGGAGCCAAAACTGCTTTGGGCATATTCACAGGATTAGAAGGCACATTCAAGACTTGTGTCCAGGTTCCTCTTGAGCCATGGTCAGCGTTATGACCGTGTTTAGCCTCCTCAGTTGAGTGCCTTACATCTGATGTCTCAGAAAACCTTAGCAATTCAGCACATTTCTGTACTCTTTGATTTGCATTTCGTTAAAATGAATGGCTAGGTATACTCTTACTACCCTACCCTATCATTGCCTCTTCTGGCCACATCAGCTTTTCTGCATTTCATATTCTGACTTAATTTATGTGCTAAAGTAGAAGGTATTCAAAATAAACTCTTCATTTAAAGATTTTTCAGGGTGATAATGAAATGTAAAAGCAATAATACCTATGGCTGGCATCTATCAAGACGACAGGAATATTTATAATTTTCCTGTTAAGGGAAGCTGAAGGACAGGAAAGCCAGTTGTTTGCTCAGAGTCACTAAATGCATTAGACATTTTAACTGGGTGTGGATATTAACCACAGCTGTCTACACGGCATGGTAACCTGAGCCCTACACTTCCGAAGAAAACTCCTACTGTGTAGGAAAGAAATATCAGCATGTTTTTTTGACATAATTAAGAGAGTCTAGAGAGTTTCTGGGAAGGTCACTATGTTTATTTCATTCTCTCTGATTTCTCTGTCACAGATGGTGCTTTGATAAGTGGATATTTTAATTTTTTAATGATTTTCTCCTCGAATTAACAGAGACCATCCCCAGTGGAAACTCGGAAAGTTGCTTAAATATTGTTTTTTACTACTCTGCCAATAAGAGCAGATATTGTGTCACCATCTGAGAAGCATGAGATGAGGAGCAAACTGATACAGTGCCACAGGACCTACACATGGTGACGTCTTCCTCGTAGCCCCAGCACCCATGACTCATATCTTACTCTCCAGCTCTAGTGGAAATACTGGCATTGCCTGAAAGCATCTTGCTCGGCCATGGATCTCTGGTCTCAACTATGCTCTTCCGTTTGGTTGTCAGGCCCTAATGTTACCACCTGAACTGATTTTCGAGACCTATATAGCCATTTTTCTAACTTTTCTCAAGCCTTCAAATCTTTTTTTTTTTCTTTTTAGTCTTTAGGTTTTTGTTTTCTTTTTTTAAATTTTTTCTCCATAGGGTAAGAATGTGCTAGACAGATAAAGGCAGAAACAGACAGAAAGTGAGAAATCATCCCCCCAAAAGGGATGGTCACACCACAATTCCTTCTCTTCTATTCTCCTCTCAGGATTTTGGGCACAAATGCCTGATGTGTTTTTTAAGCCTCTGGATCTGGGGCTTGAACTGCTGTCAGCCATGTGGGAGTCTAGTGCCTTAAACACCATGCCACCTGCTGGCCCCTCAAATTATTACACTACTCGACTCTTTCTGCCTTTACTATAATAAATGTATAGCTTGTCTTTCTCTGCCATATTATAGTAATAGTAAAGTTTTTTATTGAGTAGTTTTATAGCACAAACACTGACCTCTCTTTTCATACACTATTCAATTACAATAAAATCTTCTATTGGGGTCAGCAGATGGCATAGTAGTTGTGTCACTGGACTCCCACATGGCCAACTGCAGTTTGTGTCCCGGACCTAGTAGCTTGAAAATCATGCCCATGCCGGGCACATGTGTGTGTATGTTCGAGATCTCAAGAGGAGAATGGAGGAGGAGGAGGAACTGAGGTATGGCCATCCCCCATGGGGGGTGATTTCTTATTTTCCCTCTCACTGTCTCTGTCTCTTTCTCTTTCTCTCTGGCAAGCACACACACACTGAGGGAAAAAAACAAAAACAAAAGCAAACCTCTGAAAAAATAAAAATGAAAGCAAAAAACTTTTATCATGGCATGACTAAAAGTTATTATTTTTTATCATCCAAATTTAAGTTTTATCAGAGCCTCTCAGGAACCCAGAAAAAGTACTGGATGAGTGGAACACCATTTTATAACCTAATTCTATTTGTATGCATTCTTATGTCTGTTCTTCATTTTCTCCTGAGTCCCTACCCCCTGTATATCTACAGTTACTCTCTAAGCAGAGTAAAAAAAAAAAAATCGATAATTCAATATATCTTTTTAAAAAACACAGTGGCGCTATTATCAAATGTGCACAACATAATGTAATGACATAATGTAATGTTCAAGAATATCCTTGATTTGTTTAGTATACACGGGATGTGTGTTTTGAAAAACCATACTGTACTATACAAAGATGTACAATGGTTATATGTAAATCACAAATCACAATTAAGAAAAAAAGATTCAGTGAAACTGATAAGACACGGGAAACCAGGCAAAGCAAAATGTGATTAAATGTAACGATTTTTTCATGATCCCCTACTGCTCCTATCGGCCAAAGCAAATTAATCTTGGGACCTTCTAGTTGCTTCAGACAGCTCAAGGTAACAAGGAAGTATTGATGAGTAGCAGCTTTCAGCCCTCTCCATCCCCTTCCTCAAGGGATAATAAAGTAGAGCTGGCAGTGCATGCTAGATTCGGAGGAACAACTAAGGGAAATCAGGACTTGTTTAGTTCTCAAAGTCCCTGAACTATACACTCCCTGAATCCAGAAGTCGCATTTATTTTCTTTGTTTGTTTTATTTTTAAATTTTCACTCTATCTTTAGGGCTCAGGACAAAGTCCAGCATTTGGTGAATTTCCAAAACATCTATCGAGGGAGGAAGCAAATTCAGTAGTCAGGGCTATGAAACTGGTCATTTTCGCAGTCTGGTTGCATGTAAGGTGAATTGAATGAAAGCTCCTATGACAGTAATAAACAAGAACACATGTGTCAGTTATTGGGCACTTAGAATTCATCACTACCTATTAAAAGCAAGAATTAGAGGAAATTATGTCCAAAGAGCTTTGCAACCTAGCACAGAAGATCAACAACTATAAAAGCCCCATGGGGTGGGAGAGCATTGAAGAAGACCAAATGACATAGGTGTTCACAAACTGGAAAGGGTTAGAGCAATTTCATATGCTACTACCATCACTTTTAATTCCATAGATAGAAAAAAACAGGCTTAGTTTCCCAGGTTCTGATTGTGTATCCAAACCTTCTATTGTTTTCATTTCATTAATTCTGTATAAGATTGTCATTTTCTTCCCAAGATACTGCTCTTCTAGGGAAGTAGCAAAGGCGGTATGTATTAATGTTTTCAGTTAGAGTGGAAGAATGGTCAGCTCCCTTGAACCCTTCACCCTTCACAGGGAGATACAGGAGAGCGGGAACACTCTTTGAGTGGAGGCTGCATGGCATGGGTTCTGGAGACTGAATGTACAATGTACATATTCTATTGATAGCTCAGTCACTCATTAGCTATGTGACCTTTGACACTAACTTAACCTCTCTGTCTCAATAACCCAAATTTGTAAAGCTAGAAGAATAATGGTACCTAAAAAAGAATTATTGTGAGAATTGAGTTAATTCATGTAAGCACTTATGAACAGTAGATAGATTTAAGGTTTTTTTTTTTTTTTCATTTGGTCATGATTTACTGGAATCCCTTTGGATATAGGCCCATAGCTTCTAATTCTGCATTTCCTTATTAAGTGAGTTTCCTATGATTGAGAGTTCATTAATGTCCCAACCACACAAAACGTCACTTCCCTGAGTGTGCCATGTCTTCCACCTTCTTAACAGAGTACCTACCAATTATACAAGGGATTGGAAACTAGTATGTGGAAATGAATGCTACTGAACCTCTTCTTCCTTAATTTACTAATTTGAGACAGTATTTTTCAGAGGTCATGAGCCTGGCTTTAAAGCAGATAGAACTGAATTTAAATACTAGCTGTCATTTCCCAACTATACGACCTAGGAAATCAACCAACCAGTGCTCAATTTCCTCCTCTATAAAGGATGGGAGGAAGAGTATTTATAGCAATTTCAGAGATTTTTGATATGTTTTCTTTCTTCCTAAATACATGTCTAAAGGACATTTCCTCTGTTTAACGTTAAAACCAGTCTAGTTAATGTCATAACTAACATCTCTGCAGTATTTGTTTCAAAACCCTGTATCATTCATTGGATAGTTATCATTCCTTTTTACAAGATGAGGCAATTAAAAAAGTCAAAGAGACAAATTTCTAATTTTGCCAATAGGTAAGAGGTATTCCATACTTGCTTTTGTACTAGGTAGTGTCACTCACCATCACCCAGGACAGATTTTAGACCCATTTTCTTTGTTGGTATGTATGTCTGTGTAAGATAGAAAAAGAAAATGAGAGAAAGGGGAGAGTAAGATCTAGGAGGAGAGGGAAGAAATTAAATCTCAACTGATTTTTCAGATCTGAATCCAGACGTCAGACACTTTTGGTGGCATGAGAGGTTTTGATTTGTCTGGACTGAGGATGAAAAAAAGGACAGCCATGAAAAAGAGCCAATTGCTACAGATGACTAGGCAGAGAAAATGTTCAGCGTTGCTAGGAGACCAGGTCTGCCGTCAGACTCAGGAATGAGAACATGTCGGATGGAGGGCACTGGGCTGGAATTTGTGTTTGACATAAACTGTTGAATCATGCATGCCAGTGGGACTGAGTCAGAACCAGCCAGAGCAGAAATAGTCAGGAAAGTTTTCCCACCTCTTTTCTGTTTTTCTCTTTTTATATTTTTATTTGCTTATTTTTCTGATTCATACAGTGCATATGGGAGGCTTAGAAATTTTTAATGATACCCTGAGGTAAAATGGTACTGTGTTTTTAAACCATTAAGAATGAAAAACACTTTCTCCAAAAACAGCAAGCCTAAAGAGAATTTTAACTTGCTTACCTTCAGAACTTTTTGAGGTAGTTGAAGTTATTGATTAAGTGAATCATGTTCAGAGGTAAACTCTAAACTCCATACTGTTTACAGGAGGAGGCAATGTGATGTGTCTTACGTGAACTTGGAGGAATCTGGTATTAATCCACCAGGTAATCGAGTGGCTTTGAACAAGTCATGTTTCTCAATGAGGATCCCTTCTCTCAGATGAATGAAGCGGAACTGTGATGACACTATCTTATGAGATACTCAGCCTGATTTGGTTCCAGGACCACAGCCTGGTGTCACCAACCCAGATCAGTCTTTATTAATCCTGTAGCACATGGTTGCTGAAGTCATAAGGGGGGAGGAGAATCTGTGGGTAGTGAGCAGGCCTCTCACTTTGCTGGAACTATAATGGAGCTAAAGCCTCATCTTTGAATGATTAGGGTAGCACTTCACTGAACTGAAGGATTGCCCAGAATTCCATTTTTTAGAGCCAGGAATGAGCTTCAGGGAATGTTCTGCCTTTTAATAGTTTATGGTCAAACACATCCTCTTTCTTGTCAGAATTCCAGGAATCAGGGAGCACTTGGCTCTCAAAATTATGTTCTTGCCAAAGCACATAAATATCTCAAAATTAAGGACACTTGTCCTTAATTGTGTGTGTGTGTGTGTGTGTGTGTGTGTGTGTACGTGCACACGCGCGCATGTCTGTATTTTCATACTGTAAGATGTTTGGAAACTACCACTGCTGCTATTGAAGATTAAGCCTAGGAAGAAAGAAACCCAAAGTTGTCCAAGCAATACTGAACAGATGGAATAAAACCTACCCAATTTACTTTGAATACCTTGAATACCTTTGAATACTTTGAATACCTTTGAATACCTTGTCAAGTTACAGTTTGTCTTATCATGAGCAGTGCAAGACTCAGCTGTGTTCTAGTTTCTCCTGAAAGGTAGTTGATACATCTACAAAAAGTGTTCTAGTCTGGAGAAGGTTAACTGTGAATCATTCTAAAGTACAGATTCAATCCTGTTGCTCCTCCAAAACGCAATCTGTAATGATTTCTGTATGAGGTACAAAGTTTGACTGCCTTAGCTTGGAATTCAAGGCTTTTGGGGTCTGACCTAGCTTATGTTTTAGCCTGATCACTAATCATTTTCAGGTATCTTAAAAAACAACTCAGTATCTCTTCTACTTCTCTTTTCCTTGGTATTTCTCCCCCTTCATCTCTACATGCCCCAGTCCTATCCTTTCTTTAAGATTCTCTCCCATGCCGTATCTTTTTGGAAACTTTCCCTTCTCAGAAATTCCATTCAATTTTTATCCATCTTAACACACTGACTCCTTTCTGTCTTGCATGGCAGTTGTTTCATCTTCTAGTCTTCTCTTCACTACTAGACGATGAGCTCCTTGAGAACAGGGTTTCTGTCTATTTTATCTATGTCTTGGTCACAATGTCACCCTCATTACATGCTAATGAGGGTGGAGTAGGTGAATGATATCTGGAAGAAGTGTTGACTGTCAGACATCCTCATGCAGAGTGAGTGAAGAGAAGCCTGGTTCAAAGTTAGAGGACGAATCCCTCTAACCAAGAGGAAAAGGTTTAAAAAGAAGAAAGTGATCGTGGACAGAGGTGTTCTTATGTTCAAGGATCTGGTTCTCTGTATATATTTTTATCGCTCTATTGAATTTTCAGATTTTTTTTTCTTTTTTCTTTTTATAATCTGTAAAGAGGAACTAAGAAGATGCAGGAGAAAGTGAGAGAAAAGACGTGAAACAAATAGCCGAAAATCAAGAGAGATTGGTTAAGGAGATGTTAGACTTGTCTCTTTGTATTTCATCTCATGGCTGTGATTAGATGGGATTGTTTCTGTAATATTAGTATATGTCCAGTTTTTGAAAATATGGGAATCACATTGTGAGATTAAGAGAGTTCACGTTCTTTCTCTTTATAATAATGCATTTAGTATGAAAGTGTAAATTTAGAATAATAGCGTGTTTTACTTAAATTCAGTGAATAATAATCATTGAATAAATGGGATCTTAAGATTTAAGGGATCCAATTATACTTTAGTAATTAGGAAACTGAGACAGCACATGATTGAGTGGTTTTTGTTAGCATCACATAGGTTTTTCTTACTTTGAAGACTCAAAGTAAGATCCAAGTTTCCTGACTTTTTTTTTTTTTTTTTTGGGGAGAGGTTTTCGCTATAGGGCGTGCGCTCGCCAGACAGACAGAGAGAGACAGAGAGACAGAAAGCGAGAAATCAACCCCCAGGGGGGATGGCCACGCCGCAGTCCCTTCTCCTCCATTCTCCTTTCAGGATCTTGGGCACTCACGCACATGCGCCTGGCATGAGTCTTTAAGCCACCGGGTCCGGGACGCGAACCACGGTCGACTACGTGGGAGTCCAGCGACATAGTCATTACGCTAACTGCTGGTCCCAAGTTTTCTGACTTTTTAAAGCATCCAGTCTTTTGCTTATGCTGGAGTACAGGTATTCCTCGTTTTACTGTGCTTTGCTCAATTGAGTTTTGCTAATATTGTGTTTTCTGTAAGTTAAAGGTTTGCAACAAACCTGCATCTTGTAAGTCTGTTGGTAACCTTCTCCCACAAAAGCATGTGTTTACTTCATGTCTCTGTGTCACAGTTTGATAATTCCAGCAGTATTTCAAACTTTTTCATTATTATTATATCTTTTATGGCAGTCTGTATTCAATGGCCTTTATTTTTAAAGAATTATGTTTTCATTTAACTTTATTCACTTATTCATTTATCTATTTAAATGTGACCCAAGAGGGACAGAGTGAGAGAGTGAGAGAGTGAGAGAGAGAGGGAAAGTGAGAAAGCAAGCCGCCAGGTCCAGGACTCAAACCGCCGTTGGCCATGCGGGAGTCCAGTGCCCTTAACCACCATGTCACCTGCCGACCCCTGTATTCAATGACTTTTTTTTTTTTTTTTTTTTTTTGAGAGGTTTTTGCTATAGGGCGCGTGCGCTCGCCAGACAGACAGAGAGAGACAGAGAGACAGAAAGCGAGAAATCACCCCCCAGGGGGGATGGCCACGCCGCAATCCCTTCTCCTCCATTCTCCTCTCGGGATCTTGGGCACGCACGCACATGCTCCCGGCGTGAGCCCAAGCCACCGGGTCCGGGACTCGAACCGCGGTCGACTACGTGGGAGTCCAGCGACATAGCCATTACGCTAACTGCCGGTCCCAATGACTTTTGAGTTTAATGTTGTAAATGGCTTGTGGCATCATGATCTGCACCTGTGTAAGACTTCATACTTAAAAACAACGAACGTTGTTTGTGTGCTGAATGCTTCATAGACCAAGCATTCCCCTAATTTCTCTCTCTCTCTCCTTGGGCCTCTTCCGTCCCCTGAGATTTAATAATATCAAAATTAAACTAATCAATAATTCTACAATGACATCCAAGTATTAAAGTGAAAGGAAGTGTCTCACTTTTTTTCACTGCACATGAAAATACTAGAAATGTTTAAGCTTAGTGAGGAAGGCATTCAAAAGTGAATATAGATTCAAAAAAGTAGACCTTTTACACCACTCAAGTAGCCAAATTGCGGCGAGGGGGCAAGTTCTTGAAGGAAAAGTGCTTCTTCAGTGAATCTGTGCATAACCAGCAGTTAGCATAATGGCTATGTGGCTGGACTCCCATGTAGTCGACCGTGGTTTGAGTCCCAGGCCTGGTGGCTTAAAACTCACGCTGGGCACATGTGCATGCATACCCAAGATCTAGAGAGGAGAATGGAGGAGAAGGGATTGTGATGTGGCCATCCCCCCCGGGAGGTGGTTTCTCGCTTTCTGTCTCTCTATCTTTCTGGCGAACGCATGCGCCCTATGACAAAAACCTCTCAAAAAAAAAAAAAAAAAAAAAAAAAAAAAAAAAAAAAAAAAAAAAAAAAAAAAAAAGACAAGAAAAGAAAGTGAAACAGCTCTATTGCTGATATAGAGAATGTTTTAGTAGTCTAGACAGATCAAATTAACCACAGCATTCTACTAAGCAAAAGCCTGAGGCCACAAGTCCATAAATCTATGAGGGCTGAGAGAGGTGAGAAAGCTATAAGAGAAACATCTGAAGCTAACAGAGGTTGTTTCATGAAGTTTAAGGAATAGCCATCCACATGACATGAAAGTGCAATTGCTAAAATAATTGATGAAGAAGGCTATACTAAACAACAGACAGGCAATGTGGACCAACCACCTTGTACTATAGGAAAACGTTGTTTAGGACATTTATAGCTAGAGACAAGAAGTCCCTGGTTTCAAAGTTTCATAGGAAAGGATGACTCTCTTGTTAGAGGTTAATGCAGCTGATGACTTCAAGTTGGAGCCAGTGGTCTTTAATCATTCTAGAGATCTAACGCCTTTTAGAATGATGATGAGGCTACACTGCTTTTGCTTTATAAATGGAATGACAAAGCCTAGATGATAACACATTTCTTTACAGCATGGTTTACTGATATTTTAAGCCCACTGCTGAGAACTACTACTCAAAAGATAAATATTTATTCCCAAGTATTACTATTCATTGACAACGTACCTGATTACCAAAGAGCTCTGCTGGAGATGTACAAGATTAATATTGTTTAATGTTGTTTCATGCCTGCTAACACAGTGTCCTCTCTACAAGCACACAGATCAAGAAGTAATTTTGACTTTATATCATATATATATGATATATGTGATTGAACAATAGAACATATAGATGATATATTATTGTAGTATTACATGTAATAATATATAATTACATTATATATTATGACATTAATATATATGTTATAGTATTATAATATATACCAAAGCAACATAACATTATATTATTATAATATATAACAGTATTATTATATATAATAATATATATGTCATATTGCTAAATCATCTTAATAAATTGGTACCACTTAATGCTATAAATAGCACTGAATGAAAATCTCCAATTCCTAGACAATTGCCAACTCTCTAGACCATACTTTAAATAAATTATTAAAGTTTGATGGATTAAAATTTATCTTCTCAATACACATATGAAAATTATCAACATTAATTTTAAAAAATATGTTTATTGCTCACTGTTTATATTGTTTGTCCACTTAATTAAGGTATTATTTTTCTTTTTGGTATATAAGAGTCATTTCATAGATAAATATGCACGTGTCTTTTTAGTTCATCATGGTCCCTTGAATTATTCATCTCTCATACTCAGATCTGAGATGGGCAGATTTACCCAGAATAAATTTGAAATAAATCCTAGTTACTAGAAAAATAAATTCTCTTTTCTTTCACTCTCAGAGGACCCCTATTCTTTTTTATTTCCATATGTCTGTGCTAGGAAAGCCCTTGAATGGGCTGTCTGTGGTAGCATGCACTAGTAGACTATGCTAGTCAAGAGGTGGAGGCCACATGGGAGCTCTGGGTTTGAAAGCTAGTTCACCCTAAAAGCCCCGTGTAGTGGTCCCTGCATGTCCTGCCCCCTACTCAGGAGCTGAAAGGAAGATCGCCAAGTTTGGGACCTGCATGGGCTAGTGAGACTCTGTCTGAAAGAGTTGGGCTTGCTGGGCCCCTCCTGTAGACCCGGTTATTCAGAAGACTGAGACAGGAGAATCACAACACAAAAAAACTCTAAGTTAAACAAAACAAAGCAAAAACATGACTAGTACAAGGAGATGATGACTATGAACTTTAATGGAATGAAATGTAGTGAAATTATTCAATAGTCCTGTTAAAGTTCTCACTGCAGTAATTTGGAATAAGTGAATAAATATTATTATCCTATTTTGAACTTTTCTAGTATAATTCATGGTGGCTATCTGCCAATATTAGCTCATTGATTAATATAATTTCTGATTAGTAAAGAAGCTGACTGGAGTTACATGTCCTTAGAACTACAAGTAGATTTAACTGATTTGCCAGAAAGGAACTTACTGAATAATTTGATGTTTATTCCAGGAGATAAGTTCTTTTTAGGGACTGGCACGGAAACATATATATTCCGGTTTGTAATCAAACATTCTAAAATTAATTCAAGCCCTTTGAATGGGATTTATTTCAGCATTTACCTAGTAAACACTTGGGTACTGTCTTGATTGTGCAAAATAAACTGTGATGGAACTGACAGGGCAGTGCTTAGTTTATCAGTGTCGAGACAAACGTGTATGATCCTGGAACATGATGATATTTACTGAAAAAAATTAGATACTTCCAATTTGATAGGTCTTTTGGAAGCTAGTGGAAAAGAGTTTTAGAATTCAGAATTAGAGCTGAGATGATTTACTTAGTAAAGTTTTTCCAATAAATTATTTCATTTGATTTAATTTATTCTGCTTTTAAATCACTTTAAAAGACCTCGGACAATCTACATGTGATATGATTATGATGTTCTGTTCTGGTCCGTTTAAAGATGAGCTTTTTTACTCAATGAACAGGAGTTAATAAAGTGAGGGCAGTATGTAAGCATGAGAACTGAAGCTGTAGCAAGAGGCTGGAATTTGAGGTAATGGAAATTCCCACTTCAAACAATGTTTTTACTAAAATTAGCTTTTCTGAGAAGACAGGCTGTTAATATGGATCACTAGTAATAAGATTTTTTCATGAGAAAAAGACAGATAAACACATTCAACAAGATCTCATGCTGTGGCCTCCTAGCCTTTCCTAGCCAGCTGGGATCTTGGGCATGCACTTCCACACTTGGCATGTGCTAGTGGACCCAGAAGTAGAACCCTCAACCTTCCAAATGGCTTCCAGCATTGCGGAGTGTTGTGTTATTGGTGCACCATGTCTGTTGCTGCAGCTCTTTCATCTTTGAGGTAATGATAGCCACCCCCTCCTTTAATGGGTATCCTGATTACGGCATGAATATGATAATGCTGGAGAAGATCGGAGGCAGCATGACTAAGGGGAGAAGTCTCTGCATTCTCTTGTAGATGATGCACTCAGTTTATATGTCTAGAAGAATTCACTTGATGTTCCTAGAACTCAGTTACCTAAAATGCAAAGCGAGAAAGGTGAATGGGACGCTGCCAGGGACCCTTTCTGTATCTTCTGGTACTTTTACTTCAATCTCATTATCTATCAATCAGTTCTTCCAACTCATTTGGCTAGAATCTGTTTCTCCCTCTGCCTCAATAGTAATAAATCTCCATGTGTGATTAATTCAAGTTAAAAATTTTGACTAGTACACTGGATCTAGCCTTTTTCTTCTGGTCTTCTAAAAGGGTTCATGTCTACAATTTTCCCCCCTGTATCTCCATAGCCACTAGATGATTACCATTATCACAAAAACCTATCTGAATGCACTCAAATCACCTTTCATTCACTCCAAGAATAAAAATTGCAATTACAACAACCACCACAAGAATGAGAGGTACCTTGGACCCATTTATATGTTCCTGAACATCATGGGCAGAAACTTTATTGGAGCACTGTTAATTGAATCTCAGGCTAAATCACATACCTAATATTGAATCACATATTAAACCTGCAAAGAGAGCCTTTCAGAGTTAAAAATGCAAAACAGGAATTTGGAAGCCACTGCAGATAGAACTTTTAAAAATAACTTTTGTACAGAGCAGCTTCTGGTGTGGTTGTCCTATTTAAAGAGAACCATTAGTACTATCCTAATAACAAAAGCAATGACCAGAGCAAGAATTTACCAAAATTTTGCCTTTGGCAACCTGAGAAGTAGGATGCTGTGCTTAGGGATAGAAACAATTAATTTTGTCTCCCTGCGTTAGACTTACCATTTACGTTTAATAGTCCGGAGCTCACAGTATCTGCTGACTATCCACAGACTGTCCACAGACTGGACTAGAAGCAGCCCATCCTTTTATAGCAGCTGCATTCCATCCATGGCACACTTTTCATAGACTATTAAGAAATTCATAAAGGTAAAACTCATAACATTAAAGGAAAACATCTTGGAGGTCAGCAGGTAGCATGATGGTTAGGGGTCTGGATTCCCACATGGCTGACCTTGATTCGAGTTTCAGAGCTGGCAGCTTGAGTATAAAGCTGGGCACATGTATATGCTTGCCCAAATTCCTAGGAGGAGAATAGAGGAGAAGGTATTGCAGCATGGCAACCCTCCTGGGGTGTGATTTCTCACTTTCCCTGTCTCTATCTCTCCCTGACAAGCACACATGCCCTATGACAAAAACAAACAAACAAACAAAAAAAAAAAACAAAAAACAAAAAAAACAAAACAAAGAAAAACAAACAAAATAAAACTCAGGAACCTTATTGGGGAACATGGTTGTTTAGGGCCAAATGTTCTGGTTTAATATAAGAACAATTGAAATTGAATTGAATAAGAACAATTGAATTCCTTTAAGTGATTTAAAATCTTGATAGAATTTGCATCTGACTACCCACTTTTGCCTACTTTTACACTCTTACTATCAATTCTGGTATTACTCCGTTTTAGTATTCTCTTCTAACTAGTTCATTACGCCAGGGTCTTGCTCCCTGTTGATCTTTGGTGATGTTTGGGTTATGAGCTTTGAAAACATGAGAAACTATATAGATGGAGGAAAAAGCATTCAATTGAAGCAAGATATTATTATTAGCCCCATTTTAGAGATGATAAAACCATGGCACAGAGATATTAAATAACTTGCTCAATGTTACATAGCTAGTAAATAGAAGACTGAGATTCTAATACAGGAAGTCTGGTTTTTGTTTTTGTTTTGCCATAGAGTGTGTGTGCTTGCCTCTGGTTTTGCTTTTAGTTCATAGAGGTCACACCTGATAATACTGCCAGGATTATTATTAATCAGTAAGTGTTCACTGGACACCTATTAAGCACATGACAAATGAGGGTACTTCACGAAGGTCATGGAAAAATCAAATTAAAATACAAGTTTATTTTGGTACAAAAAACCCTTTGAAATCATGAATACTTTTTTCATACTGATATTCTACATTCACTGATAGAGAAGAGGGTAATGTACATGCCAAAGAGTTTTCATTATTAGAGCTAATTTAGTCTTGAGAGTGAGAAATTCATTATTTATTTAATTTGAACTTGTGAAATAGGGCAACAGCCCTATTTCATTTACCTTAAAGATTGTGTCCAGAGGGAATATGTTATACACTGCTATTTATAGTGTAGGGCACAGAGTAGGATGTGCCAGAAACAATGTAAATGTAAGGAGCTGTCAGATCACAGGGCAAAATAAGAGCTGAAGTCAATAAGGAAGGATTTGAGTACAAGGAGATAGTATTACACTTCAGTTTTGAAGGCTAGGTGGTGTATGAACACAATTGACATAAGGCTATGATGAGGGAAGGACATTACAGGAAGCTGAGGGACAACTTTAGAGGAAAGAGTGTAATTCTCTTTCACTGTTGCATGTTGAGTAGAGGTATACTGAGATTGGAAAAGTAAGTTGACCAATCACAGAGGATCTTGAGGAAAAAGAAAATCTAACTATCATTTACTGAGTACCTAATACTTACCATTTTGCATACTTTCTCTCATGTAATTCTCACAACCACGGAGAGTTCTGGAGTTTTCTATTTATTCTGTCAAAGAAAAAAACTGAAGCCAAGATAGAATGAGGAATTTTCTCAGATGAATTACTAATGTACTAGGATCCAAATCCAGGGTTGCCTGAATCTCAGTGTTTTATTTTCATCCCATCATCATCTCTTTCTTCTGAAGCCAATGAGGAACCATTCAAGATTTCTTAGAAGGGGAGTACATGATTCCTGGCACCAGTTTTCCTAAACAGTTAGAAGGAGGCAAGAATAACAGATACTAATGTCCTTCAGCAAGGCATTGGCAGAGGAATGGAATGGAGAATCAGAAATGATCTGCAAGACACAGTGGACTTAATTACCTCAAGTTTCAGTTTTGTATAGATCTTGCAGCAGCAAAGTAGGAGGCATTCGTGTACACCAAGTCGTTCACCTATCTCTAGCTCCGAATTTTGTGAGTAAACCCAGTTTCCATCATTGCACTGCTGCTTTTCATAATCCCAGACCTTTCCTTGAGCTCTTGTCTTCATTTCCACTTTCTTATGAGGGTTCTGCATTAAAACACAAACATTAAAACAGAAACACATTGCATTAAATAAAATCTGCCCATAAGTTCCTGGCATCAGACTTTCAATGGAATGTGTGTTCTTATGGATGTCAGTGCTCGCTCTCTTGGGGTTATTACAGCATGTTATGTGAATGCTGTCCTATTGCCCAGAGAAAAGAACCTGGAAGAGGGGTTCTCAGGCAGTTGTGTGGGGAGTTAAGGAGAAAAAGGGCAGGGGCGGGAAGGTGTTGTAGTTTTGATTTAATTCTAGCTCAGTATCACTTTATGTGTGTCCTATGGTCAGAAATAGTGGGATTGACTGTCCTAAGAGCCCTTCAGTTAAGGATAAAGCAGACAGTGTTCCATAAGGGTGATCAAATAAAACAAACCACGTAATTGTTCTTGTCATTCCTTACTCTCGTCTTCCCCATATTACTAGAAATATTGGACACATTTTATCAGTTTTTCCTTGAAGTTTTTATAAGCATATGTACCCCTTATGAGCAGTGGAACAAGACAGCACTGAGTTACTTGATATGGAATCTTTACTTTGTCCTGTGGGGGTGTTTTTCAGCTGAGTTGGTAGACATAGTAGCCTAAAGTAGGCCTTTGTGACTAATACCAGTGCATTTTCCAGTCACTTGAAACCACAAGAGTAACAACATAACCAAAACCACTACTAAGTACTAAAAAAGTAAAATAAAATTATTATTTGAGCAATTGGGAGGGGAAACCTTCTATAAGTCACTATTTAAAATACCTAGAAAAACTTGCTCTGAAGTCTAATTTGATATTTATGGTTCCTTTAATTCTCACAAAATTAGTATGTGAACTTGAACAGATTTTGTTTCCACTGATAACCTTTAGAAACTTGGCAGCTTTGGCTGCTAAAGGAATAGCAAGTTGGATAATGAGCTTTCTTATAAATCTCAAGCCTAATTTTAACATAGTTGCCGTGGGTTAGGATGTAGGCAAAACTTCATTAGTAGAAGCAGATACTTTGTTTTTCTATGGCCATTTCTTTTCCTTAACACCCAGGCATTTTAGAAACCTCCAAAGCAGTACATTTTAATGAATTTGATGTTTCCCAAGACTGCTTCACACAGACATTTCCATGCTAATTGTTGCAAAATCCAGGAATTCCTTAGGCATTGGGTTAGCTTTAAGCAAAATATTCTCATTAAAGTGTTAGAAATTCTTGAGTTAAACAATTTAGGTAAATCAATCTTATAGAGAAAAAAAAAATAGTGATTTTGGGGCCAGCAGGTGGTGTGATGGTTAAACCATTGCACTCCCACATGGCGAACCATGATTCAAATCCCAATTCTGGAGGTTTGAAAATCACACCAGACATGTGTGTGAGCGTGCCCAAAATCCTAGGAGAATAATGGAGGAGAAGGGGTTGCAGTATGACTATCCTCTCTTGGGGGTGATTTCTCACTTTCACTGTTTCTCTCTGTCTCTTTGTGGCAAGCAACACACCCTATGGCAAAAATCTTTAAAAAAAAAAAAAAAGAGAGAGAGATAAATTACTGATTTTGGCCAAAGCTTTAATGTCTTAGCAGTTCAAGATTCCTCTGAATTTCCTCATAGACCTCTTAGACCTAGAAAAATATTTTTTTCCCAAATATGAATGTGCACTCGTTATGGTTTCCAGGTATAACGTAGAATCTCAATGGTCCCTCTAGACTGAGAAACCTCAGATGATGAGCAGGAATTATCACTCCTCTACGTGTCAAAAACCAAAATTCAGTTAAGCTTGTGAACAAGAGCATGAGGTGAAAGAGAGCGTGGCTGGTGTTTTTGCAGGATGCTAAAAACAAAGATCAAGAATATCCCCAGTTCTTTCGAAGGCATTCCGTTTTTCATTCACATCCTAGAGTCACTGCCAGAATAAGGAGGTTAGTGTTAATGGAAATTGGTGGCAGGAGTTGCTGAAGGGATTAGTGGCAGATACAGTGGAGGTGAGTGATGCTAGGGCAATGAAGTGAGGATATGATGACACACAGGAAAATGTCACTTTTTCCTATTCTGGCTGTTCACAGCTTTCTCATTCTCTTGGTCATTACCTCTTTCACCATGACACTATGGCTGGAGGTACAGTGGCTGAAGCCAGGGCTCTTTCCAATTTTCCATCCTCCGGTGCTGTGTGACATTATGTGCTTTTGATGCTGCCTGGGAGTTCCTTACTTGTTTGGAAACAGTCTTTCTGGAATAGTTGCCAAACACATACTGAGCATCTACTACCGTCTGCATAAAAGTGTAGATTACACAGACCCATGATCAGAAGGCATGAAGACAGGTATTTGGGCTATTCTGATGCAGGGTGGCAATCATGGAGGCAGGCCCACGGGGCTATGAAAGTGTAAGGCAGGAAGCCGCTGTGGCCTTGCCAGCTGTCCGGAAGCAGGTGCTGCCTTTCTACGCCTGCTTCCTCTTTGTGGCTCAGACTTTGTCCAAGGAAAGTCTTCAGTAGTGGGAAGCAATCTAGAAAGGTTGTTATCAAGGAAGAATTTCCACAAGTGAATGTGCATTATTAGAACTAATAAGAATCCCATCCTGCCCCCACACCCCCGTCCTATCCCCTTTGCAATCCATTAAGTCAAAAAACAGCAGGGAAAAGCCACAGTGTGTCACTACAAAGACTCTTGGGGCAAAAGGCAGTTGATTTCTCTCTGAACTAAATCTGACCTTTGTTTAGTGAGTTTTCTTTGTGTATGTGCCTTCTCTGGTCTTTTCCCAGCATCCTTTTACTCTCAGGAACAGAGGACTGTGACTCTTTCACCGGGTTAAAATAACAACAGTAGCTCAATTTAAGGCTGAATTTTGCTGAGTGACATGCTCTCTGTAACTCATCTGCATCAGCAGGGGTTGGGGGTAGGGGATTCTACCATTAGCTTCCAGCATGTTGTTGAACCTGTCAAGGCAATTAAGTCTCTTTTGTTCTTTTACGTTGATATAAACATTTCACTCTTTCCCTTCTCAGTCATCCCCTCTTCTTTCCTTCACTCCCACTCTGTTACTAAATTGTTTCCAGCATTCCCGGGACCATTTCCTCCCCATTCCATCTCAGATCTTTGACCCATGTTTGAAACTCCATCTGGCTCTTTTAGGACCTGTGGATCCCAGCAGTTTTTGCCTTGCTTCAGAGCCTGCTTTTACTTCCTTTGGGGGAAGAGGGAGGTCCATAATAGATATCCATTGTCTTCACTGGGAGGTTAAGAGACCCTCTATGAAAAAACATACAAATGCTACAAATTTGTTGTACACAAGAGAATATAGCTTATTGCTATCTTATTAGTAAAGGTCTATGTCTTCACTAAGTCAGTGAACAGACATAAGCTAAAACTTATATGCACAAAACATTTTGCTGGCCCCTTGAAGCTATGTGTAGAAGAATATGCAGTCCTCTAAATTACATTAAGTTAGGAACTACCGAGATGGTAGTAAGACTTTCCATACTCTTCCTCATTATTGGGCAGGGGGTGCAGAGGGGGCAGCGGTCGTACTGTTTTTTTCTTGCTCCCGCTACTTTTCTGTCTCTAATATTCCCAAATTCCACCAGCAAACACCAAATTCTTTTCTCATTATGGTTCTTTCAGTTTGAAGGTCAATTATAAGTGTGTGCTGGGAGTGATTGAAAAAGAGATGAGAAGAAGGGAGAGAAGCCCCCAGCAGGGACCTTCCCTCATTTCCTTACAATGCGAAGGAAGGTTTCTACCATGGAATACATTTCCTGTTTCTTCACATTTTTTTCACTCCTATGTCTCTATGGAAAAATGTTCTTGGCAGCCAAAGTTTGGATTTTTAATGAAATAATAGATTTTAAATTTTGTCTAAAAAAGACTTCTCATCTACAGCACTGTTGCTTGCCCCATCCTTCCCTCTACAGGACTCTGTGATAAAGTGTGGCAGCTTCTGTCTCTTTCTATCCTCTTGCCCCACCCTTTTTCTGAACAGGCACACATAGGAAACCCCTGAGTCAAGTTCTTGCTCCCAATACAAAGTAATTCAGGATTTTCTTCCCAGAAGACTGGAGAAAGGATCAGCCCTGGAAGAAGCAAGGCCTGAGACACAACTGTAAGAGTGATGGAAGAAGGTCATTTCAGACCTGACCAGACATCAGAACCCGCAGGATTCAGCCCTATCTAAGGAACTTCACCTCTTACAGCTCTTACTCCTAACCCTGAAAACCTGTGCTTCTCAAAATTTCACAGGCATACACATCACATGGGAGATGTTAAAATGCAATTTCAGTTCAGTAGGTCTGGACTGGAGTTTGTGATGAACATTTCTAACAAGTTCCCAGGTCATGTCCTTGCGTGCGGTCCGAGACTCACAGTCTATGTCACAAGACTGTAAACTACCCATCATTATGTACAAGGACACAGGATAAGACAATATTTAAAGTTAAACCTTTCTCTTTTTTTCAACCAGTGATTTATGGGTAGTGCACACTTCCCACTTTAAATTCCATCTCCTTCTGCTCTAGTTCCCCCCCTTCCCCTCCTCCAGGGTCTGAAGGGTTGGCAGCAGCTTCATCAGGCCTCTCTGCTATAAATGAACCTAAGTTACCCTGGGATGAGGTCACATTTTCCGAAAACGTGTTTCTAGTCTGTGGTGAAGGGGGAGGGTCTGTTTGAACATTTGATGCCGGGCAAGTGTAGCCTTTGTAAGACAGAACAGATCTGGGCAGAGCAGATTTGAGGACATTCTCTTGGCAGAGGAAGTGGGGAGGCCCAAGAAGCATGTGCTTTTCTAATTCAGCATCCTGGACTTAGAGAAATTGTTCTGTTCTGGCATGTTCAAGGCATCTAAGCAAACTGCTTTTGGTTAAGGCACTGGACTCCCACATGGCTGACCATGGTTCAAGTCCCAGTCTTGACAGCTTGAAAACCATGCTGAGCGTATGTGCATGCTTGCCCAAAAATCCCAGGAGGAGAATGCCGGAGAAGGGATTGTGGCATGGCCATACACCCAGGGGGAGATTTCTCACTTTCCTTCTTATTGTCTCTTTCTGTCTCTCTCCTTTCCAGTAAGAACACACACCCTATGACAAAAACCTTAAAAAAAATAGTAAACATTTCCCAAAAATCACTTGAAAAATACCTACAAATTTTCAGGACCAGCAGTTGGCATAATGGATGTGTCACTGGACTCCAATGTCATCAACTGCGGTTTGAATCCCGGACACCATGGTTTAAACTCATGCTGGGCGTGTGTGTGTGCATGCCCAACATCCCAAGAGGAGAATGGAGGAGAAGGGATTGCAGAGTGGCCATCCCCCCGGAGGGTGGTTTCTTGCTTTTTGTCTCTCTGTCTCTCTCTGTTTTTTTTTTTTTTTTGGTGAGCGTATGTGTCCTATAGCAAAAACCTCCCCCTCTCATTAAAAAAAAAAAAAAAAAAAAAAAAAAAAAACAACTATAGATTTTCTATTAAAGCTAATTGAGCTCATGTCTGTAGACTGAGTTCTTGGGAATACAGTTGTAAATCAAATGGAGGTGGCAGCTGCCCTCACAGGACAGCCTGCAGTTTAGATCAGGACAACGGCCACTTCACATGTTGTGTTGATCAGTTCAGGCTGCCACAACAGAATACCACAGAGTGGGTGACTTAAGAGGAATTTATTTTCTCACAGTTGTGGATGCTAGAAGTCTAAGATCAAGGTTCTTGCTGATTTGGTTTCTAATGAGGGCTCTGTCCTTTGGTGGAACAGGGCCACCTTCTTGCAATGTTTTCACATGGCCTTTCCTTGGTGTGTGTATACGAGAAACAGAAGAACAGGGAAACAGAATGAGTAGGAGACAGTGCCCTAGTGTCTCTTCTCATGAAGGTTCTAATTCTATCAGGACTTGAGGAGTCTTAAACTGCAAGTCAGCCTCTGGGTGTCCGTAGAAATACTGCAGACGTTTTCCCAGCTGCAGGTGGGATGTATTAAACATGCAGCACAGTCTTTTCCCATAAGTGCAGAACAGTGAGTTAGAAAAGCATAGACAGCTTCTCCAGTCTCCCCACTTCTTCCACCAAGGCTCAGGTCTCTACTGTATGACTTCATTTAACCGGGAATACTTCCTTAGAGGCCCTGTCTAATACAACCACATTGTAGTTGGGACTTCAGCATATGAATTTGAGGGAAGGAGCACAGACATTCAGTTCCTAGCACAACTGAACACAAATAAAACCTAATTACAAACTATCATACATGCCAAGAAGAAAAAGGATGTTCTTTTTAGAGCTGTGTTCCTTGGAATTGCTTTATAAGGACTATAAAGGATTTAGTGGATTGTTATCCACTAAAAATGTAAATCAGAAGAGCCAGGAGAATAAAACTGAGAATGATATTGTATTCTGTATCCTTTTTTTTTTGAGACCCAGAGTCTATTTTGTTTATACTTGTCTCAACGCCCACATAATCATCCTTTACTTCCTCCGCGTGAACATGATCACTCTGTGAAATGTGACTATAACCATTGCCTGACTCTTGAAATGTAATTACTAGTCGCCTAACATATCTAAATGCTAGACCTTTTGGTATTCAGTGAAACTAGAGAAAGGGGAAAAAATAGCACTTCCTGTCTGGCAGGAGTTTCTTTCCCATAATTTCATTTACATTTTGTTTAGCATCTAGAAGCTCTTGTTACAATAAACTGAAAACATTTTGGTTGTGACGGTTGTTATGGAAGAAAGAGGGGTAAGGCCTGGTCGCAGTGGTGCAGGAGGCAGGGGCCATGCTGGAGCCACACGGCTCCAGGTCGACCTGACACATACCTGGTGTCTTCGGTCCTGCCTGGCTAGAAGGGTGAGGGTAACCCCATGCCACTGTCAAGGATGCCTATTTCCATCTCTCTCGCTCGTGAAAGAAATAGAATAGATTTTTTAAAAAGTCGAAGGGGTGAAATTAAGAGTGCATCCATGTGAACTGAAACTTCTCAAAATGAGCTTTTATAGTGTCCCTCTTTGTCAGAAAAAGATCAACTTGCAAGAGTTTTTAAAGTTTTTATCCAAACCCAAACAGACTTGGATAAGTAAGGAAACTGCTAAACACAAAACCATTTATTATGTGTACCTTGTTATTATTTCCAACTCCAAATGTTCTGCTAAAACTTGTTTACAAGCACAGAGGCCAGTTCTCTCCCTAACGTGTGATGCACATGTTACACATTCCTGCTTCTCTTGGAAAAGATGGGGTTTGATCGATCGATTGATTGATTGATTGAAGCCCCTCCCTCAGAGTACAAGAAAGGTGTACATCCCATCTCGACTACCAAGGGAAAGAGAAAAAGTTGGGAAGGCCTAATGAACATGGAATTTGACTTTCCTGCTGTACTTCTTGTGGGATGATCCTTGGATAATTGGATTTATTTGGGATCCCTTGCCGTTTAAGAGGGATTTTGAAAAAAAGTTATTTCAAGATGGAGAATGGAATAGTGAGGGATCATACAACTCTATAATGTGAAGAGAGGGAAATTTTAAACTTAGTTCCTTTCATTCCATCCCATCATACTGGAGAGAATCTGGGGCTCGGGGCAGTACCTGGGGTTGTCCTGGAATACCTGATGGACAGTCAGGCAGAATACAAGAAGGGCTGCAAAACTCGGGTTAATAGGTTGGATATTCAGAATCATAAAAGTTACACAATGTGAGAAAGAGCTTTACAATAGCTGAAGGGCAGACCCCATAGCACAGAGGTTGGCAGTGCCAGATGCAAGAGTAAGCCGGATTACATGTGTGCCCAGTCACCGTCAACCACCAGATCCTGGCAGCGTGAGGAATGTGTGCCCAGGATCCGGAGGAGTTGGAGAACTGGAGGAGAAAGGGACTGCAGCCTGACCAGTGTGCTGTCTCCTCCCCTCTCTCTCCCACACACACACATGTGGCACGCATACACCTTCTGACATAAAGAAAAAAAAATACAGTAGGGGAGGAGTGATTCTGACTTCTCTACAGGGGTGCATTCAAAGCTGGGTAACCAGTAAGGTATTTACTTGATAACGAGCAGCTTAGAATCAAAGTTGGATACTTCTTTTGATGGAGGCTGCCAGGTCAGTCTGAAGGAGGTGATGGCTTCATCAGATCTGAGATTAAGTCCACTTACCTCTAAATTATTCAAGATGCAAGATCCTCAGATTATGATCTTCTTTTGAACACCATAGTTACATAAACCAGCTGCTATTTATTGTCTAAATCACTTTGCTGACATAAATTAGACATTTAGAAACTAACTACTGGGTGGGGGGATGTAAGGGTCTCTGATAAGCCATTATGTCTGTGACTTCACTATTACACTCCTGGTCTCAGAGTATAATGTAATAGAGTGGTTAAGAACATAAGAGAAAAAACAAATCCAGAGATAGCACCCAGATATATGGTCAATTGATTTCCAATTAATGTACCAAAGCAATTCAACAGACAAAAAATATTTTCTCAGTAAATGGTGGTGGAAAATTTGGATAGCACTATGCAAAATAATAATTAAAGACACTCAGTTCTTACATAACATATAAAAATTAACTCAAATGAAGAATAGATCTACATATAGGAGTCACAGTTACAAAACAAGAGAATATCTTAGTAACTTTGGATATGGCAATTTTTTCTTAAATAGGACATGAACTACACAAACTAAAAAAGAAAAAAATAATCAACAGATGACATCCATCAAAATTAAAAATAGCTATTTTACAAAAGTCACTGTTATAAAAATAAAAAGGCAGCCATAAACCAGGAGAAAATATCCATGCAATTTATGTATCTGACAGTGGTTGTGTATCTAGAATATATAAAGAACTCTTCCAACTCAGTAATAATAAAACCCAGCTTAGAAACCAGCAAAATATTTAAACAGGCACTCCATCAAAGCTGATATATGGATGAACAATGACCAATTAATACTTGAAAAATAAGATTAAAGAAATTAAAATCTTATGTAGGAATGTTTTTAGCAGCTTTATTTTTAAAAGTAAAACATTGGAAACAGATGTCCATCCACAAGTTTATAGCAAAGCAAGTTGCGGTGTTCCTGTACAGCAGAATACTATTCAGGAAAAAAAAGGAATAAAATTCTGATATATGCACCAATGTGGTTGAATCTCAGTCTTCTGCTGAGTGAAAGAATCCAGATAAAGACATATATGCTGTATCATTCTTTGTAGATAAAATTCTAAAAAAAAAAGTTAAAAATCAAACAAAATTGTAGTCTGGAAAGCAGATCAGTGGTTTTCTCAGCATCAGCAAAGAAAGAGATGAATTACGAAGTGGGGCGAGGAATCATTATCTTGATTGCAGTATGTTTTCATGGGTGAATACGTATGTCAAAACCCATTCAATTGTAGTTTTTGATATTTGCAGTTGGTCATCAATTATACCTCAGTGAAGAGAGATAGACACATATGTGTATATCTGTGTACACATATATAGATGAATGTATGTGTATACACATATGCGTGCATGTGCGTATGCATATATATGTATACCATACATCTGTCTACATATATATGAACATATTTATGTGCATATACACAGTCACATGTTCTTAGGCCAAGTGAATAGCCTTTCTAAGCTTACGTTTGTATAGATTGGAGATAGACTGTTACTTAGTTTATGGTAAACAGTAGTACCAAGTGCCAAGCAAGATCTCAATTAAGTAATTAAGTGTTAGGTAAAATTATTATCCTGTACTAAGTAAAAGTAGTAATGCACGTCTTCTAAACCTTACTGATTTGTCTATTCTGCCTCGGCATTTTTCCTTTGTTTTTGAGAGTGTCCATTACCAGGAAAGAAATTGTGTTCTCTCAAAAACTGTTTCTAGTGTTCGGGAGTTTTTTTCCGTGTTGTTTTTAGAAGATCTGACTCCTCTGAAAGTGTGACTAGAACAAATGGATGAAGAAGGCTTTTACAATGGCATTCCCAGGCCTGAGAGGGGAAGTCTTTGGGCTCAGAAATTTTCCATCCTCCTCCACAGCTGAAATGCCTCCCTTGGCTGAAGTGCCTTCCTCAGCATTTCTGTTTTGAACACTTTTTCTTGGGGGATCCTAACCCAGCTGCAAGAATTCACTGTGGGCTGGAGTCTGGCAGATTAGATCTTAGGGAGGAAAAGGGATTTGAAAGTAATGTTTGTTCTTAAAATGACAAACAAGTATTGCAGGTTTTTATTATTTTCTGTATTCCAGTTAAATCGTTGAAGATTTCACAGATCAACTACAAGACTATTGGATTTGACAAATGGCAAATTTCCTTTTCTTCTTTTAATTTTGTAAGTATTGGGTCGTCGGGAAAGTCATGATGCATTTTTACACAGGAAAACATAGAAAAATATGCATGACTTTCCCGAGGACGTAATAAAATGCACTGAACTATAACTTTTTAAAATCAGTTTCTCTTTAAGTAAGATCCTGTTATTACAGCTACTAAGTGTCCAGGGTTCATTTCCTACTAAGGAATCTAGGACTACATTCAGAAGGTTGAGCACACTACCCTTTTCTGTGTGTGTGTGTGTGTGTGTGTGTGTGAGACAGATACAGAGACCAAGTGTCACTGCCATGATTCCCCTACCCCAGCCTCTGCAAGTTGCTGGGATTATAGGTACATGCCCCTGAACCTGGTGTTTAAGGTTGGACTGGGCCTTCGATGTGGTTCCAGACTGAAGAGCACAACGCCTTAGCCATGTTTGCCATCAGAGTTGAGCCTGTTTAGTTTTTAATCATATTACAAAATTCCTTCTGTGCTTGGCTGTCCATCATCATGACTGTGATTACTTTTTCTTCTTCTGTCTTCTAATTCTACTGTCATCCAAAGTAACCTCCTAGTTATTAACAACCTATTCCCTTCAGATCCCAACCTGTACCTAAACCGATTGTTATTAGTATTCTCCTGATTTCACATATCAGATGACAAAGGTGACATATCACATTACTCTGGTGTGCTATTTTTGATGCCATAGACAGTGAATGAACAGGAATTGCTTTATCTATAGCTGTGAGACAAACTGATTGAGTTTGTAGAAACCGTAATTGCTACAGATTAATACCTTTACTTTGGAAGGTACTTGACAGTCTTTTATTATATTCTTATATTCAGCAAGAGAAATGTTTTTTGATTAGGTTTGTAATTGCAGAACTTGTGTGCCTAGAGTTTACCTGATCTCAATTAATAAATTAGTATTAAACCAAAAGGAGTTATCTAGTAATATGCTTCAGAATACTATTCCCCATCCTCAGAGACTGATAAACTTTACATGAAATCACGATAAGATAAATTGGGACCAGCAGTTGGCATAATGGCTATGTCACTGGACTTCCATGTAGTTGACCGCGGTTCGAGTCCCGGACCCAGTGGCTTAAACTCATGCCAGGAGCATGTGTGTGTATGCCCAAGATCCTGAGAGGAGAATGGAGGAGAAGGGATTGCGGCATGGCCACCCCCCCGGGGGGTGATTTCTCGCTTTCTGTCTCTCTCTGTCTCTCTCTGCCGTTCTGGTGAACGCATGCGCCCTATAGCCAAAACCTCTCCAAAAAAAAAAAAAAAAAAAAAAAAAAAAGATAAGATAACTTTATAAGAGAAGATAACTGAGAAAATATAACCAGTTTATTCTAAAGCAGAATCTCTGTGATAGATGATGAATGAAACCTAGTGGACTGTGGTCCCATCACATTCTTCAGAAAAACAAAAATAATCATACAGATATAGAACTATAGAGAATTGACTTAACCATGGTTTTTATGAGTATTCAGAAGTTTTAGTAAATTATCAGGACTCGATGATATTTTTATGCCGGGGGGGGGGGGGAATTAAAGATACCTAGCTCTGCATCTATAGAAGTTTAACTTTTTCTGTGTTTATTTCTGGTGGGCACCATGTCTTAATGAAGACTTTGATAAACAGAGAAAATTAGACCTTATAATTTGAAATAATTCACTTAATAACTATCATGGAAGCTTTTTGTGGGAATGTGATTGTTGCTTTCATATATCTTAGAAGCTTTCACAGGAAAAAGAGATCACAGGGTTCTTATTTTTGTTCTTGCAAAGTACAAAACCAAAAACAATGGTGTAAGTTATAAGTGATTATATTCTCACAAGAAAAATTTCCAGAGACTGGACAGATACCTTGGGTTAATTTAGATTACACTTAGATATTTCACTGCATGCCTTGCAGATCACTATATTCACAAGGTATTTTGCAAGATTCTGAGTCTTCTGGCTTTGAGAGATATTGTACAGTTTATTTTCCTCTTGAATATTCACAATGTGCATCAACATATTAGAGACTCTGAAAGTTCACAATAAAGTACCTTGTTTACTTTATGTCAACTAATATATTGCAAATTTATTTAAACCCCAAATATTTTTCACATATTCTGGAACAAGTATGCATTAAACACACATTGGGAAATGAAATTAATGAGGTAGACCAGATGGCTGATTCCATAAAATAATTTTCTTCATGTATATCTATATATGTATGTATGTATGTATGTATGTATGTATACGTACCCACACATACCTCTGTGTGACAGAGAGTAGTATTTAAAGCTTATTTATATATTCTTGATCATTTTGGAAGAGTTTTCATAAGTGTTGATACATTTACAGTATGATGAATAAATAATCCTTTAAGTATCTCAACTGCTTTTCATCATTATTTTTCAGATTATTATTATTACTTATTCTCACTATTTTTTAAACATTCAATAGCTATATATCATTTGGTTTATAGAGAGAATTTGCCCAACATGAATACTTCTCAGAGCAGTCCAGTTGTTAATGTCTTTGTCTTGACCGATACTGATAGAATTGTGCAGGAAAAAGAAATGTAATACATTGTAAAGACATATGTGATTAAATGTAATATAAAAAATTATTATAATAATAAATAAATTTTTTAAAGGATGAATAAAAAAGGATGAAAAAAACTCAATTTCTTCACAGAAGTTACAATTTTTAATTTTTCCTCAGAGAGGTCATGAAAGCTAAAAGTATTCAACACACAACAACCATTCATCAATAGGAGAGTAAGTCTATAGTCCCAGACTGTTTTTTTTTTCCCTCTCCTTCCCGCCCTTGATATTTAGGCAAAAAGCCAGTTTCTAAAAAGTGGTATAAGAAGGCAGGAAAGAATATGAGCAAATACAGGGTAATGTCAAACTACATCTTAAACATCTGGTTTTATTTAACTGTAAGCACCATGCACATAACCTAATTAATGTGACTGAAAATAACCATGTGTCTAATGAAACATTAGGTATGCCCCACGTATGTGTATTTCTCTTTGCTAAACCCTCCTGAAACTGCTCTCATCATCACACCTTTAAGATTTAGTTATGAGTAGGATGTATTAACGTGCAGTTTCTCTTCTTCTCTTTTCTGGTTTTCTATTTTTCTTTTCATGTGGTTTTCTATCTAGACAACTACTGCTTTGGCAGAGGTTGAGGACTGAGTCACAGATGTGCCCTTACTCACGTCTTCTGTAATTTGAAGCCAGAGTGTGAAGCAAATTCCAAGACAGAAATGCTGTCTACACACATTCGCGCACATCTGCAAAGTTTCTTGTTCCTCTGGAAGATTCTGCAGTTGTTGGACTATGTAGATAAGGATTCTCTTTGATGTCTTATAATAATAATAATTTGTTTTAATGTTGTAGTACTGATCCAGAAGAAACTGCTTCCAGGATACATTACAGCTGATTTCTAGCTGTTATGTCTACTGTCCAACCAAATATTAGAAGTCTTTAATTCTTTAAGATTCTTTTTTAATAATTATTTTAATTTATTTAATTTTATTTATTTATTCATTTATTTTAATTTGATCAGAGAGAAACACACACACACACACACACACACACACACAGAGAGAGAGAGAGAGAGAGAGAGGGAAAGTGAGAAAGTTAAGCCACCAGGTCTGGGACTTGAACTGTGGTCGGCCATGTGGAAGTGTCCAGCGCCTTAACCACCATGTCACCTGCTGTTCCCAAGAAAGTTTTAATTCTTATAACCTCTTCCAGAAAGATATGTTTGTGAATATTTTATGTAATATTACATTCTTCAGTACAGTTAGCTGAAGAGATGAAAAGGTTTGAAATAGGCCAAAGATGATTTTTATGGCCAGGGATGTCAAGCTTAAATATCAACTCCCTCTTGTTTTTTTTTTTTTTTTTTTTTTTTTTTTTTCCATGTACTTGGTTACTAATGTCATGGTACAAGGATCTGTAATAAAATGAAGCAAAATCTAGTGCAATTATTGTCTCACCATTTTTAAGTTAGCAGAAATCATTTTTTTTTTTTTTGAAGAGATTTTTGCTATAGGGCGTGTGTGCTCGCCAGACAGACAGAGAGAGACAGAAAGTGAGAAATCACCCCCCAATGGGGATGGCCACGCCGCAATCCCTTCTCCTCCATTCTCCTCTCGGGATCTTGGGCACGCACGCACACGCGCCTGGCATGAGTTTAAGCCACCGGGTCCAGGACGCGAACTGCGGTCGACTACATGGGAGTTCAGCGACATAGCCATTACGCTAACTGCTGGTCCCAGCAGAAATCATTTTTAAAATGAAGTGTCTTAAATGATTGTGACTTAAGAAGAAAAGATGTTTAATTGGCACAAAAATGAAAAGTAATTTGTTGATGATAATGTATAAGATAATGGCTTTGTCTTGACTGGTATGCACTGTATTTGTGCTGGTAGAAAAAGTATGTTTTGTACACTGTAAAGATGTATGATGATTAAATGTAATTAATGAATATAAAAACGAAAATAATAATGAGAAATGAAGCATTGCTGTGGTGCAGCTGTTGCTGTCCATATCTTGCAGCTCTTGAGACATCTCCAAGGTACCTGCAGAAACTCAATGTTGCAACCATTGCTCTAGAGGATGGGAAATTGGATGGCCAGGCACATCTGGGAGGACACACTGAGCTTTCTGTGTTGAAATAAAAGGCAAATTGAGGTCAACTGCCTCAGCACTCCCCCCAAAATTACTTCCCAATTTTGAACAATACGGCCTATTATATATTTTGTTTCTTGCATTGCCACTTTATCCCAAACCAGTGAACTATAAGAACATATTCATAGATCAGATTTGCCAGGTAGCATTATGCCTCAGAACCATCTAAAGCTTTTCAAAGCACAGGTTTCTGGACCACATCGCTGGAGGTTCTGATTTTTTGATAGATATTAGGTTGGTCTCTGGCATCTGCATCCAAAAAATGAAAATAAATTAAAAAAACTTTCAGAGGTGAATCTTTTGCGCCCCTCAGATAAGCAACTACTGACTTTAGATTTCTTATCTTCTTTCCCACAAAAAGATCTTACCAAACACTTGGTCTTTAGTTCCATATAGTAAGTACATTTGATTGCCACTGATGCTTATACTTGAGAAAAAGAAAATGAAAGATATAGTTTATCATTTTATTCTTTTTTTAAAGAATTATTTATTTATTTTATCCACTTGTTGTTATTATTTTTAATTTAACCGGAGAGAGAAAGGGAAAGAGAGAAAGCAAACTGCCTAGTCCGGGACCCGAACTGAAGTTGGCCCATGTGTGAATCCAGTGCTTTAACCACCACGCCACCTGCTGCCCCCTATAATTTTATTCTTTATGTCTTTTTTTTCTTTAACATTTCAGATCATTGCAATTCTGTCTGCTACTTATTGTGTGTCTACTACAAGAAAAAAAATGAGATTAAAAAGAGTAAGGTAAAATATTGCTATAAGGAGGAAGATGTATTCAACGATCTAGAACTTTAAAAAAAATCACATTATTGGGGCGAGCAAGTGGTGTCATGGTTAAGGCGCTGGACCTAACATCTTGACATGGATTGAAAATCATGTCGCACACGTGTGTTTGTGTGCCCAAAATCATGAGAGGAGAAGGGACTGTGTAGCCATCACCCTAAGGAGTGATTTCTTACTTTTTCTCTCTTTGTCTTTCTCTAGTGAGCTCACATGCCCTATTACCAAAATAAATAAATAAATAAATAAATAAATAAACAAAAATCACATTGTTGTACATATCATACGCAGTAGAGTGAAAATATAGTTCATTGTCAATTCACAATTAACTCATGGGGTTGACTGTGACTAGATGGATCTGGCAAGAATTCATGGGATATGTGATAATTGTGTCCTTCCTTAAAAGATGAGTAGATCTCTGTGTTGTGCTGGTAGGAACAAGTAGAGAAAGGAGTTTAAAGCAGAAGAAATGAACCAGTACGGAAGATGGCATTTTGTGGCATGTTGGGGGGATGATGAGTAGAGTGATGTCACTTATCAGAAAAAAATAAGAAAAGAACCCCTTTTAAAAACATTTTGCTTAGGGACCAGCAGGTAGCATGGTAGTTAAGGCTCTGGACAATCCCACATGGCCAATCACAGTTCAAGTCCCAGACATGGTGGCTTGTTTTCTTACTTTCCCTCTTTCTCTCTCTTTTATTTTATTCTCTCTCTCTCTCTCTCTCTGTGTGTGTGTGTGTGTGTGTGTGTGTGTGTGTATGTGTGTGTGTGTGTGTGTGGTCAAATTTAAATAAATGAATGAATAAATAAAATTAAATAATCCTTTAAAAATATTTTGTTCTAGGGCATGTGCACTCACTAGAGAGAGACAGTGGTGAAGGGAAGTGGTGAGAAAGCACTCCTGGGAGTATGGCTACACTGCAGTCCCTTCTGCCATATTCTTTTTTCCAGATTTGGGGCCCACATGTACACTTTTCCAAGCCACCAGGTCCAGGACTCAAACTGCACAGTTAGCCATGTGGGATCCAGCTGCCTTAACCACTGTGCCACTAGCTGGCCCAATACTCTTAAGGGGAACTATAGAAAAACTTGAGTTCTTTTGAAGTTCACAGGCAGAAACACCAATACGAAGGTGGTGGGCTTAAGGGAATCAGCAATGCACACAAATGGGATGCAGCCATGTTAGACGTGATGAGAGGAAGAATTTTATCCCTGTTGAATCAGTCTGCGCACATGAAAAATACACATAATTGAGGTAAGAATGGTAAATTGGCATTGAGCTGGTGAGGCTATGGCCGTGGGAAAAAATTGAAGATTTTGTGGGTGTGAAAAAGTGTAAAGTAGATAGTCTTACCCTGATGGTTCAGATGCCTCAGAAAGTGACTGGGAAACATGATTAGGACATAAACACTCAGCCCCAATGATTTTTAGCTTAAAAGAACACATATTTATTTAAAAATAAAAGACATATTTTTGACTGTTCTTTTTAAAAATAATTTGAGTGGTTTTTGTTTTTCTAAAAATAATATGCATTTATCATAAAGCAACACATTAGAGCACAGAGATAAGCAATAAGAAGAAAACAACAGTGATTAGATAGTCTAAATGCCCAAGGATAATCATGGATACATTATGAAACATATCTTTCTGTCTGTTTTTTCCTATGCTTATGGATATTTGTTTCAAAACTGATATTACTTTGATAGTAACGTTTATGATCTATAGTTTTACCTTCTAATAGATTATGAAGTTTTGCAATATTCTTAAATAATCTTCAGCAACACCAATTAGAATTAGTGCTGACTTAATAGAGTTTCATGATAAAAATTGCCATAATTTCTTCAATTTACACTAATGCTGAGCATTTGGTTAATTTTCATTTGTTTGTTTGTTTTGTTTTGCTTTTGCTATAGGGCAGTTGCACTCACCAGAGACAGAAAGAGAAGGAGAGAAAGTGAAACCTTATCCCCGGAGGAGATAACCGTGCTGCAATTCCTTCTCCTCCATTCTCGTCTTGGGATTCTGGGCACTCACACCTACAGCATATCTTCCAAACCACTGATATCAGGGACTGGAACCATGAAACTTGCCATGTGGAACCCAGGCACCTTGACCTCCAAACCATCTGCTGGTCCACAATTAGTTGTTTTAATCTTCTTTTTGTCAAATTAAAATTTTGTTGAAGAAAATGTCTTTTCATCAATTTTTGTATTCACATCCAAGTATTTATTTATGGTATATTCTCATCTGGGGTTATGATGTTGAAATACATTATTTTAATATTTCTGGTCTTTATGACAAGTACTTGACCTATCAATAGCATCTGGGACTGTAGTGACCCATACATCCAAAATGGATGAGAGTTTCACATTCTGATCCTGCCTTTGTTATCATCTTCCATGTGTTCATTTGGCCGGAATATGAAATTTGGCAGCAACATAACTGAGAAGACTGTTCTTCCTCTTCTACATGGATGCGTTCCTATCGTGCGGGTCATAGAAATGGAGTAATTATGTTGATTTTTACCTATTGGTGTTTGGCACAGTTTATTTTTAAGACATTATTTTAAAATAAGTGAAATATCTTGTGTCAGGCAGGGTTAAATCAGAAAAGTAGAAGCAGATATATAAGACATTTACTGCAAGGAAATGGCATACTTAGTTGTAGAGTCTAACCAAGCAAGTCTGAAATCCTCAGGGTAGATCCTCAGCAAGAAAAAATTTAAACCCTTGGCTACAAGCTGAAGGTTCTATCTATAGGAGTCTTTTTCCTCTTGGGAATTAAACATTTTCTTTTTACGTACTCTCAACTCTGCTCTTCAGGACTTCCAACTGATAGAATCAAGCCAACCCAAATTAGTTAAAATAATCTTCCTTACTTAAAGTCAATTGATTATGAAATTAGTACAGTTATAGAAGAGAGTATGGAGGTTCCACTAAAACTAAAAATAGAACTTTAGTAAGATCCTGCAGTCTCACTAGTAGGAAATATCCAAAGAAAAGTAAATCAGTGTGTCACAAGGATATGTGCAGCCCAGTGTTTACTGCAGCAGTCTCCACAATAGCCAAGATACAGAAGCAATCTTAGTGTCCATCAGCAGATGAACAGATAAAGATAACATGTTATGCATTACCATGGAATACTATTTAGCCATTAGGAAAGATGAAGTGTTGCCATTTGATATTAAATGGGTGAGCCTGGAGGATAGTATATTAAGTGAAATAAGCCAGGCACAGAAAGGGAATTACTACATGTTCTTTGTCATTATGTGGAAATTGGAAAAAAAGAAAGAAAAAAAAAAAGAGAAGGTTTTATAGGGTGTAGAGGCATGAAGAATGCTAGCTAGTAGCTGGGAAGGATGAGGGGAGAAAGAGGCATGTTAACTAATGGAAATTACAAATATAAAATGTTAGCTGATTATGGACTTTATCACATATACAAAATACTTTAACAGCAACACGCTTATTAATGTTTTGTTGGAGATTATAGTCTAGCAACATTGACACATAAAACTGCCCATTATACTTCTGTTAGTTCTCATTCTCTCTCTGAAATAATTAGAGCTAAGATACATGAAGGAATTGGGGGGAGGGGTACAGGAATAATAGCTAATAAACAGCCACATGAGTTAATGGGAAGAAGAAAATTTGATCTTTTTTTATTTCCAGACTTTTTTCCCCTACAATATTTTTTCTTTGCTGAGAGAATATTTTTAAAAGTTTAGGATTTTAACTGCCAGGAAACCCAGATAGAAGTATAAAGCTCAGTTGCATTAATGTGGTTCTCATTATTTAGAAGTAAATCATATTGGCCTACGTAATGCGTTGGATGATCTGAGTGCTGCCTGCTAATAAGCTTTCACTCAGACTCTTATGTTCCATCCAAACTAGTATCTTTTTGTTTGTCCTCAAAGATGCCAAAGGACTTTCTTCCAGGAGTCTTTGCTCTTGCTTTTCTGTTTGCGCTGAATACATTCATCTGAGTCTTCTTTCTCCTGGCCTCGTTATTGAGTTCTCAATTCAAAGTTTACCTCTTTGCAGAGTTCTTCATGGCCAACCTATCTAAACGAATTTCCTCCTTCCCAAATTGCTCCATCCCAGTATCCAATTTTAATGTTTATGTATCAATGTCTATATACAGTACATGTCTTTATATTTATAATCTTTATTTATATATAATAATGTTAACGATTGAACAGTTTTCTTAGGTATTGCACATCTTTCATGCACCAGTCATGATGACAAGAGCTTCAAGAGCCTTCCCTGACATGTAGTGAGGGCTTACTCCATCCTAAAGGAACGAACGAACGCATCCCAAATTTCTCTCAAAGTATTATCAATTGCTTCTTCCTATAAGATATTTTTTTTGTTTTTCTTTTTAACATCCTATTTTCTGGTTTTATATATTTTTATTTTAGGATTTCTCACCATGTTATTGTTGGAAATGGTTGGCGTCTACTCTCTTGCTATATGCTTTTGCAGAATTAATCATGTGTCCCTGGTGAGGGCTCTGATGCTGTAGCTCTGAATGGAATCTAATACATCAACGTCTGAAAGTTCTTGTTGGGATTAGTGGGGAGGTAGACTGCAGAACTGTATTCTGTGCGCAGCACATTCTAGGAAGGGATGTGGCAGCTGTGAGGGAATTGAGAGCCCAGGGAATGTGCCTTGGCTGAAAATTTTTGTGTCATTCCACCATGCTGATTTGTCTGCACTGTAAAATTTCTCCCATTTGGCATCCGGTGCAGCCGAAACTAATATGTCATGTTAGGATTATGAAGTGTGGTTAGCAGGTGGCGAGCATCTGGGAATAACTTTTACTTCTAAAAAGTGCTGAAGGATTGGCTGATGATTTTCAAATATCTTGGGAATGGAGTTGGGCACCTATTCATTCTTTTGTTTGTGCTTTAGTTTTATTAAGAAAAAATAATAACTTGCTTGACCCTACCTACATTTCAACTGATGTTCCATAAGCTAGCTAAAAATAAAGTAAAACGTAATAATTTCTCTTTCATTTTTACTTATTTAAAAAGTATGTATTACTTACCCGCAAAGTTCAGAAAGCAGTGTATTTCTGTTGTTTGGTTTTGATTTCTCCCTGGAATTACTCCAGATAACATTCCCAAACTTGTGCTTTAGTAACAAAAACCCAATTTTAAGGAAGATTTGTTAGATGAAAAAATTAAGTGTTATTTTATTTCACTATATTCTATTAGGTCAGATATGTGTATGTTAAAAACTAGTAATAACACTATATTGTGATTCAAAGTTAAATGTCAGAACTAGCGGATGTTTTATGAAAAAAGTTGTACTGTATTTTTTTATTATTATTTTTATTAATTTTATTGCCTGTGTTATTCTCTGGTAGGAAGGACATGACCATACACAGATTTACCAGGACAATCCATTAGGACGGCTTCTGCTGGTAGATTAATGGTCGTGTCCTTTCTAGGAATTTCTTAAATGGAATAATGCTGATAGAACTTCCCCAGCTCCTGCGCTGACAATCATAAAGGATGTACAATATAGGCAGTAAACCAAGCATAACTGAGCTCAGTAGAGATAATGCTATTTTCCACGACTATGAAGTTTACACTTATGGCTTATGATTGTTTTGCTGCAGATGTGTTTATTTTCAGAGGGAGAAAGTTTCCCCAAATGTCATTTAATTTATGAAGTCACTCTTGCAAAAATGTGGTTTTGGGTCTGTATCCTGATGCACTAAGACCACCTACATTGTCCGTACTACTTGAATTATGAAAAAATTAAGTTAATTGAATCTTGTTTCTGGAAAATTTTTACTGGATATAGATAAAGGCAGACAGCTCATATTTATGTACAAATCTGTGCCTCGTACTTTAATGGTTGACCTTGACCCGGGGTCAGTCCCTTTACTAACTTGTACAAATTACAAAATGAGGATTTTCTTCAGCTTGAATTTGGTTAATCATTGTAACCTGGAAGAGGAAATGAGGATAATGTGATAAAGAGAGGTTCCAATTGTAGTGTATTATTTATAAAAATCTGTGAATCACCTTTGGACAATACCATCTCTGTGTCCCGACTCAGCGGTTCAATGAGAGTCTGAATTGTGCCATCGGTGTTGTGTCCTGGTGTTCCACTGCACACTAAGCACAAATCATACTGATTGCCAATAAGAAATGGAGCGTTACCTGGAGGAGAGATGACATGGGGTTTTCAGAGCTGTCAAGCTCTGGAAAGACCACAAGGTAGAAATGAGATGAGTTTTCTTAGAAATGAGTGGAGAAGTCAGAACCAGTGCAAATGGTAGGATTTTACAGGGTTCCAACTCCACCCTGTCCAATCCAAGTCCACTGGTAGTGAATTCTTTATCCCTGAAAGAGTTCACACAGAACCATGACAGGCCAGCGGCAGCATGGATGCAGACCTAGGTGAAGAATCGAGCAGAGGGGAACCAGCAGCTAGTGTAATGGCTATGTCGTTGGACTCCCATCTAGTTGACTGTGGTTCGAGTCCTGGACCCGGTGGCTTAAACTCATGCCAGGTGCGTGTGCGTGCATGCCCAAGATCCTGAGAGGAGAATGGAGGAAAAGGGATTGGGGCGTGACCATCCACCCTGGAGGGTGATTTCTCGCTTTCTGTCTCTCTGTCTCTCTCTGTCTTTCTGGCGAGTACACGTGCCCTATGGCAAAAACCTCTCCAAAAAAAGAAGAAAAAAAAAAAAAAAAGAATTGAGCGGAGATTTTTTGAAGACACAGACTTGTCCCTAGGCTTCATGTTTTCATAGGCACTGCCATTTACTGTTTATTTATTAAATGCAAAATATTATCCTAGAAACTAAAATATATACATGTTATATTCCAGTTAAACTTTAGATGAAGAAGTGAGAATTATAGAGGCTTAGTATTTTGCCCAGTAAAACTAATAAAACTGAGATTCAAAGCTAGGCCTTGTTGGCTTCAAATCTTCATTTGTTCATTGTTTTTATTTTTCCTACTCTTTCTAAATGAAGTTGCTGACTTAGCAGCCAAATGTATTAGATCTTCTTCCTCTTCCCACAGTTGCTGGAGAACAAAAAAAGAGACTATGAGTACAGTGGAAAGAAGGCCATTTTACTGAGGTTTAGAAAACCTGAGTTATACCTCAGCTTCTGCGGTTAACCCCCAGAAATCATGGACTAATCCCCTACCTCCTGCATTCATTGCAAAACTGTATTGATCCCATGACAAGGTCAGACTGGGCAACCTCTGTGCTGCCTTTCGGCTCAGACTTTCACACTGACTCTAGACTCTTCCATCTGACTCTGCAAGACATAGCAGAGGACTTGTGGAGCATGTTTTCCCAGAGTTCATTATGCTTATTCTCATGATGTTCCTAATTATGCTGTATGAACACTTGGTTGCTATTAAGAACAGTCCAGGGCGTGGTGGTGGTACCCGCCCTATGGCAAAAACCTATGGAGGCTGGAGGATTACAGCATGGAGTCTCTCTCTCTCTCTCTCTCTCTCTCTCTCTCTCTCTCTTTCTCTCTCTCTCGGACCAGCAGTTGGTGTAATGGCTATGTTGCTAGACTCCCATGTAGTTGACTGCAGTTCGAGTCCCAGACCCGGTGGCTTAAACTCACACCAGGTGCATGTGTGTGTATGCCCAAGATCCCGAGAGGAGAATGAAGGAGAAGGGATTGTGGTGTGGCCATCCCCCTTGTGGGGGGAGTAATTTCTCACATTTCTCGCTTTCTGTCTCTCTGCCTTTCTAGCGAGTGCATGGGCCCTATAGCAAAATCCTCTCAAAAACAAAACAAAACAAAACAGTCTTAACAGCTTGACAGAAGTTACTGAGGTGATGGATATGTGCATTCGCTTGAGTGTGGTGATCATTTCACAGTGTATTCATGTGTCAAAACATTAAGCTGTCTATCTTAAATACAGTTAACACATAGGCATCCACTTATATTTGAAAAAAAATGTCAGCGATAAAAAGGAACCAATCTTTTTAAAAAAGATTGTACAAATCTTACTTGTAAATGATTCCCCAATAAAGTTAGAGAAAAAAGACAAATAGAGAATTCTTGTATAATTAAATTGTTCTAAACTCTCCCAGGCTACCTGCATTCTGCCATCCTTCCTTCCATCAACATAAAGTACTAGTTCAACAGAGTAAGAAGGTGCTAACTGCTGTGAATCACCCCTAGGAATTCACCAGTCTTTCCATTCATCCCTCTGCCTTGTCATCTCCATTCATCAGCAGGCCTCCACATGGTTCCTGTCCTTTCTTGATTTTGATGCATTGCTTTGGTTCTTAAAGGATGAAAACTGTCATCATTTGTGTGTAAATATATGAGCCTCATATAAGATCTTACTACAGTTACTTAGACATGTGATACAAATAATCCTACAAAACCACAAAGACATGTTCTATCATTTTATTACAGTAATAATAGAAAGGTGGTTTCGGAATTGTTTATTTCTGAGCGCTTTCCTGAACTTACTCTCTCACAACCCTTCACTGTGATGCCATATATAATATCACACTCTGTTCTATAATTGGAAATTCTTTTAGAGAAAACATGGGACCAGCAGTTAGTGTAATGGCTATGTCGCTGGACTGCCATGTAGTAGACCACGGTTCAAGTCCTGGACCTGGTGGCTTAAACTCACGCTAGGTGCATGTGTGTGCGTGCCCACGATCCCGAGAGGAGAACGGAGGAGAAGGGATTGAGGTGTGGCCATCTCCCCCCCAGGAGGTGATTTCTCACTTTCTGTCTCTCTGTCTCTCTCTGTCTGTCTGGCGAGCGCATGTGCCCTATAGCAAAAACCTCTCCAAAATAAAAAGAAAAGAAAAGAAAAGAAAAGAAAAGAAAAGAAAAGAAAAGAAAAGAAAAGAAAAGAAAACATTAATGACCATCTCTGGTAATTACATTTTGAATGAAAAGATCTATTGGCCTCCATTTCCAGTAATAAAATCGATTACGATTCTTTCCTAGTGTGACTTCCTACCTGTGGTTTATGAGTGAACGAAGAATCTGAGGGCTCACCAGTTTTCTCCAACATGTGAGACTCTGGGGACAAATTTTCACTGTCTTCTGCCTCTCATTTCTAAATACAGTTAACACATAGGCATCCACTTATATTTGAAAAAAAAAAAAGTCAGTGATAAAAAGGAACCAATCTTTTTAAAAAAATATTAATTAATTAATATTACATTTTAATTCAATCAGAGAGAGATAGAGAGAGAGAGAGGGAAAGTGAGAAAGCATGTAGCCGGGTCTGGAACTTGAACCACAATAGGCCATGTAGGAGTCCAGCACCTTAACCATCATGCCTCCTATCAGCCCCAAGGAACCAATCTTTGAGGTTAGGCCAAAAAGTTGACTCAAAGTAGAAAATACTTCTGTTGTTGTTGTTGTTGTTGTTAGTTTGCTATAGGGTATGTGTACGAGAGAAAGAGAGAGATAGAGAGAGAGGGAAAGTGAGAAATCACCCCCCCCCCCCCGCCTTGGGGTGGTGGCCATACTGTTCTCCTCCGTTCTCCTTTCTGGATATTGAACATATATGCACATGTGCTTGGTGTATCTTTCAAGCTGCTAGCCTGTTTTCACAACACTAGGTCTAGGACTTGAACTGTTTAGTCAGCCATGTGGGATCCGGTTGACTTGGAAATAGAGTATTTTTTGCCATTGGGCTTGTTATGAAGGAAGATGTTACATGGATTTTTAAAATCTTTCCTCACAGGGACCAGCAGTTAGCGTAATGGCTATGTCGCTGGACTCCCACGTAGTCGACCGCGGTTCGAGTCCCGGACCCGGCGGCTTAAACTCACGCTGGGCGCGTGTGCGTGCGTGCCCAAGATCCCGAGAGGAGAATGGAGGAGAAGGGATTGCGGCGTGGCCATCCCCCCTGGGGGGTGATTTCCTGCTTTCTATCTCTCTGTCTCTCTCTGTCTGTCTGGCGAGCGCAAGCGCCCTATAGCAAAAACCTCTCCAAAAAAAAAAAAAAAAATCTTTCCTCACAAATGTAATGCTCGCTAACACTGGTATATAGTTTTAGAGTTTGAAGTAAGCTTTGTCATACTTTGACATACCCATAATACTCCTGTGAGATAGATGACTAGAATATATATATATATGTGTGTGTGTGCACACATATATATGTGTGTATATATACATGTGTATATGTGTATGTGTGCATATGTGCATATGTGTATACATATGTATATGTGTACATATATGTGCACATACATACATGTGTGCATATGCGTGTATGTGTGTATGTGTGTGTGCTTGTATATATGCACACATATATACGTGTGTGTGTATATGTATGTGTATGTATATACATATATATGTATATAGGTTGTCAGGAAAGTCATGACACATTTTTGCATAGAAAAATGCATCATGACTTTCTCAATGATATAATATATCTTACAAGGCTTTGAAGTTCTTTTATGTTTTTTAAGAGATTTTTGCTATCAAGCACATGCATTTGCCAGGAGAAACCATCCCACAGGGGTGGTTTCTCCTCTTCCATTGTTCTCTTGGGATTTGGGGCACACACACGCACATGCCTGGCATTGAGTTTTAAGACACCAGGTCCAGGACTGGCCTGTGGACAACTATGTGGGAGTCCAGTGACATAACTGTGATATCGTCTGCTGATCCAACTTTGAAGTTCTTCTGGTGTCTTCCAAGACATTGGAGTTCTTGGTCAGTTCGTTGTCCTGACCAAGGACACAGACTAAACATGTGAAAATTTTTGGAATCATGTTCTCTTACTCTTTCTTCGACATCACTGCAGTTTCATGGTTATTAGCCACAACTGTGTTGACTGGATCATTTCAACCAAAAGCATCAAATATTGAGATTAACTCCCAGCCTCCATCATAATTCAGAAACTCAGATTCCTATTGTTGTAAATTAGTTTAGTTACACACCAGGGGATCCTACTCCTAATAAATCTTCAATAAGAAAAATAACTTTCTTTTACCCTCCCTCCAGCTCCCACCCCTCCACCACTGTACTCAGACAACAGGGGCCAGTTTAGAGTTCTTAAAGCCCCTGATTGCCAGATGGCATTGCTTGAGGCACCTACAGACTTTAATCATGAAGATTAAGGCATTTCCTTTTGGGAAAAGTGTTTTGAATGCATATATAATTCTAAACTGAAAAACAAACTAGGTGAGGAAAACAAAACAAACCAAGTAAATATTGTAATTACTTTTTCATTTGTTTCTTGTACTTTATATACTTGCAAAACTTCAAGAAGGTAAAACATTCCATCACTATACATTTTTAAGTTCTGTTTACAATATTGCTTCCCACTTAAAAATGAAAAATTGTCTTTGTGGCCAAAAAGAAGCAGTGTTTTTTGCCCTGTCCTTGAGAACATACATTCTCACATAAAAGCACTTGCGGCAAGTTATTTAACGTAGGCTTTACTGTGTTAATAGGGGCTCAGCAATGACCAGACCAGATGTTGAACTATTGGTCTCTTTTTTCAGGACCTATCAGTCTGCAGAATAGTTATTACTCTCTTTAAACGTTTGCAAATCTGGCGTGGACACTTGTCAGCAGGCCGAGTAAAGTGCTGGTTTGCATTTTGTAATTGCACTAAGCAGAAGGCAGCTGTGAGCCTTTCCGGACCTAGCCCCTCCCCCAACTGGATTAAGATTTTAAGTATTTTGCTGAGTAGGCTGTAAAGTATTTTTCTCTTCACTCCTACCCTCTTTTTGAAAATTCACTCTTAATAAGCTTAAAGGAAACAGGATGTGAAAATAATCAATGAAGACCTTGTGTTAAACACAGATTTTAGTGCTTACGTAAAGGTCATACACCCCACCATATGAAACTTAATTTATGACTACTATATATTAACTTTGGAGTAGGTGCTCATTAAATATTTGTTGAATGGATTCATATTGATCAGCTTAGCTTTTCAATGGACTATAACAGAAATATATCCAACTTACCTATAAACCCAGTAGCTCTCCACGGATAATAATGCAAATCTAGCAAGGAAACTTTTAAGCAGACTCTGAATAAAGTGCTAGTTTGCATTTTGTAATTGCATTAAGCAAAAGCCAGATGCAAGCCTTTCAGATCCTCTCCCCTCCCCACACTGGGTTGAGATTTTAAACCTTAATTCAGGGCCACTTTGTGTGAGGCCAACAAGCCAAAAGATTTGAATGACTCAAAGTGATAAGAGCACCTCCATCCTGGAGAATAACAACTATGAATGCTCATCATCCTGAAGATGAAAATATTGCCTTCACAGGTGATGGATATAAGTGAGGGTGTGTATATGTGCATGTGATGTTTTTGTGACAGAGTATCACTGTTTCATGATATTCATGTCTCAACCTCCCAAGTAACTGAGACTACAGGCACAAGCCACTGCACCCGGTTTTCTAGGGTGGAGTAAGATTTGAACTGGGTCTCCCACATGGCTTCAGTTTGCCAAGCAGCCATGTTCATCAATACATGCTACCATGGCAGGGCCGTGGCATTTGTTTAGTCTATACGTATGGTGTCCTGAGATGACCAAGCAGGTCAGATTCCATGTTTTATGCAAAGGTGGTGCACATGTGTCTTGATGCTGCTGTAACAGGTCAATTTTCCAAAGCTGTTTTGCAGGTGGCAGACTCAGTAACCATTAGTTGGCATTTTCTCTTATAAGCCTCAGGTAACCCCTCCAGGCACATCAAGTTTGTGGACTGAGTGAGTAACACAATGGTTTATAGACCCAATAAAAATATTTAAATGTCTGGCAGTGTTTGCAAGTATCTCCATTCCAGATTCTTCAATCTCCTCTGGAATCTCTGCAGCCAAATGCGTGGCCCTGTGACTGGCGGTCTCCTGCAGGCTATTCGATAAGAGACAGATTTCTGTGGTGCCAGTTACGATGGACATTATGACACACACCCCGACCCATTACATGGCAGGGCTGAAAGAGTAAAAACAGGTTTAAGAAAAGTCTAATGTAACTAGAGTCACCATTATTATTTTGTCACAGCCCAGTAAGTTTTCCTTCTATTTCTGATTCCTAAAGTGTCCAGAGAACAGCTTAAGAGTGCATATCATCTAGAGCTGACCTGTGGCTTAGTGGGTAAGGGAGGCAAATCCCGGGTGACTGGTGACGGTTGAGTCCCAGCCCCAGTGCCTTGAAAAGCACACTGGGTTCATGTGCATGTGTGCCCAAATCCCATGAAGATGGAGAAGTGGAGGAAAAGGCTGAGAAATGGGTGCTGTCTCTTCTCTGTGTCTCTGTCTCTGGTGAGTACACATGTCCTATGGCAATAATAAAAAAAGAAGAAAATAATAATGAATATTATATAAAGAAAACACAGGAAACAAAAGACTTAATGCATTTTTTTTTCCATTTCTTTTAACCAACATTTGTAAATACCTACAGATTGTTGTAGGCTCTAAGGGGAAACAGGAATGAATAATTCCCATTTCTTTCCTAATGACTTCGTGATCAGTAGGAAACCAACTAAATAATCTTCTTTTTTAGAGAGAGAGATTTTTGCTATAGGGTTCATGAGATCAGCAGAGAGACAGAATGCGATAAATCACACCTCAGGGAGGATGGCCATGTCACAATCTCTTCTCCATTCTCCTCTTCGGCATGCACGCACACATACCTGGCCTGAGCTTTAAGTCACCAGGTCCGGGACTCGAACCATGGTCAACTATGTAGGAGTCCAGTGACATAACCATTATGCCATCTGTTGACTCCAACTCAATAATCTTAAGTATTGAATGTCCCCCTGAAAGTCCTCTTGCCTCTAAAAAAAAAAATAAAAAATAAATAAAATAAAATAAAATAAAAAAAAAAAAACTGGTATGTGTGTGACCTAGTCTGTTGGTACAGATGACAGAAAACTGAATTGCAGTGCTGGAAACCATTAGGCTGAGTAAAGGTTCGAATTCCCAGGATGGTTTGAAAACGTGCCAGAAACATGAGTGCTTTGGCCAAGATCATGATAAGCGACGGGGCTGAGGGAAGGAATCACGGCACGATGAGACTCTATGGAGAGCGTATTCTCTCTCTTTCTCTCTCGTGAATAAAGCAAATCACCTTTAAAAAGATCGAATATGTCCTTTCATGTACCCATAGATTGCCACTTAGCTATGACCAGTAACGATGTTTGAGATAGTCTCTGGGGCCTTCCTTTTAATAGAGAAGTCAACTGTCATCTGCTTCCTAAAATATCCCACCTGTATAGTGCTCAGTTATTATACAAAATCTTAAAAAGTAGCACCTAATAAAGCATCCTAATTCAAAGTATATTCTTTAAAAGTTTTAACCTCTGCTTTTCCCATAAAATGTGAATTATTATGCCATATGGTTCCATTCAGAGTATGATAAATACTGTATGTACTTGAGGAAGGAAACTATAAGGTCCGTTTCTGGCTTGTCTTGAGGAAGAAATAAATGGCCTATGCAGTCATTTTCCATCTCTGGTTTCAGTGTTTAACGCGTCCTTGAGGAACAACTTTCTTTACACGACAGTGCTAGTTTCTGTATTTTTTCTCTGGGGTTTTAGGTAGAAATGTGAACAGGAAAAAAAATCAGCTTTCATTTAAGTAGACATTTTTCCCACTCTTGTTTGTGTTTTTTCACATTCTTTTACCTTCTGCAGTGAATTCTTGTTCATATCTAGGTTTTATTAGGAGAACACCTGGGGTGACTGTGCTGCTGCAGGGCTGTGCCTGGTCTCTGTAGGCGGGAAGAGACCTCAGCAGTTGTAGGGCCCACAGGTCCTGTGATCCTCAGCGTGTTATTTACACAGCTTCCAGGAAGCACGGGGACAATCAGGGCTTCTCGTTCGTGCCAGATCTCTACTTGCTGTGTTTTTTTTTTTTCTTTTTAATTTTTTTTTATACATTTAATCACATTATTTATCTTACAAAGTGAACATTTCTCCCCATTCCGGTTGATCAAAATAGCTTCAACCAATAACACCACACCTCGCCATCCCATCAATGCTCTGCCTCCGTATCCTTCCTCCAGATGTCATCCTTAGGCCCCACTCCTCCACGCACACTGCTTGCTGTTTTATGCACAGTGGATGAGCCTTTTGTGAAACAGCCTGAACAGGAATCAAAGGTTTGCTATGAATTCCTCTAGAATTTAGAATTTAGATATACCTCAATAGCAACTTCTTTTTTTTTTAATTACCAGAGGAAATGTGCACTTGCCAAAGAGAGAGAGAGAGAGAGAGAGAGAGAGAGAGAGAGAGAGAGAGAAAGCACTTTCTTTTGGGGTATGATCACACCACACTCTCTTCTCTTCCTTTTCTCCATCTTGTTGGGATCTTGGGTATGTCTTCAGATGTGCCTGGCATCGTTTTCAAGTTACCTAGCCTAGGATTCAAACCATGAATGGCCCTGTGGGACCCACCTTCCTTAGCCACCAGGCCATGGAGCCAGCCCTTAATACCTGCTTCTAATTCAGTTTTTATTTTTCTTATTTTTCAAAAGAGTAATGTCTATCACTGTGTGAGCTGTTGGGTTGTCAGAAAAGTCATGATGCATTTTTGCATAGAAAAATATGTCCTGACTTTTCTGACAACCCAATAGTTTGCCATTATTAGATCTTGGAGGTCTTTGAGATCAGTGAAGAAGTGTCGATTTAGCACAGCCTGAAAAGTGACTTTGTTATGAAAATAAACATTGGAAATGATTTAAGGACAGTATTATTTGACCCCACATGCTTCCTATGCTGTAAGAATAATTCATTTTTTCTTTAAAATTATTAAAAAGTTTTTTCATCGCTAGAGGTCATGTATTTGACTAGAGAGGGCAAGAGAGAGCACCCCACCATGGGATATGATCACACCAATACCCCTATTTTCCCATTTCTCCATTCCATGGGGACTTGGGACATACAGCTCTCTATGCACTTAGTCACTGGGCAGTAGGGCCCATCCCATTGTTTTTTCAATTATGGTTTTATTTAACAAACATTGAATACCTGCAATATATAACACCAAGGAGATGCAAAAAGGTTTAGAGTTAGTATCCATAGTTAAGTTGCTTAAAAATTGATTTTAATCAATGTGTTCTACCACAGTATCATCAATGTTTATATTTCAAGTTATTAATATGTGTCAGTAATTTAAAACAACCTTAAAAACCCTGCCAGTCCATAACTGAATGAATAAAGCAGTGTGGTACAAATAGGGTGCCTATCTTTAGGAAACTGAGGTATTGAAACTGAGGGAAAAGGGTTTGTAGAGAGTAACAGCATCAATTCATTTGCCAGAATCCGAGATCACTGTATCTTATTTTTTTCTGAAGATTCAATCCAGAGTAATATTCTTTGCTGGGATCCTATTTTTGAGATTTGGGAGTCTGTGATCCTCATAAAATTCTATATGAAATTGTGCACATATGATCATCTTTCTGGAAAATAATCTAAATCTTAACACTAAAGTCTGAGAATAATGACCCAGTAATGTTGAGAATCACTAGTGTAGATTTTGATTTATAATTTCTTCTTCCCTTTGGGAAAGATAGTGGGTTTAGTGGTAGGACCCTAGAATTTGGTTGGGGTATAGATTATATCCTTTACATCTCTTCTTTCTAGCTGTGTGACCTCAGAGAAATTACTCAACTATAGTGTCTTTATACAGTAAAAAATGGGGTTGATAAGTCCTTCATTCCTGAGAGTCAAATGCTTTGGGCTACATAATTGACCAGAATAAATCACAAAATACTTGTAAGCAGAGAGAGTATTATTATTGCTTGTGCTTCTGCCTCTGCTAATCATGATACTTGTTTGTGTTTATTAAAAATTTTATTCCATTAGCAGGTTATGAAATATTGACATTATCCTTCCTATATTACCAACATTGTGAACTTACTTTCTGAAAGAATGCTGATTCACTTTTTCCATGCTTCCAAGAACTTTGTCTTTAAATGCTTAATAAAAAAACCTTTTAATTGCCAGAGGACGTGTGTGATCATCAGAAAGATACACACACACACAAAAAAAAAAAAAAAAAAAAAAAAAAAAAAAAAAAGAGAGAGAGAGAAAGAGAAAGAGAGAGAACTCTTCCTTGGAGCACGATCTTGTACATTTTCCTCCATTTCTCCATCCTTCAGGATTCTGGGCACACACACATGTGGTATGTTTTCAAGTCAGTGGGTCTAGGATTTTAATTGCATTTGACCATGTAGGATCCACCTTTCTAAGGACAATGCTTAAGCACTGTGTTAAGAGACCAGCCCACCCTTTTCTTTTCTTTTCTTTTTTTCACTAGAGAGTACTTATACTTTCCAGAGAGAGAGAGAGAAATAGAGGAAGTGTGAAAGCACCCCTATGGGGCATAATCACAGTGCAATCCCTTCTCCGCCATTTCTTCCTCCTTTTGGAAGTTTGGTATGCATGTCCACGTGCCTGGAATGTTTTTCAAGCTGCCACATCTGAGACTCTAATCACGTGGTTGTTCATGCGTAATTCAGCCACCTTAACCAACAGGCTAGGGGTTGGCCCCCAGCCTTTGTTTTTAAATAAATCCATGTAAGTGTCTAATACATCATGGTTTTCATCTGCTGTGCATCATAATGGAGGGGAAAGATTACCATCACGGTCTGAGCAGGGATCTCCCTGGCCTACCTCAGACTTTACTGAGGACTCTTGGAGGGATTAATTACGTTTTTTTCTTTTTCTTTAATTAAGGCTAAAGGTCGATTGAGTAGTGAGATCAAAGAAGAAATAGGAAGAATAGGAATTAGTGTGATTTTATATCACATTATAAGTTGAATTTTCTGCTCTGCACCATGTAATCTTGAGCAAGTCATGATCTCTTTAAGACTCAATGCTAATTGTTTTTAAAATGGAGAGTTCAAAGAATGACTCACAAGATTATGTTAAGCATTAAATAATTATATCTGTGGAAGACAGCTTACAAACTATGAATTTATTAACTATTAACGAATAATCATTTCAACAGAATTCCAAGATGTAAAATAATTTATGCACTTTTAGACTTCTGGATGATAGTTTCACTGTATTTTATTTATTAAAACATGAGTACTTTATATATATATGATTATTTACTACCTGTTTGGAGACACAAGAAATATGTAAAATGCATCAAAGAATAAATTTCTCAAAAAATCAGAGACTAGGGAACCAGCAGTTAGCGTAATGGCTATGTCGCTGGACTCCCACGTAGTCGACCGCGGTTCGCGTCCTGGACCCGGTGGCTTAAAACTCACGCCGGGCGCGTGTGCGTGCGTGCCCAAGATCCCGAGAGGAGAATGGAGGAGAAGGGATTGCGGCGTGACCATCCCCCCTAGGGGGTGATTTCTCGCTTTCTGTCTCTATGTCTCTCTGTCTGTCTGGCGAGCGCACGCGCCCTATAGCAAAAAACCTCTCCAAAAAAAAAAAAAAAAAAAAAAAAAAAAAAAAAAATCAGAGACTAAAAAGTGAGAAAGAGTTTGTGAGAAATGAGTCATGGTGATGGTTTAAAAAAAAAAGTAAAAAACCTGCTACTAATTTTAGAGAACAACAGAAGTAGGAAGAAGGTGGGGTTGGCAACTAAAATTTTCAGAAAAAAAGTTTCATTCTGACTGTAGAAAATAGGAAGCCAAGTAATGTGGAAGTGGAGACAGTGATTGTGATAGAATAAAATAATTGGTAGGAAATACTCATCTAATGGCCAAATAGGTCGTTGGAAAAGTCAAGATGTATTATTTTTTTTTTAATGCAGAAATGTGTCATAATCTTCCAAGGACCTTAGTTTCAGGGACTCGTCAGCTTACTGTATACAACTTAAACTAAATTACTTAGCAATGGGCACATAATCTGTTTTTAACTCTCACTGCTAATTAGGAACAAATATTAAAGGAGAAAGGCCAATAAGACATTCCAATTTGAGATCTGGATTTGTTTCAAATCCCTGAAATTTCCTTAAGTTCAGCAATTGGTTTTTGGCCTTTTGCCTTTTGTTTAAATGGGAATAACTCTGAGTGCTCAGTAGTGCAATACTGTGATCCTGTTGGCAGTTTGCTTTCTCTCTCTCTCTCTTTCTCTGTCTCTCTCTCTCTTCCCCTCTCTCTCTCTTTCACTCTCTGGTGAGCAATTGTGCCCTACAGCTAGCTGAAAAATAATAATAATAAATAATAAATAAGTAAATAATTTTTAAAAAGAACAGTTTTTCTTTCTTTGGAACTTTTAGAGCCATTTCAAACAGTGTGAACTGAGGAGAGCATGGTTTGCAAATGAAGATTAGAATGGGACAGATGTATGCTGAGCAGATACAGTAATAAATACATACTAAGAATGCTAGAGAAATGAGTAAAAAAAGGATCAAACATATTATCTTTGCAGTCATAAATAGCAAAAAGATTAAATAATGGTAATTTTCTGTCAAGGGGTAAAAGTAAATTTCCAACCAGAATCAGACATTTTTTTCCCCCACAGATTCCTCTGCATGCCTTTCTAACTTTTTAAATGTTGATTTTTAATGAAGACTTATAGTTAAGTTGTTCTGAAAAGGGGAAAAAAAAGAGAGAGAGAGAGAGGCAGCTCCATAGCTCAGCTGTTAAGCACTGTGCTTAGAAAACTAGATCTTGCATTGCCTACTAATGTTGGAATTCTCACATTGATGGCTTCAAAAACATATGAGGCATATGTGCATGTGTGCTCCAAATCCTTATGGGATGAGAAATGGAGGAGGAAAATGGATTTCAGTGCGACCATGTTGCAGAAAACCATAAGCCAAGGAATGGAAAACAGCACTCGGAGAGATAGGAGAACTGTTTATTACTCTGGCAGGCACGGAAGAGTTAACACTGAATTTCTGGCTCTCACTGAGAGTTAGACATAGTCTTTTATGGGTGAGTTGGGGAGGGGCAGTTTCAGCACGCTTGGAGTGTCTTACTAGGGAAGGAGTTCAGGGTCTGCTCTAATACAGAGCTGGCAGGGAAGCAGGGAATCCAACCTGCTCAAGGCCTCTGGCCACTCAACAGTTCAGGCGATAGGCAGCTAGCTCATGGGGGAAGAATAAGCCCAGGCAGCTGTCAGCCCTGGGTTGCTTCAAGATTGCTCACAAGTTCTTGATTGCTCCACCCTCTAAAAATTAATTTACAAGAAATAAAAAGACATGACAATTTTACTACCTTGTTTAAAATAACACTTACAAAGAAATCCAAAACTTAGTGATAATTTATTGTCCTTCCCTATATCCTTCTCTTTCTTTCTTTTCTCCTTTCTTTTCTTTCTTTCATGGTAGAGCAGATACATACATGAGAGTGAGACAGAAAGAGATGAGCACCCTCCACAGAGTCTGGTCATATCACAATCCCTTGCCTCCATTCCTCCAGTTTTTTTGGATCTTGGGCATTTGCATCCATGGCAGTCTGTTTCAGGCTGATGGGGCTAGGAATTTGAATCCTATGGTCATGATGTGGAACCCAGCTTCTCTTGAATAATGCATTATCATTGTGCCATGGAGCAAGCCAGATGACAGTTTAATTTAATCTTAGAGATTGTTTCTAGGAGGAAATGCAGCTTCAAATACTGATTTTGCAAATCTAAAGCTCCAAATGTGTGCCTGTAAATATTCTTATAGATTATGAGTCAGTGTCCAAAGTTGACTTCCATGTGTTTGAGCCACCTTACTTACCTTCCTTCCCCTTTTCGCACTCCTCCTCTCTCTCCTTCTTGATGTTAATTGAAACTTTAACATTGAATATTTGTACTGGATTTCTTGAGACTAAATTATAGAAGTATTAGAAATGAAATCCTCAGTTTTTAAGATATGGAATTAGAAAATCCTCAGAATCGTAAGACAATTCATATAGTAATTTACTTGAATAGATAAATCTGCACAGTAACAATACACCTGCTAGAATATAGTGAACTGAAAGAATTCTTTTATTCTTAAAAATGAACAACATGGACCAGAAAATGCTACCATATTCTAGAGTATTAAAAATGACAAATAATTTACAAAAATTCACTTTAGAATGTGGAAAAAGGCACTTGTTCCATCATGCTGGACATACATTTTCAAGGTGTCAGTCTTTGAAATGTTGACTAATCACTTTGTTATTTCCATAGACTTTTCCTCAATCAGTCTTGCATTTCTAAGAATAGTAACAGGTTTATCAATTAATAGGTACTCACTGAAAGTTTTTTAAACAAACTAAAATAAGTAAATAAAGACCAAATGAAAAAGAACACATATGGAAAAAAAAGAGAATGATAAATGTGACAAATGACACCTAGTAGCCTGTCAACTCAAGATGTTTAAGTTCCTAATGACATAGTCACCATCTGAGATTCATACCGGGTCAAATTTTTACCTATTAATCCATTGGAATGGCTTGATACATGAATTTGGGGAGGGGATATTTAGACATATTCATAGTACAGGGCAATAAACACATCCACCATCTCAATATCCATTTTGACTGAATATTTTTTTGGAGAGATTTTTGCTATCGGTTGTGTGTGCTTGCCAGAAAGACAGAGGGAAACAGAGAGAAGAAAGCAAGAAATAACCCTCCCGCCCCCGGGGGGATGGCCACGCCATAATTCCTTCTCCTCCATTCTCCTCTTGGGATCTTGGACACGCACATGCATGCGCCCAGTGTGAGTTTAAGCTACCAGGTCCAGGACTCGAACCGTGGTTGACTACATGAGAATCCACTGACATAGCCATTATGCCAACTGCTGGCCCCAATTATTACTGAATTCTGTGAAGATTTAAATTCCTTTCTTCGGCTATTTTGGTGTATGCATTTAATTCTTACAAACTGTATACTCTATTGTGCTATAGTACTCTAGAACCCGTTCCATTTCTCTATGACACTCATATCTGTTAATGAAGTTTTCCCTATTTCTCCCACCTCGCAGCTCTTTGCAGCTTCTATATTATATCTTTTACTTCTCCTTTTCTTTGTAATCAAGTCTTCCACTAATGAGTGAGTACATAGTGGTATTTCTCTCTGTGTGCTTGGCTTATTTCACTTAGCATCCTTTCTTCTAAGCTGACCCATATTGTTTCCCGTGACAGAATTTCATTATTTTATACGGTTGACTAGTGTCCCATTGTGTTTCTATACCGCTTTCCTTTATCCATTATCAGTTGCTGGGCACTTTGGTTGACCTCATATTTAGCTATTATGAATAGTGCTGCAATGTACATGGAAGTGTAGATATCTCTTCAACATACTGATTTCATTTACTTTGTATATGTACCCAGTAGTAGGATTACTGTACCATAAGGTAGTTATGTTTTGACTTTTGAAGAAGTTTCATAGAGTTTTCTGCAGGTTGTGCTAATTTACATTCCCAAAAACAGTTCACAAGAAGGTCCCCTCTGTTTCTCCACAATCTAGCTAGCACCTATTAACCTATTATCCTTCCTTCCTTCCTTCCTTCCTTCCTTCCTTCCTTCCTTCCTTCCTTCCTTCCTTCCTTCCTTTCCTTTCTTTCTTTCTTTCTTTCTTTCTTTCTTTCTTTCTTTCTTTCCTTTTTTGGAGAATTTTTTGGGTTTTTTTTGTTTGTTTGTTTGTGTTTTTTTTGCTATAGGGCGCGGTGTTCCAGACAGACAGAGAGGGACAGAGAAATAGAAAGCGAGAAATCACCCCCCCAGGGTGGATGGCCACGCCACAATCCCTCTTCCTTTTTAATAACAGACACTAACTAGAGTGAGGTAAATCACAGAATTTTTAACTAATTTTGGCACCATTCACTAAATGTCAAATTCTGTGCAGGGTAGTAAAAGACCCAACCTTGCACTTGTGCTCAAAAAGGTCATTGGTTCGAGTTGTGGCCTCTGCCCTAGATGAACCACTGAGAGAGCATCTCAGGCATGGATATCTGGCAAAGAAAATGCCTCTGTGATGTCAGCTGAGAAGATGGAGGATTTCACATCTCTATAGATTCAAACATGTGTTTCCTTGTTCTTTCCAATTCTGACATTTGCACTCTGCCAGAGTAAGAGTTGAGGGAAATATTAATCACTGTGTTTTCTCTTGGGTGTCCTGAGTGAGAAGCCAGTCAGCAAATTATTACCTAGTTAAGAAGGTTATGCTATCCTCTTGCTAAATATGGTGAGTATTTATTTAAGAATAAGTGGAGGAGCCAGGAGTTGGTATGGTAGTTAAGGCCCTGGACTTCCACGTGGTCGACTGCAGTTGAGTCCCAGACCTGAAAATTGAGAATCATGCTGGGCATGTGTGTGTGAATGCTCCAGATCTTGAGAGGAGAATGGAAGAGAGAGGACTGTGGCGTGGCCCTCCTCCCTGGGGGGAGTGAAGGAGGGTGGGGGTGGTGATTTCTCACTTTCTCTCTCACTATCTCTCTCCTCTCTCTTTCTCTCTGTGTGGTGAGCACATGCATCCTATGGCAAAAACTTCTTTTTAAGAAAAAAGAAGGGGAACACTTATTTGGGTTCCATAGCATGAAAATTATGAAAAACTATTAGTTGTTCTTGAAATATAGGGACATAGAGGAAACTTGACGAGAATAGAAAAACCACCTTAAATGAAATGCCAGGGAATAGTGTTTAGAGCACTCAGGAACCAGTAAGAACAGAGGAGCTGGTGGAAACCTGGTCTTATAACTGTATTCTGTGATGGCAGAGAGGAGGTACATGCTCAGACCCCACACATAACACATGGTACCTCTTCTGTACAAAACACATGCACCAGCCTTGGGACCAGCAGTTAGCGTAATGGCTGTGTCGCTGGACTCCCACGTAGTCGACCGCGGTTCGAGTCCTGGACCTGGTGGTTTAAACTCACGCCAGGCGTGTGTGTGTGTGTGTGTGTGCCCAAGAGGAGAACGGACAAGAAGGGATTGCGGCGTGCCCATGCCCCTGGGGGGTGATTTCTCTCTTTCAGTCTCTCTTTCTCTGTCTGGCGAGCGCACGCGCCCTATAGCAAAAACCTCTTTAGAAAAAAAAAAGAGAGATATTGTGAAAAATCTTAATTAAAAAGTTAATTCTAAATGTGATTCACTTTTAACTAAATGGGCTAAAAAAAGGAAAGAATTTGGTGAAATTCACAGATGTAAAAGATCAGATAAAACCTTGTTAAAATTTATTGGAAGAGCTGAAATGCTGCAAGTTCTATAAAACTGTTGAGAAGACCTCCCCAAAGAAAAGGAAAAGGTTTTCCAGAGTCTGAGAAATAATTCTTCAAAAAAAAAAAAAAAAAAATTAAGGTCTGGCAGGTGGTGTGGTGGTTAAGGTGCTGGATTCCCAAGGGGTCAACTGTGGTTTAAGTCCTGGACCTGGAAGCTTCCTTTCTCACTTTCCCTCTCTCTAGGTCTCTGTCTGATCCAATGAAAAAATAATGGTGATAAATAAAATTAAGTAAGTAACTACTTAAAAAATTTTTAAATAAAATAAAAATAAAGTTAGCAACCTAAAAGGTACCTTCACTTCTTGAAAAGACAAGCACCTATTATTATTTTGTGTGTGTCTTAAAAAGTGTACCACAAATTGGGTGGTGAATTTCTAAAATTAGCTTTCAAAAGAATTTTGGAGGTTTTTATTCTGTACGTAGTCAGGGTTTTGCTCCTGATAACATGGATAATTTTGATTCTTGTTGAAAGCATGCCTAGTATTCTGCCATGATTGTGGCCTATTGTGTGTTAGTCTAAATTTCTAAACATAATGAATTAATTTTAATGATCTCTCCACCCATATTTTTATTTGGGTTTTCTCATTTTGGGGGCTACAAAGTAAAGTAAGAGAAGATCTAAATAAGACACAATAATTCATTGATTTATCCAGCACTTAGTATGTGACAAGGACAATTCTAAATACTTAAACAATACCTATTTACATAATGCTTTACTATAACCCTTCTAGAAGGATACTGTTCTTATATGTGCTTTAGAGATAAGAAGACTGAGACACAGGTTAATGAGTGCGTCCAAAGAAACAGGGCTAATCAGTGACAGAGTTCAGAGTTAAGTCTGGACAGTTCAGTTGCAGAGTCTGCAACTCCCTCATCATCTCTATAAAAACTGATACATCTACCAGCCTTGGCTAACTAATCATGCTGCCTGTTAATGGCTAACGGATCAGGTTAAAGATTTTTGAAGAAAATGCAGTTTGATTTTTGAGCCCATGAAGGAGGAAAATAAGAAATAACAACTTGATGGAATTTGTTCTACAGAAGACAAAAAGCAACTGTGTTAGGAAAATTATTTCTGGAGAAACACTAAATTAGAGCTTCACAGAAAAAAAGTTCTATTAGTGACCATCGATAGACAATTCAGATGATTCATTAAACTGGATGCCATCATTTTAGGTATTTGTAGGCCTATTTTAAGTGCTACAATAGAATATATTGAAGACTAAGACAGTGTCAATTATTCAGCCCCTTTAAGAATCTTACTTTTTTTTTTTTTTGAAGAGGTTTTTGCTATAGGGCGTGTGCGCTTGCCAGACAGAGAGAGACAGAGAGACAGAAAGCGAGAAATAACCCCCTCAGGGGGAATGGCCACGCCACAATCCCTTCTCCTCCATTCTCCTCTCGGGATCTTGGGCATGCACGCACACGTGCCTGGCATGAGTTTTAAGCCACCGGGTCCAGAACACGAACCGCAGTCGACTACATGGGAGTTCGGCAACAATAGCCATTACGCTAACTGAATCCCAAGAATCTTACATTTTTTGACATTTTGATTAGCCAATCTATTACTACATTTTCATCTGGATATCAAGGAGAAAAATATTTTCCATATAGGTTCGTGAGTGTTAGAGTGGAGAAGGTTTCTACAAATTATGTTGTTGAAGTATTGAAATGACATTAACATTATCTTTAAGAAAAATATAATCTTTCATCATCTTTATGAAAGTTGAAACATTTGCCACTACTTGCTCTCTATTCCGAAGACAGCAGTTGACTAGGTCTCTTTGTTATGATCGCCAGCATTTCTGATAGTAGGCTTCTCAGTATCATCCTTGCAGCAGCAGCACCAGCTTCAAGCAGCTTGTTAGAAATTCACTGTCTCTTGCTCCATTGCAGACTTAGTCAGAAACGTTGGGGGACAGGACCAGCAATCTATCTTTGATCATGACCCACAGGTGATTCTGAAGAATATAAAAGTTTGAGAACCACTGCTCAATGGCTTTATAAAGCACTCACTTCACTAAGTTTTATTTCATAAAGAAACAAAGACTTTATCAAACCCTGAGTGTTGTGACATTGGTTACCATCAGTAAGGGCAGAGATGCCACTGTGAGCTGAGGATGCTGACCCTCAGCTGGGTCCACTTCCGAGAATGTGCACCCTAATCTGCAAAGCTCATCGGTGCCTTAATTCAGTTACAGGTCTGTTGCTTCCCAGAAGCCTTTGGGGTTCATTCCTAGAGACCTGAAGTCACAGATGTATGTTACATCTGCAAAAATTAGAGATCTTTGAACTGGAATATTATTTGGGGGGATGTATTTGATGTTTAATATGAGAAAAATAAATCTGTGGTAAATATATTTTCCAGTTATTAAGAGAAGAATGGTTAGATAGTCATTTGTAACCAGAGTACTCTCAAAACCCCTTTAGAGGTTAATGTCATTGTAAATTCCAGTAGAGCATTTTTTTTTCATTAATGTATTACTAAAACAGTGACTGGCACATGATATGTACTCATTAAATATTTACTGAATAGATAGGTAATAGAGTATTGTTAACAGTGTTTTAAAGCTATCTTGTAAGGCCAGTCATATTATATGAACATATTGTCACATAATGTTTTGCATACTTATTTGTCTAACGAAATCCAGAATTAGCAAATGTAGTACTACTAGACTAAATCGAGAGGTCAGGGATGTTGTCTCTCTTTTACACAGGTAGGTCACTGTTGCCAGGCACATGAAAGGCCCACCTTCAAGATTTATTGAAAAGTGAAGAGTTGGATAGATGGATGGGAAAGTGAGAAAGCGAGCTGCAAGGTCTTGGACTTGAACTGTGGTTGGCCATGTGGGAGTCTAATTCCCTCAACCACCACACCACCTGCCGGCCTCCACAAGTATGGATTTTATTTTTTTCAAGTGGATAGGTGTTTACATAATTGAGGAATATAATATTTTCAGAGAACAAAATGTTACTGTTTGAAAAGGGGAAATTATTAAAGAAAAATATGTATTTGGTTTGGATTTATGCAGTCTAACTGTGTTGAAAATCTATTGTCATAAAAGTCAAAAATAAAAAGAAGACTTTAAAAACAAACTGAAATAGGCCAATTGAATAATACTTTTCCAGACTTAAGAAATGCCAAAAAAATAAGCAGAAACAAAGTCAAGTTATTAATCTTTTAATAAAATGCATCGGTGCATAAGAAAGGGAAGCATTCTTTCTGACTGTGTTTATTTCTCCACCAGATTAAGACATCTGCAGAAATGGTGTGAAATCTCTAAAATCGCCCAAGGATTTTTTCTTGTTGTTGTTATATTAGTTTTCAAACCAAATTTCCGATTATTTGGAGACAGTTCCCATTGGGTGTTGTGTAAATACAGGTTTCCAGATGTCTGTAGTTTGGCATTATTTACACTGAGCATCTGGAAGACTGTAGCCTGGCCTAAGACGAAGATGGTTAGTTAGGGACCTGTGGACTGAGGCTGTCCAAGTGACTTTGGGAAAATCATTTTCCCTCTCTGGGTCTCAGTTGTCCTTCCATAAAAAGTTCTTTTATAATATCTCAGCATTTAAACTGGGATTTCATAGATAATGCTTTCTTTTGTGTTACATTTTTGAGAAAGTCCACTCCTCCTTAGAAAATGACTCCTTGAGAAGCCTTTCTAAGAGGCCAGTCAGTCAGCAAGCACTTCAGCAGGCTTAAAGGAATCAGCATGTGTTGTGCCATCCACCCAGCCAGACCAGGCACAGGAAAAATCCACTCCACCCCTGGACAGGCGTCACACCAGAGACCCACACTGTTACCCTGATGAACTCTGCAGTGCATCTGAGGCTGAGCAGACATAGAAGGCTTTCATGAACATGGAAATCTTTGACTTTTAAGATGAGACCTGGAGGTCGGCCTGTTAAGACAGAAAAGGAGATTCTGTGAAGGAAAGTCCTTCAAGAGCTAATTGTGGCTTCTTTGAAGTTACCGCTGATACTATATTTGGGACTGCAGTAAATTGCTTAAAAGACTATTAAGAAAGATCTTCCACTACTCTCCAAAAAGAATATTCTATTCACTTTACTTTTAGTAACTCTCTGACCTTTAGGCTACCAAGTTCACAAATTTATATTCTAAATCTTATCCTTTATGTCCAGTCCTGTTGAGATAACTGAGGCAGGTTTCTTGAATCACAGCCTGCGTTTTCACCAGAAATCTGACGTTGAATACTTTAGCCTTTCTGAAGGCGGCAGCTGCTATAGCTAACGGGAGAACCTTTGTAATCAAAGTCCTCAGGCTTCTGCCTTCTGCTGCCAATGATAATGACTACTGAAAACGTTGTGCTCACAGGATAAGATATGATAAATTTCATTCTCTTTGTTATCATCATCTGCTGAGCGCCTACACTTCCCAAGTGGTAACATGGAGCTTATGATGGATCTTCATCAATGGTACGGAGAAAAGACATAATGAAACAGAAATACTAAGGCAGCAGCAATTGTAGTATATGGGTGGTTTTGTTTACTAAGTAATGTCACAAGGATTCTCCCATCTCCTTGAGCTAACCTGAGCAGGGGTGAGCATTGTTACTTCATCAATGTGGTTTTTGCAAGTAGGAGGGCAGTGATAGACTTGACTGGGGTTCCACCCATGGAAGAGAGACCCAGATCATCTGAACGCTTACTGTACTAAAGTGTCAAATTAAGGTATTAGAGATTATCACGAGCATGATGGCATGTGTGCATGTTGGGGTAGACGGACAGTCTCATGTAAGTATAAATAGGTCACTGAGCCCATACCATTGCATGTTTTGACCGTTTCTTAGTTGTGGAAACTCAGTGTAATCTCTCTCAGGTATTCTGAATATGAAGCTCTCCCAGTGTACTTCTGGAATGGAAAGAAATACTTCTATTTTTGGCATAAAAAATAGCATTCATTCCAGGGATAATGTCACTAAAAGTAACAGCAACATCTTTCATTTCCATTGCCTCAGAGGAGTCTATGTTCACAGACACTGGGAGGGTCAGTGTCCCATGGGTTTTCCTCTCCTGTCTATTTAACTTTAAGCGCTTCCTTAAATGTCAAGTCAAAAAAGTGACTGCATGGAATCTTCCCAGTTATTGAATGAATGACATTTTCTAGACTTTCTCAGTGGAGCCTTGATAAAACTGTGTTCCAAGTGTCCCACGTATGTTTTGGAGAGGGATGAGTGGTATAGAATCCAGTAGCTTCTTCCTAAATAATCATGTTGGCACTAAGATCTCTGCATGAATTTCCATAGCTTGGGCCATTATCCTGTAAGAAGTTTGCTGATGGCAATCTTAGAAAGAAAGAAAGAAATATTTGCTCTGTCTTAAAATAATGAACAATTTAGAGAAGAGTACAACTATACCAAGTGATGCATGCAGAGATATATCAATTTCTGTTTATACCTATATGAAAATAAGCCAGCAGCATGAAGTAATTGAGTTAAAAAGCTTTGAAGACTTTAAAATAGAATTTTTTTTTTAGTTTATAAAGCTTTAAATAAGAACAATTATGCCAGATTTACATTATATTGTTGTGTTGTGTCTTGTTACATTCTGGCATTTATCTAATGTATGCGATTTTTGTGGACAGAATTACATTGATCTGGGGCTGGCAGATGGTAATGATGGTTAAAGGCACTGGACTCCAACATGTCTGACCGTGGTTCAAGTCCTGGACCTGGGGGCTTGCTTTCTCACTTTCTCTCTCTCTCTCTCTCTCTCTCTCTCTCTCTCTCTCTCTCTCTCTCTCTCTTATGAAACTGGGAAATAATAATAATAAATAAAGTTAAATAAAATAATTATTTTTAAAAATTGCATTGCTCTAATGTGGTGTGACATGATATTCATTGAAAAATCGTGCCTTATGGTGCTGTGACACACCACAAGATATCCACTTTTAAGCTCCTTGCTTATCAACCAGTTTGCTGAACAACCTAGTCATAAGAATAGAACTTGGTCTTTAAGTGAGGAATGCTATATTACTTTGCAGAAGGGTGTATCTAGATGCAAGGGAGATTGAACTGGTAACAGAATATGAATAATTACTTGAGCAAGAGAGTCTACAACAACTAAGAAAATAGAAATCCTCTTATTAAAAGTTACATTTGCTGAGTAGAACAATACTTCCTTAGAAAGTTTTACACAATTCTTGACTGGCTGCACTTAAAAAGTGTAATAAAAAAAGGATAAATTGATAAAGACCTATAAGATGGATCACGTGTGGGGTCACACAGCAGTAACACAGTGCTCTGTGATGCTGGTCCCTCACAGGCATGTCCTGGGTGTGTCCGAAGCTTCTGTGTACACGCAGAGGACACACACACGCCCCTGATCTCTGCTGGCTGGTGCTGGGGATGGATAGTGGCATAAAAACCCTTCTGGGAATGCCTGTCTCTCAGTCTCTCTCACCCTCTCGCTTTCTCTCATGGAAAAAATGAATAAACATTTAAAAAAGTAGTACTCATTATAACTTCATCCAGCTGACAATTACTAGGAAACATAATCTAAATACTTCTATTTCCATTGAGTTGGTCAGACCTTTTGTACTTGGGATTGTGTATATGTGTCTATATGGATGTGTGTGCCTATGGCATTAGCAAGTACTTTCTGCAGTGAAAGCACTTTTCTGGTATCTTGGGGCCCATCTCCACCATTCTAATGCCCAGAATAATGTAGCTTGAATCCCCAAAATAGTATCATTCAAGTCAAAGAGAAATTCTTCAGGAAGTAAACTGCAGAGAGACATAATGTTCCTCCGTTTTCTTGTGAATCCGCAAACGAAGCTCACCTCCTCTTCCAGGACTGCCAGGGGCAGTAGCATCCGCAACACTCAGCACCTCACCACATGCATAATGCATCAAGGCTCAGGGGTGTGGCTCACTGGCAAACCAACTGTGTCCTGCTGGCAGTGAGTACTCTAAGGAGAAATCCAGGGAATTTCTTTTAAAATTCATTTCCCATTACTCAGCTGTCTTTGGGACTTGTTTTGGTTATTGTCAGGAGTCAGATATATTTACCATGTCCCTGCTGGCTCCATATAGTCAACAGATCTTTCACATCCCATGTGTGTGCTATTTAGTCTCTGGAAACAATATCTCTTTTTGAAATATTTTTTGAGATGACTTCTCAACTTTGGTAACTGGAGAACGGATAGTGAAAAAGAAATGTTCTTTCCTAAGAGAACAGCTGAGGTGGCTGAAATTAATAACAGTAGATAGAATTTACTGCTCCGGTCATGCCTCATTTATGAAGAAAATAAGATGGCATTGCCTCATGTATCAGGTGTCACTGCTCGCTTGAACAAAACTCTTCAGGATATGGGAAGGCCACTTCTGCCTGACAGGACAGCTAGAAAAGGCCAAATGAACACATGCAAGGGGACACACAGGAGATGCAGCAGGCTCCATGATAGAGATATTGCTTGCACCTCTCTGGCTATAGAGCTAAGATATTGGTAACCCATGGTAAAAATATTCTTTTTTTTTTTTTTTTGAGAGAAAGATTTTTGTTATAGGCCACATGCACTCACTGGAGAGACAGAGAGAGACAGAAAGATGGAAAGTAAGAAATCACCTCCTGTGTGGCCACACCTCAATCCTCCTCTATTCTTTTCTTGGGATTAGGGGCATGCACACACACGTGCCCAGTGTGAGTTTCAAGCCACCAGGTCTGGGACTTAAACCACAGTCGACTCCATGGGAGTCTAGCGACATAGCCATTACACCATCTGCTGGTCCCTGATAAAAATATTCTTAAAGGGACATTTCCTACTGAAATAATTGATTGACTCAGTGTACCCATACTTGAATGGCTACCTTATATCTATTTGGAATATCTGTGACTGGTAAATTGAAGACCAGTTAGTAGAAATTCAAGAAGACAGACTGTGGTAGGTGTAAGAAAGGACTTTGGAATGGATAAAGCAGTCCAATATTGGAATGGGCTGTTCGGGAAGAAAATAAATTTCCTGTCACTGGGTGCATCTAAGAAGTCACCGAAAAAAAATGACAGAACTCTGCAGGGTATTTAAACACCAGAAGAGAAGGTTTGGTTCGGTGGAGCAACTTTTAAGGATTTTTTGTCTCTGAGATTAAATGGAAAAAACAGTGGTAATATATTAAATTTACATTAGATTTTTTTTTTTTAATTGCCAGAGGGTGCATCTGTTGACCAGCAACAGAAAGAGAGAGAGAAAGAAGGAGAAAGCACCCGCCATTCCCAATGGGGCAGAGTCACGTCACAATCTCTTCTGCCTCATCTCCCCGTCCTGTCAGAATCTGGAGCATGTACACCCGTGTTCCCAACCTGTTTTTCAAGCTGCCAGTGCCGAGGTTCAAACTGCAGGTGGCTATGTGGGATCCAGCTCCCTTAAGCACTAAGCCATGGGATCTGCTTTATGTTAGATTTCTAATTTAGAAACTTGACATTCTTCTCACAAATCATATTTTAGATTAAATAAAATGAAAATGAATTGGTATCATTCTCATTATAAATGTGAAGCAATTAAAATAGATTGAGACTTATCACATATCAAAACCCGCAGAAGAATAAGAAATCCCACAGCGATATATATTTGGATATCTCCTCTCTTCAGGATAAAGCAGCCACAGATTTAGTGACCTGTGATTGAAGCAAGAATTGAGAGGCAGAACAGCAAACTAAAGAGCAAGGGCTTTTAATAGAGACCTAACATGTCTAAACTCTAAGAGAAAACATTAGCCAGGAAGCAGGATGCAAACACCTCATGCCTCTGCCATGCACATACCCACAAACTTCTTCATCCATACTTTCCCTGGTTGCTTCCTTCCAGTGGACAAGGCGTCTCCAGCCCTATCCTTGTAGAAAGGTGTCAGGCCAGATACGAGTCTAGTGATATGATCTTGCCCAAAGCTGTTCTCTAAGGCACTGACTAGACCTTGGCTCATTAAGAGGATGTCCCCAAAATTGATGAAATGACTCCAGTTGCTGTTTTCTGTGGGATAAAGCCATGACCCGCGCAGATGAGTTAAACCAGATCCTATAAATACCGGCTAGGGAAAGATCAGAAAGGTTGGTAGAAGTTTTGTCTTGAAGAGTAACGCTTGGTTGGGACCAGCGGTTGGCATAATGGCTATGTCGCTGGACTCCCATGTAGTGAACCGCAGTTTAAGTCCTGAACCTGGTGGCTTAAACTCACACCGGGTGCATGTGCTTAAACTCACACCGGGTGCATGTGCGTGCCCAAGATACTAAGAGGAGAATGGAGGAGAAGGGATTGCGGCATGGCCATCCCCCCTGGGGGGTGATTTCTCTCTTTCTGTCTCTCTGTTTCTCTGTCTTTCTGGCGAGCGCATGCACCCTATAGCAAAAACCTCTCCAAAAAAAAAAAAAAAAGGAAAAAAGAAAAAGAAGAGTAATGCTTGGTCAAAAGAGAATAAGACAGTCAAGGAGAGTATTAGACTCCTGTCAGTGCTATTGATGTTTCTACTATAGATCACTCTCATTGGCACGGAGTAAAGCCCTGGGGATGGAAGTCAGTTACTCCTTAGTAAGTTAAAAGAACCAAAAGATATCTGAGTAAGGCTTCTTATATACCTAAGAACGTTTTAAAATTCTTCAAAATTTAGCTTCTAAAAGAGAAGAAGCCAATTATTCCATTTATGCCTTTCGTCCTTAGAATTTGCATGATATAAAGATGTGAATGTTGCAGCCTGAAAGTCCTATTGAAGATCATCTGGCTCTTCATTTTACAGATGAAGCAGCAGATTTAGAAGTATTGAGTGACTTGCTTAAAGCCATTCAGGAAGAAGTCAGCAGAGCCAGAAGTGCAACAGAATTTATGGCTTCTGATTCCTGGTCTCCCCTTACCCACTGTTACTTCCTTACAAGTCTAGTAAACAAGTTTCTGCAGCTCTGAAGACATCAACTTGAGAGTATGGGAACAGCAATACAGAGCAGACTGAGAGATAAAGATGGCATCCACACTAAGGCCAAGTCACTGCAGAAGCCACAAGGCCATGAGGAACAGAAAAGACAGTGAGTTTCTCATTTTGTCTCAAGCCACAGAAGGTGTAGCCTGAGGAGTGTACCTACACTCAGGCATTCTCATTCACATACATTCGCAGTGCGAATCCATGCCAATACCACCTCCCATCAGCCAGCCTCAGCTGCAGCCAAGCTCCTTTCCCAGTAGGCAGCCTTTCAGGGTGCCCTGCTGTAATCACCTCGAGTATGTCTTCCATCTTCAGTCGCCAAACCCTGTTCATCTGCCAAGATGGGTTCTTAGTGCCCCCTCCTTTATGAAGTCTTCCTCTCTCTCTTTCTCACATAACTACACCTATTCGTACTCTATTTTTCTCTTAGAAGGAATAAAAATTAATCAGATAAAAATAGGAGAAAGAGGACCAGCAGGTGGCATGGTGGTTAAAGGTGCTGGACTCCCACATGGCCAGCTGCGATTTGAGTTCCAGACCTGGAGGCACTTTCTCTCTCTCTCTCTCTCTCTCTCTCTCTCTCTCTCTCTCTGTCTCTTTCACTCTGTCCCTCTCTGCTCGAATTATAATAGATAAATAAATGCATAAAATAAAGTTAAGTAAAATAATTCTTAAAAAAAATAAAAGGAAAAAGTGGGCCAGCAGATGACTTGGAGGTTAAGGCGGCCGGATCTCACATGGCAGACTGTGGTTTGAGTCCCAAATCTGGTGACTGGAAAATTACACACCGGGTGTGTGTGTGTGTGTGTATGTGTGTGCATGCCCAAAATTCTGGGAGGAGAATATAGGAGAGGGGATGGCTATTCTCCCCTTTGGGATGATTTTTCACTTTTCGGCTCTGTCTCTGTCTCTCTCTGGTGAGTGCAAGCACCTTATAGCAAAAACTAAAAGAAAAAAATAGAAAAAAAATTCAATGACAAGAAAAGTACAAGAAATCTCCATGAAGACCCAAAATAGGTATTCATTCAGCCTTTTTAGTTCACCATCTTTGCTGAGCATGCCTTGTGTCCAAATCATACCTTTTCCTCAAATATCAGCAAAACTATTATAGTCATCATGAAGCATTCTCTAATTCCTCACCTGTGAGTAATACTTGTCATAAATTCAGTATTTATGGTCTGTATTTTGTCACCAGAAATTTTTTCCCTTCTAGTAGAAAGTGAACTCCCAAAAAATACTTCTTCAAGAAAAATATCAAGAAGATATCACATATTTTTTCTATTTTTAAAAAGCCAAGATCAAAGCAGAGATTGACTGATACCCTCCCCACACCAAATTCTTGGTCTCAATTCAATGTTTCATATGCAGAAGTGATGAGGTGATGATTTAATTGAATCTTTCTTGGTTTTCCTCTCTCATGGAGGATTTTCAGGCCATTAGCAACTGGCAGCCAGGACTGTTCCACTTCATCTCTGGTCCTGGAAAAGATATTTGAAAACCTAGCAGCAGGCAAAGCCAGGGTTGTTAAAATCATCATTTCCCCAAAGGATGTCAGAAATCCTAAGGGGAAATATTTACAAGGAAAATCTGTTTTCTCTTTGGAATTTACAGATTTTTATTTGTCTATTTTTCTCTTTTTACATTTCTCACCCTTGCCCCATCCCACATGGTGAGAAGACATGCCCCCTCGTCCTTCCACAGATGTGTGTGTCATTGTCCAGCTACCAGTTGCAGTCTATGTCTTTTTGAGATTTTTTGGAGATTTTTGCTATAGGGTGTGTGTGTGCTTGCCAGAGAGAGAGACAAAAAGTGAGAAATCACTCCCCAGCAGGGATGGCCAGACTACAGTCCATTCTCCATTTTCTCCTCAGGATCTTAGGCACACATGCACATGGTATGAGTTTTAAACCACCAGATCCAGGACTTGAACCACGGTCGACTACGTGGAAGTCCAGTGATGTGACCATTACACCATCTGTTGGTCCCAAGTCCCCGTCTTTCAAGTCCATGCCTGTCAGTTAATCATAGTTTGCTAGCAGATCCTCATTGCCATTTGGTTTATTTCAGTTTCTAAAGAATGATGTACTAGTTTCAGTTAAGGTAAATTTTTTCTTTTTCTTTTTTTTTTTTTTTTTTAAAGAAAACCTATGAGGCGACTGCTATAATTTTAATTTATTTGTTAAATTTTTGCTCTAAGGCATGTACACTCACCAGAGAGAGGCAGAGAGAGAGAGAGAAAGGGGAAAGTGAGGAATCTCCCCCCATGGGGGATGGCCATTTCATAATCTCCTCCTCTATTCTCTTGGGATTTGGGGCATGCGCACGCACATGCCCAGCATGTTTTTCAAGCCACTGGGTCCGGGACTTGGACCATGAATTCAGCCATGTGGTATCCAGCCACTTCAACTACCATGCCACTGACCAGTGCAGGACTGCTGTAATTTTAAACTAGCTACGTAATTTTAAACAGTTGGTGATTTTGAGATAAGTGTTCTATGTGTTCCTATATCATCCTTGTGTTCACTTGACTCACCACCTGACCACTGTCTTGTTTATTCACTTGTCGTAGCCCTCACAATGCTCTAATCTCTCATTATTTTGATACTGATATACGTTGGGAGACACACTTAGGCCTTGTCTGCCTAGCATGTGCCTGCAGTGGATACTGAGGGCACTCAATCAATGTTTGATGAATGACTACGTCAACAGCTTTTCATGAAGGTCTTTTGTTTTTCGTATCACATTTATTATTGACAGCCCAATGAGAGTTAGTCACTGGGAATATAGCAGTCAGAGAGACTGAGAAACACAGGTTTTCATGAATGAGTGGACCTTTAAATTAAAAAAAAAGTATTCTCTGTGTTTTCTACAATGACTTTTTTTTCTTTTTTTTTGCCAAAGCTTTTAATTTTCTTCTGTATACTGGTAAAACAATGTCTTCAGAACTTTGGTCCCCAGAGAACCCATGGAAGACTCAGAGATATCAGTGGATGATTCTAATACTGTGAGGGAGGCCCCATGAGGAGAAGTTCAGAGGTCTGTGGGAGTATGTGGGATTTGGTTATTTATAGAAGACATAGCAGAGGAAATGATGTCTAAGCTAACCACTAAAGATGACTGAGAAATAATCAGGCAGAGATTTTAAGTAGAATTTTCTAAGAAGAAGAACACTGCAAAATCAGAAGGGAGACAGTGAATGGAACTCAGACAAAAGTCAATGGAATCAAGTTTAGAAAACCACAGAAAATAGGGAGAAATGAATCTGGACTGGTAAACCAGGGCTAGTCAGGCAGGAGCTGGAATTTGAACTTTATCCTTAGACCAGTGAGGGACCTCTGACAGTTTTAAATCAGGAAAGGATAAGATGACACTTTCATTTTAGAAAGACACTCTGACTGAAGTGTGGTACATGCATTAAAGGGAGCAGAAGTGGACCAGCAGGTTGCATGGTGGTTAAGGCACTGGACTCGCACATGGCTGACCATGGTTTGAGTCCTGGACCCAGTGGCTTGAAAATCACGCCAAGTGCATGTTCTTGCATGTGTGCTTAAAATCCCATGAGAATAGTGAAGGAGAAGGGATTGTGACATGGCCATCCCCCGGGGGGTGGTGATTTCTCACTTTCCCTCTAATTGTCTCTCTCCATCTGTGTCTCTCCAGTGAGTGCATGTGCCCTTTGGCAAAAGCTTAAAACAACAACAACAAAAATGATTAGGAGTTCATAGATAATAAGAAAGTTTCCTATAGCAGTTTTCCTTTGTTCATTAGTAGCATGCCTTTCTCATTCACACACACACACACGCACACACACACATACACACACATATACACATGTATGTGCACATGTATAGAGATATACACACAGTTTTTTCATAATTTTACCCGTCTTAAGTTCATTGGTGACATTATCAGACTTCTTATAAAATAAAACACTTCCTTGCCTGAAATATTTCTTAAAGAAAAACACAATTAACCTCTACCTTTGTTTACTTTCTCATTTTCTTCCATTTCTGTTTTCTCATACGTCATATATATATATATATATATATATATATATATATATGCTGCATGTTTGTTTCTAAAATTACTAAAAAATAAAATAAATAATTATTTAATCCCTTGCCTTACTTACATACAACTACTATTAACATTTAGTGCATCATATTTTTGTTATGAATTTATAGTGTATAGGTGGAATTATACTATACATATTATTGTATAATCCTTTTTGTTCACGAGTATATTGTGAGCTTCATAGCATGTCTCATTATTCTCAGTGGGCATATAGTATTCTACCATATGAAGTAGTCATACTCTCTTAGAAATTTCGCTTTTTATGTAATCAGACCATAGTCCATATGGAGTTTTAGAAATTCTACTTCACAGAATTTAGATGATATTTCCCAAATAGCCATCTCTCTCTGGTCCTCTGGTATTCTGGATTTATAACAGTTTTTAGGAACTTTACCAGAGAATCAAAATAATACCAAGAAAGTGTCTTCCCTTTGGGAGGTTTTCTGCATTAGGAAAACATTTAGTTTATAATAAAATGTGAAAAAAAAATGCCTAGAGGAAGAGGATCTCAATTCAACTTTTTTTGTAGAGTATGCCTGAATGGGACGTTTAAGTACACTTGAATGCTTACAAGATAATATTTATTTCTCTTGAATTTTCTTTTCTTACCTTTGGCAATTATAAAGAAAACCTGGCATTTTAACTTGGAACTCTATTTTTTTTTTTTTTTTGAAGAGGTTCTTTCTATAGGGCATGTGCGCTAGCCAGACAGAGAGAGACAGAGAGACAGAAAGCGAGAAATCACCCCCCAGGGGGGATGGCCACGCTGCAATCCCTTCTCCTCCATTCCCCTCTCGGGATCTTGGGCATGCACGCACGCACACGCACCCGGTGTGAGTTTTAAGCCACCGGGTCCGGGACGCGAACTGCGGTTGACTACGTGGGAGTCCAGCGACATAGCCATTACGCTAACTGCTGGTCCCGGAACTCTATTTTATTTCAACTTTGTTTTCTATTCTGTTTTAATGTCACACTAGGTCTACCAAGGTTACTTCATGATACTTTTGTAGAAAGAATACTGAAATAAAAGTCAGAATGTCTTAATTTAGTTGTTAGCATTGTCATTGATCATAACACTGGGAGAATATAAATATAGTATAGAGATTAAGGGCCTGAGTTCTGGGGAAAGACAAAATTGAGCTTAAATTCAGATTCTACCACTATTGTTTTTAGTTTTTCAATTATAATGAAGTTATTGGTGCCAATTCACTGTTATTTTACAGTTTTAAAACATGGTTTATTAATTTGCTAGGGCTGCTGTAACAAAATACCAAAAAGTATGTGGTTTAAATAAGAGATGTTTATTTATTTATCTTTTATTTATTTTTTAAAGATATTTTTGTTCTAGGGCACTTGTGCTCACCAGAGAGACAGACAGACATAGAGACAGAAAGTGAGAAATCACCCCCTGGAGGAATGGCCATGCTAAAATCCCTTCTCTTCCAATCCCCTCTTAGGATTTTTGGGCATACACACACACACACACACACACACACACACACACATACACACACACGCCCAGTGTGTTTCAAGCCACCAGATCTAGGACTAGAACTGCAGTCAGCTATGTGGGAGTCCAGCAACGGAACCACTACGCCATCTGCTGGTTCCAAGAGGTATTTATTTTCTCACAGTTCTGGAGGCTAGAAGTCCACAATCAAGGTGCTAGGAGGTTTGGTTTCTTCTTCAGCCTCTCTTCTTGGCTTATTACTTGGCCTTTCTGAACTTTATTATTATCATTTGTGAAATTGGGACATTAATATATCTGTCCATCCAATATATGATGATGACCTTAGATAATTATATTAAAATTCTTTGTAAATTAAGCAGTAGGAGAGTATTGTTCATTTTAGATGTATACATATCTACTCATACATATCTACTCACGTTGTTCTCTTGGAAAATATGTAAATTGTACCCAGGCATTTGCTCTTAGCTCCTTTTAGATTAAAGCTAGGAATTGGAAGAGTGGGATTTAGGCTCCCATTCATCTTCCTTGTATTTTTATGTGGTCGCTGTATCCTTTGTTCCTGAAACAAGAATGTACAAGGTTAAAAATTACCAATTCCTATAGCCGTATCCATAGTAACTTGCTCTGCTTACATGGGGCAGGGGACAGAAATTAATGAAAGTGTAACATAAACTCCCCACTTCATTGTCTCCAATTAGAGGCAAGTGTGAATTCCTCTAGTGCCTTAGGGGAGTGTTTTTCAGTTAAAAAACAAAAACAAAACAAAACAAAAAACAGTACTCATTTCATAATAGGACTACGTGTTCTCTGAGTGGGAAAACTAGAGATGGCAACTCTCAGATGGAAGACTATTCATTTTAATGACTTGGCCAGAATCTCTCCCTGTTTTAAAGCTGAGCTTGCTATGGAATCTTTAAATGTATTAGGCTTTAGATGAACAGAAAGTGGGTCTTCAGAAATGTTCGTTGCATCAATATGGCACCGCCATTGCAGCCCTGCAGTTGGACTTCAGGAGTGTGATTACACAGCCTGGTTTCATAACACAAGCCCAAGTGGAGACCTGGCTGGAAGGAGTGGGGTGCACTGGCACCTGCTGCTCAGTGGAATTTATTGAATCCAGCCCTCTCCCTTTGCTGCTGGTACAAACCAGTAATCAAGACAGTTTCCTCTTCCGTCAGAGGAAAATGTTTCTGGAAGGCAATTTTAAAAGGTTTGAGAGAGTCCGTTGCTCTAAAATGTTCAGATGCTTCCCAAAATATAACACAATATGTGCTGAGCTTTCAAACTCCACCCCCCCCACCCCACTTTGGTCTAAGACTCCTTTTTCAGTCTTTTCTACTACTCTTGAACACCCGTACTCCTAGTAAACTAATCATCATTCATGGATGACACTTTTCCTCTGTTCTCACTCATAGTGAAATGCCCTTCCCAGCAGCCTTTCTGTTGGAATCCCATCCATCCATCAGGGGTCATTGCATATGCCATGTTCATAATGAGATTGGCAGGATGACTTTCCAGATCCAACTGCACCTACTCAGAAGTGTTTTCTCTTACTCTGAATCCTTAGAGTATTCTTCACTTCTCTTACAGGTCACTTATTTAACTCTGAATTATAGGTATTTGTCTGATTGTACAGTCCATCCACCAGATGAGCTGCTAAAAAGTAAAAGTATCTGTTTTTTCCCCACCGTCTCTGCTCACCCGGCACAGGACCCTCATTAGAAGTTGCTCAGGTTAAACTGAAAGATGAAGTACTTGGTCTGAGTCTCAGAGCTTCTAGCAGTGCAAAGCTTACAGTGCCCTGTGCAAAGAGCAAGCATGAGGTTTTACGTGTGGAAGTTCATAGTGGCAGTCTTTTCTTAGCACAGGCCAAACACGCAGCTGCTAACCTCTGCCACCATATAACATTTCAAGGGGAAGAGAGCCAATGTAAACCCACAGTATGTGCAAAATCGAAATCAGAAACTCTGGGGTTTGTAACCACTGAACATAATTTCACAGTCCATTCGATACGATTTTCCTGGGCTGTGGTTCAATTCAAACCAAGCTCTTCATACGAATCTAGTCCTATAGTTCTCTTTTATACTCATTAGTGGTCACTTTGCAACTTTAATTTGGCTTCTTGTGGGTGGCATGGAGAAAGGTATTTCTGCCACTGACTTTGGGAGGGATATATTTTGGATGTAACTTTTTCTATGCACTTGTTAAAAAGGTTAGACTCCACCTTTCCCTGCTGAATAAGAAGGTGTGGCTACTTAATCTTGGATGTGGTAGAGTACACTAGAACAATTACTCACTTTGTACTTAGAGATGATATTGTGTGCTTCATCTCTCCCATCAGTATTTACACGATCCTAGAAGCACTTTCTCATTCTATATTTTAGTTGCCTTAGTCATATGAGTATGGTAGAGGGGAGGTGTTTTCTAGATTATCTCAAAGGGTTGTTTCAGTATCTTCATTTTGAAAGTCTGGGATCACTTAGGTGACAGTTTTACAATTAAATTAATTCCTTTAGCAGTTTTTGACATTTATAAAATAGAAATAGAAATGTGTGAATAGACTCAAATAGCATAAGGTCATAGAAAATTCATTAGTCTTTTCAGCCACTCAAGCTGACAAGAAAGTTTTTTGGTCAAGAGAGTTTTTTAAATGTGGAATACAATATTCCACACACAAAGATGAGCTTTTATAATAGTTTAATAACGATTCTGAAAGCCTTACCCTGAAGACATATATTTAACTTTTTTTTTTTCCAGTTTGCCAGAGGGCATGTGCTCTCTCCAGAGACAGAAAGAGAGAGGAAGAATGAGAAAGCACTTCTCAGTAGGATGTGCTCATACTTCAATCCCTTCTCCTCCATTTCTCCCTCCGGACAGATTTTGAGCGTACACACACTCACACCCAGCTTGTTTTACAAGCTACCAGGGGCAGGATTCAAACTACACAGTTGGACATGTGTGATCTGACTCCTTTAAATACTAAGCTATGGGCTGGCCCTGTTTAACTCTTCATATAGTTTATCTGATACTTTCTTTATTAACTGTGAAAAGTTTTTTTAAAGAATTATTAATTTAATTTAATTTGTTATTATTATTCTTCATTCTGACTAGAGAGAAACATAGAATGAGAGAGAAAGAGAGTGAGAAAGCAAGCTGCCATGTCTGGGACTAGAACTGTGGGTGGCCATGTGGGAGTCCAACACCTTAACCACTACGCCACCTGCCAGCCCCTAACTATGAAAGTATTTTAAAATATATCTTATGAATATCCAGGGGAATACATTTAGAAAGATAAGGGGTGAGTACAAACCCTAGAATAGTTTTCCTGTCCTTCAAGGTTGGTCTGACTCATTTTGAATCATTGATTGAATCATTTTGGAAATTCTTCTTTCTGATTTTTTCTGAGTAAACACCAATCTCTGCTTAGCACTGAGTTGATCAGGTTTCCAGTGAGGGCTCCGTATTGCTAAGATGTATTTCATTGCTACCTTTCTATAATACTGAACAAGCCCTACCTCCAAATGGGCTCATTTTCTCTAGTCTACAACCAAAATTTGAAACCACCTGAAAAATATGGATTTCCATCACTCTTACTACCTCATTTCTACTTGTCAAGCTTTGAAATGTCATGGATTCCCTTACCATTTACTTTTCCTTTAACCAGCTGGTTTCTTCTGTATGTAAGAACGGTAATGACAGAGATTTTCCAAGAATTTTACCTCTTCTTCAGTCTCTTTTATTCCACCAAGTCTATGATGACCAGGCAAATGTTTCTACAACTAAAGGGATATCGAACTGATCACGGACCCCAGTCTCGTACGCTTCTCCTGTCTGCAAACCAAAGTCTCTAAAATGAAGTCTTAAAATACTTCACATATTTTAGTTTTTATTTTTACAAGTCGTTTTTGGTATGTGACACATATCTTTTCATGAGTACACTCACACACAGGCACACATGGACACATACACAGATAGATCTGCTTTCCCTTTCCCAGGAATAACAGCCAGACACCTCATGTTAGTGTTCAAAGATTCCCATAATCCTATCTGTTCAACCTGTTTCCTCTTCCTTGTTTGCCACACCTTCCCTATGAACCAGGTCAGCTGAAACACCGCTTTATAAACACGTATGAGGCATTCCTGTTCTCTGCTCACATACTCTGCATCTGAGACATCCACATGTTTTCCCTTAATTCAGAAACTCGAGACTGGCAGGTGGTGTGGTGGTTAAGGACACTGGACTTCCACATGGCCAACAGCAGTTTGAGTCCCAGACCTGGTGGCTTGCTTTCTCACTGGGGCAAGGAGGTGGTGTGGTGGTTAAGGGTGCTGGACTCCTGCATGATCGACTGTGGTTTGAGTACTAGAACTGGCAGCTTGCTTTCTCACTTTCCCTTTCTTTTTCTCTCTTACTCTCTCACTCTTTCCCTCTCTGGTCAAATTAAAATAAATAAATAAAGTTAATAAATAAAATAATAATTTAAGAAACAACAAACCTCACCCTACTTTCTCAATGAAGCCTTTCCTGAACCTTCGAGGTCACTGTGATTTCTCCTGTCTCCCAGTTTCTGTAGACCCATGTTGCCTGCCACCCACTCACTCTGCCTTTGACTCCTGTAGAAAATCATTTTGTCATGTTAGTTCTGTATATGTCTTCTTTTTCTAATTAGACTGAATTTAATAAACAATCTAGATTGGGGGTCAGGAGGTGGCATAGTGGTTAAGGCACTGGAGTCTCACATGGCTGACTGAGGTTCAGTCCTGGATCTGGTGGATTACTTTCTCACTTCTTTCTCTGTCTCACGGGTGAGCACACATATCCTATAGCAAATTTAAACAAACAAACAAATAACAGCAAACCAAAAAAACACAACTAATAATGGGGCCAGCTAGTGCCATGGTAGTTAAGGAGCTGGCCTCCCATATGACTGACCACGGTTCAAGTTCTAGACCTGGTGGCTTGCTTTCTCACTCTCTGTCTCTCTCTCTTGGTCTGTTTCTCTCTGGTGTCCACACATATTCTGTAGCACATTAAAAATAAAATAATAAATAGAATTAAATAATTATTTAATAATAATAATAAATAAATAAAATTAAACAAAAAATGGTATAGATTGTGTCGCATTTATTTTGTTTCCACAGAGGCTTGACATCTGTCAGTTCTTTCTGAGTGATCAGCAAATCCGTACGACATGAAAAGTTATGCATAATCTCATCTCTAAGATAATAGTGACTAAAATTTCAAGTGTGTATTTGTGAATGTTTGCTTTAATCGAAGATACAGATTTTTTTTTTTGAGAGGTTTTTGCTATAGGGAGCGTGCACTCGCCAGAGAGACAGAGAGAGAGACAGAGAGAGAGAAAGCAAGAAGTCACCCCCCCGGGGGGATGGCCACGCCGCAATCCCTTCTCCTCCATTCTCCTCTCAAGATCCTGGGCATGCACACACACGTGCCCAGTGTGAGTTTTAAGCCACCGGGTCCAGGACTCGAACTGCAGTCGACTACATGAGAGTCCAGCGACATAGCCATTATGCTAACTGCTGGTCCCTCAAACATATAGATACTAATGTTAGTCTCACCACTAATTTTCTGGGCAAATCCTTTATTCACCCCTAAAGTGAAGCAGGGGGACTATATAAAAGGACTTCAAAAAGTTTATGAAAATATGGAATCAAAGTGAAAAAAAAAGAATTCATGCATTGCTTCTAAATACACGTGTTTTCCATGCACTTTTTGAAGACCCCCCCACATTTGATTTAAATGGTCTTTCCAGTCCACATTCTCCATGGTTAATGAAAATTAGTATTCATTATACCAATGCAAATGCCACCAAAATTGGCAGAGCTGATGTTATTCAGTATGTTTAGTCTTTGAGTAGTTTTTTTGTTTTTTTTTTTTTTTTTTTTCCCCAAACTTTACTTTCTCAAAAATTCAGGTGGACTGGCACTTTTTTCCCAATGCAGTCTGTTGGCTGTGGCACAGAGAAAGTGTTTGGGTTTATATGTAAGCTGGATAAATGGCAAGAATATTTTACTTCCTCAACAGCCTTAAGGTTAATGCTGTGGCCGTGTCCTCTTTAAAGTGCAGGTGTTATGCCAGAGGAGCTGGTGAAACTTTGAAAAATTACCATCCAAACTACCCCTTCAGTAAGACCATGTGGCCTGTCAGGAGAGGGGCACCCCGTGGGCAGCTTGATGGGTTAAGTACTAGAGAGGACCTTGGTCTCCTCCTGAAGTTTCCTCCAGAAGGGGGCCTTTGGTGTGCAATCCCTTTGGAATGCAGCCATGCTTTCCTTTACATTAGCAGGAGTGAGTGTTTGGAAACATTTTTTTGAAATAAATTTCCCCACCTCATAGAGCAAGAGTTTGAATTTCACAGAAGGACCTGGCATGTGTATACCAAAAAGGTACAAGTGGAAAAGCTTTTAATAGGCTTGTTTGCTTTTCTTACATTTCTCACAGCAGAGTGGTTTGGGTGGAATGTTAAATTTGCTCAGTAAACACAAAACGAAAGGGAGATCAGGCTTGTTAGAAATTGTGATGACACAGCGTATCTAATGTGTATCATTAAACCCCAAAACCTTCCTCAAATCTTCACTTTTATTGGAGATATTTTTGTTGTATGTTGTTGCATCTGCTCACTGGAGAGATAGAAACAGAAAGTGAGAAATCACCCCTTGGGAATGGCCACGCCACAATTCCCTCTCCTCCAGTCTCTTCTCGGGCTTTTGGATATGCACGCACACATGCCTGGAATGAGTTTTAAGCCTCCCAGTCCAAGACTCGAACCGTGGTTGACCATGTGGGAGTACAACAGCATAGCCATTATGCCATCTGCTGGTCCCAAATCTTTCATTTTTGCCAGGCTATTTCCAGGGTTATTTTAACATTGGTAGAACTTTTAGCAGGCCAAGGCCCGTTTGATTACTTCTTTTCTATGACTCGTAAATCTCAATCTACAATCCACTAAGAAACATGGAGACTTAAAGGCGAAACCGGAAATAAACCCACACTTCGGTTTCCGGTGCTCGAGCCTTGCAATCCTTCTCCCTTACGATAAGCATTGTATGCCAGTCACTTTGTCATTTTACAAAACAATACTGCAGACCAAAAATAACCTTTGCACTGTTTTTCAGATTCTCAAGATCAGAAAAATCAGTTCTAGGTTTATTTTAAGTTATTTTGCTGCTGATTTTCAAAAAAAGTTTACAAGCAGAAATCTATAGCTAGCTGCCATTTTCCTCCCATTTTGGACAAATAAATTCAAATGACCGTGACATTATACAGCTGGAGGTTGAGGCTGTGATCTGGGTACTAATGGCTGCAAACATACTCTAGTCATGAGCAGTTAGAGAGTTGGCTTTTGGCTTTATATGGCCAGCTAGAACTTGTATAATGGGTCATTAAGGAAAGACCATATTCATCTTTATTTGTCATAATAGAATTCAGGCAAAAGCAAACATGACTGAACTGTTAACACAACAGATTTTATTTTTATACCATGAAGTTTGTTAAGGGAAACTCTGTTTTAGCATAAGTTTCTACTTGGTGCTACAAATCATTGTTTGTATGATATTGCATCCCCATAAACACCCCTGCCCTGTCTCTGAAATATTGGTAAGGCTCAGTTCCCCACTTTTTGAAGAATTTCATGTTTCTTTTGACTACATACTCAATAAATGATCATTTTTAGAAATTTATGTCTCTCCACCATAGACAAGAAGGACAGAGAGAAAGGGTCAGCACAACAGGGTCCCTCACGCCATGATCCACACCCAGCTTCAGCCAGCTCAAGGTCATGGGCACATGTGTATCCAGTGTTTACAGTGAGGTCTCCAGACATGAACCCAGAACCTTCCTACGAGGTTGGCTTTGCAAAATATTGCATTATTGCTCTGCCATCATGCAACCCCAAGACATGAACATTATTGCCTTTTCGTTTTAATACCAGAGGATGCATGCATGTGTGTGTGAGAGAGAGAGAAAGAGAAAGAGAGAGAGTGCAACTCCCAATGCAACTTCATCATGCCGCAATCCTTTTTGTCCCATTTCTCCATCCTGTGAGGATCCTAGGCATGTGTGTGTGCCCAGACTGTTTTTTCAAGTGGATGGGGCTGGAACGTGAACTCTGGTTGGCCATGTGGGATCTAATTTCTTCTGCCTAGCACCAGACTGCTGTACTACAGGGCCAGCCTGATTGCTGTTATTTCCTTTAGTAGTGTTGCAAAGTTCTTGGCAAACTACACAACAGTATATAAAGGTAATCCTTATTAACTTCACAAATGAGATCATCTGGCGAATATGGGGGTAATGTATGAGAGCAGTATAGTTCTGAGCTCATTGGGAGGGATATTGGATTTCTGTTTGTTTTTCAGAATCTAACGTGAAGAGGCTCTTTACATTTTAAGTGATAATTATTACAATAGTTACAGGGCATTGGCAAAACTGGAGTATGAAATGAGTGACACCTACCTTCAAAAGAAATTTTTGAAGAGGGTTAAGCTGCGTTTCCAAAAACAGTAGCAGGAAGCAAATGTCAGCGAGGTCTTGGCCCCAGCTCATTTTCGGTAACCATTAGTCATCCTCTGACACCCCAAGGGAGACTGCTGAACAAACACTGCCGAGGTTAAGATGCCTGCCTGGCTACTCAGTTTTACTCTGTCCTGGCGATTAGAACCAAAAGCAACAGTAATGTACTGATCAACCATGCATGCTAATTCCTTCTGTACCCGGTAGGTAGAGGTGACTGGTCCACATTCCATCACCACGACCCTGCGCTCTCCCCCTTACTCAGTAGCCACCCAAGTTTTAGTTTTCTCTTGTAAGGAAGTTAGACAACCCATAGACAGCTGGAGGGATTTTGTCCAGTTAAGTATGCCCTTACTATTGGTTAACACTTTGTAGCTTATTTTTTTTAAAACATCTATGACCTTTAGTCTTAAATAGTCTAATCTGAAATGTGTTAAAAAGTTCTGTTTTTTCACTTTGGTGCTTTCTTTACTCAAACAGATTTCTTTCTTTTTCTTTCTTTCTTTCTTTCTTTTTTTTTTTTTTTTGTAAGTAATCTCTAGCAAATTTAGCTGGTAAAGCCTGTTATCCCAGTGAGCTCATGGGGTAGCCTCATCTGGCAGTGGCTATGCAGTGTCAGTGTTTAGCATTAGGAGGTACACATAAGATTAAAACTTCTCTAGAGTATTGAGAAAGAGCAGGAGTCTATTAATCCGTCTCAGGACTATAAGTAATTGAAGGAAAGAACATGAGTAGTTTGGCAAAAGAAAGTACTTTAAAAAAGACGTAGCCTTCCTTTCCAACTTACTCCACAGAGGAAATGTTACTCTTTAGAAATGTCATTTCCCATTTAATCCTTACCAAATAGCATTTTAAAATCTATAAATATTTACTTATAACCATGACTACATTTTAGGCTAACATTCCATAAATGCAAAGATAAGTTCATTCTCTACATTAGCATGAGCACTTAACTTAGGAATTAATACGCTCTTTACAGCTACAAAGTTCTACATGCTCAACATTAAGATGTAGGAAAGAAATACAATTCATTTAAGTTCCCTTTCTCGCTTGCTCGTGTGCTTAAATGTTTAAGTTCTCCAGCTCCAACTTAAAGATCCTTCTTGTCTTACAAATAGGGCGTCTTCAGTGTCCACTTGCATACCTGTCAGCTGATAAGAAACCTTACAAAGGGTTAAAAATTTCTAAAGTTGCTCTCTTGTGAAACTTAGCTAAAGAGCCAAAGCAAAAATATAGCACTTCATCCAAAGGTAATGAATACTATTGGAGACATTCCCAAAGCTTCCGTGATAAAAGTAGAGAAAGAATTCCCTTCATTATGGAAAACATTGATGTTTGATAGAAGAATGGAAATTACTTGTAAGCTTGATGTTTTTCTGTGTACAAAAAGCATTCAGAAGATAAAACCTGGGGCCAAAATTCTGTTTCAGAAGTGGAAAGTGGCCTTCCACGTTTTAATGTGATTTAGAATTAACCCGTTCCTTTGTTGCATGTCTTTCAAGCTGTTTTACCTTCATATTCAACATATTGATGTTTTATATTTGTCCTAATTTAGAAGAAAGGAAACACATTTTTTTTAACTTTGAAAGTTTTATAATGGTTTCCTTGTGTGATATGTATCTGCCTTCTGCATTGAGAAACATCATTATAATAAAGATATTGAGTAAAATGGAGAGGAAAGAAGAGAAAAGAAAACAGTGACTTAACTCTGCCTGCTACAAATATTTATTTTCTATGTAGCAGTCTAAATTATAATTTAAAAATATAAATTAGACCTTGTTACATCACTTTTTAAAATTCTTTAATGATTACAGGGCCGGCAGATGGTGTGGTGGTTAAAGGCGCTGAACTCCCACATGGCTGACTGCAGTTCGAGTCCTGAACCCCTGGTGGCTTGCTTTCTCACTTTCTCTCTCTCCCCCTCTATGGTCAAATTAAAAAAATAAAGAAATAAAGTTAAATAAAATAATTCTTTAAAAAAATTTAATGATTTTTTCTTACACTTAGAATGACATTCAAAGACCTACAAGTGATCAACCTTCTCTGGCTCCTCAAATCTCATTTTGTCTCTGCTTTGCTTTTAAATCATGCCCCAATTTTTCCAATCCAGGGATCTCTCTTTTCACTTTCTTTTGCCTGAAACGCTCTTACTCCTGTTCAGCTCCTAACTAGCTTCTCAATGTTTAGACCTCAGCTCTAAAATTACACTGCAGAGGGATCTTCCTTAACTGATTTATCTAAAAGCGCTCTTCCAGCCTGACCCCAACCAGGGCTCACACCTGTTTGTTCCTCTGTTTCTTTCCAGAGCAGTAAGCACAATCCTGAATTATTTTCATTAATTACTTATTTACCTGAGATTTGTTCCCTTCAATGAGAATGTAAGCCTGTAGACCGCAGGGCCTTTGTCTGCCTCGGGACTCTCATTGACTCTCCAGATGTCTGGCACAGAATTGGTACAAAACACTTGCTGAATTTGTAAACAGTGGGTAGCTACTGACGATTTTGGAATAATCATTGTGTACTTTAAAAATGCCTTTATTACCAGCTATGGAAAAGGATATGCATGTCGGAAGAACAGCATTCACTCCCCAGTTCAAGGACAGTGTAACTTCTAAATATTAGCAGGGCGTTGATTTCGTCAGTTCATTTCTTTTTCCATGCAGCCTGACTGCCACGTACAGTCGTGCTTCTGGGCTGGTGGAAAAAAAAGTATTTGTCTTAGTTTTTCATAACCTGAGACGAAATGACCCAGCACTTCTTCAAGTCATTTCTTACCAGCATTTCTTCCAACTCACTGAGGCAGTGGCCTCTTTGAAATGTTAAATGCCATCTTTTTGTCAGATCACTGCTCTTTCCTCAGTTGTTCTTCATTTCATACTTTGTTTTTTTCGTGCATGGAGTTATCCTCATATTAGAGGTGCCCTCATCTGTAGTTTATTTTGATTAGATCTTGAAGTCCGTTGGAACCTTTAAAGGCAGTTTGCTCTTGGTTTGTTTCAGTGGAGTAATGGGTAGATCCTTCCTTAGCTGAAATCTAGTCTTTACAAGGCAAATAATAATCTTCATCTAGTGATATGACATATGATGTAGCATACATATGCTTACTTAGACTTTTTTTTCCCCACTTTAGTTGTGTGTATTTAATTTCTAAAAAGGAGTACAAAGATTGCAAACTTCCAGTTCAAATCATGGTCTATGTAATAGACCTTGGCAGCCAATTCTACTTTCCTGAATGGGTTCATGAGAATTTAAAAGCTAGAGCCAGTGCGTGAAGAAGCTTCATGGAACACCCTTAAGTCGTGGACTCTTGTTTCTATGCGAGGAAGGATATATTATGTTCAATACTGGGTTAGAAAGGGGGAGAGCATCAAATAAGCAAAAAGTCCATGTTTTCAGATTTGAGAAAATGAATCAGTTTATCAACTGTAGCCGATAGTTTCCAAGAGTACTGAATCACATTCCTCTCTAATACACTGGGAGCTCCCCATGTGAACGATGACTGCAGAGCGCCTTCCGCTAAACTTGCTGGGACCTCAGCTTCCGACACACATCCACATGGGTTACACCTCTTGGGTGATGTGTAAAAGATCTATTTCTTACAGGTTTCTTCTCTTTTCTTAGATATCATCTATATCTATGACTCAGTCTTAGGACCGTAATTAAAATACAATGATAAATAAGTTATGATTCCCATCCATAGAGAGCCCCACCGGGAAGAGTAGATGTACGCAGGTCGCGTACGGCAGAGTATGTAAGTGCCAGGGAAGACCAGGGATAAGGGGCACTGTGAGTGGAACTGTAAGGTTGGGAAAGGGGCTCTTAGAGGGCGCAGTGTATAAGTGTAGCTTTATAGGTTATGTTATATTTTAATAAGACAGAGTTACAAAGGCTGTCTTAGTCCGTGGAACAGCCTGAGCAAAGGCATGATGGCAATAAAACGAAGCACATAAATATTTATTTGTGTTTCATCAACTTAAAGTCTGGTGTTGGAGAACCAGAGTATGTCAGTACTTACCTGTTTCACTCAGACCTTCCAGTTGTTCATTGTCTGGAGATGGTTTTCACCAACCATGAGTACCTACTATATCCTCAGGAATTATGTTTTCATGAAGCCATAGACTCTATTCCTCATTAATGACAGCACAGTCACACTCTGAAAACTGAAAGATCATTTATAAATGATATGCTGTTCATATGTGAATGTTTTAGTGATTTCTGAAGCATATCCAGATAAGTGGACTCAAGTAGAATTTGTAATATCCTCTCTTTGCTCTGTCCCTGGGTAACTGCCACTATTGAGATGTCCATGAAGTTCATACTTACCTGTGTTATGGGTGAGAAATTGGGAAAATTAAAATCAAGAAAGAAACCAAATCCATGGAGATGGTGAACATTTTTTTTGTCCTTTATTTGATTATTACACACTGTATGCATGTTTTGCAAAACCATATTCTATCCCACAAACATATGAAATGGCTATACGCAAATCAGAAACTACAATTATATTAAAAGAGAAAGAGAGAGAAAGAAACCAGTGAGCGATTCAAACCAGTGATTTTTGCACTTGAAATAATTCTGGATGCAGAGATTTGAGGATGAAGGTAATAGTGGGGAAGAAAAGAGGTTTTATGCAGGTTTTAATGGAAGGAAGGGAAGTAGCTAAGAACATACAAATTAAATGAAAGAAAGGAAAGGTTGAGGGTGACAGAGTTGAGGGTGCAAGGTCTCATATATTAAGGATGCCAGTTTACGTTTTCTCTGGTGAGAGCTGATTCTTTATATATCACCAGATTGCAATGATTGGGAACTTGTATGCCTACTTACTACTTGTATCTCATTTTACATTTCAGTGGCTGGATTGACAAAATCAGATCTAATAGACTGTTGCATGCTGTTATGTAATTAAATTAAATTAATTAATTAAGTTTTTGGAGAGGTTTTTGCCTTAGGGCACATGCACTCACTGGAGAGAGAGACGAAGACACTGAGAGGGAAAGTGAGAAATCACTACCTGGAGGGATAGCCATTCTGCAATCCCTTCTCCTCCACTTTCCTCCTAGGATCTTGGGCACACATGCACACATGCCCGGTGTGATTTTCAAGTCACCAGGTCTGGCATTCAAAATGCAGTAGGCCATGTGGGATTCTAGTGACGGAACCTCTACACCATCTGCTGAACCCATGTAATTTTATATTTACTTGTTCAATAACAAATAAGTTTTATTTCTTCATACTTGAAAATAGTTCAAACATATTTTGGATTTCACTCAGAAAATAAAAATACCACTAATGTGAATATTTTTGTGACATTAGATAAACAAGTATGTCTAAATAAATCCTCCGTAACTGAGATGTATATCAAAATGCTTTAAATTGAGCCGATCCCATGGACTAGTGGTTAAAGGAGCCAGATCCCACATGGCTGACAGCGAGCTTGGAACCCAGGTCACACCTTGAAAATCACTCAGGGCACATGTGCATGTATGCTCCAAATCCAGATAGGGTGGAGAACTGGAGAGAGGGATCGTGGTATGGCCACAGTCTCCCTCTCTGTCTCTCTGTCTCTGGCAAGTATATGTGCCCACTGACAACAAAAGAAGGGAAACAGTCTATAATTGAGCAAATTGAATTCCATTTTGTTAAAAAAGCATTATTGTTTATTTGATGGAGAGCAGCATATTAAGGAAATTAGAGGGTGATTCTTCTTATTGTTTTAATGAGAATCAAAGCTGTAAGTCTAGGATCAACTGCCTCCATCAAAGGAATGCAGTAGACCATTCTGTATGCCGTATTTAGCTTTTTTTATACCTTAGGATAATTTGCTTTTTAACTTTGTATTTTTTACTTTCTAAAGCCTGAGAACAATTCATCCTTTGGAAAGTCATAGTTTTGTTTGCCCTCCCATTTTCAGTATTAAAGGCAAAATAAACAAAAAGAAGAGACCATCTAGGACAAGAATGTTGGAAATGTAAACTGGAGGTGCACAGCTCTGGCAGCTCTTCGTTTTGATTCATCATAATGCAAACAGAAACATATATATCCAGTTTCCCGGAAAACACAGTTGACTAGATAAAACAGAGAAGAGAATATACTTAAAACAAGACACATTTGTTTCTATTCACTAAAGCCAAGCCATCTACATACCATCTTAGGGCCACTGTTTATTACCGTCTGGCATCCCACCGTGGGAATTGAATCTAGTGTGGCTTTGCCACTGTATGCATGGATGTGTTTATTGCCAGAGGGTGTGCGGGCTCTTGCCAGAGAGAGAGCAAGAACCTCCTATTGAGGCATGGTCATGTGCCAGTGGTTTCCCTTTATTTCTCTAACCCATCAGTATTTGCGGCACACACACCAGGTATGTTTCTCAAGGCTCCAGGCCTGGCATTCGAACTGCAGTCAGCCATGTGGGATCTAGCTCCCTCTGCAGAGGGCTGAACTGCTACACCTCAGGGCCAGGCTTGGCCGTGCCACTTTAAAGCTGTGAGATCTTGGACTGGTCTCTATTGCTCTTGGTCCAGTTTAGAAACATTTGCCTTTATCAGGTCTTCCTTTTTTTTCTCTGTAGCTTAACCAACTGGAAAAGGCAGTGGAAGCAGCCCACACGTTTTTCATGGCCAACCCAGAGCACATGGAAATGCAGCAGAACATTGAAAATTATAGGACGATGGCCGGGGTTGCAGAATTCCAACTGGTCGACCGAGAAGCCAGACCACACCTGGTAAGCTCTGAGGGCCTCTCCCCCACCATGTGGAGCTAAGTACTCCTACACTTCATTGACTAAAGCAGATTTGAATGAATGGAGAGCTCAAATAGATTCCCAATTTTCAGTCGTGTTTTTAACGTCCTGAGTTCTCAGGTGAGACATAATAATTATCAGGGTTGAAAAACCTTAAGAAAAAATTTCTAAAAATTTAACTTAAAATTTGAGAATTGAGAGAAAAAAGTACCTTAGAAAGTCAATACAGTATGAAAATCAGCATATTACTTGAATGTCTATAATCCTGAGTCATAGCTGCTCTCTTACAGCTTCGTTTTACACCTAGAAGTTGACAGAGCCAATGTGAATTGCCCAGGTCACACCATGATCTCCGAGCTCATGGTCCAGTGCTTTGTCCATGTACTTATACTTTTCTTGCTGGGTTTTATTATTGTTTTATGGTTTTTGCCATTGGGCCCTCATCAAAGAGAAACAGTGTGAGAAAAGTGAGAAATCACCCCTCAGGGTGGATGGTCACACCACAATAGCTTCTCCTCCATTCCCCTCCTGGGATCTCACCATGCATGTACACAAGCCCGGCATGAGTTTCAAGCCACTGGGTCTGGGATCTGAACCATGGTCAGCCACATGGAAGTCCAGTGCCTCAACCACCATACCACCTGCTGGCCCCAAACTACTGGGTCTTTTTTTTAAAGTAATTATTTTATTTTATTTATTTATTCATTTATTTTAATTTGACCAGAGAGAGACACACAGAGAGAAAGAGAGAGAGAGAGAGAGAGAGAGAGGGAAAGTAAGAAAGCAACCTGGGGACCAGCAGTTAGCGTAATGGCTATGTTGCTGAACTCCCATGTAGTCAAATGTGGTTCGAGTCCTGGACCTGGTGGCTTAAACACACACCGGCTGCGTGTGTGTGCGTGCCCAAGATTCTGAGAGGAGAATGGACGAGAAGGGATTGCAGCGTGGCCATACCCCCTGGGGTGTGATTAATCGCTTTCTGTCTCTCTGTCTCTCTGGCGAGTACACGTGCCCAATAGCAAAAACCTCTCAAAAAACAAAAAAAAAAAGAAAGCAAACTGCCAGTTCCGATACTTGAACCATGGTCAGACATGTCCAGTGCCTTAACCACCACATCACCTGCTGGTCCCCCACGAGGTTTTTAAAAAGCCATAAAATTCTTTGTTTTGATAAAATATTACTCAAAATCACATGTTGAAAGGACTAGTTCTTTCAGTATTTGACCTCACTATTCTCCACATGTGGCTTCTAAATCACTGCAGACAAGAATACAAGAGGAATCTTTTACTTTTAACTGGGCCAGGTGTGAAAGGGTACATCACTTGCACTCACATCTGTGGCCCTGCACTTGTTATATGCCCCTTTATATGGCAAAGGATTAGAAAATAGTCTCGTATGTACTCAGGAAGAAAATGAAATTGATTAGTGCCATAGAATACGTGTCAGTAAGTCTCCTTTTATTTGCAATTATTTGATGCCGGGGTAATTTTACTTTATCTGCAAGTGCAATCTTTCTTTATCCTTCCTCAGTGTAAGCATCCAGTACCCATGAAACGAATGACCTTGAACTTCCCTATATCCTGGTCTTTGAAAATACTCTTTTTTTTCCCCCTTTCTATTTCTTTGCAGGAGAGTTATGGTGTGGGAGTTAAGCATTATGAGGATGATAACTTTGAGGTGGCTATCAAGTACTTTGAACAGGCTTTAAGAGAATATTTCAATGAAGACATGGAGTGCAGAATCCTTTGTGAGGGGCCTCAGAGATTTGAAGAGTATGAGTATTTAGGATATAAAGGTGGCCTCCATGAAGCCATTGCTGGTAAAGTTTATTTTTCCCTTTACTTATACTGATCATAAAACCACTACATGGAATTTATAAAAATATTACAATGCAATGGAAGCATGTATTATAAGAAGTGAAAAACTCATGTGTCTTTTCCATCCTTTCTCCCATAGTTAAATTTATGTATTGATAGTTAAAAATTTTGGTAACTGTCCTCCCAAATGTTGTCAGATGCATAGGTGAATACTTATGTATTTATTTACAATACTATTTTATGTTCTGTAAAAATAGGGCAATGCTGTCAATACTGCTTTTCATCATATTTTCTTTTTTTTTTAATTTATGCTTAACAATATAGCATGGATTTCTCACGTAAGTACATATAGATTCACCTTAGTGTGTTCAATGATTGGGCAATGTTTAACTATTTGAGTATAGCATCAGGTATTAATTACTGATTAATACTGGTTAATTACTGATGAACGTTAAGCAGGTTGGAAGTTTTCATTACTATAAAGAATGTAGTAGTGTGGGAACCAGCAGTTAGCGTAATGGCTATGTCGCTGGACTCCCACGTAGTCGACTGCGGTTCGCGTCCCGGACCCGGTGGCTTAAAACTCACGCCGGGGGACCAGCAGTTAGCGTAATGGCTATGTCGCTGGACTCCCACATAGTCGACCGCGGTTCGAGTCCCGGACCCGGTGGCTTAAACTCACGCCGGGCGCGTGTGCGTGCGTGCCCAAGATCCCAAGAGGAGAATGGAGGAGAAGGGATTGCGGCGTGGCCATCCCCCCTGGGGGGTGATTTCCTGCTTTCTGTCTCTCTGTCTCTCTCTGTCTGTCTGGCGAGCGCACGCGCCCTATAGCAAAAAAAAAAACCTCTCCAAAAAAAAAAAAAAAAAAAAAAAAACTTACGCCGGGTGCGTGTGTGTACGTGCCCAAGATCCCGAGAGGAGAATGGAGGAGAAGGGATTGCAGCGTGACCATCCTCCCTGGGGGGTGATTTCTCGCTTTCTGTCTTTATGTCTCTCTCTGTCTGTCTGGTGAGCGCACGCGCCCTCTGGTGAAAACCTCTCCAAAAAAAAAAAAGAATGTAGTAGTGGATATTTTTGTGTAGCATTTAAAATATTAAATAATGTCCATTATACAGTAATTGGGGAAATTGGCTAGTGGACCATTTTGCAAGTGAGTGCTCTCTTGGACACCATAAACAAAAATAAATTCTCTTTATATCAAACAACATTAATGGAAAAAATAAAACTGTTAGAAGAAAATCAGAAGAATATATATTAACAGAGGAAAGTTTTTCTAAGTATGACAAAAGACATGAAAAACAAAGAGGAGGTTTTACATAAACTTTATGAACATGGATTTTATACAATAAACTAAGCTGATCTACAAAGGCAAAAGGAAAATATTACAAAATATTTTATAGGCAGAGAGTTAATATGTCTTATATTTCAAGGGAGTCTGTGAATTATTATTGGTAGAATTTATTTTTAAATCATTATTAGTAATAGATAACCAATATTTATGTAGCAATTATAACATACAAGCACTTTACCTACTTACATGTCTTTGAATCCTATAAACAATTCTTCGTTATTTACCCTCCTTTTCCAATTTTACATGAAGTATTTGTATATCATAAAAATTAATATGACTAAAGTGAAACTGGAAATTAATCCCAGGCTTTTCTGAATCCAGAATCCATACTTTTTTGTTTTTATTTTTATTTATTTATATTTTTAGTTTTTCTGTAGGGCATGTACACTTGCCTGAGAGAGACAGAGAAATATATATAGAGAGAAAGTGAATAATCACTCCCGAGAAAGGATGGCCTTGCTGTAATCCCTTCTCCATTCTCCTCTCATGATCTTGGGCATTTATACACATGTGCTCAGCAATCACACCTGGTCCGACTTGAACAATGCATTGCCAGCCATGTAGGATCCAGCATATTAAATTCCATTGCACCTGCTGGCTCTAGAACCCATATTTTCAAAGTGTAATAATTGAAAAATTAGCCAAATGGTAATTAATTTAATAATAAATGTTTAACACGTATTTGTTGAGCATGTGTGGTTTACACGTCCATGAAAAATAATGTGAAACCTCATTTACTCTTGGGAACGCAAATGAGTGATGTCAGTTTGTGCTTCCCAACTCTCTCCCTGGAAATCCCTACTCAGCTAGTAGCTCGAATCAAATACCAGGAAGTTATCATTCAGTCCCTCTCAGTTCCTACTCCTACCTGATTTGTTCCCAGACTTGGATAAATGCTACCTCCTAACAGCAATGAAGCTTTTCTGATGCTTCCCGCCCCTTTGCCACTGCCCAGGCTCGAATCAACGATATATTTCAGCTAAACCACAGTGACCACCTCCTTTTTGTCCCTCATGTCCTGTTCAGGTTTTGCGCTGGATGTAGACAGAGAAAATGCTTACAAACAAAATTCTTCTTACAAACTGCTTAAGTAGTGCAAGTACTTAAGTAGTGGGGTTAAGTAATGGGATGACTGACATTCTATTTGAAATAAAACCTGAAACCTTTAGTAATGACTTTTGCCATCCGACATGTGTGTCTATATTTATAGTTATGCTCTCCCTGTTATCCACTTTTACTATTCCTATTGTATTTATTCCAGTTCCATAAATATGCCATGTACGTTTCTGCTATAGACCTTCAAAATGTTTTCCTTCATACTAGCAAGTAGTGTGTAGGTTAAGACGTGAGACCCCATATGGCCAGCTTTGTGGTTTGATACCCAGAGCAGGCAGCTTGAGAATCACACTGCTCATTTGTATGTGTGTGCCAAAATGCTGAAAGGAAAATAGAAGAGAGGGGATTGTGGCATGGCCATCTCCCCGAGGGGGTAATTACTTTTTCTCTCTATTGTGAGTGTGTACTCCCAATAGCAAAGACTAAAAACTTAAAAAAAAAAAAAAAAAAAAAAAAAAAAAAGTGTCCTTCTCAATCTCTTGGCTAAAAACTTATCTTGTTGAGTGCTCAATCTACTGTCTAAGTACAGTGACTAACAAATAATAGATGATTAATAAATATTAGTGAAATGAATGGGTTGATGAGTGAATAAATGAGATGATATATCCATCAGTTGGACTGTAGATATTAAAAGAGTTGGGACCAGCAGATGATATAGTGATTACATCACTGGACTCCCATGTAGTTCACCATGGTTTGAGTCCCGAACCTGGCAACTTAAAACTCATGCTAGGCACATGTGCGAGCATGCCCAAAATCCTAAGAGGAGAATGGAGAAGGGATTGCAGTGTGGCCATCCCCATAGGCGGTGACTTTTTCCTTTCTGTTTCTCTGTCTCTGTCTCTCTGGTGAGCTCACATGCCTGATAGCAAAAAATCTCTTCAGAAAAACAAAGGGTCAATAACATCTCATGCTTCTGAGAATGTACATTATAAAATATTAATTTTTTTGGAGAGACAATTAAAATATAGCTATCAAAACTTAGACTATGAAGGAGATTGAAAATCGGTGTTAAATGATTAATTTACCCAAAATCAACTCAGTTCACCCCAAAACGACCAATTATCTGACCTATTGATGATTTTCCCCTGGAAATTTTGTTTTTATGGCTACTGCCAGACATATTGCCTGCATTTTTGTGAGCACAGCTCATCTGAATGTTAGTTTTACACTTATTTCCCATTTTAACTGTTGCGTGTTTCTCCACACATAGTCTCCTATTTGGAAATACGTAGGCTTTTCCTTTATTACAATTTACCATATTGTGATTTTGTGGGACTATGTGTTTCCTGACTCCAACTCCACATGCCTGTCTCGACCAGTGGTCACTAAACATTTTGGCTAATGTCCTCGATCAGGTTTAGAAAAATTGTCCATTTCCCATAGATAAGCATTTAGTGATTTGCTGGGTTAACACAGAAAGTTGATTGCTGGGGTAAAGAAGAGATCTCTTTGAGGCCAGCAGATGGCATAGTGGTTATGTTGCTGGTCTCTCACATGATCCACTGTGGTTCGAGTCCCGGACCAGGTGGCTTGAAAATCAGGCCAGGTGTGCATGCCCAAGATCCCAGGAGAATGGAGGAGAGGGACTGTGGCCTGACTGTCCCCCCAGGAGGTGATTTCTCACTTTCCCTCTCACTGTTTCTGTTTCTCTCTCTCTCCAATAAACTCACGTGTCCTATGGCAAAAACCTAAAAAAATTTAAAAAACACCAAAAACTCCTAATCCTTCAGGTTCTTTCATTTCAATGCAACTATCAATACTTTCACTAATGGCACAACTTCTAAAAAAGAAAAAAATTAAAAAGAAAAGGTCAAGTCATAGACCCTCCAGTCCAAATATAATAAATTTCTGTGAGAATTTGATGGATATCTAATTTATTCTAAGAAGAAAAAAATTCAAATATAGTTTAGTGTGTATGTTTAAAGTTTATGATGCATTGTTATGTTATACATAGATACAGAGGTACATATCAATATATATAGTAAAATGGTTATTACTGTGAAATAGGTTAACATAGCTGTCATTTTACATTGTTACTTTTTGGTGACAAGAGAATCTAAAATCTACTTATTTAGTAAAATTCTTAGGAAACCAGCAGTTAGTGTAATGGCTATGTCACTGGACTCCCACGTAGTCGACCACAGTTCACGTCCCAGACCCGGTGGCTTAAAACTCACGCCGGGCGCGTGTGCGTGCGTGCCCAAGATCCCAGGAGGAGAATGGAGGAGAAGGGATTGTGGCGTGGCCATCCCCCCTGGGGGGTGATTTCTCTCTTTCTGTCTCTATGTCTCTCTCTGTCTGTCTGGTGAGCGCATGCGCCCTATAGTGAAAACCTCTCAAAAAAGAAAAATTCTTTTGCCTATTTCTTCATTTATGTTCTTTGACAAATAAAAAAACAACTTTTTTCATTGATCATTTGTGCATTTTTTTCTTAGATTCAACTTAATTTATTTCTGTTCTGATTTTTATTATTTCTTTCCTTCTACTAAGTTTAGGTTTCATTTGTTCTTGCTTTCTTGTGGCGCACCTTTAAGTACTTCAGTAGGTTGTTTATTTAAAATCATTCTACTTTTTTTAATACGGCTTTTGCTATATCATATTTTCTTCTTTAAAAATAGAAAGGTTATTACTTTCATAAGGGCGAACAATGGAGAGAGAGACAAGCACCTTCAATAGAGTCTTAGGCCACAGCCTCTCTACCCTACTGTGGCCCTCCCTGCTAGCCTCTACCATGGGCATACATGCCTGTCAGTCCAGGCTGACTGGGGAACTGAACCTGTGAGCTCCTGTATGGATCCAATATCACTTAAAAAGTGTGTTGCCACTGCACCTTCAAGCCATCCCTAAATTTCCTTCTTTCTTTTTTTTTTTTTTTGGAGAGATTTTCGCTATAGGGCGTGTGCGCTCGCCAGACAGACAGAGAGAGACATAGAGACAGAAAGCGAGAAATCACCCCCCGGGGGGATGGTCACGCCGCAGTCCCTTCTCCTTCATTCTCCTCTTGGGATCTTGGGCACGCACGCACACGCACCCGGCGTGAGTTTTAAGTCACCGGGTCCGGGACGCGAACCGCGGTCGACTACGTGGGAATCCAGCGACATAGCCATTACGCTAACTGCTGGTTCCCAATTTCCTTCTTTCTTGACCCAGTGGTCATTCAGAAGCATGTTGTAAATTTCCCAGTTTCCAAAGTTCCTCTTGTTATTTATTTCTAGTTCACTTCCCTGTGGTCAGAAATGGTACTTGATATGATATGGATTTTTAAAAATTCCTCGTGATTGGTTTTGTGGTGTGTTCTAGAGAATGTATCATGTACTGATGGGAACAATGTATTTTCTTCAGCTATTGGATAAATGTCTGTAAGTGTCTGTTAGGTTCATTTAGACTCAGGTGCAGTGTAAATCTGATATTTGAGAAGGAACATTTTCCCCACTCTAGTGTCTTGGATTGCAAATGTATGAAAAACATATTATTTACATAATGGCATTTGAGGTAGAAAGGAGACAAATAGTATAATTTATAAAAAGTATGGCCAGCTTAGTTGTTAAGGGAATGGGTTCCCACATGGCCGACTGCATGGTTCAAGTCCTGGCCCCAATGACTTCTTCCCTTTATTTTTTGGAGAGATTTTTTTGCCATAGAGTGTGTGTGCACACCAGAGAAACAGAGAGAAAGTGAGAAATCACTCCCCTGGGGGGGATAGCCATGCCGTAACCCCTTCTCCTCCATTCTCCTCTCAGGATCTTGGGCACACATGCCAGTGTGAGGTTGTTCTTTTTTTTTTTTTAATAATTATTTTTGTTTAATTTTATTTATTTATTTATTTATTTATTTATTTATTTATTTATTTATTTTAAGTTGACCAAAGATGGACAGAGAGAGCGAGCGAGAGGGAAAGTGAGAACGCAAGCCACCAGGTCTGGGACTTGAACTGCAGTCAATCATGTGGGAGTCCAGCACCCTTAACTACCACACCACCTGCTGGCCCCACCAGTGTGAGTTTTAAGCTGCCGGGTCTGGGACTCAAACTGCAGTTGACTATGTGGGAGTCCAGCGATGTATCCGCTACACCATCTGCTGGTCCCAGGCCCAGCAACTTCTATATGCATTCCCTATATCCATACAGGTTAGAGAAAGGAAAAAGAATTGTAGCAAGACCACGCCCTATTGTGGGGTGCTTCCTCCTTTTCCCTTTCTCTCTGTCTCTCTTTGGTGAGCAAACATGCTACCTGACAATAATAATCATTTTAAAAGTATTTCACTGTGTAAATTCTTATCTGGCTCGATGTTCTCCTAAATTAAGAGTAAACTATCTTTTAAAATACAGAATGTATTAGAAATCAAAGTATTTTAATTATTTTAGACTTACAAGAGACATTAAAAGTTGGAGAAAAATACAAATGACTCCTAAATGCAGTTATTCATTACCAGCCATGTTTGATGAAGACCTAAAAGATATCATTTTGTTACTCTTATTTTGCTACTTATATTCTGTTTTGAAAAATATTTTCAGTCAGATTTTGTGTTTTGGCTGAGTGTGTTTCTCACCTCTTTCTTTGTAATTAGAAGAAATGTGCATGAAAGGGTAAAGAGGAATTCGAATGGGCAGTTCATAAGAAAAAGTAGGGAAATGTTTGTTGTTTCCTTTAGCAGTAAACCCACTAGCTATTTATGCCTAATGTGCTACTCAAATAAATAAAATTCGTTCTTCCCCTCAGATTCCCCACCATGGTTCATAATCATGGACCATAGGGATTCTGTTCGCTGTGCTGTGTGGGACTGAGTTAGCCAAGTTACGTGAAGCTGGCAAAATTTCCTCCACACTAGAAAATGCACCTTTCCTTCCTCTCAAGATTTGGGGTCCCTTTGCAAGATCAAGATCTAAGTTGAATTCTGACTAAACAGAGACCCTTTTGAAAGAAGGTGATTGTGGTCAATTAAATTGTACAGCCAAAAAGCTGAATGACTGTATCATCCTCAAGGGGATCTACTTAGCAGGAGCATGGATAAGCCATTCTCTTTCTGGAAATGACTACCTTCACCTTGATTGTAAGCATCAAAGTTGGGGCAAGATGTGAGAGGTGTCTTTTCCTTGGGATAGCCATTTTTGTTTCTTCAGATCAAGCTCTGCTGAGATAGAGCTTAGAGATAAATATGAGAGCATGAAAGCCCGTAGACTTCCAGATCTTCACCCTTTTTTTGAGCAATAAGAATGGGAAAGATGAAAAGGAAGCAGAGAGGAAAAAATGGTTATTCAAATTCCTTCGGTTTCAGAGAACCAGATGGTGATGCAGCCACTCTGCATGGGAAGGTTACAGGCTCACGTCCAGAGACCTCTCCGAGCGCACGGGAAATGGCGTGCCCATGGTCTAGTGCTGACTGAGACTGGGGTGGATTGCAGTGTCAAGGCTATGTTGAGGGTGCTGTCTCTGTCTCTCCTTCTCACTCATGGAACAAGTAGAGAAGTAAATTTCAGCAGCCTCAGGTTTCCTTCTTTCTGCGTTTCCAGTACTCACTATGTGAATGTATGCTGTTTAGGTGATGGACTGCTTTGTCACTGGGTTAACTAAGGTCCTGATGAATAGATGTAAAAGTAATGTTTGTATTTCCCCTTTTTAAAATCGGAAGGGATAGCAGACGGCGTGGAGGTTAAATTAGATGGATGGCACATGGCCAGCTTTGCAGTTTTGAGTCCCAGACCCAGCAGTTTGAAATCACACCTGGTGCCTGTGTAAGCGTGCCTAAAATCCTGAAGGGAGATTAGAGGAGAAGAGATTGCAGCGTGGCTATTCCCCCAGGGGGTGATTTCTCATTTTCTCTCTCTCTCACTCTCTCTCTAGCAAGCACACACACTGTATAACAAAACTAAAAAAGAAAAAAAAAATAGAAAATAAATAAATAAATATTTGCTTGGAAATGTTGACAAGGAAAAAGAGCATTTTTTTCTTCTCCGCCTGAATGCTCCATATCTAGGGGGTGAAACAGCCTGTATCATTTCATGAGAGTTACAAAGACAGTATATGGAAGGGAAGAGCGCAGTGTGGAGAAAAGCCCAGGAGCCAGACGACTTGGGGTCTTCTCTTGTTCTTGTCATCAGTGATGAGGAAACTTGGGCTAGTTCCTGTCTTTGTGAAAAGGTTTTCTAGTCACCCAGTGAGGATAGCGTGGACTTTTCTCTCAGAATATGGTGAGGTGAGGAATGCCCTGTGTAATTATGGCTCTGAATTTAAAGTATGGGTGTTCTACAGACAGGGGAACTCACGTTTTGGCTCTGGTGTTGCAGATCACTACATGCAGGTGCTGGTCTGTCAGCACGAATGCGTGCGGGAACTCGCCACGCGCCCGGGCCGCCTCTCGCCCATCGAGAACTTTCTTCCTCTGCACTATGACTACCTCCAGTTTGCCTACTACCGAGGTAAAGCGTGAATCACCCGTGAAGATCTTTGCTCATCACTGCAGACATCACATTTTCATGACGTGGTGCTCTGCTTTCTTCCCTTCACCATGCAGGCAACGGAGTGTATGCATTTTCTCTCTCGTTTCACATCACCGTAGCTCAGGATGAGAAGAACAGAAAGTGAAACCACAGTGGGTGAAGTGCAGAAGTCAGTTCTGGGACAGTTTCCTGCACATTATACTAGCCTGACCCTTTGTGTGATTTTTAAACAATTTTAACATAATTGTAATGAGCCGTATACTCACATGGTTTAAAAGCAAATGTTATAAAAGGCTGTCTTTCTTACCTGTTTCTAAACCCAGTTTTATGCCCTACAACCTAGATCCTTATTTATATTTCCAAAATATTATTCAGGAACAGCAAACACACACACACACACACAAACACACACACACACACACACACACACACACACACACAGATTTATTTCCCCTCTTTTACACAGGAAGTAGCATAGTACTTATATTCTTCTGCACATTGTTTTCCTCACTTAGACATGTCAGATTTTTCTTTTTTAGTAGGTTAGACCTAGGAAATGATCATTTTCTTAGGTAAAAAATGGTCAAATTTTGCCAATTATATATGGTCCAACTTAATTACGTTAGTACGCCAAGATCTCCCTCATTTATTTTTATGTCTGCGTATTGTGCTCCAGTTTATTTCCGGTCTCCGTATTGATGGGCAGTTGTATTGTTTGTAATCTTTTGCTATTGTAAGCAACGTTTAAATGAAGACCATTTTATATATATATATCACTTCTTATCTGTATACAAATATCTGTAGGATAAACATCTAGCAGTACAATTTCATTCTGACAGATGTTGCCAAACTTTCCTCCATAGGGAGTACATTTTCCATTGCTCATCCACAGAATATATTACAACATTTTAGATAGTTGTCAGTGCTTTAAGTGAAAATTGGTATCTCAGTTTGAGGGAGAAGGGGTTGCAGTGTTTTAACTTGCATTTATCTTATTGAGAAATAGAGACCAAGCGTCCTTTCGTATGGTTAAAAGCAATTAATAGAGTTCAGACAGCTGCAATTGGCCTTAGATATCACGTGGCCTAATGTCTTCATTTTGTAGAGAAGCAACTTCGTTAAAGGCACCACGCTTAGTGACAGTTCCTCAATCCCAGTTCATTGCTCTTCTCATTATTTCTCAGGGGCTCCCTCAGGCTGCCTTGCATAGAGGCCAGTACTAAAGAAAGTGTTTCCATTCTAAAATAATAGTAAGAAAAAGTCTCAAGCCAACATTTGTAAGCTATTTTGGCAAATCCTCTCTTTTTCCAAAAGCAAAACATTACTCATTATTTTGGCAGTCACGGTAAACAATAAATCATATGCTAAGTCATGAGCAATGAATGCAAAGGAATAGAGAGAATTTCTTAATTTTTATCTTTCTTATTAAAAAACCAGAGCCATCTCTGAGCTTCTATACGTATACATCGAGAGAAGAATTCCATTTAAAAGAAATCCAATGTTTGACCTGTTTGTAAACAAAGCATAGAGCACTTAACAATTCTTCTTGTAATAGCTGGATATTTCTGTAACAGAGTTTCTAGTTGAAACTTCCTGGTTGGCTTCTTTTAGGAATTCGCTACTAGCGGTAACTGTGCAGTGAGGGATTGGAGGGCGCCCAACAGCATCTTGGGGCTCTATGAAGAACTCTGCATGCAAGCAGGGCAGTCCATCACAAACTTTGCAACAATAAGAAACAAATTTTTTTAAAGAGAGATATTCTTGCTATAGAGCACGTGCGCTCACTGGAGAGACAGAGACAGAAAGCAAGAAATCACTCCCCCCACCCCTGGGGTGGAGGCGGGGATGGCCACACTGCAATCCCTTCTCCTTCATTCTCCTCTCTGGATCTTAGGCACGCCCGCACATGCACTCAACTCCACATGAATTTCAAGCCGCCAGGTCCAGGACTTAAACCATGGTCGACTACCGGGGAGTCCAGCGATGCCATCTGCTGGTTCCAAGAGACAGCATTTTTAAATCACTTGTATTACTCATAGACTGTGTTCAAAATGCTACATCATTCCTGTAGAACGTCATTTTTAGGATGTTTATCTAAACCAAGCTCAGCAAAAACATCAGCACAAATTCCTAGGATTCTGCTGTTTACGTCTACTAAATCATATACGCTGTCAATAAACAACTTTAAATAAAGACTTTTGATAATGTATGCAAGACATCTAGCTCCAGAGCCGGCCGATGGTCTGAAATCCTGTCCTTCCTTTCATCCGTGATTATTTCTGCTTGCTCTGTCGGTCTCCGCTTACCTTCCCTCTTACTGATGTTTAGTGCAGACTTCTCTAGGCAGGTCGACGCCTGTAGTATCCTTTGGGCCGACCCAGGCTGAATCTAATGCTAAGCTCCTTGATCTTTCAGTTGGTGAATATGTGAAAGCCTTGGAGTGTGCCAAGGCCTACCTTCTGTGCCACCCGGATGATGAGGACGTCCTAGACAACGTGCATTATTATGAGAGTCTGCTGGACGACGACATTGACCCTGCATCTATTGAGGCCAGAGAGGTGAGACTCACATTCCGAGAAGAAAGTGTCCTGGTATGTGCTCTGAGGAACGTTAGTAAAAGCAAAACACTGCTCTTAGGGACATCTAACAATTTAGTAAAGGTTCTAGAACTCAGTTCTTTTACGTTTTCATTATTAATGCCAGAGCATGCCTTTCCTCGTATGGGCCAGCTTGTGTCGGTCTGTGGAAATGGGACATTTTGGCAGCTCTGAATATTTCTGTTCACTTTTACTGCCTGCTACAAAATAGTTCCACTTAAACATGTATCATTTCTCTTACCTGATATTTAAATGTAAAGTAACTTTCCTTCCTTTCTTCTTTTTTTCCTCTAGGATATGATGATGTTTGTGAAACGTCATAAACTAGAATCTGAACTGATCAAGTCAGCTGCAGAGGGTCTGGGATTTTCATACACTGAACCGGTGAGAGGAAAGATGAAATGTTTACTAAAAGAACTATTCGATACAATTTTTATTTATGTCTTTATTCTCCACCCCTATTTCTTAAAGAATGTTACTCCCTTCTTAAGTTAAAAATTAGATGGGTGACCTGTGGCTCTGTAACCTAGTGGTTAAGGGAGATAAAGCCCACTTGGCTGCTCAGAGTTTGAATCCCAGCCCTGGCTTATAAAACACACCCAGCACGTGTGTTTGCATGTCTGAAATCCCAGCGGGATGGAGGTATGGACAAGAAGGGACTGCAGTGTGACCACGCCCCATTGGAGAAGTGCTTCCTCGCTAGCCCGTCTCTCTCTCTCTCTCTCTCTCTCTGGGGAGTGTGTATGCTCTCTAGCAATTAAAATAGTTGAAATGGGGGAATGTTTATTCAATATAAGTCATAACCTGAAAGACTGTACTGTATTTCCATATCACTGACATCCAATGTCAGAGCGAATATATTGGTAGAAGTATCAATATTTGTACATGAGGCATTTGCCTCAGGATTGATTTATTTTCCTAAGCTCTGGATACAACATTTCATATTTTCTCCTAAGGCTTCTTTATTAGCTAAATATTAAAGAGACTTCCAAAAGAACAGCCGTCACCACTCTGCCCCCGCCGTACTGGTTTTCCTCGACTTGTCTGTGCTGTCTCCTGATCATGGTTCATGTAAAGACAGAGCTTCTGTAGAACCAGTATTATGGGATTGATACACCGGCCTTCTGGTTTTTATTTTAGCAATATCGTAAACAATTGCTGTGTTTGTACAGCTTATTACAATTTTGAGTTGCATATATAGAATGGATGTACAATATTAAATGTACTCTGCTCCTGCTCCGGCACAATTGACTTATTTCCTATTTATTTCTATTATACTTAATGCACTAAGTGTTTTTCTCTTCATTGAACTATATCCTTAGAATGAGTCTCAGGAGTGGGATTACTCTGCCATCAGAGGATCAGAGGCCTTAAAGTTCTTACTAACCCAAAACTAAAAACAAACAAAAAACCCCCTAAATAACATAAAACTAGTTTTTATTCCCCCCAAGGGAGTTTTCTGATATTTTCGCCACTTCTAGCAATGCATTAAAGTATGAGTTGACAACAAATTTCTCACAATGAGAAGTGCCATCTTTTTCTTGGAGAGGTTTTTTTGCTATAGGGCGCGTGCGCTCGCCAGACAGACAGAGAGAGACAGAGAGACAGAAAGCGAGAAATCACCCCCCCCCAGGGGGATGGCCACACCGCAATCCCTTCTCCTCCATTCTCCACTCAGGATCTTGGGCACACACGCACACGCACCTGGCGTAAGTTTAAGCCACCGGGTCCAGGACTCGAACCGCGGTCGACTACGTGGGAGTCCAGCAACATAACCATTACGCGAACTGCTGGTCCCCGAGAAGTACCATCTTAAGATCATTTGTGTTGTCCATGTATTATGTACAAATAACACTCTGTTGTTGGTTTTACTTGTATTCCATTGATGACCAACAAGAATAAACTTTTTCAAGTATTAATTATTTGTTTTTTTCTTTGAATTGCCCAGGCATGAGTTTTGTCCATTTGTCCCTTGGTCAATCTACAAGCTCTTTATATCATGTACATTTAGTATGTGTATAAAACATTATTTCTAATACATTGTACTTCAAACATATATCCCTCTATTTCTTTCTTAGCTATGAGCTGTTTTCATTGATTCATTTAAGAATTGAGTTAATTCAAATATAAAATATATAATCCAACACATCTAACCTATTTATATATAGTCCTTACTATTAAAAAAAAAAATCACGTTACACCAGGAGACCCCAGAAAGTGTTGCTTGCTCACTTCATAATCCCATGCAGAGGATTAATCACCATGTGCTTTTTCGGTTTTATTCATAGAGCATGAGGAGTTGGACTAAGTGATCTTTCGAGCAGCTTTCAGTCATCAAGTTCAAAGTCACTCTCTTGGACTAAAGGACAAGGGCATTTGCTCAGTCTAACTCATTTTTTTTTTTCTTTCTCTTTTTTACTTTTTAACTGGGTCTTGCTGCTAAGCATGATCCTCCTTCTTTACATTCCCAGCTGAGACTACAGGCATACACCTCCACACTACCCAGCTCTGTCTTTTTGGTTTTTTAGAAGTTTTGGCCTTAGGGCATGTGTGCTTGCCAGAAAGAGAGAGGGAAGGTGAGAAATCACCCTGGGGAGGTGGTGTGAGAGGATGGCCATGTGCAATCCCTTCTCCTTTATTCTCTTCCTGGGATCTTGGGAATGCATGCACACACATGCCTGGTGTGAGTTTCAAGACACTGGGTCTGGGACTTGAACTGTGGTCGGCCATATGGGAGTCCCCAATGTAACAACTACATCGTCTGTTGACCCGCACTCCAGCTTTTTGTTTTTCACCCCCCAGGGGGGATGGTCGCGCCGCAATCCCTTCTCCTCCATTCTTCTCTCGGGATCTTGGGCATGCACGCACACGCACCTGGTGTGAGTTTAAGCCACCGGATCCGGGACTCGAACCACTGTCGACTATGTGGGAGTCCAGCGACATAGCCATTATGCTAACTGCTGGTCCCCCAGCTTTTTGTTTTGAAGGCAGGGCCTTGCTATGCTGCCCAGGCCAACTATGAGCTCAGGGTCCTCCTGCTTCGGTCTCCCAGAGTTGCTGGGATTACAGGCACACACCACTGCACCAGGCCTTTATGTTAGAGCAGGCTCCAACTCAGGCCTCCCTTGAGGTCCCAGCCTATGGTGTACAGGACTGTAGCCGTGTATGCCACCAAGGCTGGGGCCTATACTATGATTTTAAAAAATGTATCTGTGCTTATTTTGTTTTTAAAGTTCCTTTTTATTAAGTTTTAGAATAAAAAATATACTGTATCTGTACATAATATGCAAATTTAGTAAACTTTTAGGTCTTTTGGGTATTTTAAGTGTGCATTTTATTTTCTTATTCTTGCAAATATTTTAATGATAAATTACAGTATTTTTTTTCTTAATTTAAAACAGAATTATTGGATCAAATATGGAGGCCGACACGATGAGAATCGGTGAGTTTTCTATTAAGAACACCATTGTTGGGACCAGCCGATGGTGTAATGGTTACATCGCTGGACTTCCACGTTGCCGACCATAGTTCGAGTCCCAGACTCAGTGGCTTCAAACTGACGCTGAGAGCGTGTGCGTGCGTGCCCAAGATCCTGAAAGGAGAATGGAGGAGAAGGGATTGTGGCGTGGCCATCTTCCCCAGGGGGGATTTCTCACTTTCTATCTCTCTGTTTCTCTGTCTCTCCAGTGAGCACATGCATCCTATAGTAAAAATCTCTCTTAAAAATAGCAAAAACACAAACAAAAACAACATCAATGCCTATTTTTTAAATTTTAAAATTTTTTTATTTCTTGAGAAAGAGAGAGCGAGACAGATCCTCTTGATAGGTTCTCACTATGCTATGGTCCCCGCTCTGAGCCGTCCAATCTGCCAGGATCATGGTGTGTGCAGATAGGTCTGGGATCCAAGCACAGGGCCCACAGCCCTGGCTCCAGTATAAATTGCATACATTAGCATAGCCAGCCAGGCCACGCACTTCTTTTTTTTTTTTCTTTCTTTTTATCCATGGAGTACATGCCTTCACTGGAGACAGACAGACAGACAGAGACAGAGACAGAGAGAAGGAAAGTAAGAAAGCACCCCTCAGGGTGGATGGCCACACCACAATCCCCTCTCCTCATTCTTCTGGGATTTGGGGCACACCTGACAGGTGTCCAGTGTAATTTTCAAGGTGCCACATCCGGGACATGAACTGCAATCGGCCATGTGGAAATCCAATGTCTTAACCACCATGCCATCTGCTGGCCCCAACTACAAACTGTTTTAATGAGAAGATATACATAGGGTCATAACCTATAACTAAGGAACTTAGCTCTATGAAGGAGGCAAAAGACATAATTAAAAAGTAGTTCTGAACTCCGAATTAGGAGCTTTACATCCTAGATCCAGCTCTTCCCATCACTTGTGTGAACTTAAGTAATTTATCTTCCTTGCCGGGTCTCATATTTTTTTTTTAACCTCAAATGATTAGGGTTGAATCATGTGATCTCTGAGCACTAATGTCTGATTCTAAGTCAGAGAAAATTGGATACTATTATGTATTTATTAATAGAAAAAAGACTATAAAATGTTCTTTTTGATGGTGAATTTCCTTACTGTATTTATTTGAAATCAGGAAACTTCAGAAAGTTTTATCCAATGCTAAAATATTAGGTGTCATTCAATCAATCAGAAATGAAGATCACATAAATAAAAATAATCATTTTTAAAGATGATATAGTTAAATGTATATGTTTTGGATAGCTCAAACTCATAGAATGCTTGGGTTTTATTTTTGAGATTAGATGGTTCAGCGTATTCATTTCCTCCGGGGGAATGGAGGCTCTGAGAAGGCAAAGGACTCAGTTAGAGCCCCACCACGAGGGCCTAGCAGATGCAGATCTTACTCAGAATCACTAAGTTTCAAAGACCCAGCCCGGAGGGGAAGGGTGGCTAAAATCATTGCAAGAGATCCAAGATTGTCTGTGCATATTTGGATTTGTTCTGTGTGTGTATGACAAGAACGGCCTGTTATCACTTCTGGGTTTGCAGTGTTTGACACAAACCTATGACTTCTCCCTCAGAATTGTCGAGAAGTACTACATCACAGGACACGAGCTATTTCAGTTCAGCTATTTCTGTGCTTCAACGGTGCCATCCATGTTCAAGGCACAAGAGGACACTTGGAGCGTTGTGAAGATGCACTTGATAACTCTTCACTGCTCTGTTGGGACTAAAGTCTAGTCTGAAAGGAATTAAGTAATGGAGACAACTAACTCCATAAAATATTATTAGGAAAATTTAGTGAAATAGAGCATACTCTTGGAGGAAATAGTGAAAAACTTCATGGAGGCAGTGACATTTAATTTGATCGTAAAACAGGTGGATGTGTGTACAACAAAACTATTCACTGTAGAGTCATAGACTACATAGGTAAAGAATCATTTGCCTCTAAATGTTTTTATTCAATAGGAAATTTCTCTTTCAACTTTTTGAATGGATAGGGTTCCCTCAGGAGTGAATGTGGAGGAGGCAGAAGTTCACGGATTGTCAGGAAAAAAGTCATTACCCAAGATAGAAAGAGACCTAAGAGAAGGTAAGTACTTGTGCACTTCTACTCCAAAATGGAGGGTGGAGGAGAGGTTGGGGCTTGCCCAGTTTTTATCCAGATCAAAGCAGAATCCACCTTTTCTGGGTGGTGGGGGCAGGAGGGAGAATTAGTGTGCCAGCCAGTGGCATGGTGGTTAAAAGTAGCTGGACCTATATGGCACACCACATGGTTCAAATCCTGGATGCAGCAGCTTAAAAAACATACCAGGCACATGTGCGTGCATGCCCAAAATTCCGAGAGGAAAATGGAGAAGTAATTGCAGTGTGGCCATCCCCTCTGGGAAGTGCTTCTTCATTCTCTCCCTCTCTCTTTCCCCCCTCTCTCTGTCTGGTGAGCTACAGCAGTTTATAAAAGTCTGAAAACAAGAATGTCTCCATTTTATATGTCATTACTTTTGGTTTTTATGCAAAGCTCTTTCAAATTTATTCCCTCACTGATTTCCTTGAGGAATCTTGTGAGTTAGACAGGGATTCTCTGGTCATCACTGTCTTGAGGCGATCAACGGCATGTAACCTCCTTCTGCCTACTGTCACAGACAGGGACTGCTCCATAGTGTGGGACAGACTGCAACTTTGGGGGATGTGGAGAAGCCCGGTCACCTGGGATATTAGGTTAGTTAGCCTAAGGTATTCAACACACACAGATCTGAGTGGGACTTTCAAAGAAAGTGGAATTTAGTCTGAATTGTGGGGTGTGGAGCGGGCCATTATAATGGAGCAAAAGTACAGAGATTGAGAAAACAAATGTTCTGTGCTTACCTTTGTAAAATCAAAATTAGTGCAGACACAGATAAAGTGTTGCCAAAATGAGTTGTACATGGAGGTAAACAGTATAATCATCAACAACGAACAACAGTTGTACTCACAGTTAAGTCATCCTTAACAATTTTTATTATTTCTATATGCTTGATAATTTCTAAGCACGTTTACACACAATTCATTTTAGTACTAGCAGCAGCTCCTGTGAGAAGTTAGTGACTTGTCCAAAGTCCTACAGCTCAGAGCAGGTGGCAGAGGCTTTCCAATCCAAATTTTGAACAGAAATTTCTAGATATCCAAAACAGATCACAATCGATTAAAGAATGACAAATGAGAGGCTTTCGAGAACCTGCAGTGACAGGACAGCGCTGCTTTCCCCAGCAGGGCTCGTTCAGCACCTTCCTCTCGCTGATTCCAGAGCTGGCTCTCCACAGCCTCCACATTTTCCAGCCTTTGCTTCCTTAGCTTCCAACTCAGTCTGAAGCAGTAAACAGGGTAATATGCTCATCCGATCTGACCTGAACCTCGGTTTGGAGCCACAGCACTCAGGCTGTTTTACAACTGCCAGAGAGCTTCATGGTCAGCCAGAGTTCATGTTGCGTTTTTAGCTGAGAAATCACCCAGGAAGTGCATGCCAATAAGCCAGCACTTTGCTGTGAATGTTTGGGAAACTCCAGAAATGTTGCTAAATTTCAATGCCTTCCTTTTTTTTTTTTTCCCTCTCTGCCTCTGGCTACCGGGAAATCTAGTGTCCAGCAACTGGCCAGGAAGGTTAACGGGAAGAGTAGAACAGAGGAGTCCGCATGACAGAGAAAGATTATGCTTGCCTGGGTTACCGAAGTCCACTACTGCAGGATTTTCTCAGTTGGATGAACTAATGGATCTTAGATTGTTTTAGGACACCTACTGGTTTGAAGGAAGAAACAAACCATTTTATTTTTTACTAAGCTTTCTCAGTCACCACAGAACACGAATCTGACCAGATGTATAGGTTTTTCTCCCTCCATAGCAAGCATTTTTTTAGACATCAACTGGGTGACATATAATTCAATTCAATTCAATTCAAGACTGCTCCCCACTTCAAACACTGATTACAAGTAGTAGGTTGTCACCCCTACGTTCTGACCACCTTCTGCTGGTCAGTTACAAACTGGGGTTCCCATGACCCCCTCCTTGGATTTAATTAATCTACTAGAGCAGCTCACAGAATTCAGGGAAACACTAAATTTCACTGGTTTATTGTGAAAGACACTCTAAAGGATACAGATGAACAGCCAGATGAAGAGGTCCACGGGAAAGTGTGGGAGTGGCAAACAGTGAGCGTCCATGCCCTCTCTGAGCAAGCCACACTTTCTGCATCTTGATTCACTCAGCAACACAGAAGTTCACTGAATCGTATTCATGAGTTTTCTTTTTGTATGTTTTATGATTTTTTCCACAAGAGAGGAGAGACAGAGAAACAGAGGCACACAGAAGAGGGTAGGGTCTTCACACAAACTGCCCCAGTCCCCGCCAGCCTAGGTCACAGGCATGATGCTCAGGGAGGCCTCGGGAGGCAAACCCAGGTCCTTTCCCGCGTGATCCAGTTGTGTTACTGCCATGATACTGCCTGGCTGCGAGGTCAAGAATCTCAGAGAGCCTGGTGTCCAGCTCCGCCCCCCCCACCTCCTTTTGCAGAGGTCTGTAGGTGGGGCTGATCTCTTGGTCTTTCTGGTTCTCAGCCCCATCCTGAGTCTGCCTAGGGGCCCCACCCTAGGTCACCCCATTAACATGAACTTAGGTGTTATAAAAGGGCTTCATGGTGAATAGAAGACACTCTCAAGAATTTTGGGAGCTTTGTTCCAGGAACTGGGCAAAAAGGCCAAAATGTATTTCTTATTATACCACAGCTGAAGAGCTGTCTGTGCAGTCCTCAGAGATCTTAATAGGATCTAAATTAAGAACAGTCTCAGGGAGACACAAAGTTCCCAACCAGGAAACACTTTCCTGTCTTAGTCTGGGTAAAAGTCAGAGAGTCAAGAAAGGATGCAAGGGCCACAAAATAAAGTGTATTTCAGCATTTCTAGTCTTCTGCAAAGAGACTGTCATCTACTCTGTCCCCTAGCAGCGTTTGGTTGTGTGCATACTAGATGGCTCCAAAGCATTAGGATGGGAGTGACCTGGGTGCATCCGCCCGTGCTTCTAGGCCACAGGGTGAGCATCGTAACTAACTAAAAATGTTTCTGTCACTCATCCATTCTCCTTCCAACCACCAGTTATCCAAAATTCATTCTGAATAATGAGCCCAAGACCCATGAGTGTATAATAGAAATGACGTTGATCTTGGAATCAGGAGGCTGTGTTTCCAGGGTCATCTAGTCTGACGATAGTGATGGAGAGCCAGAGACCCAGTCTCCCTGGGCCCCACAACCCTTCTCTGTAAAAGTAGGATGAAAACTTTGCGCATGGTGAACGTTAAAGTCTTTGTAGGCTATGCAAGACTTCAGTCACAGCAAGTGTCGTTAGTTGGCACACCCCATCACACCCGTGGGACATGATGACACTGACAGCTAAGAGGATTCTGGCCATGAGCCACAGGCAGAGCACATGAAGGAGTGTTCATTTTCGTTGAAAATGGAGTGTCAGAGCCAGGCACATACTTCCTGAATGAGAGAAGAATTAAGCTGTTTAACTAAATCTCCTTGGGCTGTGGTTAAGAATTGGCTGAAGCCACCAAATCAGGCCCCAGGAACCACAATTTGTTGGACTACGATTTTATTTTTTCCTCTGTCTGGAGTGCTACTAGTCCTCTGTAGACTGGTAGCTTGCCTTCTGAATGGCAGTGCTTTTTTGTTTTATTCTTTTTTCCATTTTGGTTAGTGCTTGGTTAATTTCATCTTTTGTTAAATCTGTGTGTATGAAACCTCTGTATAAAATACTATACCAAGTGATAATCGTCAGCTACGTAAAAGGCAGATTTCTGCCACGGTTCTCTCTGAACCTGTTATAATTTCCGTATGTAAGGCTCTGTGTGGTACTGCTCCTTTGCCTGATCTGCGTACATCACTTATGGCCTGCCTAGGGAAATTGCCAGCACCCCCTGAGTTCTCTTCTTCAATGTGCTCCATTATGTTATATGCTTAGGAGGGGTCTCAGCCAGAGCTTGCCTCAGTGCTCCAGACAGTTTGCTAATTTAATGATGATAATGATGATAACAACAATATTTATACGCAGCTTAAGAGTGGTAGGCATTTTTTCTAAATACTTTAGTTTTGTTAACTTTAAAAATTATATTTAAAAGGTAAGCCTATTATATTTAAAGTAACACACCCTCGATATAAAAAAAAATGAAAATTTGGCAAAATATGGTCAACCTAGTTTGCTAAATCCCTCATCTGTCTTCCATTCCTTTTTGACTATGATATTAGCAAAAGCACTTCAATTAAACTGTATTTTGTCTTTCTCGTTGAAGGACCATTTCTATTTATACTTCTAAATTGGGGTGGAATATCCAGTTCACTTCTCCACATCTTTGAGGGAGAGCCTGTCTCAGTTTGACAGGAATTCCTAATCATTATCTAGTGTATAGCATCCTTGCCCAAACTGGGTTCGATGTACGAGGTACTATAGGGGAGGAAAAGACCTCTGAAGCTGCTATTTTTTTATTTTTTTATTTGTTTTAATTGCTGTGAATAAAGGTGGCACAAATGTAGCAGCTTATATCAGCTTCCATGATTTAAAGTTTATTTATTTATTTATTTATTTATTTATTTATTTATTTATTTATTCTGAGAGAGAGCAACACAGAGAGGGAGACTTTCCCTCAATAGGACCCCATGCCACCATCCACCCCCATTCACAGCCAGCCAGGATTCTGGGCATGCGCATATCCGGCGTGTGCAGGGAGACGTCAGGATGCAAACCTGAGACTTCCCCTGTGGGTCCTGTGTCACAGACCAGCATGTCCCATGCGCCACCAGCCGATCCTTACACCGCAACATTCAGTTATGGTCAGGTCAGCGTTTGGACCACTTAGCCGAGTCCATTGCCTTAGGCTACTTCTCAAGCCTTCAATCAAGCTGTTGACCAGGCCTGGGGTATCTTCTAAAGCCTCCCTGGAAGTTTTGTCTTCCAAGTTAGATGGTGGAATCCAGTTCCTAAAGGACTGTGAGAATGCAGTCCTTGGTCTGAGGAGTCCCTCCGCTCCTTGCCACGTGAGCCTCTCCGGAAGCCACTTGTTTCATGAAAGCATACAGACAGAGCAGGCTACAGACTGAGTCTGCTAGCCAGACAGAAGCCAGAATCTTTCTTAATCTAACCCCATAAGTGCCATATGGTGACCTTTGCCATATTCTACTGGTCAGAATCAAGTTCCAAGCCCCACCCACACTTGTGGGAGGATTGTTCAAGGACATGAATACCAGGAGGCACTGACCACTCGCGGCCCTCTTAGAGCTCTCTGCCCCAGAGAGTGGAACCCCAGAAAGTGGAACCATGAAGGAAGGGGGGCTGTTACAGTCTATTAGGACCAGATAAAGATAAAGACCAAAGGCCTCACAGTTCACCAAGAGCTCGTTGTGATTTCAATGAGGAAAAGCCGCGATAGAATAAGTCGTTACCACAGAAAGCGCTCGAAGGAACACTGGCTAAGAAGAACTCGGGCCAGACCTGGAATGCTCCTGTGGAATGTGACTCTTTATCTTCAGCAAAGTAACATTCAGCATTTCATTAATCTTGTTCATTTGAATTTAGTTTGTTTTATAGTCTTGCTTTTATGTAATCTTGTCAATTGGGTTTGGTATCATAGTTTTATGAGACTATAAAAATAAGTAATGTGTGCATAGTTTTATGATTGCCAATATGGGAGTTAAAAATGACAGTAAAAGTAATTTGTCACACTGGACTCCGGGGGAACTTTTGCTCTAGGAGAGAGCCATACATTACTCAGGACTGAGAAACACTGTCTCATCCTTTTACCATTCTGTTACTCACGGGCTGCAGTGAACGATTTCTCCTAACTAGACTAATAAACAGAGAGTGTGTTTCCCTCGTTGAACTAATTTGTTTTATAGATAAACAGACATCTATTTCAACAGCTTCTTCCTTCAGCGTAGGTGTTTAGACCAATGAGTTCCTGACCTTTGTTAGACCAGGAGAGGAAGGGGCGTTGTGCCTTCTGTACCCTCACTGCCTCCACTGTGGCTATGATTATGGACAAGCCCATATCAGGGCCCTTCAGTGATTATAAAGTTGGGGGAGGGGACCCGTTTCTGTTCAGTTTCTGGTTCAAGATATTTGTAGTCTGCTACATTGAGGATTTCCTCACCAGCAGAGTCTTCGTCCTTCAATTCCACTCAATGAAAAAAAGGCCTTTGTCAGAACTGGGTGTTAGAACTTCATAACCTGAAACGTGAGCCCCTAAAGCCTCATCCACTGGAAAGCCGATATGGCACTAATTTATAAAGTTGTGAGCTGATGTCCCTACCACAGGGAGCCCTTCTGGGCAGAAGAAGCTAAGCAAAGATTTTGCCTCCAGCAGCAAGGCCACCTAGGGTCAGTTAGGTGGTGGGAGGAAGGCGAAGGAGCCAGGTGTCCTCCATGTGATTGCCTGAGGTATTTGGTAGAGACTGAGCGTGCTTGACATGCCTGGGGGCACACTGATGCAATCACGTCATTGCCTGTCATGTCGTAACAGAGGTATGGATGAGAGGCTGTGGGGAGGGTGGGTCTTCTCAGGGGAGAGTCCTGTGAAATGCCCTGTCAGCTTCTCAGAGTCATCATTGGAAGCACATTTTTAAAAAGTTGGTTTCTTTTATTTTCTTTTCCCTTCTTTCTATTTTTCTTTTTATTTATTTATTTATTTATTTATTTATTTATTTATTTATTTATTTTATGTGCTTACCAGAGAGAAATAGAAAAACAAAGAAGAAAAGCATCCCCTTGAGGCATGGTCACACCTCAGTCTTTTCTCCATTTCTCGGTTCTTTCAGGATTTCGGCCCCGTGCCTGGTGTGTGTTTTTTAAGCCATGGGTCCAGAACTTCACCTGCACCATTAGCCAAGTGTGAGCCAGACATCTGCCCCCACCAGGCCTCGGGCTGGCCCTACCCAACTCCAAGCACTCTTTGAACAGAGCATATTATCATGGGGAAGTCTGGTAGTCAGACATTGACCTTTTTTCTGAATCCATATTGTGTTTATCAAGTTTCCTGATTTGTAATTAACTTTTGCATTCTTAAATCTTCCTGAGGAACTGGCTTTCCCAAGCTCACAGGGAAGCTACCGGATGTTCTGTGGCTCCCTCCCTGGGAGGACAGAGGTAGCAGGGAAGACAGTGTGCTTGTCCCTTCAGGTGGTCCTCTGCTCTACGAGAACATCACGTTCGTCTACAACTCAGAGCAGCTCAACGGGACTCAGCGGGTTCTTCTGGATAACGTCCTGTCGGAGGATCAGTGCCGAGAGCTCCACAGCGTGGCCAGTGTGAGGACCCAGGGTGTGGGGGGAGGGCTGGCCGATCATGAGCCTGGAAATGCTATGGTCCTGGTCTCATCTGGGTGTAGAGAGCAAGGCCTGAAATTTCACTTTTTGTTTGTTTGTTTTGGGGAGAAGGACGTGAATTACAGGGCTACTTTCATAGCCTTTGGGCTGGGATGATTCTAGTTTTCCTAGGTGGGCTCTGGAATAGCTAGTGGCTTGTTAAGACTCAAGCTATCTAACATGTGTTCTGCTTATCATATAAAACTATTGGGGAAAATCCCTTTATTTTAATCAGTAATTGGCCAATATATTAATCACTTACATTCTATTTCTATAAAAAGTAGCAATATTTGACAAAGTAGAATGAAGGTTAAGATCTTCTCCCTCGAATAGGAAGACTTAATTATATTAAGATCCTAGGGACCAGCAGTTAGCGCAATGGCTATGTCGCTGGACTCCCACGTAGTTGACCGTGGTTCGAGTCCCGGACCCGGCGGCTTAAACTCATGCCAGGCGCGTGTGCGTGCGTGCTCAAGATCCCGGGAGGAGAATGGAGGAGAAGGGATTGCGGTGTGGCCATCCCCCCTGGGGGGTGATTTCTCGCTTTCTATCTCTCTGTCTCTGTCTTTCTGGCGAGCGCACGCGCCCTATAGCGAAAACCTCTCTCAAAAAAAAAAAAAAAAAAAAAAAAAAAAAGAAGATCCTAGAATAAAATGAGGATAGTTCCAAGTACTGACTTTGAGTGTTAGATTTCTGGCACCCAAGACAGAAATAGGGAGTTGAGGAATGCATAGTTATTGATACAGTATCTTCTCGCATTTTCTTCTAGGGGATCATGCTTGTTGGTGACGGATACAGAGGAAAAACTTCACCCCATACACCCAATGAAAAGTTTGAAGGTGCAACTGTCTTGAAAGCACTCAAAGTAAAGTCTTGACTTCTTTTGGGCTTGGGTTCCTGACAGTCAACCAGGGGCTTCTGTGAATGGCCGAGACAGGAAAGTCAAGAATTTAGAATAGACACCTGTCAGGGTGACTAAAGGGATTAAGTATGAAATGGAACCTTCTTTTAAAAAACAAAACAAAAACAAAATAATAACTCCTTTGTTTCTTCATTCAGTCATCAATTTATCCAACTTTCTATTTTCTAAATTTGTATCTAAAAATATATAGACCCTGCCCTTAAGAAACTCTTGTTGTAGGACCAGCAGTTAGTGTAATGGCTGTGTCGCTGGATTCCCATGTAGTTGGCCGCGGTTCGAGTCCCGGACCCGGTGGCTTAAACTCACGCCGGGCACATGTGTGGATGTGCCCAGGATCCCGAGAGGAGAATGGAGGAGGAGGGATTGCAGCGTGGCCATCCCCCCTGGGGGTGATTTCTCGCTTTCTGTCTCTCTGGTGAGCACATGTGCCCTGTAGCAAAAACCTCTCCAAAAAAAAAGAGAGAGAGAGAGAAAAGAAACTCTTGTTGTAATAGTGAAAACATATCTAAGCAAGTAACCATCCTCTCCTGCAAGATCCATTGTGAGAGAGGAACAAAGAACATGGTGAGAGAACAGGAGAGGGGCCTGTCAGCTTCAGGCTTCCCATGACTGGGAAGAGCTTTGAAGTAAGCTCTTTGTGGCTCATTGTTCAAACCCAGATTCTCGAGCACGGAGTAGTATTCCCACTAGCCATCACAGAGGTGGCCATCTTCTATTGGCGTTAATGAAACTCGTGTCTGTTTTTCTCCTGGCCTCCAGTCAACAGGGGTTTCTAACTCTTTTTCAGTTTGGTTATGAAGGCCGAGTCCTGTTGAAGAGCGCCCGCCTGTTTTATGACATCAGTGAGAAGGCGCGGAAGATCGTGGAATCCTACTTCATGCTGAACTCCACCCTGTATTTTTCCTACACGCACATGGTCTGCAGAACAGCCCTCTCTGGTGAGATTCCAGTCTGAATGTCCTCTCTTGTACCCACAATGCATTGGGAAAGAAAACCATGCCAAAGAAAGGTCGGTTATAGTTTATGCTTGCATTTTGGAAGTGTTCTAGATTTCTACAACAAAGAAACTAACAAACTCTTGTATTTCCCTTTCCTCTTGTTGTCTTTATTGGTTTTCTAAAGTTCCGCAAGATCCTTGTTGTGCACATGTTCCTTTTCAAATCCATTTCTCCTAATTATTGAAATCGTACAGAAAAATGTCTTTCTGCCCTAGGTTTCCCTTTTCAGAGAGCCAGGAACCCAGAACTGACAGGCCCCCTTCTGTCTGCAAGCACTGAGTGCAGGCAGAGCGGGGGCTGGGGCATGGCTGAGGAAATGTTTTGGAAGAGGCAGACACCTGCCCGCTCTCTGCTTGCTGTTACTTCTCTGTCTTCTTCCCTGCTCGCCTGAACAGGAGGGGAAGAGTCATGTCACAGGAGTAGACTTCTACACTCCGCAACGTCTCAGCAAAGTCAAAATCACGTGTTCACATTTTCATTCCATCCTCCTCCTCTCGTTGCTCCACACGAAGTGTGTGGAATGTGCACTTGTGTATTTTCGTGAGGGAATGTCTACAGCAGAAGAGGCCGGAGTGACTTACCTAAGGTTTTACTTGGAGTTTATAGCAAAACAAACCAATCTCCTGCCCCCTGTCCTTTCATCTCTTCCTCCCTGCCTTCCGTCTCCCGCATTTGAAAAGGACACAGAGGAGGGGAAGACAGGCAGCTCCTCAGTTTTCTCTTGGAAGTTACTGCACGTCTTCTCTCATTCGTTCGCATTCCCTTTACGGCAGGTCAACAGGACAGACGGAATGACCTCAGTCACCCCATCCATGCCGACAACTGCCTGCTGGACCCAGAGGCCAATGAGTGCTGGAAGGAGCCTCCTGCTTACACATTCCGGGACTACAGGTAGAGGCAGCACCCTAAAAACTAAGCTTTGACCCAGTAGTTATCCAACCCATGGAAATGAGAAAGCACCTCTGTTTTGCTTGTCGTCAGTCATGTTCATCTCTTTGAAGCAGGGATTCTCAAGTTCTCTCCCAACGCAGCTGCCATTGCTGAGAGGTGATGTTATGGCATTTTTATCTTAAGAATCATGCACATTTTGCAACCCGTTTCACCAAGTGTGCATAAAAAGTTTGTGTTTTGTAATCACTTTGTTTTTACTGAAACATATCCCTTGTGGTTTGTGTATCTCAGTCTGAACACACCAGGGCAGGGTGCCCCGGCACTTAGAGAAATCCAATCATATCACTTATTTGCTATTCACACCCATGAAGAGCTCTGTCTGTATTTTATAAATAAGAAACTAGAGACTCAGGAAAAAAGAATATTTTATTTTATTGAGAGATATCTTAGTGTGTAAAGAGCCAAGAGTTATAGTCACCACGTGCATGATCATGTATTGATTAGTACCAGTGTGCTCTGTTGAAAACCGTTCACTGTGTGTCTTCTATCTGCAAAGCTAGGCTAGACCACAGGAAAGTCTCCAGCTAATTAGAGAAAAAAAATGCATTCTCTAGACCTACTATTATACAAGGGAAGAAGGGAACTTCAAGTAGTGTGGTTAGGTTCAAAGGGCTAAATTATATTAAATGTAGGTAAGTTTTCTTTGGAAGAAGTTAAATGAGCTATGAGATATGTTTCGAATTTTAACATGTGTGAGATAAATAAATATTTTAAGGCTATAATCCAAACTATACCTTTAAGGTTGTGAAGGGCCAATTATTTCAATGTCTAGTTCAAAATAAATTTACTAATCAGGTGGGCCAGTTCATTACCAGCCTTCAGTCCCTGTGACGATGTTGTTGTCAGCGTGTAATACAAATGGTTTTCCTTTTCTTCTCCCAGTGCTCTCCTATATATGAACGATGACTTTGAAGGAGGAGAATTCATATTCACGGAGATGGATGCTAAGACTGTGACTGTAAGTAGCCTGTTCCGAAGGTTTGCTTGGCCTTTTTTAGCATAGTCTTCCCATTTCCCAAGGACTCATGGATGGCTGGATTTCGAATACTTCTGAGCTCAGTAATTCAAGAGCTGGAAAGAGGTCCAGTTAACGTATAGATCATAAAATTTTAGAACTAGAAGCCTGTATAAAAAAGCTTCTAGTCCATTTAAAGATGAGTTAATTAAAGAATAGAGATACTAAGATCTCTATCTCATCATGATCACATAGTTGGCTAATGTTAGACTTGGAATGCAAACCTAGGTCTTCTGGTTCATTTTCAGTGGATCTGAGGAAAACATAGAAACATCATTTACTAAGTCACCCGTCTAGGATAAGTCAAACTATTCTACAGAATGACTTGGAATAACCTGGTATTTTACATGATTGGATGGAGCATTGGCCTCCAAAACCCTAGTTACCAAAATTATTACATATATGTGTATTTGTGTACAGGTAGACATAAATATAGAGACAGATATGATTGTGACTGTAAGTCATAAACCTCTACCTACAAATTTATACACAAACACGTACATTAAAATTTAAATTCAGTGACCAGATTCCTAAGGAAAGCACCCTACTTGGAAAACGAGCCTACTTAGCACATTAAAAACCATTTTCTTAGTGTCCTTTGGTCCTTAAGCCCTTTGGCTTAAAGAGGGTAGGTAGTCATGGAAAAACAGGTTTTCCAATTGATGACATGGAAGTATACATAGATGATGACGTATCTCATTCCTCCATGTAAAATCAAAACAGTTGGGACATGTATGTGATAAACTTCGAAGTTTGGACATTTCTAAGCTGTTTCCAAAACTTTCCCTGAGTTCTACGCTTTCCCCATCTTGGCCTGCATGCTTTCTCAGTAGGGAAGCGTCCACGTATCATGTATGACACTCTACTGTGGGGTAAGCAGTCAATATTGGAAACTGTATGTATTGAGCTTGAGGTGATTCCTTCTGGGATTCTGGCTAAAGTACCACATAAATATTGCTACAATAAAAATACTTCATGAACGTTAATGTTACTGTAGCTGTAAAAAACAGCATGGTGCCCCACTTTACTATTTTTTAGTTTTTGTTATAGGGCATGTATGTTCACTGGAGAGATATTGAGAGAGAGAGACAATGAAAAAACAACCCCCCAGGGGGGATGGTTACGCCACGGTCCCTTTGCCTCCACTCTTTTTTTGGGATTTGGGGCATACGTGCACATGCACCTGGGTCCAACACTCACACTACGCAGTCGGCCATGTGAGACCCAGCTGCTGTAGCCTCCACATCACCTACTGGCCCATGATAACTCACTTTTTTGGTAAAATGCTTAAATATGAATATGATAGTATTTCGATGTTTCGTAATTTGGGAAATTAAACAAGATTGATGATCTGGGTTAGAGTTTAAAACCTCTATGCAAGGTTCTCAGTCCCAGACGAGCTTGCCTGCCGAGCACATTTGACTTGTGAGCTCAGCTGACTCTAAGCTGTGGTACAGAAGTGCTCGGTCAGTTTGAAGGGAAAAAAAAAAAAAAAAAAAATCAGGCAATAAAAAGATTTCTTTGCTTCTTCTCCATCTAGTGGCCACATTTGGAAATGCTCACTGTTCAAAAAGTGATACCTGAAATACTATGACTCAGTTTCATTCATTGTTGAATGTAATCTAACTGGAATTTTGCTTTTTAAAGAAGTGAAAACAAATAATAGTCCCCTTTTGAAGATCTAAAATTTTAATAAGATGATGTAACTCTCTTAAAGAGCACTGAATCTTCAGGCCTGCAGGTGGCATGGTGGTTAAGGGTGTGGGACTTTGACAAGGCCAACCACAGTTCAAGTCCTAGACCTGATGACTTGCTTTCTCACTTTCCCTCTCTCTTCCCTCTCTGTCTTTTCTCTCTCTCATCAAATTTAAAATAAATAAATAAATAAAATTAATTAATTCTTAAAAAAAAAAAAAAGAGCACTGAATCTCATCCCCCCATCTCCCCGCAAATGTAAAAGAAAAACTGATTTAAATAATGTTTTAATTCAAGGGCTCTAATGTAAGCACCTTTATTTTCCACATCAGTTTTACTTTATATTAATGCAAGTGGTAGAGTTGTTAGGGCATTGTATAGAGAATTAAAATTCTTAGGTAAGCCATTTCTTGCCTCTTTCTAAGAGGACAGCTACTTCAGTTCCAGTAACAGAAATGAATAATGTTCCATTTCAGTTTTCTTCCTTTGATACTGAGGGAACAGGGCAGGAAAATGGACTGACTTGGGCCCTACGAGGAAGTAAAGTTTCTTAAATCTTTTTCTTTGGAAAAATCTAGAAATCGTTTGACTAACTAAATGGTGGCAGAATAATTACATTTATTCAAGACAATACAGCACAAAGGCTTCACTGACTTCTGTCGTCAGTTACATAGAAAGCAAAGGGAATGTTCCGTTCAATATCGTACTTGGAAGACAGAATGCTTGAAAAATGCATGGGTTATTTTTAACAGCAGTATTTATTTGGAAATAAAAGGATTAAGGGATTTGGGCTCCCCTGTGAAAATTTGAAGAAGATACAATTCAGTGCGTTTGCTTTGCTTCGTAAATGAAGAACAGATGGGGCTGAGTTCCAGAAGGATGTGACGTTTATCTTGGTACACTCCAGCCCTGTGACTACTTATGGAAGGTCAGAAGTGGGGAACAAATTAGTTCATCAGGAAAGTCATGACAGCTTTCTTACATTTTTCAATGCAAAAATACGTCATGACTTTTCCAATGACCCAATATTTTCAGAACATATTCTGAAACAATGTGGAAACAATGTAGGGTAGGTTCACCAAAACTTTTTTATTCCCCCCCTCTACTTTACATGGGGACTTCAAAAAGTCTATAGAAATACTGGATTAAAGTCTATAGAAATTAAATTAAAATTAAAAGTCTATAGAAATACCGGATTTAAGTATGAATAAATTTTGGTGCAAAATGTATTTGGAACACAAGCCTGTTTTTTTCCGAATGCACGTTTCTCGTGAACTTGTTGAAGACTTCCCACACGGCTGGCAATGCTCCCTGTTTGATGAGATTAGTCACGGAGAGCCCCGTGAACCCACACAGTTTTCACCAATCTCAACTGCTCCGGGCTGGAGGTAGCTCATTTTCCTAAACTTTTCCAAAGTTTCTCATGTTTAAAAATGCTTTCAATTCTTCTTTTAATTCCACCAGAGAGCAAGCAATAAACTGTCCCCAGGCCCTTTCAATGACAACCGTGTGTGCCTCAGCGAGTCCTGACCAGGCCCGAAGAACAAACCTCCCAGAACACACGGCACACCACATCCCAGGGCCACTTACTAGGAAGGCCTTCTGCCCTACCTCATGTGCTTTAAATGTTCCTGAATTTGCTGTTTCCATGTGGAAATGTAAAAGTTCTTTCTCCAGAAAAACACAAATTGGTTCTCAGAGCAGAGAAATTAACGAACTGTGTGTGCATCAGAAAAGTCACACTGATGAAGTCGCTAAAGAAAAGCAACTCTTTTAAAGAAAGCAAAAGCCCGTGACTTGGTGGTTTTGGCAGCTGGATCCCACATGGTGACTGTGCAGTTGAGGCCCCAGACCTAGTGGCTTGAAAATCATGCTGGGTACATGTGTGTGCGTACCCAAAACCCTGGCAGGAGAAATGGAGAAGGGATTGCAGCATGACCAGACCCCGTGGAGAGGGCTTTCTCACGTTCTCTGCTGAGCACACGTGCCCTCTAGCCAAAAAAGAATGGGGCCAGCATGTGGCCTGGGGGTTAAGGTGCTGGGTTCCCACATGGCTAACTGCAGTTTGAGTCCTGGACATAGCAGCTTGAAAATCATGCTGGGCATGTGTGCACCCAAAATCCCAAGAGGAGAGTGGAGGAGAAAGGATTGCAACATGGCCATCCTCGGGGGATGATTTCTCACTATCCCTCTCTCTGTTTCTCTCTGGCAAGTGCTCACATGCTCTATTATAAAAAAAAAAAAAAAAAAAAAAAAAAAAAAAAAATTAAAATCTTGTAAAAAAGTCATAAAGGGAATTGGGCTAGGTATCATGGTATTTTATAAGATTAGACTTGACTTTTAATAACCTTTGTACTGAAAAATGTGAACGTCACAAATGCACGAGGAAGGGGCCAGAAAGAGCACAATCATGTAACCACTACCAACATCAAGAATCGAGCTCTTCCAGCACTCTAGCGGTTCTCTGGCTTTTTAAGGATTTCACATATACTGAATGTGCACCTGCCTGTACTTATTGGGTCGTTGGAAAATTCATGACGCATTTTTGCATGCAAAAACAGAAAAATACGTTGTGACTTTTCCAATGACCTAGTAGATACACCACTAGTGCCAAAGCGCAGGAAGTGAACTAAAAGAGAGAATCTTTGTCTTCCCAAGTTTGAGGGATACCAACATTGCATGTATTGACCAACTACTATACATAAGGGCTAGGCCACATATTTTACTTGAAAAAAATTTTTTTCTGAAATAGGTATTATTTTGATATTATCTTTGTTTGCAGATAACTAAGAGAATCTGTGTCTTCTTCAACCTAAGCATTTCATTATTCTTTTACTCAAGATCTAACCCATGTACATAAAAAGCCAGAGAAAGGGCACTGATAAGCATGTTTATGATTACAGAATCGAACGTCCGATTTCCTCTCTATTTCTCAGGCCTCTATCAAACCAAAGTGTGGGCGTATGATCAGCTTCTCATCCGGAGGAGAAAACCCACATGGGGTGAAGGCCGTCACCAAGGGCCAGAGGTGTGCGGTGGCGCTCTGGTTTACACTGGACCCACTTTACAGAGAGCTGGTGAGTTTCTAACCCGCCCTGAAAGCCAGTTAGAACTGCTCACACTGATGTATCTGGGAAGTCTAGATTATTCCATAACCCTCCAGGGGCCGTAGAGCTCATGCCAGACTCGTACAGAATACTTCTGGTTTCCGACACTGGCTCTGTGTTCCTAACCAAGAGCAGATTTTCCTGATCAGATCCATGACCTCGCAATTCCACATCTCCCTTTTGTAGTGTGAGCCTGACAGAGAAGCCAGACTTGGGAGGCAATTCTTAATTAGATGGATACAAATAAATGAATACATTGGGGGAAATAGGTCAGTGATGTCTGAAAGTCAGTCTTGAACTTATTGATACACTGTGGCTTACTAACAGACAAGAGAGAGGAGTCACTTTCTACTGGTTAGAAAAGACTGATTGGTATCCTAAATAAATCATTTAAAAAGGAGCATTGAGCACTTTATGAAACATGAAAGAAGATGAGCGCTCCTGAAGTTTTATTGCTAATAGTAGTATTAAATATTAAAATACGATTATTATATTAGAAGTAGCCAAGGACACTTAGCCTGGCTAAGAGACTGTGACTTCATTCCTGTGGGAACCAACCCTGGGGAAGAGATTATATTCTATGTGTGAAGGGAAATGTGGGCGTAACCTAAGGCCTCACCTCCCATGGTCACCACTGTTTGGTGCACTGCCCACTTTGGAGGAACTAACTGGATGGTCTATCAGGGCTGCCTGGGACGGAATGTCGAAACTGAAGCATCAGAGAGCAGGGCTGACCCGGACGGCTTCAAAGTCTACTCCAGCCCCAAGTGCTGACGGAGCAGTGACTTTCTTTTGAGAGATTTTTGCTATAGGGCGCGTTTGCTCACGTAGAAACAGAGAATGACAGAGAGACAGAAAGCAAGAAGTCATCCCTGGGGGGATGGCCATGCCTCAATCCCTTCTCCTCCGTTCTCCCCTCGGGATTTTGGGCACGCACACACACCTGCCCAGCGTGAGTTTTAAGCCTCCAGATCCAGGACTTGAATCATGGTCTACCACGTGGGAGTCCAGCAATGTAACCAGTATGCCATCTGCTGGTCCCAGAGCAGTGACTTTCTGTTCTCAAAAATGGCGTTTTCTCCAAGTTTCCTCTTTAGGCCCTAAATTGCATCCCATTTCACCAGAACAGTTTAAAAGTATCCCTTTTTCTCACACACTTTTCACCATCAGACCTCTCAGAAACTTTTCTGCCCACATTCCGTCAGCATTTGCTCATTTCTTACATAAGTTTGCAGATCTATCATGTGTTGGCGGAACTCGGCTAAGTGGGCCTTAGGGATACAGGGTGAACCGTGCAGAGTCCCCCTGCAGGAGCTGGGGAGACCCACAGGTACATAGGCAACGAGAAGGCAGTGGTATGCATCTCCCTGCAGGGCAGTCAAGGAAGACTTGTATGTGAGCTCATGTCTAAAAGAAAAAATGATAGCAGGCATAGACTGCCCAAGGGGTCCTGGCAGAGGGAACATGGCACAGATTTCTAAATTTTCAAGGGACATAACAATCTCCTTCACCTATGACACCTTTCCTTCCTTATGTTTTTCAACCTCCGAAATGCCAGCCTTCTCCCCAAGCATTCTACACTAAGAAACCTAGGTAAGTGAGTAGACAGTGACGGTAACTTTTGTTTTCAAAAATACCGTACTATTTGAGTATTCCGTTCAGCAAACGTGGAATCAATTTCATCATTCATTATCCAGACTGTCTTCTAATGTATCGTTCTATCAAATGAACTAACACAAGGAAAGTTATTTTTGCTCCTTTCTAATTTGGAAACATGAGCCCTCTGATGGAAAAGTACTAGGAACGTTTCCAGTCTTCAGGCAGTAGCGACATCCAGTGGCCACAATGAAAAATGACCTGAGCCTCAAGCAGCTAATAGAAAACGTCGTTCTTCTGTGTTTCCCAAACTGTGCTACATATTGGAATCACCTGAGGAACTTTACCAACTACTATCATCCGTGATCCTACTCTCAGAAATTCTGATTTAAGGGGGGGGGGGGGGGGGGGGGGGGGGGGGGGGTATCTGGGAAGTAGGAGTTTTAAAAGCTCCCAAGTGATTCTAATGTGCTGCACAAAGTTTGGGAGTCCCTAGTTAAATCAATCACCTTTTCTCAGATTGAACACTGAGCCAAGAAAGCCCTGCCTACGGAGAAGTCATTAAAGCTACCAGGTTCTTGTGCTTATTACATATTGGTTAAAGGCATTTGCTTCTCAAGGAGTAGTTAGCATCATAAACTTCTGAGGATGCAAGGAGCCTGAAAGCTGCATATGCGTGGACTCCAGCTCTTGAATTTCTTTCGCTTCATGAGAAACATGTTTGTGGTTTCTTGTTGCAATCTGATGTGAAAGCTTTTTATTTTCTGTTAAGCATTGATGCTGTTCTCATATTCATTAAGTAGCACTCGGGCATTTTACTTAGATATAACAATTTAGTTTCTGTTATTTATCAATTTGGTCTTTTTAAGTTGCCTATGTCAACATTTTCAAGTACATACTCTTGGAGCAAAGTGGCTTTGTGTTTTTTTTTTTTTTTTTTTTTGAGAGGTTTTTGCTATAGGGTATGTGCACTCACCAGACAGACAGAGACAGAGAGACAGAAAACGAGAAATCACCCCCTAGGAGGATGGCCACGCCGCAATCTCTTCTCCTCCATTCTCCTCTCGGGATCTTGGGCACGCCACCGCACACGCGCCTGGCGTGAGTTTAAGCCACCGGGTCCAGGACTCAAACCGCGCGGCTCGACCACGTGGGAGTCCAGTGACATAGCCATTACGCTAACTGCTGGTCCCAAGTGGCTTTGTTTTCAAGGGAATTAAAAAGGCACTGAATTCCCACATGGCCAACTGTGGTTTGAGTCTGGAACTGGTGGCTTGAAACTCATGCCTGGTGTGTGTGGGTGCGCGCCTAAAATCCTGAGAGGAGACTGAAGGAGAAGGGATTCCAGTGTGACCATGTTCCCTGTGGGGGTTGATTTCTCACATTCCCTCTCACTGTCTCTCTCTCTCTGTCTCTCTTGAGTCAGTGCATCCACCCTATGACAAAACACCTAAAAATAAATAAAAATAAAAATTTTAAAAGAAAAATGTGTTTTTGAACTTTCTATGCTAGGAACTACCTGCAGGGAAGCCGTAACTAGGTGGAGAGCCCTGTGCTCCTTCCATCCTGCCTCCCCCAGTCCTGGGGGATTTTAGACGATAGCAGGTTATTGTAGCTCACATGTGGACTTCGAATACTAACAGAAAGGGTGAATGATGTGGCCCTGCTGAGAGAGAGATGAGAAAACAGAGGATATCATGGCAGCCCCAGAGGAATACTTTACCTAGAATAGGACTAGGGAATTCCTTTAGAGCCATATTCCAAGACCTTGGAGTAAGGTAGGAGGTTGGAGCGTCAGAGGAGGAGAGGGGAGAAGATGAAGTAAGGCTGAAGAACAGAGAAAAGTCTAGATCAGGAAACTCCTTATAAACACACCAAAAAACTGGACCTGGAACTTCAAGCAGTGAAAACCCATTAACGTTTGTGAGCCGTGAGCGGGAGAGTGGCATGGTCAGATTTCAGTGGGCAGGGTCACTGAAGGGGGACAGGGGATGGAATGGGATGAGATATGGAATGGAAGAGCAATTCAATTGCTGCTGCAGCAATTGAATTAAAAAGTGACAAAGGGGGACCAGCAGTTAGCGTAATGGCTATGTCGCTGGACACCCATGTAGTCGACCGTGGTTCAAGTCCCGGACTTGGTGGCTTAAAACTCACGCCGGGCGCGTGTGCGTGCGTGCCCAAGATCCCGAGAAGAGAATGGAGGAGAAGGGATTGTGGCGTGGCCATCCCCCCTGGGGGGTGTTTCTCACTTTCTGTCTCTCTGTCTCTCTCTCTCTCTGTCTGATGGCGAGCGCACGTGCCCTATGGCAAAATCCTCTCCAAAAAAAAAAAAAAAAAAAAAGTGACGAGGGTGGGCCAGCTAGGAGGCCATGGTAGTTAAGGCAGCTGGGTCTTACGTGACTGAGTGCACGGTTGAGTCTCGGACCCTGTGGTTTGTAAAATACGTGAGGCATGTGTGCCCAAAATCCCTAGAGGAGAATGGAGGAAAAGAGATTGCAGCATGGCCATGTTCCCTAGGGGTGATTTGTCTCTCTCTGGCAAGCACACAAACCCTATTAAACAAACAAACAAACAAAAACAAAAAACAAATGATGAGGGCAGTCCACCCACAGGGAGGCCTGAGTTCAAAACCCAGGTTGACCTGAACATGCAGCATGCCCACATGCCCCTGTATATCCTGGCTGACTGGGAATCTAGGAAGAGGGTCACCATGTGGTAGACCTGTCAAGGGTACTGCTCTTTCATGAAAGAAGAAAGAAAATAAGATCTTGAGGGCTTAAACCAGTGGATTTTTTTTTTTCTTTTTTTTGGAGAGGTTTTTGCTATAGGGCGCGTGTGCTCGCCAGACAGACAAAGAGAGACATAGAGACAGATAGCGAGAAATCATCCCCTAGAGGGGATGGTCATGCCGCAATCCCTTCTCCTCCATTCTCCTCTCGGGATCTTGGGCACGCACGCACATGCACCCTGTGTGAGTTCTAAGCCACCGGGTCCAGGACGCGAACCGCGATCGACTACGTGGGAGTCCAGCGACATAGCCATTATGCCAACTGCTGGTTCCCAAACCAGTGGATTTTTTTAGAGATGTTTTTGCTATAGGGTGCATGTGCTCGCCGAAAAGACAGAGAGAGAGAGACAGAAAGTGAGAAATCACCCCCAAGGAGAATGGCCATGCCGCAATCCCTTCTCTATTCTTCTCTCAGGATCTTGGGCACGCACGCACGCACACATGCCCAGTGTGAGTTTAAGCCACTGGATCTGGAACTCGAACCGCTGTTGACTATATGGGAGTCCAGCAATATAGCCATTATGCTAACTGCTGGTCCCAAACCAGTGTTTTTTTATTTTATTTTTTTTTGGAGAGGTTTTTTTTTTTTTTGCTATAGGGTGCGTGCCGCTCGCCAGACAGACAGAAAGAGACAGAGAGATAGAAAGCAAGAAATCACCCCCCAGGGGGGATGGCCACGCTGCAATCCCTTCTCCTCCATTCTCCTCTCGGGATCTTGGGCACGCACGCACACGCGCCCGGCGTGAGTTTAAGCCACCAGGTCCGGAACTCGAAACCGCGGTCGACTACATGGGAGTCCAACAACATAGCCATTACTCTAACTGCTGGTCCCAAACCAGTGGTTTTTAAGAAGCTGTGATTTGCCCTCTAGGGGTCACCAGGCAATGCATGGATGCATTTTTGGTGGTCACAAAAAAGTGGAGGTATTTTTTTGCTGCCTCTAGTAGGTAGAGAGCCAGACATGTTGCTGAACACTCACAATGCATAGGACAGCTCCTCATAAGAAAGGATTTTCTGATCTGAATGTTAATAGTGCCAGAGTTGTGAAATCCTGGCCTAAACAAAGCCATGAAAGGGAAAGGGGGCAGAAATAGGACGTAGAAAGGAGAGGACTGGATGACTGACCGGATGCTAAGAAGCCAGGATCAAGCTCAGGGTGAGTGGGTGAGCCATGGAGGTCTTTCCTGAGAGCGGGACTGTCTAAAGACCAGAGGAGGTCTGTGGGGAGGAAACGGCAGTTGAGCACCGAGCGGAGTTGCAGATGGCTGTGGGACTATGAATGAAAGGGTAGGAAGCAGCTGGATATCCAAGACTTCCTTGTGGGGCAGAAATCTTGGAAAGTGAATACTTGGCCACGGGGGTGTCAGGAGAGGGCTCCTTTCCGGGGAGGAGAAGAGGCTCCGTCCTTCATTGGATTCAGCACTGATCCGTGAACAGATGATGCCGGGAAGTGTCGGGGAAGCATCTGCCTCTGGACTGATTATTACGCTTGTAACTGAAATGTGTAAATTGCCTTTTTGCAGGAGCGAATACAGGCCGATGAAGTGATTGCAATCCTGGATCAAGAACAGCAAGGGAAGCATGAACTGAATATCAACCCCAAAGACGAGCTGTAAAAATGAGAGAATGTTCTATCAGATATTTATTTAAATTCTTAATCTTATGAGAACCTTTTTATTTTTGTACAGAGCTGTGGTATAAATTAACAGGTTAATATGAGTCACCAGATCTCCCTTCTGCTCCTAAGGAGGCTTGCTTCTCCTCACTCAGTCTGTCTTTCTTGGTTTTTCATCAGTTCATCGCTCAAAGCCCTGTCACCACCTCCCCCAGCACATGTATGTGTGCAGACACATACACACACACACACACACGCACACGCACACACAATTTGCTGCAGATCCAAAACAGAATAAGTTTATTCTCAGCAAAACTATGATCCTCATGTGTGCCCCAGTTCCAAAGTTAGCATATGATTTGGTCTTGGAAGGCCATTTTGGCCCTGTGTTTCTCTCGGTGCTGACTACGCTGAGCTCTGACTCTCCGGAGTCAGCTACTGTTTGGGTCTGAGGACCCTTTGGCAGAGTGGCCACTGCTTCGGGCATCACAGGCCCAAGGCATCCAGGCTCCAGGAAGAGGCCTCTCTGATGAGTACCGTGAGAGACAGGGGCGCCCCCTGTCTTCTCAGGGCCTTGCTGGAGGCTTTGGCTCTGCTGTTCTCACCAGAGAATGATCTTCCACTGGACGCTTCCATCCACCCTCCACAGTGCTCCAGAAGGGACTGCCCCATGAAGCGTGTCTTCGAAAAGGTTGGATGCAGCTGGAAGTGGAACAGTTCTGCACCTTAGTGATTCGGGAAGAAAAACCGTTAATCCTACCCGATGAGGGCACACTGCCGGATTGCCTGAGGGTGGCACCCGCTGGTGAAAGGAGGTGTTTTGTACTTGAGTGAGGAATTGCATTTCTGATTGGCTCCAGTTTTTCCGTGGTGCGTTTGGTGGCCTCCCTCCTGCTGCTGTCCTGACACAGATTCCTGCTCTCCTCTGATTCGTCAATAAAGGGAGCCTTATTTTAACATCTGGTATTCATTTTTCTTCTCCCCAGTGTTTGCTTTATCTTCAGATAATGGTTTTATGATCTACTGGAGCTTTTGGGCAAACCTAGGGGCAATTTCAGGCCATCCCCCCAGGCCCCAAGGAAGGTAGAAACACTGCTTTGGGGGAAATAGCAAATAGAGGTGTTAATCCCGAATTTCTGGTTGACAGTCTAGATCTAAGGAGGACACTGCAGAGACATTGTTCACGGTTGTTCTTGCCTGGGGGCGGGGGGGGGGGGGGTGGCGGGCTGTGCTTCGCCTGGTGGAGATCTCTCACCTTTGTGATAGGCAATGGTGGTGGTAAGATTTACTTTCTGCCACTTCTGATCTGGGTTAGGTGTTAAGAATATTCATCCGGGAACCAGCAGTTAGCGTAATGGCTATGTCGCTGGACTCCCACGTGGTCGACCGCGGTTCGCGTCCTGGACCCGGTGGCTTACAACTCACACCGGGCGCATGTGCGTGCCCAAGATCCCGAGAGGAGAATGGAGGAGAAGGGATTGCGACGTGACCATCCCCCGTGGGGGGTGATTTCTCGCTTTCTGTCTCTATGTCTCTCTCTGTCTGTCTGGCGAGCACACGTGCCCTATAGTGAAAAACCTCTCCAAAAAAAGAAAAAGAATATTCATCCTTCGAAGTTGAACAATTGACTTACAGTGACCTCTGTGCCATCCGTGCTCAGCAAACCCTCTGGTTGCATTTTTGTCATGGGAGAGTGACAAGAGCATTCTACTTTAATCTCTGCCCCGTCCCATGTGCCCTGTGGTGTGACCTGGGGCCACCCTCTTTCCCTTCCCGGGCTTCCGTTTCCTCCTCTGAAAAGTGACATAAATGGTTGTGATTGTTTCCAGAAGCCTTCTTTCTCCCTCAACATATAAAACAGAGCAAACTAAGAACTGAAAACGAAACTAATTTTAGAACGATTCACAAATACAAGCCAAGTTATTTCGGTGAACATTTTGAGAATTGTGAATGGGTGCATTATGCGTATATGCGATTTTAAAACTTGAAACCTAATTTTAGGGATAGAAGTTTCTGAGCTTTCGAAAGGCAGATTGTTATTTGTTTGTCTCCTGCTGTAAAGGGCTTGCTGGCGCTGGGATTTGCTGATCGGAGGATCTAGGCGAGGATCTGATTTCTGTTTTCGGGCAACAAGGCATCAACAAAACAGTCGGCTCCTTGCGGTTCCTGCTTCCTGGGTGCGATGGGTGCTCTGGGGCAGGCAGAGCGTCTGCACTTCAGGCCTGATCCTGATCCTCGCACCACAGAAAGCAGGAGAAGGCCTCATCCATGCCGTCGTGTTAGGGCCGCATCTCCTGTCGTGTGCCAACAACGCAGAGTAGTTATTCCTGTTTGGTGAGGTAACCATGTTGTTTTACACCTAGGACATCGTGTATAGAAAGCATCTATGTTTTAATCTGCTCCAAATCTCCGAATCAAACCATACATAATTTCATTCAAATAGTTAGGGAGTGTCATCAGATAGTTTTAAAAAAAACAGCCTTGGAAGTGCAGTGGGTATCCTATATCGTCCCTTGTGTGTATGTTTGGGAAAGGTTATTAGAATGCTTGTAGTTTTCCGAGCTAAAGAGGGCCATAGAAATCCCAATTCAATCCCACCTTTCTCTTTGGGTATAAACTGAGGCTCAGTGGTGAGAAAGATGATCCTGTGGTTACAGAATACCAGCAGGCAGAGCCAGAACTGAAGCCAGGGCTGTTGGAATGGTTATGCAAGCAATCTGGCAGGGTGGAGTGTGAGTGTGGGGTGGGAGTGAGGGGGTGGTGCCTGGAAGCTGGAATGCTGGCACAGGGCTTCCTCCCCCTGGGGCGAGGAGTGCCTTTTCCTATTTGGCCAATCGGTTGTACTTGCTTACCAGTCCCTCCACCTGCAGGCCCATGTCTATCCAGAAAGGGCCCCTTTTACTGACTTACACAGAAGCGTTGTCTGCGTTGGAGGCAGCTTATGCTAAAAAGCCCAACTTTTATAACTAGTTCTCTCTGTCACTGGGGCGTGCCTTGATGACTGTCCCTTCCTGGCAGCTCACATAGCCTCTGCCTTCTCCTGTAGTGTTGACTAGAATGCTGCAACACAGAGCACTTATCATGGAGTGAGGTGCCCGCTTTCCAGACAAAGAAACACAGGGCGGCAAAGCAAGGTGATTGCAGGTGGCCGCTCAGCTTGGAGTGTCCCTGTCTAAATTAGAAGATGAGGATCTTGAGTCAGACAAGAGTGAAAGCACCAAGATTGTTGCTTCGCTGGCCATCCTTCCAAGCACATGAAATGAAATAATAAATGAATGTAAAGGGGAAAGTTTGATTTTGTACAATAAAAACACCTTGCTCCCCTCTTTCATTTTCCTGTGGGTGATGTGTGAGGGCGTATCTTCCCTGCTCCCCTCTGAGACATACTGAATATGAGTTGCACGACTCAGTGTGACCCAGCACCATTTTCAAGCATGGACCTTGGGACTGGACTACTTCCAAGAAGGTCACAAAAGGGAAGGATATTCTAGTCGGGTGTCATTTCTGACTCCCTTAAAGGCAGGAAGAATCTTAAACTTAAATGTCTTCTTTAGAAAAAGCTGACCCAGGACAGAGGGGATGTGAGAGGTGCTTTCTTCACCACCCTGAATACAATTGTTTGACAGGGAAATCTATTTTCATCTACTCTTCATCAGTAACGCATATGTAACATTTTCTGGCATTTATTCAGCTGAGGAGAAGCCATGGAATGAGTCAGTACCATTTAATAATATAGACCTATGAATTTTAATTGAAGTACAAATGCTGAATTATTTCGCATAAAACAGCCAAGGGGAACAACTCCCTCACTGACGTCAGAAAGGAGGGCTTAGGGGCCACCTCACCAGTTCCCCATGCCAAAGCATTAGACGTTGAAGTGACTGACCATGGTATGGCTGACAAGTGGGAAAATGTTAAACAGTGCCCACAGCTAGAACTCTTCAGGGAAACGGGAGCCACTTGGCAAAAACTGCAAACCACAAGTCCACGGTTACGATCCCTGTCTACACCCTGCTGAGAAGCCTGTGATGTGAAGTGACCTTTCTGAATGGTCCCCATGGCCCACCCGCAGATCCTCCACTCCCGGGTTATGTGTGTTTCCAACATGAGATGGAAAGGCCTGGCTGCTTCCTTCAGACCCACAGAGACAAGTCCCATCAACTGCTCTGTGAGCTCACTGCTGGGCTGGAGCTGCAAACCCGTGCTGTCAGCTCGCCCTCACCGCCTCCTCGTCCCTGTAGATCCTTGTTTTCTTTGCCTCCTGCTGACCTCGGGGGCCAAACGACGTCAAGTCTGGAACAGTTGGATTATCGATCCTGGTGTGCTCTACGATGGATGGCATCAGCTGTGTGCAGAGTTGAGTTACTGAATTGCTTTTGGCTATAAACGTCTTTAGTTCAAAGCCCACAATAAAAGTAACCGAACAAGATGTCTCTCTTTTATCTTTTCCTGGCACATTGCTGGGGCGGAAAATCTGAGTGCTGCATTAATTCAATATATAACGCACCTTTCTGGACACGTTTATAATATACCTAGGGGAAGGGAGGGTGAGGGTGCATAAGGCATGCCCTGCCCGTACTTTCCTGGGCAGGTCAGCCACAGCGGAGGGCCAGGGTAGATAGAGTGTGGCAACCTCTCTGAATTAAAGCCTCTCTGCTAGCTCTCTGATCTTCTCCAACTTTCAGTAGATTTCACCAAGTACCATCTTCATCTGAGTCTCCATTTTTTTTTTTTTAAGAGGTTTTTGCTATAGGGCGTGTGCTCTCGCCAGAGAGACAGAGAGAGACAGAGACAGAAAGCGAGAAATCACCCCGCGGGGGGATGGTCATGCTGCAATCGCTTCTCCTCCATTCTCCTCTCAGGATCTTGGGCGTGCACGCACACATGCCCGGTGTGAGTTTAAGCCACCGGGTCCGGGACTCGAACTGCGGTCGACTACATGGAAGTCCAGCGACATAGCCATTACACTAACTGCTGATCCCCTGAGTCTCCATTTTAACCGTGCATTGGGTTTCGCCCACCTCTATGTGAAATATTGCCCTGGGCCCCTCTTGACAGATTTAGATGCCTTGCCTCATGGCAGTAGTGTGATGGCACAGATGCTGGGTTTTCTGTCTAGACCCTAGTTAAAGTGTCCTCCCTTCTTGCAAATTCATGTTTTCTATCTCAGTTACTATCAAGTGGTGGGTGGGAGGAGGGATGGAGACTTGACAAGAAACACCACTCTGCTTTTCCCACTTGTTAACCACATATCTCATCGTCTCAAAGGTTTGTAATCATGGTTACCTTTCTAAAGCAGCTTTATGGTCTCGAAGCACTTGATAATCACATATAACTCCATATTTATCTTGAGAGACCCATTAATACCATCTTCATTTTGTAAATGGGGGCAACAGATAGTCCCCAAGCAAGGGGGTCTACTAAAGCTCTGCTTAGTCATGAACTCATTCCTCAGATAGTTTTTGAGTGGCTACTCAGTAGCTTTGGAAAGTATTCAGAGATGACTAGAATTCCACCTCTCTTTAAGGAACTAAGAGTAAAGTGACAAAAAAAAATAAACAAATTATCAATATAAAATAAGGTAAATATTACGGTAAAAATGATTATGATGGAAAGAGGTGAGAAGGGGAATGTGAGGTCAGAGAAGGGCATCGTTGAGGACAGGGAGAAGTTCATAGGGAAGTCAACAGTTGAGCTGGGTCCGCAGAGCCTGTTCTGCCACTAGTAAGCAAAAATAAGCTGCGCGACCTCTCGTTTGTCCACAGCATCCTCACCTGAAAAGTGTGAAATTTCACCTGCATGGTTTCTTGGCTTCTAAAATATTGAGCCCTCACTGAAGTTGGAGAAGTCTATGTTAAAGATGACATTTTGGGGTGGGGTGGATTGGATCTTTATTACAGATGGCCTTGGGAAAGAACTTTAATGAATGCTATGAAAATCCAAATAAATACCAGTTAAAGGGGAAGTTTTATTTTATTCCTCTGCAAAGGAGGTATTATTTATGTGGGTGGAGTGAAGCCCTGAAGGACCAGGCTTCCTACTGAAAAGCAAAGGAATGGCCCGTTTCATAAATCTCTGAAGTGAACCCACTATTCAGACTAAAGTCATGAGGCTCTACCAGGTCCCCTTCCCTGTGTCCATGAGTTCATGAAACTCTCCACCCCCCTGCCCTGGAGCCAGTCTACACACTCCGTTCCTTATACTTTGATGTTGGAAATGGGCATAATGAGGATATTCTAGCCTTCGGGGATGTTGTCTGGAAAGGCAACAACACCCCATAAAAGTAATCAAAGTCGGTATTTCAAGCAAGTCATGTAGTATTTAAGGCCATCTCCCAATGTCAGACGGGAAATGGGTTTCAGAATCCGCAGGAATCATTGGCAACAAGCCATCACCGCTGGGAAAAATGGGGACAATGTGTCTCCTATAAAACCAGAGAGTCCAACAGGACATCAGGCACTAAGTGCCCAATCACACTAATTATGTTTGTTCTCTGTTTTTTGGTTTGTTAAACTTTGAAGGTCTTGGGCAATCATACTTCTTGGATTTAAAATAAATTATAGAGTCCCAAGGCTCAGAAGCTGACTTCAAGGGTCACCAGAGTGATATTCTGGTCTCTCCTGCTATTCCAGTGTTTAGCAACACTTACGGAAGTGACTCCAGTTTTGCTTGTTTTTTCCTTTGTTATTTCATTCTTAACTTTATTTTATTTTTTACTGTATTTGACGTTCAGAGTTTCTGGACATGTTTTTTCTCATAAGATAATGTAAAGGAGAATTATATTTCTTTGAAGTGAATACTGGGAATTAAGTAAAGACTAGTTGGATTTCTCTATTCACTGTTAGTGTCCAAGATAAAGGTGCAACCTCTTTTAGCAGAGCTGTCTTCTGGGTGCCTTGATTTGCTATTTATTTTCCCTTTAGCTACACAGTATCAAGTAAAGACCAGGCATGACGGTTGCTGGTGCTCTCTTGACTAGACACAGTGAAGACTCCTGGAAGAATATTGGACTGTCCTTCCTCGTTTAGATCACTAAGCTTTTCCCTATGTCCCTGTGGGCTTGGTCGTTATTTGCATCTTGGGAAAAAGAAACCCAGAATAAGTAAATAATGTGACTGAAGTCAAAGCCACAGGAGATGTCAGTTCTCCAAGTAAAAACCAACCGCCTACAAGGGCATTTTTGCACTGCTGACCGTCTTCGACATTTTGAATAGCTAAGAGGAGGCAGGAGGAGTTACTGCGAGTTCGTCTGACACGTAGACACTCCACAGAAGATCCAGAAGGCGGTGGCGGTCTTCAGCAAGATGGTTGCTGCCTCTGCTCTGAGCCGGTTAGGTGTGAGTGACGTTCTGTTCAGACATCCGCTTTCCTCACAGGGAGCACTTGGAACTGTCTCTCAACTTTTAGGCTGCAGGGCTCAGCACAGGGTACCGATTTTTTCTTCCAGACGTTTGGCTTCTGAGTGATGTTTTCTGTCTCTAAGGGTAATGAAAATACATCAGATGTTGCTCCTCGTACCAGGAGCTTTGCTTTGAAGCCCTGGTGAGGCACTTCAAAGGCTCAGAAGCACCCGGAGATGCCATTCCTGGGGACTCTATCAAGGTGTGCCTATCGACGTGGGACACATGTCCTGCCGTGACATTTACAGCGAAAGACTGATTGTCCAACGTGCCACATGTGACAGATTGGCCTAATGAAAGCTTCCAGCCACTCTGCTTTCAGAATCAGTGCAGGATACACCATGAGGCCTTCAACTGCACTGAAAAAAAAAAATCATTAGCATGCAGAAGGATTTATAAATTAAATAGAAAGATATTTGAGTGACTACTCAAACTCAGCACAAAGTGCTTTTCATTGCTGATCTGAGGTCAACATTCAGCTTCCCACAGCCAGGTAAACTGGAAAGAAGCAGCCCGTGGTAGGGACCTCGAGGGAGAATGGTATTATCCACAATAGTACTTACAGCATGGCAAAAGAAAGCCATGAGACTAAGTAAGTTGAAAGGGGCCTTAGAAATCGCCTGGTCCTATACTTTTTGTTTTATAATTGAAGAAACCAGGGCCCCAGAGAGGGATATGGTTTACCCAACCTCACCACCAAGCCAGTGGTAGAATACAGACTCACATCCGGGTCTCCTGTCTCCCAGCCCACTACGGAGTAGCAGAGAAAAATGCAGGTTTATGTCTTCCAGACTTGGTACCACTTACTGCCTTTACCAGCACTCACAGTGGACACATTTCTGGTCCTCATTTTCAGTGTCTTTGTCTTTAAAGAAAAGCTATTAAGGCCCGCCTCACGCACTCTCAGTGCTTTAACTGAAATAGTAGGAAGTGCCAAGCACATAGCAGGCGGTCCTGAAACGCAGTGGCGGTTGTTACTAGATCAGAGCACACACAGAGGGAAAGGGAGAGGACGTGTGTTCACTGGCAACACTTTTCCAGCTTCCACTTTCCACTTTTTAAAATGCAGTACCCTAGGAAGAACCTCAGATCTTTAAAGTTCATTTTCCAGCAGTTACATTTAGAAGCAGTGTCTGGCCATCACACACTTGGGGCAGGGGCACAGGAGCAGAGAGCAAAATCGTGAGTCTTACTCCTGACCAGTGTCAGGCACCAACGAGGCAGAGCGGTGCCTTGCTTTCCTGCAGCCCCCTCCTCTGGCCCTCCTGACTCCTAGCTGCTTCTGCTCCAGGGCATTTCAGCTGCTCCTGACCCATTCTTTCCCAAGCACTTGGAAAGGTGCATCCATTTTCACGTATGTTTTTAGCTACACGTTTTCTCCCTTGCTTTTCCACTGTGTTAAAAAACAGAATCGCTGGTCAGCAGCAGAGGGCACTATTAGCATATTTTGCTTTATTTAAATAAATAAAACAAAAATGAGGCTCCATTCATTCATTCATTTTGGCAAGTCTTGTCTTTTTCTTTTTTTTTTTTTTTTCATTATGTTTATTTCTTTCCTAAGTGTGAGAGAGAGACAGAAAGGGAAAGAGGAAGACAAGCATCCTCAACAGGTGTCACCCTAGGGTCCCCCGGCTTCCCAGCCAACTAGGATCACGGGCACAGTGTCTGGGGTTCAAGGTCAACCAAGAAACAAAACCCGTGGTCTTTCATGTGGATCCGGCTAGCACAGCTTGTTCTCACTGCAGCACCGAGGGAGCCACATCTTGGCATATCTTAGCATTTGCTGTGTGTTCAGGATTGAGAGGGATGCTAGGCAGACATCAGAGGTGGCGTTTACAGCCCGGGGGATAAGACCATGCACAACGTAAGCCGAATGCAGAGAACACATTTTTTTGGAGACTTTTGAGGAGAGCAAAGTTCAGGGTAGGTTTGTTTGCTCAAGAAGAGTTTGTGAAGGAATTGGGCCTAGAGCTTTTCCTCGGATGAGAAAGAAGACACAGCATGGCACAGATGAAAGGTGCAGAGAGTGAAACCAGCAATACCAGGAAGAATGGGAGTCACGCTGCCGGGCACAGCCACACGGGAACACGAGAACCGCTGCTCTGACGAGCATTCCCTCCGCCACTCAGAACAATCGCCAGGGCTCCCTGGGTGGCTGTTTTCACAACCGTGACATCCTTTGGGCCTTATTGCAGTCCCATGACTTCAGTGCTGCAGGTATTGCTGTTCTAATGTGACAAGGATAAAGTTGAGGCCGTTAGAGGGAAAGTGACTTGCTTAAGGTCACACAAGCAGTCACTGTTAGTGCTGGGATGCAAAACTAATTTTTGTCCCTGCTACTGCTGCAGGAACCCATGACTTCTGTGACGTGGACTTTCCCGGGTGAGAGGATTTGGAATGCAGAGTAGACAGGGTAAGAGCTGTTAGGCTCAGGGCTGGACTGGAAGCTGGGCTGAGGTATTGAGCCTTGATCCTACAAACCTCAGGGAGGATTCTGAGGTGGGACGCTCCAGGTGGGTGGTCACATGCTGAAGTGGGGATACTGGCAAAGTTAGCGCAGGAGGAGTTGGAGGAAAAAAGACAAGTGTCAGAAAGGCCAATGATGAAAATGTTACAGTAGCTGAGGCTAGGGGTGGGGGTAATATGGGAGGAGTTTGCCACGGTGAGAAGGAGATTTCATCATTGTCTTTATGGTGATTGCTCACACATAGAAATAAGGCGAAGCAAATCGATATCTTTTTTTTTGAGAGGTCTTTGCTATAGGGCATGTGCGCTTGCCAGAAAGACAGAGAGAGACAGAGAGACAGAAAGCGAGAAATCACCCCCCAAGGGGGATGCCACGCCGCAATCCCTTCTCCTCCGTTCTCCTCTCAGGATCTTGGGCACGCACACACATATGCGCCCAGCATGAGTTTCGAGCTGCCAGGTCTGGGCTCAGACTGTGGTCAGCCACGTGGGAGTCCAGCGATGTAACCACTATGCCATCTGCCGATCCCAAGCGTCATGTTTTACCACTGGGAAAACACATGCCATGGTTTAGTTTCCCCAATTGATTTCTAATTGATTTTATTTTATTTTTATTTTATTTAAAGTTTTTTTTTTGGCCATAGGGCATGTGTGCTGTCCAGGGAAAGAGAGACAGAAAGAGGAAAAATGAGAAATCCCTCCCCAAGGGAGATGGCTACACCATAATCCTTTCTTCATTCTCTTTTTGGGAATTTGGGAATGTGTGCACACATGTCCAGCGTGATTTTCAAGCCTCTGGGTCCAAAACTTGAAACATAGTTGGCAGCATGGTAGCCCTAGGTCTTTACCACTCCAATTGCTGGCCCCAAGTTTTATATTGATTTTTAATTATCTACAAACAACCCTCAGCCCCCATTACCTGCACCCAGGGGACTTAAATCTTACTGCCTCCCTGTCCCTTGGCCTCCTCCACTGAGAACAGCCTGTTTCAGTAATAAGACTTGAGAGTAAAGGACTAAGGAGAGACGTTTTGAAGGAAAAAGAATTAAGTGCTTAAAAACTGATAGAGCCACCAAGGAAAAAGGAATAAAAAATCATGAGTTGGGACTATCACAGACTCCTACGTAGTCCTGCATAGGAGTTCAAGTCCCAGACCTGGTGGCTTAAAATCCCGGGTGCGTATGCATGTGTGCTCAAAATCTTGAGGGAAGAATGGAGGAGAAGGGATTGCAACATGGCCATCGCCCTGGGAGGTGACTTCTCGCTTTCTGTCTCTTTGTCTCTGTCTCTCTGATGAGTGCCTGCACCCTATAGCAAAACTACCTTTTAAAAAAATGAGTCTGTGACACTGAGCCTAAGAAAATAATGGTGCCATTGATTCAAGTCAGGAAATGAGGGGGAAAATAAACCGAATTTATAGGGAGCACGACCTTATTGGACATGAGGATTTCCAAGTAACTGAACATTCAGCTGGAATACTTCGATGCAAATATTTTTCTTACTCTGTGAATTGATTTCTTACTTTTCACCTTTTTCTTTGCCTAAAACCTAGTAAGTTGTTTCAATAGCTCTTTTATAAGTAAATAAGCTGAGGTGAGGGATAAAACTCCCAAGTTGTTAATGTTACCACACATTGCTTAGGGCCTTTCTGGTGACGTCCAGATGAGGTCCAGGACTTGCAGGGCTTACAGAACTCTGCACATTGGAGCCCGCGCCTCCTCCCCAGCCCTGCATGTTGCCAGCCTCCTCCCCTTGTCCTCTAACCCCCAGCACCTCCATCTCTTGTCTCTCAGATGTTTACATTTTGTGTTCTCTGTCTAGAGAATCCACCAGCACTCTGGTTTTGCCAGAAAACACGTATTAGAATGGCCAACACTCCTGCTTCCCTAGCACTGAGCAGTGTTAAAGCCACAATGGTCCCAGGCACACCCGGAGAGTCAGTCTCTACATTGCATCTCAGCTGCAGTCTTGGGATTTCTTCCTCTGGGAATCGCTGACTCACTACACTCCCAAGCTGAGCTCCTTCTCCCTGCTGAGCAGTCCAGCCCCACCCTTCGCTCCCTTCCTTCACCCTTCTCACCCTGCTAATCACTGCATTTCTTCCCTTTCCTCTGTTATCCGCAGTAGCTGCAGAATTGGTGCCACCACCATTCTCCCCACCCCAGTTGGAACAACCAGCACCTTGCTGCTGAGTTAAGGCAGGAGCCTCTTACCTGCTCTCCCTGCTTCCACCCCTGTCTCCTTTGGGTGTGTTCTCAACACAAAAGCCAGAATAATTCTTTTGAAATGTAAATCAAATCATGCCACTCTTGTACTCACAATCTCTTGCAGTTTTTTTCCATCTCACTGGCTAAGTCATTATGATGGCCCACAGGATCTGAGCTGGCTAACCCTGGCTCTTATCTCTCGTCCACTCTGCCTCGCTCAGGTAACTCCAGTGGCCCTGGCCTACTCCCTGTTCCTGGGACATGCCCACCGTGCTCCGGTCTCAGGGCCTTTGCGTTCACTGGTGTTTGTTCTGGAACTGTTTCTCCTGCAGGTGTCCACGTGGCTCAGCCCTGATGTACATCAAGTCGAGATCGAAGTCTGCCCTCCAAGGGAAGTCTGGCACGACCTCTCTGTTCAATTGAACTCCTGCAGCTGCCATTCCTATCTCTCTCTGCTTTATTTTTTCCCTAGCACTTACTATCATTTAATTTCTGATGTTTTACCTCACTTATTTTGTTATTGTTTCCCTCCACCTAGAATATAGTTTCTAGGGCAGAAATGTATTCAGTGCTATGTTGACAGAGTTTAAAATAGTGTGCAATACAGAGAAGAGACTCGGGCGTATGTACTGAATGGGTAAATGAATGTAGGCATGTGATTAAATGCAGTGAGCAAACACAGTGGAAAGGGCAATGGCCTGAGAATTACACATCCTAGCTCAGCTGCTTAGGATTTGAGAGGCTTTGCAAAAGTTACTTTCTAACTCTCGTTTTATCCTCTCCAACTATAAAAGGAAGGTTTGGGCATCTTGAAAGGTACGCTACGTAGTGGTATTCTCACAATCCAGAAGTTGATACATAAATGAGAACCAGAATTAAAATGGGTTGTTAAACAGGGTTCAAAAGCCAGAAACAGTCACAAGGGAAAGAGAAGCATTGTGCAGGTTACAACACTAAGGGGGGAAAGGAAGACATGGGAATTCCACATGGCAGGAAACACTAAGAGGGCAAGTGACTGAGCCAAGCTGACACAGCGATTTATTGCAGGCATTGAGCCTCAGCCCAGGGATAAGTTGCCCGAGCACCCTAGAAAATAGGAGTGCCAACCCCTTGTCTGATTGCAAAGCCCTGCACTGATAGCATTGGTGACTAGAACACTGCTGGAAATCTTTCCTCACATCCACCTAATAGCCCCCAGAGTGGGTGGATTCCCCAATTAGTCATATGAGAACAAAGTGTTTGAGAGCAGACAGATGTAAATTCTAGGCTGCTCCCTTTGGAAGAGTAGCATATCTTCAGAGAAGGGCAGTGGTCCACCAGGCACACAATGTTCTGTCTACAGCCATGCTGCCTCAGGTGGGGACAACAAGGCGGCCACCATCTTAGAGAGGGTGCGTGCAGAGAAGGTGGTAGTGGTGGATGAGTCCTTTACAAGACACACTGCAGAGCTACAGTAGCCACACCCTGAGCTAGAGGGACCAGACCGGTTATTCAGCTTCCCCCAGAGCTACTGTGTGGATACAAACGCGTGTGCAGTAAGGTCAGGGAGGCGCTGTGCAGGAACCAGATCCCTGGAGTTGCAGGGCTTATCAGAGGGATCTCCCTCTGCCGTTTGGGTTGAATTAGATTTTGCTGTTGTCACCTTGTTTGGTGACAGGGCAATAGCAAGTGTTGCAAGTGTAACTGGCACTGTTGAAATGTCCTCCTGGCAGGTTCTGGAGTGTCTGTGAATCTCTGTGTGTTTACCGTCCTCCACAGTCTTCACAAAGCTGCTCTGGGAACTTGATTTCCACTTCAAGGAAGGACCCTGGAACTGAGTTTAGATCCAACTAGTAGACATCACGCTCCTAGCTCATGCCAGACATTCTGTCAGATGCTTTGTGCTGCCCTCAAACCTCGTGAGCTAGAACCGTTGGTTCTGTTCACAGATAAGGAAACGGAGACGCAGAGAGGTTAAAACATGCTCAAGGCTCCACTGAGAGCAATTTGCTGAGTTAGGGTTTAAGGCCATTAGGGCTTTTTACTCAGAGAACATTGTCAAATAAATTCTTAGATAGAACGCTACTATATATATATATATATAATTAGAATTGCTCGGGTTGAAGCCAGATTAGGAATTTGCAGGCTCGTCCACTGACCCTCATCTCTCCGTGGTCTTCCAGGAGCTCTGTGGAACACATCCTGCAAAAGCCTGCCAGGTGAGCCCTGGTCACGTGTGCCTGTAAAGTGCTAGGGCTCTAAGATTCGGGCTCCCGCCCATAGCCAGACGCAGGTTACCAACCCCATCCTCTGTAGGGTGCTCACTAGTCACGCTCAGCTATCCAAATCTAAATGTCTTCATGGTGTAGGTATCACCTCACTGAAGGTGGAAGAGAGCTTGGAAGTCCACAAGTTTGAAAACTTCACAGACTTACTAAAATGAAAATCATTTTTATTTTGATCAAATCACAGAAGCCAGAAAAAGGTCATTTGCTCAGGTCAGTCATCTGGTCAGTTATCTCTTCCAAAGAGATATAAATGTATAATAGATAACAGTAAATCCACTCTAACTGATCCGAACAGGTAAGGAAGTAGGGCAGGGCCCCGGGCCCCTCCCATGTCTGGCCTTATCCCCTCAGTCTCGACTGTGAGGAGGTCCCAGAGCTCCTAGAAGAAGAACTGAGAATCTGGGGTGATGCAGGCGCTGGGGTGGGGACAGCGGCTACTTCTAACAGTCTGCAGTGATTTCGTTCCGGTGTAGGTAGCGGGTGTGTGCCAGGGGACATCGCTCCACCCACGTCTTCATCAGCAGTATCCCCGCAGTTGCACGGCTTCCGCGTAAGGTCACTGGGCTCTGTCCTGTTGATGATGCTGATTCCTTTTCAGCAGAGGGGGAAACAAAGGCAGGAAGAAGCAGACTTTGTTTTAGCCAAGTGTCACAGCAAAGATTCCACCTAGATCCACACCGGCGCAGATACCGGAGGGGCATCACCGTGCCGACAGTGCTGTCACTGGTAATGGGGTTGACATCACCAAGTTGCATTAGAGATATGAATATTTTCCATGGCTCCTGTCACTCCCCATCTGGTTCAAAACCCAGGCTGGAAGCTGGGTAATTACACAAAAGCAAATTCAAGGCAACTAAAAGTTTAGACTCCTGGAGAGAGAGAGACTCTGTCCTAAGTTCTGGTCTAGATACCCTTGGTAAAGCTAAGGCCTGAGGCCTTAGTGGCTCACAAATAGGTAAGAGAGGGAACTAGGGATCATCCTAGAATTACGGACTTGGGAGGACAGATGGCTCCATAACGGTGCCCTAAGACTTGAATCGTTAAGATGAATTATTCCTGACCCCAACCAGATGGAGAGATATTCGATTCCTCAGTAGCCTCCGTGTCCCTCCCTTTCAGATCTGTCTCTTTACAGTTTGTCAGCCTGCAACACCTTTCCCTTTCGCCTGCTTTTCTGAGCCTGTTTCCTATTGCCTACCAAGCCTCCTTTTTGCTAATGTTTTCTTCAAGGAGTCTTCTCTGATCTCCCATCTGCATTAGATTCCCCTCAGAGACATTCCTAGAGCCACCCACAGTCCCTACATTTAACACTGATTACACCGATGCTTTTATCTCTTTCCTCCCTAGACTGTGAGCTACAGTAGCTGGGAGGACTAGGTCTGTTGTACTTTTTTCACAAGGCCGACCAAAGAGCCCAACCCCACAAGGACATTCAAAAATGCAAACAAATGAATGAACAAATGCTTGAATCACTTTGTCTTGACTGCTCATGCAGTGTTTACACTCGTAATCTCATACAGTCATTGCACCACGCTTAGGAAGAAGGTAAGACTTTTGGTGCATGTCAGAGGTAATAGCGTACGGGCCAGATGGTGACGCAGCAGGGAAACGTGGTGCCCTGCCGGGCAGTGTCCCATGAGAAGGTGCCTGGTCAGGTTAGGAGGTCCCCTGAACACAGCTGCCACGCCCTTGTCCTTGATCGGGGCATGGCCGAGGGCTAAGGGTGGAGTGCAGCATGGAGACCCTGCTGAGGGTGCTAGCTCCCTGTTTCTCTCTCTCTTGCTAATGGAAAATGTAAATAAACTTTTAAAACAAGAAGCAATCTTTCAATCACATTTTATGGATAAGAGAAAGGTTCAAAGATAAAGGAAAGCAATTGGTATATACTTAGGATATGTGTGAGTACTTCATTGTGCTAGGTATTTCCAAGTTTTTCACCACTCTTACCCTAAAATGTTATAATGGACCTTTGAAAGTTACATTAGCCATGCTTGTAAAAATTATGTTAAAAGTGTGCATACAGTGCAGTTTATTCTTTCCAGGTGCAGTTCTTTGATATTGGACAAATGCATGGAGTCACACGGACACCACTGCCATCGTGATGTGAAACCGTTCTGTCCCTCCACTCCTGCCCCCTCCCCCTTCTCTCCTCACCCACTGCCTGGCAACCTCTGGTTTATTTTCCATCCCTATGTTTGTATAATCACATTTTTAACAAATGAAAAAACTATAGGCTCAGAGGATTTAAGCAACCTGCCCCAAGGCACGCATCTAATGGTTGATTAGATTTTGCCTTTGAACCCTGCATTTTTGGTTCCCTGTAAAGGTGGAAAACACGAGTGTGGAGCCAAGGAAAACAGCTGTCACCGTCCCTGGTCTCTCTCCCGCCTTCCGTAGAGAAGGCTCTGTCTGTGGTGTTCTTTTCTATTAGAGGCAGGGCAAGCCCAGCCTCATTAGGAAGGCGAGATCTGATAAAGTTCCCTCTCTGATCATTCACTAGGTGCTGAGGGAAGACTCTGTTCCTACCCAGTGGAATCATTTAAAAACCATTACCATCTGCAGGCTGCTTAGCAGACTATGGTGTAAGAGATTGGTCTTTTTCCAGTGCCCTCACTTATCTCTGAGACGAGAGAGTTCTGAGAGGAGGTCACTGGTAAAAGACTTAGCCTCCCGATTTACCAGCTTCCCCACTAGGCCTGGGGGCCCTTTGCCAGACGTGGGTAAGACTGCGGGTGAACCTCGCTTGCACAAGGTGGGAGCCGCTGCTAATTGGGTTGATGTAATTAACTGTCGTGGTTGTTCACCGGGAAGTCAGCCATGGTCTCAGCAGGAGCAGCCTAGCCGGGTCAGCCTGCGGCAGTGAGCGCAGATCTCACTGGAGCTCTGAAAGCAAACAAGCATAGAGGCCGCTTCAAAGGTGCAGAGCTGCGCTGCCGCTGGGAGAGGGCCATTTCCCTGGGAGGCCTTGGCTTCGCAGGCCAGGAGGGATAGAGCAATCATTTTATCTTCATCCTGCTTTTAATCAGGGTGGCAGGATATTGGTGCCACTTTTGTCTAAAGATAATCTCTTTTCTAAATAAAAACGTACTGTTTGAGGCTGAAAGAAGAAAGTGAGCCGTGATGTGCCCCTGACAGAGGCAGGAATAGCTATTGGCCTCCTGCTTCTACCTGGGCTCCGCTGCAGCCCCTTCTCCCTGTCATCCTCAGACCGCAGCCATCTGCCTTTCCTCCCTTAGAAGATACTTCAGAAAATACTTTACAATTCATGAGGGCAGATCTGCCCCTTCAGGTCCTCAGCCTTCATGGCAAAATATGGTCTAGCTGTGCAGCCCAGTGCAGCTGGGTCTGCTCGGGAGGGCTCCTTATTTTAATACCCACACACTTTAGGTTCCGGAATCTTCAGACTTTGCATCTTGCAATTTTCTGTAATGACTGAAACCAAGGCTAGAACACAAAACTGGGCACAGCAAATAATAAAAGAAATGTCATAGGCTAGGGGAACCCCACTTTCTGACCTGGTTACTAAGTAGCTAGGGGATTTGGGAAGACTCGTTTACCTTCGATGTGAACATTATCTTTCTCATCTATGCGATGGAAGAGCTAATACCTATTTTACAGGGTTGTAGAAAGAACAATGCACGTCAAGTGGCACATGGAACACAATAGGAATAATTAACGATCATCGTCATCAGCATTACTCAATAGAGTTTAGTTTAAACAACAACGTTTGGCTATTTCTCCTAATTATACACTTGAGGTGTTCTCTGCCTTTTGCTGCCAGTTCTCAGGGTGATCCAGTACAGGCACTGCTCCAGCCAATGCCCAGACTTTATCCCTGATGGAGCCTCTGCCCTGAGAACCCTTTTCTACCCTAGACTGTGTTCCAAACCAAGAAGTAGATACAGAAGGATCTTCTCTTTCTGAGTCCTGGTTCCCAGGCCCAAGACCGAGCTAAAACTGCCAGCCCTCAGCCTTCTCTTCCACATCCTAATCTGGGTTCTCCACAGACTACCTGGTCTTTCAGCTCTCTCCCGCCTGGAGAGATTTGTTCTGAAGGTGGGTGGCATTCCTTTCCCCCAGACTGGGTATTTTCGCGTCTTCTCAGTCCTCACATTTGTTGGGTAGAGTTTTCTGGTCGTGAATTTCTGAGCACCAGAGGAGAAGATGTGAGGCTTACAAAATATTTATGTTCAGATCACAGGACGTGAAATAATTTGAATGAAGGAAACTACCTTTAAACCACAGCTAACTGCTAGTGTGGGAACAGCTGATGCTGAGACTTACTCATTGCTGTTTACTGGATCAAAACGACAGCGGATCCCTTTGTCTCACTGATTTTTGAGCCACATCCCCTTTCTTTCTTAGACCTCAGCAACCTAAAAATAATACAAAAGTATAGATAAAGAATTAATTCATCAGGCCATGGCTGAATACATAGAAATCCTGGCAGAATGTTTAAAGTTAAAAGTTGACGTAGGTGCTTCTGCCCAATGAATGTGTGACCATTCCATCACCCTAATATTTATCGAGAATTCAAACATCAACTTTCACTGCAAGACTTTGATCTTGTACTGATATTGATTCTGAATTCGCTTTCCGTTTTTTGGGGGTGTAGAAATTAAGGATGACGAGGTATTTAAGATGGACCCAAGGCTATACAGTAAGTGATCGGAACTGTGAAATCTATCTATGAACTGCTCTTCCAGCTACCTTGCCACTGCAGTTCCTGCTTCATAACAGAGACATCAACATTATCTTTCTTATGGTATGAGACACTATATTAAAAAATATAAAGAAGAAATGAGCATATATCAATAAGCAACAGTGGTTATTTCTAGATGATAGAATTGTAAGGGTTTTTTTTTTTTTCTTGCTTTTCCTCCCATCATAGTCTCTGATTTTGAATATTGAACAATGCATTAATTTTATCCTAACGTGTGTGTGTGTGTGTGTGTGTGTGTGTGTTTAAAATACCTTTGTTAATGAGACTTCATGCAGTGGTATACAAAGGCCCTTTACAATGTCAAAAGATATAATACATGTGAGTTTTATGCCTATTCAATTAGTACCCATTCAGCCACTCTATAAATGCTTGGGCCTTGCATCACCTTTTCCTGAGGAGCAGCTTTCAACAAAGAAGCTAAATTCAAAGGGTACTTAGAGAAGCACTCTCTACTCTTCCAGCCACTTGGAGACAAAGTCACTTCAGTCCCTGCTTTCTTGAACAAATGCAAAATGCAGCTCATTTCACAGTCTCGGAATCATTTCACACTTGAGGTTCATGCCAGGCAGGGAGGGTCAAAGAACTGGTGTGTAAGAGAACCCGAGGTGGGGGCTAGAGCACTGAGTCACTAAATTCTCACCAGATGTTAATAGTAAGGCTTCAGCCCACCCAGTCGCCTTAGGCAAAGTCTCTTGGCCACTGCCTTCCCATCTGTGGGCCCTGGTGCTGACCAACCATCCCCTCTGGCACCTTATAAGGGAAGGCTAATTGGAAAGCTCACCTTGCAAGAATGCTGCGGAGAGACCTTTCACACGGAGTGGAACCACAGCACCCAGAGGCGCCGTGACTCAGTGGCAGAGCTGACTTCCAACACCCAGGCCCTATCACTCTCCTGCCAAAAACGGGCTAACCTACACGGCAAGGGCCAGGCACGTTCCCACAGAGCCAACCACGAGGCTAGGCCTGGGAGTGGCCGTTCCTCCAAGTGCTCGAGAAGGCACTAGTTACACCCACCATGTCAGGAAGAGAGGGAAGGTGCTGAGCAGCTTATTTACTCATTTGAATAGCTTACTGGTGTAGACTGTCTGTTATCGGATATGTGCTCTGCCCCTAACGTATGTACAGGGCCGCCTTACTTGCCATGGGGAAAATAAAAATGAATGAGGTAGCGGTGGCCCTCAGGTCTAGTTAGAGGGCCAGATAAACCATAAAATATTAAGTGCCTTGCAATTTCTGTAAATGATAGCATAGATAAAAAGCCACTTCATTACAAAGTCAGGTGTGACTTAGCCTGAGAGCAAAAGCGAAGGCTTCATACTGGAGGAAAATCAAAGTTGGGTCTTGAAGAATGAGTAGGAGTTTGCCAGGCAGTGAAAAGCATGGCAGTTATTGGAGTACAGCCTGTTAGTAAATAAATAGGAGCAAATTAGGCAGAGTAAAAGTCCACTTTTTGAAAATTAATGTCACATTGTAAACATTCCATAGTCTTGCCTTGTCTTCCTGTAACACTGTAATGCACATGTCAATTTTGTACCTAAAACCCACAGTAAAATTATTTCTAAAGTACTCCAGCAAATCAAGAGAGAGAAAGGGGAAAATGTAGGAGCTGAGTAACTTAAGGTATTCTAAAAAGAGAAAGAATGGAAGAGAAAATAGAAGAAAGAAAGAGCCCAACCCAGTTCTCACTGCAGGCTCTGGAGTGCTGTATCTCAGGACCATCAGAGGCGTGGACCACGCTGGCCCTGCATGGTTCTTCCACTTCATCTGCCAACTTAATTCTTCAACTTTTTTTTTTTTTTAAGTTGTTTTTTACTAGGCTGGCTGGGAACCACCTAACAGCTATCTATGTGTATGTGTTTTTATTCCCCATGTTTTATCTTTTGCTTTTGTGTTGATTTCCTAACTTGTCCTGCCCTTGGGTGTGTAAGGAGGTGTAACCCTTCCTGTTTGGCATCATTGGGAGACAGTTAAGTGCCTGTTACTGGTTGGTCACTATGACCTTCATTCCACAGAAGCTCGCCGTTTCTCCGGAAAAGTAAGCACCCTGAGCAAAGCGGTGGCATCTTCTGCTCATTCTCCCTGCTTTGCTCTTAGTTCTGCTGCTTAAAGTGATAAGAAAATAGGAGCAGGAAAAACTGCTGAGATGGAAATGAATTGTGTGCTTGGACAACAAAATGCCCTCCTCTTTTCACAAACATATGTGAACAGAGAGGTAGAGTCATGTTTACACACTGTTCTGAGCGTGAGTCCCTACAGACAGAGTGAAGATCTTAAAGTCAAACTCCTAACTGATTTTGTTATCTCATTCCTTAGACAAAGTAGAATCTCCTAAGGAGACTTGTAAGTATTAAGATATTCCTGGGGGGATTAGCCATGCCTTTCCAGAATATTTTTCTCTGGTATTTTAGTGCCTTTTATCAAGGCACAAACTCTAATGCACAGTCCCTGCAGACAAACGTCAGCTTCTGTTCTTAGACTAAAACAGGTACACATACACATTTCTTTGTGTTAAATTAACGTAAAGATGACTTTGCCTCCAATTCCTCTCCCTAGTTCTCTATGACCCTGCTTTATCTGTCTTTTTGGAATCCCTGGATTATTTTCTTGTGAGAACAGAAGCAAGTTGGAGTCAGGGACTTTTGTTGACTTGTTTCAATGTATATCGTGAACACCTAGAACATTGTCTAGTAAGATAGTCTACACATAATTCTTGAATAGTTACTTAAATTCAATTTCAATAAATACTTACTAATCACCTACACTAGGATAGACACTGGGGTCGAGTTCTGTGCGTGCATACCTTACCCTCTCTATTGTAGGATTCTTGAGGCATGGAGACCACAATTCACTCACCTCTGATGGACTTAGCATAGGGCCCTGAGAAGACTAAGACCTTGGTAAACATTTGTTCAGTAAATGACACAATGAATAAAGAAATATCTTTATAGATGGCTAACCGCACCCAACATCCTCTCAATTTGTAAATAACTACTTTTTTTTTTCTGTCTCTATTCTTCAGATTCCTGTGACAAGGTTCTCTGTTACACTTGAATAGAAAAACTAATACACATTTTACCTACCTTTGTTAATGTCAATATTTTTTTTACCAGTACTTTACTCATACTCTAAGTATCCATTTCATTGTTTACTATGAAGTTAAATGTTGGTGGTGAATGGGAGTAATCAAGGAAGAAAGTATTAAATTAGATTGCATTATTAAAGGAGTAAAGAAAAAGTCAAAAACCACATCCAGTACCCCCATAGACTGTATTTCCTAACCCCTTTGTTTGCTTAGTAGATCCATATTCACTTACAAGTTGTGCTTTTTGAGTACTCTGAATATTTCCTGAAAAATTTGCTTCTCATTATAATAAATTAGCTTTCAAGCACAAGATGTTTTGTCCATCTTTACCTTGACTGGTGCTCCGAATTTAAAGTAGTTGTCCTATTTATAGCAATTCTGTTACTGTGTCTTAAGGGATAGCTGGTGATATGCAGAACAGAGTCCAGGCTTATTTACCATTGTCTTGACATTGATGAGTCTAGAGTCTAGTTCCAGATACAAAGTAAGGTCTAGAGGCCCTTACTGCTGAGGCCATCGTGTATCCCCACCCCTACCTGTCTCTGGACTTCAGGTTGGTTCCTTGGGACTTTAAGACAAACTCGCACCCACCCCTCCACCTGCAAACCAGATCGAGCCAGCCAGCAGTTCCAGACACCAGGCTGCCTGTGGCTGCAGGCCCTTATGTCCGCGACCCGTTGCTCATCCTCTGCTCCATCCCCACTTGCTTTGAACTCTCTGAATTTTAGTGTTTTGAATAGCGTGCAGCGATTATTATTTTCTTCTTTGCTCTTGATGTGTTGCTTATTAGGTCAGTTGGCGGCTCACCGCTCCTTAGAAACAGGGAGGACTTTGGGTCACCCAGGACAAGTGACAACAGTACATAGTACTGGTGAGCAACAGGTAGGCCAACCATAAGAGAAACAATCAATTTTCTAATCCTGTACACCTTTTAACACTCAGAGATATGCTAAATAAGATAGGAAGCAACATATAGATCACCTGATGACTAGGAACAATCGCTGAGGCTCAAAAAGTATGAGCAACCAACAAAACGCCTCTCCCCCAAGGGAAATCATTAAGCCTACATCACCCACAATCAATACAATGGACGTTGTGGACATGTCTGATACGGAATTCAGAGTATTTGTAGTGACCAAACTAACTGAGATGGAAGAGAAAAGAGACAAGGAGCTCCAGAAGATGAGGAAGTCCTTTCATGATTTGAACGAAGAAATAGATACCTTAAATAAGAACCAGATGGAACTTCTAGGGTTGAAGAATGTGATACAGGAAATCAAAACCTCCCTTGAAAGTATTAAAAGTAGGTTAGGTCAGGCAGAAGATCAAATCCCTAATGTAGAAGACAAAACATCTGACCTAGAAAAAAGTATCAAGAAGATTGAGAAAACAACCATGAAAAATGAGGATAATATACGAGGAATACTGGATACTATCAAGTGCCCCAACATCTGGATAATTGGTATCCCAGAAGAGGGAGAAAATAATAAGGGTATAGATAATTTATTCCATGAAATCCTGGAAGAAAACTTTCCAAACCTAGAAAGGCATTCAAATATCCAGACCCAAGAAATACATAAGACCCCTAGTAGAATCAACCCAAGAAGATCCTCTCTGAGGCTCATCATAGCCAGACTGGGAAAAATAACAGACAAAGACAAGATACTAAAGTTGGCAAGAGGAAAACATCAAGTTACTCACAAAGGTCATCCCATCAGGCTAACATCGGATCTCTCGGCGGAAACAATGCAGGCAAGGAAAGAATGGGGAAATATAGTCAAAGTGTTGAATGAAAAACAATTTCAACCAAGAATACTATATCCAGCAAGATTATCTTTCATATGGGAAAAAAAAGATGCAAACATTCTTGGATAAACAAAATTGGAAGGAATTTACCAACTACAGATTGATCATATGTTAGGCCACAAATCAAGCCTTTACAGATAGAGGCATAGAAACATATCCAGCATCTTCTCTGACCATGATGGAATTGAACTCAAGATTAATTTCCAGAAACACGCCCCAAAATACACAAACACATGGAAACTGAACAACCTACTTCTGAATGACTTCTTTACTACTGAAGAAATTGTCTGAAATCAAAAAATTTATGGAAACAAAAGATAATGTGTACATAAGTGTCCATAATCTATGGGCCACAGCAAAAGCAGTCATAAGAGGGAAATTCATAGTAATTAGTGCATATAAGTAAAGGATGGAAAGATGGCAAATAGATAACCTAACATCATGCCTCAGGGAATTGGAGAAAAACAACAAACAAACCCCAAAAATGCCAGGTGAAAAGAAATAATAAAGGTTTGAGCAGAAATAAATGAAATAGAAAATAAATGAACCATACAGAAAATAAATGAAAGCAAAAGCTAGGTTCTTTGAAAAGATTAACAAGATCGACACACCATTGGCTAGACTGATCAAGAAGAAGAAAGAAAGAAAACAGATAAATCAAATACGTGATGAAACAGGCAATATTACAACAGACATAATAGAAATACAAAATATCATTAGAGGATACAATGAGCCACTATATGCCAACAAACAAGATAACTTGGAGGAGATGGACAAATTCCTGGATGCATATAATCTACCAAGATTAAATCAGGAGGACATAGAGAACGTGAATAGACCCATAACAAGCCAGTAGATTGAATCAGTAATAAATAATCTCCTGACAAAGAAAAGCCCAGGTCCATATGGCTTCACTCCTGAATTCTACAAAATGTTTAAGGAAGAGTTAACCCCTACCTACTAAAATTATTTCTAAAGATTCAAAAGGAAGGAAACCTTCTAAATTCATTTTATGAAGCCTCCATCATCCTTATTCCCAAAATAGATAAGGACATGACAAAAAAGGAAAACTACAGACCAATATCAGTGATGAATATAGATGCAAAAATTCTCAACAAGATACTCGCAAATCATATCCAACAACATATAACAAAGATTATTCATCATGACCTGGTAGGCTTTATCCCAGGGATGCAAGGGTGGTTCAACATAGGCAAGAACATAAATGTAATACACTATATTAATAGAAAGAAAGATAAAAACCATATGATCATTTCAATTGATGTGGAGAAAGCACTTGATAAAATACAACCTCCTTTTATGATTAAGACCCCCAGTAAGATTGATACAGAACACAATAAAAGCCATCTGTGGAAAAACCTATAGCTAACATTATACTGAATGGGGAAAAGCTAAAAGCTTTTCCGCTAAAAGCGGGTACTAGGCAAGGCTGCCTACTTTCTCCCCTGCTCTTTAACATAGTACTAGAAGTCTTGGCTAATGCGATCAGAGAAGAAAACAATACAAAAGTCATTTGAATAGGCAAAGAAGAGTTGGAAATATCTTTATTCGCAGATGAAATGATGGTATACTTAGAAGACCCAAATGTCTCCATGAAAAAACTTCCTGAAGTAACAAGTGAATACAGTAAAGTGGCAGGATACAAAAATCAACATCCAAAAATCTATAGCATTTCTATATATGAACAACAAGTTGAACAAAGTAGAGCTGAAGAAAGGAATCCCTTTCACCATAGCCACAAGATGCTTAAGATAGCTAGGAATAAACCTAACTAAGAAAGTCAAAGACCCTTTATAAAGAAAACTATGAAAATCTTAAATAAGATATTGAAAGTGACATAAAAAAGAGGAAGGACATCCCATGTTCCTGGATTGGAAGAATTAACATAATCAAAATAGCAATTCTACCCAAATTAATCTACATGCTTAATGCAATTCCAATAAAAATACCAGAAATATTCTTCACAGATTAAGAAAAGACAATCATAGAATTTATCTGGAATCATAAAAGACCTCATATTGCAAAAGCAATCCTGCGCAAGAAGAATGGAGTAGGAGGCATATCACTCCCTGATCCCAAGATATACTATAAGGCTGTGATCATCAAAACAGCATGGTATTAGCACAAAAACAGACATGTGGACCAATGGAATAGAATAGAGACCCCAGAAATAACCCCCAAAGCTTACAGCTAACTGATTTTTGACAAAAGATATCAGTCAATCCATTGGGAAAGGAAAACCTCTTTAGTTAATAGTGCTGGAAAAACTGGGTATCCACCTGCAGAAAGATGAAACTGAACCCCCATCTTTCACCATTAACAAAAATCAACTCAAAATGGATCAAAGATCTGAACCTAAGACCTCAAAAAATAAAACTACTGGAGAAACTTTGGGAGACATTGGAGTAGGCAAAGACTTCTTAAATAAGACTCCCAAAGTACAGGCAATAATCCCTAAAATAGACAAGTGGGACTATATTAGACTAAGAAGTTTCTGCACAGCAAAGGACAAAGTAACAAGTGTGAATCGACAACCCTCAGAATGGGAAAATATTTTTGTTAAATATGCTTCAGGGACTGATAACCAGAATACACAGGGAACTTAAGTGCCTTATGAAAAAAAAAAAAAAAAAAAAAAAAAAAAAAAAAGACTAACCCAATTAAAAGATGGGAAAAATGAGCTGAACAAAAAATCTCTCTAAGAAGACATATGAATAGCCAAAAAGCATATGAGGAAATGCTCAACATCCCTCATCATAAGGGAGATGCAGATAAAAACCACAATGGGATACCACCTAACCCCTGTCAGAATAGGAAAGATTAAGAATATTAAAAGTTTGTGTTGGTGGGAATGTGGTGAAAAGGGAACTCTCCTACACTGTTGGTGGGAATGTAAACTGGTTCAGCCACTGTGGAGAACAATATGGAGGTTCCTCAAAGATCTACAAATAGAACTACCATTTGATCCAGCAATCCCACTTCTAGGTATCTACCCAAAGGACAGGAGAACATCAATGTTTATTGCAGCATTATTCATGATTGTCAAGACATGGAACCAACCTAAATGTCCACAAACTGATGAATGGATTGAAAAATATATATATACTCTGTGGAATACTACTCAGCCATAAAAACATAACAAGACCTTGGCATCTGATAGAAGGTGATCAGATACAGAAGATCTATTGCTGAGTGAAGTAAGCCAGGCTATGAAAGAAAGATATTGTATGTATCCACTTAGTATATACCGACTATCTGCACTCTATGGTAGAGAGTGAAATATTGGAGGACATAAAAGCAGTGAAAATACTTAACAAGGATAAGACAGTGTGGAATGGGGGCGCTGAAGAGAAGATTATAGAGAGAGAGAGCAAGAGAACAAATAGAGAGGTATGACATTAGTGGGACACAGATATGGTTTATTACCTGTTGATGACGACGTGTATAGTATTCTCAACTGGATTGGTCTGAGAAGTATTTCATGATGGGTAAAGTCTTTTTACAAGCAAAATGAGAAATAGTGATTGACTGGTTAAAAAGATAATTGGAATAATAATAATAATGATCAGGAAAAAATGAAAAGATATTGAATGATGAAGTGAGGATTTTAATGTCTCTGTATTGACTGACATGCATGGCATTCCCTTTTGAAAAAGCAATGTAATACACTTTAAAGTTGTATGCGATTCAATGTAATATAAACAAGATTATGATGATAACAAATAAATTTTTAAAAAGGTAGGGTCTAAATATGTGTTTAGTTATTATGTGGTTAATAATTCAGTTGACCATATTATGTGGTTAATCATTCAGTTGATCAATTAAATGAATGAACATTTATTAATGTCTTGCTATATCTATGCCACATGGTTTGCCTCAGAACAAGTACGAGGTTACTGTTCTTGATCCCTTCACACTTTAGTGGGAAAAATAAATCCACAATTAGTTGCAAATTATATGAAACAGTTCCATGATTTAGTTACAACTACATTTTAAAATCCATAAATCAAGGGACCAGCAGATGGTATGATAGTTACATTGCTAGACTCCCATGTAGTCAACTACAGTTTGAGTCCTGGACTCAACATTTTAAAAATTAATTAATGTAATCTATCACATCAATAGTCTAAATAAGAAAAAAACATGATTCTATATTCATAGATGGAGAAAAACATTTGATAAAATCCAACACTCATTCATGATTAAAAACTCTCAAAAACTATAACTAGTGGAGAACTTCTTTAACTTGATAAAGAAGATCCGGAAAAAAACTGGAACTAACATTATACTTAATGGTGAGAAGCTAGATGCTTTCCTACTAAGATTAAAAATAAGATAAGAATGTTTGGGGCCAGCAGGTGACATGCTGATTAAGGCACTAGACTTTTATATGGCTGATTGCAGTTTGAGTCTAAGACCCGGTGACAAAAATCATAGTGGGCACCTATGCACGTGTGCTCAAAATCCCAAATGGAGAATGGAAGAGAAGAAATTGTAGTGTGGCCCTCTGAGGAGTGATTTTTCCACTTTTCTTCTCTCTGCCTCTTTCTATCTCTCCCTAGCAAGTGCATGCACCCTATGGCAAAAACTTAAAATAAAAAAAAAAAGACAAGAATGTCCACTCTCATTACTTCTATTCAACATCATATTATAAGTCCGAGTTAACTCAGACTTAAAATAATAATAAAACAAGAAAAGAAAAGAAAATATATACAGATTGAGGGGAAGAAAAACCTTTTTCTTCAATAGGAGGCCTGATTATTTATGTAAATTTTGAAGAGTAAACTAACAAAGAAAAACTTTTGAAACTAAAAAGGAGTTAACAGACACAGAATGTAAGGTTCTTTGTTAAAAATTATATATATGGTAATATCATTCATTGATTTGATTATCACACCCTGCAAGTATGTTTTAAAAAACCATATTGTATACCATAAATATGTACAATTCGATGTAAATAAGAGGGTCAGCAGGTTGCGTGGTGTTTAAGGTCCTGGACTCCCTTATGGCCAACTAAGATTCAGGTCCCCAACCTGGTGACTTATTTCTCACTTTCCCTCTCTCTATTTCTCTCTATCTCTCTTTGGTGTACACAAGTGTCCTATAGCAAATTTAAAAAATAATAATAATCAATAAAATTAATAAATAATTCTTTTAAAAATGTAAATAAGAAATGATAAAATTTGGGTCCAGAAGATGGCATAATGATCACATCTTTGGATTCCCACAAAGTCTACCACAATACGAATCCTGGGCCTGGTAGCTTAAAACTCACCACAAATGCATGTATGTGCATGTCCAAAAACCCTAGGGGGGAATGGGGAACAAGGGATTGAAGTGTGACCATATCCCCTGGGGGCGTGATTTCTCACTTTCTGTCTCTCTGTCTCTCTCTGTCTCTCCAGTAAGTGCACATGTCCAATAGCAAAAATTTCTATCTTAAACAAAAAAAGAAAAAAGAAAGGAAAAAGAAAGAAAGAAATTCTAAAATTAACAAGAAAAAAAAAAACCTGGAACTAATGAGCAAGTATAGCAAGGTTGCAAGATACAAGATTAATATACAAAAGTCAACTGCTTTCTTATAAGACAACAATGAACAATTGAAATTTGAAATGAAGAAAGCACAATATTATTTACATTAGAACAAAAAGTAAAGTAATTAGGCATAAATAAAACAAAATGTATACAAGATCTATATGAGAAGCATTACTGAACTCTAATAAAAGAAATCAAACCACTAAAGAAATGAAGAGATATTACATATACATAGATAGGAAGATTAAAAATAATCAAGGCGTTAGTTCTTCTTAACTTGATTTATAGATTCAATGAACTTCTAATCAAAATCCCAACAGGTTATCTTGTGGATATTGACAAGCTGATTCTGAAGATTATATGGGGGGCAGGGAGGAGAGCTAGACACAATTATTGAAAGAAAAGAACAAAGTTGAAGGACTGATACCACTCAACTTTAAGAATTACTTAAAGATACAGTATTCATACTGTGTTGTGCTGACAAAGCAACAGAGAAGTTGATCAAAGGAACCAGAGAAGAATAAAGATCTCAGAAGTAAATCCACACCAGTATATAGTCAACTCATCTTTGACTAAAGGAAAAGGCAGGCAGGCCCCATAGCTCATCACTTAAGTACTATACAGAGTAAGCAGTCCAGAGTTCAAGTCCTGACCCGGTAGCTTTAAAACATGCCAGGCATTTGTGTGCATGTCCAGAATCCTATGAGATGGAGAAGTGAAGGAAAAGCAACTGCAGCATGACCAGGCCCCACTGAGAGGTACTATCTCTTTCCTCTCTCTCTCTTTCTCACTAGCACTTTCTGGTAAAAATGAATGAATAGAAAAAGCAATATGAGGGGAAAGAATAATCTTTTCAACAAACAATGCTGGAACACCCACAAATAAACAAAATCTAGACAAGTATCTTAAATCTTTTACAAAAATTAACTCACAATGGATCATATATCCAAATGTAAAAATGCAAAATTATAAAACATCTGAAAAATAACATAGGAGAAAATCTAGTTAACTTTGATTTTAGTAACAGATTTTGAGACACAACATCAAAAGCACATTCTGTGAAAAAAATGCTAAGTTGGACTTTATTCAAATTAAAAACTGCTCTCTGAAAGACATATCCATAGAATAAAGCAACAAACCACAGAACTGGAAGAGAAAATATTTTCATAAGATTACTCTGATAAAGGACTAGTATCTAAAGTTAAAACTCAACAATAAGAAGACAAATAACCCAAATAAAAAAAATGGTCAAAATATAGGAACAGTCACTTCGTCAAAGAAGATAAACAGATGGTGTACAATCACATGAAAAGATGGTAAACATATGCCATTAAGAAATTAAAACAACATGGGAACCAGCAGTTAGCGTAATGGCTATGTCACTGGACTCCCACGTAGTCGACCGCAGTTCGCGTCCCGGACCCGGTGGCTTAGAACTCACGCCGGGTGCGTGTGCGTGCGTGCCCAAGATCCCGAGCGGAGAATGGAGGAGAAGGGATTGCGGTGTGACCATCCCCTCTGGGGGGTGATTTCTCGTTTTCTGTCTCTATGTCTCTCTCTGTCTGTCTGGCGAGCACACACGCCCCATAGCAAAAAGCCTCTCAAAAAAAAAAAAAAAAAAAAAAGAAATTAAAACAACAATGAGTCATCACTACACACCTAACAGAATGGCTAAAATCTGAAACACTAACTTCACCAAATACTGACAGGGTGGGGGACAACAGGAACTCTCATCTATTGTTGTTCAAAATGCAAAATTGTACAGCCTTTTTAGGAAGACAGTTTGATAGTTTCTTATAAAATTAAAAACACCTTTTCCATATGATCCAGAAACCATACTCCTTAGTATTTATTCAAATATGTCAAAAATATATGTTCACAGAAATACCTGCACATGAATGTGTATTCATAATTGCCAAATCTTAGAAGCAACAAAGTTGTCCTTCAGTAGGTGAATAGATAAACAAACTGCTACTTTCATACAAAGGAATGTTATTCAGCACTAAAAAGAAATAAGATATTGAGTTTTGAAAAGAGATGGAAAACCCTAAAATGCATTTGCCAAGTGAAAGAAGGCAATCTGAAAAGGATCCATCGTCTATGATTCTAGCTATATGACATTCTGAAAAAGGCAAAACTATGAAAACGGTCAAAACAAAACCTGGTTGTCAGAGGCTTGGGGAGAAGGAAAATGAATAAATAAAACACACAGGATATTTCAGGTAGTGAAGCTATTCTTGTATGGCCTTGTAATGGTGGATACATGTCATTATCTATTGTCAAAACCTACAGAATTCATAACATGGAGAATGAGCCCTACTATAAACTAAACTATAGAACTTGATTAATAAAGTTATATGTATTAGCAGGTCATTTGTAAAAAATGAAGCACTAATGCAATATATTAATAACAAGAGAACATAGAGAGCTGAGAGGTGAGGGGTATATAAATACTTTATGTTCCATACAATTTTTCTGTAAACCTAAAAGTAAAAAGCTAGAGTTTATCATTTTTTTAAAAATGTGGTTAACAGGGGCTGACAGGTGGTTAAGGCACTGGACTCTCACATGGCCAATCACAGTTTGAGTCCTGGACTTGGTGGCTTGCTTTCTCACTTGCCCTCTCTCTTTCTCTATCTGTCTCCTCTGGTGCCCTACAGCAAATTAAATAATGATAATAATGAATAAAATAAAATACATAATTCTTTTTAAAAATTTGGTTAACAGTAGGGGGCATTCATTTTACTGTGACAAATGCAACAAAAAATGTAAGGGAAAAATAAAAGTTCTAAGCCATAAATAAAAATTTTCTTCCTGAAAACCTTCATATTCAAAATAAAAGTACCACATAACACACCAAAAAAAAAAAAAAAGATATGTTATTTTTATTGGGTGAAGTGGTGCATTTTTCTGTCTAGAATGACTATATTATGCAGATATTAAACAAATTATCATTATTATCACCATAAATTCTGGAATCCCTAAAACAGCAGTCAGTCGTAGGAGGTAGATTGGGGTAGACATGGAGACAGGTAAAAGACAATGACAAGAATAAAACATATTGAAATTGTCTCGGTGTTCTGAGAATTTAGTGACTTGCGGATGCTTAGAAAGAGAGAGATGGTTTTAACTCTACAGATGAGATGATTCAATACTGCAATTTTCTTTTAACCAAGTATCACTTAATGAACATTTTGTGGAAAATTAAAATGTTTTAAAGTGGGACTAGCAGTTGGCGTAATGGCTAAGTTGTTGGAATCCCATGTAATCAGTCACAGTTTGAGTCCTGGGAGTCCCGGACCAGGTGGCTTAAACTCATGCCAGGCACATGTATATGCATGCCCAAGATCCTAAGATGAGAATGGAGGAGAAGGGATTGCAGTGTGGCCATCCGCCCTAGGGGGTGATTTCTCGCTTTCTGTCTCTCTGTCTCTTTCTGTCTTTCTGGCGAGTGCACGTGCCCTATAGCAAAAACCTCTCCAAATAAGTAAGTAAATAAATAAATAATTTAAGAAAATAAAATGTTTTAAAGAATCGAAGTTGCATCACACATGTTCCTACTTTGAGAGCTCACAATATAGTCATAAAATTCTATGACTGTATAATCGTAAAATCTTTTATCATATGTCATAGAGGATGTGAGATGTGATAAAACAGGTTAGTCCTTCACATCATAATGTGACTAAGATCAAGTGTAGGTAAGAGGAGTCTGGAAGGTATCCTGGAGAAAGCCATGATAAAATCAAGTCTATTCAAGACAAAAGGACGAGAATAATAATTCAGAAGTGGAAGGAGAAGAATTCCAGCTGAGAAGCAGATGGGGCATAGGAATTTGTAGAAGAACAAGACAAACTGTAATATGGAACCAAAAGAAGGAAACTGGTAGGAGATGAACTTTACAAACAGAGTTTTGCTGACATCTGAGGAGGCAGCATCAGAAGATTCTGGAACCAGGCAGATCTGATAATGTGCCTATTTAATAATCAGGGAGAGGTAGTAAGATCACGAATTCATGTTATTTCAGAAAAAATACTAAAGAGAAATAATGGAAATAGTATGAAGAAAAGAATGTCAGCATTTGGCAACCACTTAGTTAAAGATGCATTTAAGGGTCAGCAAGTGGCAGAGTGGTTAAGGCACTGGACTCCCACGTGGCCAATGACAGTTCAAGTCCTGGACCCACAACTTGAAAATCACACTAGGTGCATGTGCACTCATGTCCAAAATCCCGAGAGGAGAATGGAGGAGAAGGAACTGTGGCTTGGCCATCCCCCTGCCCCTCGGGGTTGGGGGGAATTTCTCACTTTCCCTCTCTGTTTCTCTGGTGACACATGCATCCTATCGCAAAACCTTATAAAAATGCATTTCTAGTCTGGGAAGTTATAGGAGCAGTAATAAGAAAAAGAAATGAAAAACACTGGAGTGAAGGATTTGGGTTTAGTCATTTTGAGGATTGTTCTATGTTTTTATTGTTAATTTTTGGTGCAAATGGGAATTCTAGCAGATGCCTCACAGGGAGTTGAAACTGTGGAGCTAGAAATGAAAAAAATCCAAGCACTAAAGGTGTTATTTAGAAGTCAACTGCACAAAGCTTAAGTTCAGGCTAATACTATGCAGATGGTCTTCAACGTAACGGTGGTCCAACTTCAACAGACTTTCAACTTCAAGATGGTGCAAAAGTGACACATATCCAGCAGCAACTACATTTCAAGTACCCATATGACTATTCTGTTTTTCATGTTCAGCACATTATACAATAAATTGTACAAAATATTCAATACTTTCTTACAAAATAAGCTGTATGAGGCCAGAAGGTTGTACAGCAATAAAACACAATGCTCTGCAAGACAATCCCACCCGCAGAGTTTCTAGCTGAAGTTGAGACCTCCCTGAATAGGCTGGCTCATGCTTGCCCGTGATCCCAGGCTGGCTGAGTGGGCATGGCAGTGGCGAGACCCTGTCAGGGAGTCTCTGTCTCTGCTTTTTTCTCTTTCTCTCACTCATGGAAGAAATAAATCATGAATTTTTTTTTTTTAAATAGGCTTTGTGTGTTAGATAATTTTGCCCAAATGTAACTAAGTGTTCTGAACATATTTAAAATAGGGTAGGGGGAAAAGCAGATGGCATAATGGCTATGTTGCTGGACTTTCATGTCAACTGTGGTTCGAGTCCCAGACCTTGTGATATAAAACTCATACCAGGCATGTGTGCATGTATGCCCAAGATCCTGAGAGGAGGATGGAGGAGAAGGGATTGCAGCGTGGCCACAGTAACACCCCCCCCCCCATGGCACCTGGGGAGTGATTTCTTACTTTCTGTCTCTCTCTGTCTTTCCAGCAAGCACACATGCCCTGTAGCAAAAGCAAAAAAAAAAAAAAAAAAAAAAAAAAACAAAAAAACAAAAAAACAAAAAAACCCCAAAACAAAAACAAAAAACAAACAAACAAAAAACAACAACAACAAAAAAACCTCTTTCTAAAGATAAATAAATAAATAAAGTAGGGTAGGAATGGAGGAAAAAGGATTACAGTATGGCTACCAGACCCCTTTTCTGTCTTTCTCCAGCAAGTACATGTGACTTATGACAATAAATAAATATAAGCTTTGGGGAGAAAACTGAATTATTAACAAGATGGAGTATAAGGAGTAGGTCTTGCAAACAAGGCAGGGAACAGAAATCCAAACCCTTGGTTTGGTAAAAGGCATGTGTGCGAATCTGTGTGAGAATGGGCTTAGAATGATTCGAAGGACATTGACTTGACTCTAAGTCACTTCATATCTGGATCCAAAACTTCAATATGAAGATGATTATTCCAGAGTCTTGACTGAAGGTCCTTACCTGGCATCGTAATGTTTAAAAGCCATTACACTGTATCACAAGCTGAATTTTTTTTTTTTATGATTTAAGAATACTTTCACGTACATTATCCCACATAAAACCTAAAACAAGCGTTTGGGATGGATTTTTTGATCTCCATTTTCACATGTAGGAAAACTGAAATTCAGGGATGAGAATAAACCCACTCTCTAGACATCCAGGGTTCTTTCTAGTACATCCCTCCAGTATCACCAAAAAGGGGACCACAAAGTTCCAAACAGGAGCAATTTTGTTTTTGACCCTGTCCCACGGGACCTCTTTAGGAGGCAGGAGGACAGGATAACATTCCACATGAAGAGAGAATGCCTGGGTCGATCCTGTAGTACTGTGGTTAAGCACTGCGCTTAGAAAGCCAGCCCCCATGGCTGGCCACGGTTCAAAATCCAACCTGGTGGCTTGAAAAACACACCAGAAACAAAACAAAACAAACAAACAAACAAACAAACAAACAAAAACACACACACCAGAAAATCCCAGCAGGATAGATAAGTGGAGGACAAAGGATTGCTGCGTGATCATTGTGGGGTACTTGCACTCTCTCTTTCTCTAGTAAATACACATGCCTACTGGCAATTTTTAAAAATTTTTTTGAGATATTTTGCCATAGGGTATGTGCACTTGCCAGAGAGACAGAAAGTGAGAAATCAGCCCCCAAGGGAGATGGCCATGCCCCCATCACTTCTCCTCCATTTTCTTCTCAGGATTTTGGACATGCATGCACACCTGCTTGGCGTGAGTTTTAGGCAGCTGGTTTCAGAACTTGAAATGTGGTTGACTATGTGGAAGTCCAGTGAGGTAAGCATTATCTCAGCTGCTGGTCCCATGCCTACTGGCAATATTTTTAAAAATTGACAAAGAAATGCCTCAGGTCTCCTGACCCGATTTCCAGATAATAAGAGCAAAATCTCATTTGTAAAGTTTTATAGCTTAGAAACTTTCTTTTTTACTTCAACATGAAAATGAAAACTCTCAATACCTTACGGAATAACAATTGCTAGCTGCATTTCATACGAGAGAAATGAGACTCAGGAATGAGATGTAAAGTATTCAGTCATGTGGCTGGATCAACACTACACATAAATATAGCTTTTCACATTCCTGGGATGAAATTAAATCGCAAGAAGATATAGAAAATGAAGTGGCCATTTTGTGTCTTTGCAGAGAGAGTCAACAGCAGTAACAGCAGTGTAGGGTTGGAGATAGTTCCAAGACGTACATTCCGCTGCCAGAGGAGGTGGGAGAGATGCTTTGGGGCAAGTCGATATGGAGGGACTGAGCAATGTTGTGGCTCCAAGTCATTTTGAAGCCATCAGAAAGCTGGGTGGGGGGACAAGTAAAGTCTCCTGCTGGGTGCTTTGGTTCAATGTGCTCCCTCAATCACGCTGTGCTTCTTTCTACTTTCAAGATAGAGCTGGGAATTAAGTGTTGATCTCTATCAGAAACAAACCATTACCTCCTTTAAGCTGAAATGACTCTTTTATGAGGTAAAGAACCTTATCAAGACTGGCTCTTGAATAATTGAATGGTTTTCTGAGCTAATGGTACCCAGAGGCATGTATGCTGAATAAATTAAGTGAGATAAGCGCTCCTATCCCCTGTCAGTGACACAGCTCTTCTCTCTACCATCTTCCATTGCTGTCATCATTCTAGAAAAATGACTTGGTCTCCCCTGAAGGGTAATAGAACTAAGTGTTGGTAAAGCTGATAATATTTGGTTTATGACTAAACATTCCCAGAAGTGAAGGGCTGAGCTTTTCCCCTGCAGCAAGATACAGTATGACAGGCGCTTTCCCCAGACTCCCCAGATTCGGTTGCCAATTTCCTTAATCCAAGTCCTGTGAATACCTAAAGAAAGCTGTGCCGAAGGACAAAAAGGAAATGGCCTGTTTGGCAGCTCTACTCATGCCCATCATAAAACATTACTGATTTACGGTGAAAGTGGAGATGATTCCAAAGAATCCAGTAAATCTATTTGATAGCAGGGACTTTTCAGGGTCGGGTAATTTCCTTTTCTTTTTTTTTTTTGAATATTCATTATTTACATTTAATCGCCATATATGTATATAGTGTACAAAACATGGTTTTCTACCCAGCATGACTATAGTGCATATTAGTCAAGACAAAGGCATGGTCCTGCACAGTACCATAAGCAAGTAACTTTTCACTTTTGTGTCAATTAAATGTATTGTTTCCCCTTGCTCCTCCACATATTACTCAATGCTTATTACCCATCCCCACTCTCTCTACTATCCACAATTTTCCTCCCTGTTATTACACCTCCCAATCTTGAAATTGTGCCATGCACAAAGGTAAAAATGTCATTGGTCTCATCTACTGGTTCTTGAACTGAGCCTGAACACAGGGAGATTTTTTTTTCCAATGCAAGGCATCAGCAATTTTGAAGTTCCCAGGTTGTAATATGGAAATTACACCAATCTTAAAAATACCCTATTATTTGGGGATTTAGTTTTCATGGATTTCTCATTTCTATAATTCAATTTCATTCCTTAAACCTCTGTGCGCACTGCTCCAGACAGGGATTTTCCTCTCTGTTTTATGGAAGATACAAGGTCACACAGTTTGTCTACACTCCATGTCCTAATTCTAAGTTAATGCATCCTTCCATTTAATAGTCAATGCTGCCCACGGGGTGAATGAAGGACAGCGGTTAGAGGTGTTCATGCTTGAAAGGACACAATCATATCAAAGTTAATCTTTATGCAGGAATACTTGGACACTGAGGCTTTTCATCCTATATCAAAAGAAAAATCTTCAGGGCTTCAGAGAATTGTTTCTAATGAGCACCTGCATTAAATCACTGGGGATCTTGTTAAACTGCACACTCTGAGCCCAAATGCAATAGAATCCGATATGGTCAATCGGAGATGAGACTGACGAGTCTGCACTCAGCTCTCCAAAGTGCTGCTTCTCCCGCTGTGCAGCTCCAGAGCCATTGCATAGTGCAGTTCTCAAACTGTGCTGTCCTTTGTCCTAGTGTCAATCTAGAGTTTTGTGCCCTCTGCACTGAGATTCGGAATTCACATTAAGTCATCTGTTAAGCCCCTTCTACCAATTCTATTGCAAAATAAGACTCTAGAATGCAGATGTGCTTGGTGTATTTTCTGAGCCACTGGGTCTGGAACTTGAACTGCACAGTCAGCCATGTGGGAGCCAGTCACCCCAACCACCTCAAAACTTGGCTGGCCCCAAACCCTAATATTAACAGAAAAATTCCTGCTGTTAGCACTTGTCATATCAACATTTTACTGAATTGAAGGAATAAATGTTGGTCAAGTTAATCTAATATGGGGCTGTTTCACAGAATGTTGGCTGCCTTGAAACACAATGAATTACAAAGCTCCATTGTTTTCTTCTCCTTTTCCTCTGCCTGTGACTTAGGAGACCCTGCCCCAGATCCGTTCTCTCACCAGTAGGAGTCTCCTTACTTTACCAGCTTAGAGAGTAACAGAACAGTTGTTTGCCTTTTTTCTTTCTCTTTGTGGCAAGGAGAGGGAACAAATTAGTTCTCTATTTGGGAGGCAAATCGTGCACTCTAGAAGGAAAGTTAAGAAATCTTAATCAATCAAGCTCTTAAAGTTCAGTACATATTTCTACGAATAAAAACATATTCTTTGGTGAACTTTCTTACACATAAATATTTACCCATGTGGTTGATAAGATCCTCTAGTAGATTCTAGGATGTGAAAACTCTAGGTCAAAGAATATAATCATTTTAAAGTTCCTTGAACATGTTGCCCAGCTTATTTCCTGAAAGATTATTCCAGTCTATCTTCCCATGATGTGAATTAAGTGCTCGCATGGCCTTCCTTGCAATAGGTTCATTGCTGTCAATTAATAAACAGGAATCAAGAAAACAGTTTTCTTCTCACCTTCTTCTACGATCAGTGTGAGTTTGTCAGATTCTCTTTGACTATTATTATTATGTATAAAGGTAGCTGTTTTATTCAATGCCATTCACAAGGTGAAGAATTGCTCTGAATTCCTAATTATTTATTATAATTTCTGCTTTACCTATAATAGTTGTATAATACCTATAATAATATGGTTTTTAAAAACAGCTGTGTATCATGTAATGACCAAATCGAGGCAATAAAGACATCCACCGTCTCAAACCATCATACTTTGTGATGTGCGCTCTTCCGTTTGATGTATACATTGCATTGTCACCAACTATCATACCGTACTGTGCGACAGGACTCTAGAATCATGAGCGTTGTTTTTGTTTGTTTGGCTTTGCTTTCTTTATTATGAATGGGTAACGGGTTTTGTCAAACCCATTTTGTCTGTTTATTACTTAAATGATATTTTTTTATGGGATGGACAGCGGTGCAAGAGTAAAAAGCGGTGCTCTGAGAGGCAGACCCACATGGAGAGATTGCCTGTTCAAATCTGGAGACGTCTTTGAGTACACTGGACACATTTGTGTCCATGATCAGAGCCGGCTGAAGCTGAGAGGCCGATGTGGCATCAAGACCCTGTCAGGGTGCTGTATCTCTCACCCTATCGCTCATGGAATAGATTAACTGTGAAAAAGAAAAAAAAAAGATACTCTTATTTATTTTTGTTTATGTGATAAATCTCACTGATCAAATGTCTAATTTTTCAACAAATCTCACATTTGGTGTATACTACCATTTTTATATATGGCTGGATTTCAGTTACTAATGTTTTGATAAGATTCTTTTTTAAGTTTATGTATTTATTCTATGACAGAAGGACAGAGGCCAAGAGAGGAGAGCGAGAGGCACCCCAATAGGATTTCATGCTGCAACACTCCTCCCAACCATCCAGGTGTGCACAGAGAGGCCTCAGTGTCAAGTCTGGAACTTTCCCATATGGCCTCAGTATTGCCAAGCACTGTGTTACTGTTGTGCCACCGCAGCTGGCCCTTAGTAGAAACTTTCAAATCTACATTCCAAAAAATATTGGTTTTTCACGTTCTTTTCTTGCAACACTTTAGTTTGTTCTTTATATATCTCATAAAATGAGCTGGCAAGACTTTACTTTTACACATCAGTTTGTGTAGAATTGACTTGACTTTTCTTTTTTTATTTTTATTTGATTGAATTCACTAATGGAGTAATCTGAGATCAGAGTTTCACATTAGAGTTTTTAAATTACAAGCTCAATTTCTCTAGAAAACAGGAGCAATTACGGATTTCTCTTTCTTCTTATTAGTTTAATAAGTTGTCATTCAAGAATTTTGTCCATGTGGGACCAGCAGTTGGCGTAATGGCTATGTTGATGGACTCCCATGTAGTCGATCGTGGTTCAAGTCCCGGACCTGGTGGCTTAAACTCACGCCAGGTGCATATGCATGCATGCCCAGGATCCCAAGAGGAGAATGGAGGAGAAGGGAGTGTAGTGTGGCCATTCCCCCTTGGGAGTGATTTCTTGCTTTCAGTCTCTTTGTCTCTCTGTCTCTCTGGCTAGCACACATGCCCTATAGCAAAAACCTCTCAAAAAAATTTTTTTGTCCATGTCATCAGCTAACAGGACAGGGAAATATACTAACTCATGTGTGCATACAGATCTATAAATATTTCCCATGTATTGGGTCATTGAAAATGCCATTATTTATTTTTCTATGCCAAAATGTATCATGATTTTTCCAATGACCCAACATATGCCTACATGTAGAAATATGTTATCTAGCTAATCATAGATATACATGAGTATAGCTACATCTATAACGTAACCTAAACAAGAGTTCACACTGATGTCTCCCAATATATTACCATATGGATAACATTTGCACCTTTCCCTTGGTTGTCTGTACATTTTCACTCTAAACCTGCTCCCATTCTCCACCATTCATTCCCCTGATGGTTCAGTTTTAGTCTACATGTATAGCACTTTAAGAATTGGTAATCTCTTCTCCCATTGGCAATACATTTATTAACCAGAATAAAATGCAAGTATATATTTTTGTTTAGATTTTTTTCTTTGCTTTTAGTTTTGCACACTCAAAGAACTTCTGAAGTTCATTCAGTCAGCACCTTCTCCCCCTACCCCAAATTCTTTCAATGAGATGGTTTTATACATTTTTAAGACAGTCAATATCTTTTGTCACTGCACTCCTTTCTGGGACCCCCTGACTTCATAAATTATTTTTAAAAGTCGCATACATTAAGGTTCATGCTATGTGTTATAAAGGTCTGTGGGTTTTGATAAATGCATATGTCACGTGTATACTATTACAGAGTCATACAGGACAGCTTGGGTGCCGTAAAAATCACCTGGGCTTCACCTACTCTACTGTCTTCCCCTAGCCTCGAGTCTTAGTGACCACCGATTATTTTACTCTAACTATAGCCATGACTTTGACGTAATGTTCCTACAATTGGAACCATACCCTTCGTAGCTTCAGACTGTCTTCTTTCACGTAGCAAGACTAGTTGATCACTGTTTACGTCATGGTTTGTGCGTTTGGTGTTCTAACAACTCATCACATACATTTTTTTCCCTGTATTTTCTTCCGTAAGTTTTGTAGTTTTGCAAGATTGATTTTTATTTGTGATCCATTTTCACTTAATTTTTGTGAAAGCTGTAAGGACCATCTAGGTTTATGTTTTGTTTAGTTTTTCTTTACATCAATATCCAGCACTATTTTTTTTTTTTTTTGAGAGATTTTCGCTATAGGGCGTGTGCACTCGCCAGACAGACAGAGAGAGACAGAGAGACAGAAAACGAGAAATCACCCCCCAGAGGGGAATGGTCACGCCGCAATCCCTTCTCTTCCATTCTCCTCTCAGGATCTTGGGCACGCACGCACACGCGCCCGGCGTGAGTTTTAAGCCACCGGTCCGTGACGCGAACCGCGGTCGACTACGTGGGAGTCCAGCGACATAGCCATTATGCTAACTGCTGGTCCCTCCAGCACTATTTGTTGAAAAGCTGTTTCCACTACTGAATTAACTTGGTATCTTTCTCAGTTCATGACATTTACATAGGTCTGTTTCTAGCCTCTCTTTTCTGCTCCATTGATTTTTTTCTTTAGAATTATTTTTATTTAACTTTATTTATTTATTTAAATTTAACCATAGAGGGACAGAGTGAGAAAAGAGTGTGTGAGAGAGAGAAAGAGAGAGAGAGGGAAAGTGAGAAAGCAAGTCACCACGTCCGGGACTTGAACCACAGTCAGCCATGGGGGAGTCCAGCACCTTTAACCAGCATGCCACCTGCTTGTCCCTGTTCCATTGTTCTTAATGTTCCAATTTTGCTCTTCGTGAGTGTTGTGCTATTTTAGATATTTATGTATTTAGTTATTTTAATTATTTATCACCGTTTTGTTTTCCACATTAAATTGTAAATGTATTTTATAAGATGTATACATAAATTTTTTTCCATTGTCACTACAAATGGTACTATTTTTATAATTTTAATTCTATTTGTTCATTGACGAAAATATCAGTAAAATGGGTTTTTGTATGTTAGCCTGGTAACCTGTCACTTTACTATATTACTTATTAGTTCTAGTAGGGATTTTCTACATAGACAATCACTTTGTCCACAAACAAAAACAGGGTTATTTATTTCTTCCTCATTTATGTGTTATTTTTAAATTCTATTACCACTAAATAGAACTTAAAGTCCAATAACTAATGGGTATGCTAAGAGAGAACATATTTGCCTTGTTCATGACCTTAGGGGAAAAGTGCCCAATTTCTTACCATTAGATAGGAGGAGAGTCTTTATCAAGTTGAGAAAGTTCTTATATGTAGATTGCTAAGATTTTTTGTTTGGTTGGGTTTTGTTTGTTTTGTTTTAATTCTGAATGGGAATTGGGTTGTATCATATATATATATATATATATATATATATATATATATATATATATTAGAGAGAGATTTTTGCTATAGGGCACATGTGCTCGCCAGAGAGACAAAGAGATAGAAAATGAGAAATAACTCCCTAGGGAGGATGGCAATGCCACAGTTATTTCTCTTTTCTTGCCTAGAGATGTTGGGCATGCATGCACACACACCTGGTGTGAGTTTTAAGCTGCCAGGTCCAGAACTCAAACAGTGGTTGACTATGTAGGAGTCCAGTGATGTAACCATTATGCCATCTGCTGGTCCTTCAAATATTTTTTCTATATTTGATCAAATGATTTTTCTTAGTCTTTTTATTTGTGGGTTACATTAATTTTCAAATGTTGAACCAAGCTTCTCAATTGTTGAACCAAATGTACCTGGAATACATCCTAGTCATGATACATGATAATACTTTTGTTTCAAAGTTTATGTCTTTCATGTTAGAGAAATCGAGAGAGCTTGAGAGAGAGCACAAGAGATACAGAAAGGTGGAACCACGATATGGTCTTGTCATATCACGTAGTCCTCTTTCCCAAGCCCTTCAGCCTGTCTAGTTCTTGGATGTGTGTTTCAAGTCAATGTAGAATCTGAATCCCCAGTAAGCCATGTGGCTTCTGGCACTGTAGAAAAGCACACTACTGCCTGCACTACCAAAGCTGGGCCTATGTACCAGCTTTTATATATTGCTGGATTCAGTTTGCAGAACATTTGTTGATAGTGTTGCATCTCTGTTCATTTGGTTCAGCCTTGCAGAGCATTGCATTTTGCCACTGTGCTGCTGTCCAGCCTTTATTTGCATTTAGTTAAACATATTTTAAAACTTCTCAAGACTTTTTTTTCTTGGGTTCATGTACTATTTAGAGGTATACTATTTAATCTCCAAATACTGAGAGTTTTTGTTTTCACCTAACTTTGTGTTATTGATTTTTATTTTAATTCTAATTGCGGCTCAAGAATATACTTCGTATAATGTCTATCCCTTTAAATTTGTTAAGGTTTGTTTTACAGTCAAAATGTAATCTTTTGAGGTAAAGGTTTTATGTAAGTTGAAGTAGAATGTGTTGTTGAATGGAGTACTCTGTAAAAGTCAATTAAATCACATTGACATATAGTATTCAGGTCAACTATATTCTGACTGAATTTCTGCCTGCTGGTTCTATTAACCACTGAGGGAATTGAAATTTCTAACTAGGGCTGGCCTGTGGTATGGTGGTTAAGACGGCTGGATCATATATGGCTGACTGCGCAGTTTGAGTCCCAACCCAGCAGCTTGGAAAACATGGTGGGCATGAGTGCATGTATGAGAAAATTCTGAAAGGAGAGAGAAATAGAGAAGAGATTGCAGAGTGACCATTCCCTGGGGGGCGGGGGGGGGAGACTTTCTCACTTTCCCTTTCTCACTTGCTCTCTGTCTCTCTCCAGTGAAGGCATGTGCCCTCTGACAAAATAAAATAAATAAATAAATAAATAAGCAAAATAAAGAAAAGAAAAAAATTCTAACTATAATAGTGAATGTCTATTTTTTTTGCAGTTCCATCAGTTTTGTTTTATATATTTTGATGCTGTGTTTTAAGGTGAATATATAATACATGAGATTGTCATGTTCTCTTAGAGAGCTTACCCCTTTATTATTGCATAATATGTACTCATCTATGTCCCTGAAAATCATCCTTGTCCAGAAGTCTTTGTCAGAAATCATTATAGCAACAGTAGTGTATTTGATTGACTTTTCATGGTATGCCTTTGCTTTTAACCTATCTGTGTCTTATCCTCATACTGGGCGCTTTCTAGACGACATACAGTTGTATTTTATGTTTTTATCCACTCCGACATTCTGTCAGCTTTAGTGTATTTTAAACCCTTCATATTTAAAGTATATAAACTGATTAATGATATAGTGGATTGAGATGTACCATGTTTTAAACTGTTTCTTATTTGCTACACTTGGTTTTTTTTGTTTCTATTTTTATCTCTTTTTCTGATTTCTTTGGTTATTTTATATGATTGCATTTATCACTACTAAATTAGTATCTATTAAATTTACTTTGAATTATTTAGTAGCTCCCCTAGTACTTGAAATATGTATTTCAAATTAATCCAAGTCCACCCTCAAATAATATTATATCACCTCACATGTAGTACATTTACCTTAGGATAGAATATTCCCAATTTCTCTCTCCTATTCCTGATGACATTATTGTCATTTATTTCCCTTACCCATGTGCTGTAATTATCTAATACACTACTACTATTATTAATTTAAACACACACTTACCTTTTGAGTTAATTAAAAATAAGGATATTTTTCTCTCTGGTGAGCACATGTGCCCTATAGCAGAAATCTTTCCAAAAAGAAAAAAGAAAAAAAAAATTGATAAAACCTAATACCCATTCAGAATTAAAAATAAAAATAAGATTTTATTTTTATTTGTTTCTTTTGTGATACTTTTATAAATGTTTGAGAAAAATTACTTATTTTTTAAGAATTATTTTCTTTAACATTATTTATTTATTTATTTATTTATTTAATTTGACCAGAGAGGGACAGAGTAAGAGAGAGAGAGAGAGAGAGAGAGAGAGAGAGAGGGAACCAGCCACCAGATCCAGGATTTGGATCGCATTCAGCCACATGGGAGTCCAGCAACCTTAACCACCACACCACCTGCCAGCCCCAGGAACATTTACTTTTAAAACCATCCCCTGGGACCAGCAGGTGGAGTGGTGGTTAAGGCACTGGACACTCCCACATGTTCAACCGGGGTTTGAGTCCTGAATCTGGTGGCTTGCTTTCTCACTTCCTCCCTCTCTCTCTCTCTCTCTCTCTCTCTCTCTCTCTCTCTGTCTCTCTCTGGTCAATTTAAAAAATAAATGAATGAATAAATAAAAAATAAAACAAATAATTGTTAATAAAATTTAAAAAAATAAAACCATCCCCTTACAAAGCTCCAGAACTCTACTGCCCTTGGTTGTGGAGTTGTGGCAGGTGCCTGAGCCACAGCAATCATGGCAAACTTAGCTCAGATTGTGCGTGGCCACTGCCTTCTTATGCCGTCCCTGCAGGACTTGACTTTGGATGCTATCTAGAAAGAAAGAACAATGAAAAGCTAACTGCCTTCCAGAATGACAGTGTATTATTTAAAAGGGGATTGATGCCCAAGGAACAAGTGATCTGGAAGTAAAAGCTATGGCTGAATTATAGAATATTCACATTTTAAAAGTAATGAGAAGAAAAAAAATTGTTTATTACATAATTTGAAAAAAAAATTTAACTATAAATGAAAGGCACCTGAAAGGGGCCAGCAGGTGGTGTGGTGGCGCAGGCACTAGACTCACATATGCCTGAACATGGTTCGAGTCCTGGACTTGGTGTCTTGAAAATCACACTGGACTCATGTGTGTGCATTTCCAAAACCCCTAAAGGAGAGTGGAGGACAAGGGATTGTGATATGACCTCCCCCTCTGGAGGGTGATTTCTCACTTTTCCTCTCTGTGTCATTGTCTCTCTCTCTCTCTTTGGCAAGCACATGCACACTATTGCAGAAACCTAAAAAACAGTAAATGAGAAATTGTGAAATGTTTTAAAATTACAAACTAATTTTCAAAAAAGTCTCATGTTGTACTATTTACAGTTCCTATTTCTTTCTGTGTCAGTTTTGGTAAATTATATTTGTCAATGAGCTTGCTCATTTAATTTACATATTTATTAGTCAAAAGTTTTCATTAACGTTCTCTTATGTTTATATAATCAATAGTAATTCCCAATTTTACTTCTTAATATTAGTGACTTGTAGTTTTCTCGTTTATTTTCATATTAATTTTTCTAGATCATCCATTTTATTATTCTTTAAGAAATCATTTTAAATATTTTTAATATTCTTTGTTATGCTTTTGTTTTTTATTGATTAATTTCAACTCCTATCTTAATCTTTTCCCTTCTGTTTTCTTTGTGTTTATTTTTATCTTATTTCCCTAGCTTCTTACTTATTTATTTATTTTTTAAATTTTCTATAGGGCATGAACGCTTGCTGAAGAGAGACACTGAGAGAGAAACTACAATTCCTTCTCCTCCATTTTCGTCTTGGGATTTTGGTCATGCACACGCAGGTGCCTAGCATGTTTTTCAAGCCTCCAGGTCTAGGAATAAAACCAGCAGCTGTCTATATGCTATCTAACTGTCTGTGCCACTCGCTGGCCCTTATTATTCTGGCTTCCTATGTGAACACTTAAATCATGACATACTGCCCTTTTTTTATTCTCATACATTACTGAGAAGTTTCCTTTCATGTCAGTTTTCGTTGCATATCAAAATAAAAAAATGCTATATTTTTATCTTATGCCATTCAAAATATTCTATAATTTGCATAAGCTCTATTCATTGACCCACAGATAACCTTAGAAATATATTGGTTAATATTCAAATGTTTGAGACTTTTACCTTATTTTTGTATGAATACTGTGTAATATATATTTTTTTCTGGTGAACATATTCTGCAATATTTTTATACTCTGAAACATTAAGATCAAATCTGTTAACTGTTTGGTTCCAACCTTCCGTATTTGTGCTGACTTTTGACTGCTTCTTTTATCAGTTATTGAGAGAAAGTTTTAAGTTTCTTCTTTTGTGCTTGAGTTTTGAGAATATCTTGTCAGCCCAGACAAGGGAGCACTCAAGACTGGATGGCATGGACCTGAGTTTGGGCCCCCAAATGGCATCCCTAAGCATGAGCATCCATGCCCACTCTGGCAGCGTGACCAGACACTGTTGAGGTACTTTGAGAAACTGATCAGCAAAATATTAACACATGTCATCTCCACAACTGACAAAAGATACCCAGAACACAGAGAGAATTCTGACAAGCTAGTAAGAAAAGGACAACCCCAAGAGAGCACAAACAAAGCAGGCTTTTCTCAAAAGAGGAAACTCAAATAGTCTGTAAACAAATGAAGAGAGGTTTAACCCCACTGGCAACGTGGGAACTACTAACTGAAAAAATGAGTTACCATGTGAAATTCTGTGTTCACGCAAAAATCTGAAACCGAAGTTCATAGAAGTGGTGTTTGTAATAGCCCCAAACTGTGAAGAGTACAAAGGTCCTTCAACAAGTGATGCTTATACAAACCATAGTTCATTTGTAGGGACACAAGATGCCAGCAGTAAAAAGGGACTGTGGGGGACCAGCAGTTAGCGTAATGGCTATGTTGCTGGACTCCCATGTAGTTGACCACGGTTCGCGTCCCGAACCCGGGGCTTAAAACTCACACCGGGCACGTGTGCGTGCGTGCCCAAGATCCTGAGAGGAGAATGGAGGAGAAGGGATTGCGGCATGGCCATCCCCCCGGGGATGATTTCTTGCTTTCTGTCTCTCTGTCTCTCTCTGTCTGTCTGGTGAGCGCACGCGCCCTATAGCAAAAACCTCTCAAAAAAAAGAAGGGATTGTGGACATACACAACAGTCGGGAGGATTCTCCAGGGCACTGCGCTGGGTGTAAAGCACATCTCAGAAGTTTTCTACTGCGTGATGTCATTTATAAAACATTTTGAAGGACATTTTGGAAATGGAGAGCAGGGATTAGAGAGGAGAGGGAGGGTGGGAGGAATGTAAGCATGGATATAAAAAAGGCAAGAGGAGTGATTCTTGTGTTGAAACTTCTGTATTTTGAGCTTGGAGGTGGTTACATGGACCTACCTATGTATGAGATAAAAGTGTACATAATTAAATCTCACACACAGGCACACATGTGCACATACACACACACACATGCATGAGTATGAGTAAAAAAAGAAATCCAGGACCAGCAGTTAGCATAATGGTTATGTTGCTGGACTCCCATGTAGTCGACTGCGGTTCGAGTCCTGGACCCGGTGGCTTAAACTCACGCCGGGCGCATGTGCGTGTATGCCCAAGATCCCGAGAGGAGAATGGAGGAGAAGGGATTGCGGCATGGCCATCCCCCCTGGGAGGTGATTTCTCACTTTCTGTCTCTCTGTCTCTCTCTGTCTTTCTGGCGAGTTCATGCACCCTATAGCAAAAACCTCTCAAAAGAAAAAAGGAAAAAATAAAAAGAAATCCAAACAGAACTGGTGGACTGTATCAGTTGTATCAGCCTCAGGACCCTAGCTGTGACATTGTTCTAAGCTTTTTATGATGATACCATTGGGTGGAGCTTTGTAGTAGACTCAAAGGATTTCTCCATATTATTCTTTCAACTACATGTGAATCCATAATGACCTCAATAAAAATGAGAAGGAAAGACACACACACACACACACACACACACACACACACACACACACAGTCTCTCATTTGGACTATAGTGATGTCACATTTTGCTTTCTTTATACATTGATATTGTGTTATTAGGTGAAGACAGATTTATAATGATCCTAATTTTTGCTTCTTATTGTTTGAGAAATGCTTTTCACCTGAAAGGCTACTTTATATAATATTATTATAGTCACCTTGGGTAAATTTCAGTTAGTATTCATGTAGTATATCTCTTTCCATTCTTTTATTTTTAACCTCTTTACATATTTATGTTTAAGGTGTGACTCATAAATTGAATGTGCATTTTTATTTTTATCTAATCTGAAATATGTAGTCTGTTTGCAGACATCTTATCACTAATATTTAGAAGTTTAAATCTACCATCTTGTTATTTGTTTACTCCATCTGTTTCTTTTCCCTCTTCTGTTGCCATCTTTTTAGATGTCATTCCATTTTCCTATCTATGCCTTCTTAGATAGATGTGGTTTTTCTCTTCTTTTACTGATTACCCTAATACTTACAACATGAATCCTTGAATTATTAGTGTCTATTTTAGTTTATCATTTTGTTCATTTCTCAAGAAATGAGACTTCTTGAAGAATGTTAAATTCTACTTGTCCCAACTAAGGTAGTTTTGTATGATTGTCAGTTACTTTAACTGTATACATTTTAATGCCCCATATTGTATTATTTTTGTAGTTTTATACTGTTAGTATTAATTTCTATTCACTTATTTATTTTCTTGCATTTTTGAGAGAGATATTTTTGCTATAGGGCACATGTGCTCACTGGAGTGACAAGAGACAAAGACACAGAATATGAAATCACCCCCAAGACGGGATGGCCACACTATAATCCTTGCTCCTCAACTCTTCTCTCAGGATTTTGGGCACACATGCACATGCACCTGGCGTGGGAGTCCAGTGCTTTAACCACTATGCCATCTGCTGGCCCCTATATTTTCATTTTCTAATGAACCTTTTTATCTATTTACATTTCTGTCTGGTATCATTTCCTTCTTGCATTTCTGTTGAGTATCATTTTCTTCTGACCAAAGGACATTTTTAATACTTTTTAGTGCATGTGTCCTGCAACTGATTTTTCTCACCACTTATCTGAAAATGTCTCTATTTTTGAAAGCTATTTTCAACTGGCATATAATTTTAGATCATGAATTTTATATTCACTTAAACATTATCATTTTGTTGTCTGCCTGCTTTTATCATTTCCTTTGAAGAGCCATTTTATCAGTGCTTTTGTTGTTTCTTTGAAATAAATGTGATGATGTTTCTAAATATCTTTTTTTTTCTTTTGTTTCAGCAATTTTTCTCTAATATATCTAAAGGTGGTACTCTTGATATTTATTCTCTGGATTAATTTCTGTTTTCAGTTTTGGGAAGCTTATATTTCTTTGCATGCATTTCACTTTTGAGGCTACCTTTAGTATTTCCCTCACCACCTGTCCTTGGTCATTTTATCCTATTCTGGAATAAATAGTAATTTTGGACCGAAAGCTTGCAATTGTGTTTATGAAATTATAGCATCTCTGAACTTTTGGCCCTTTGGAAGGTATTTTGTTTTTATAAGGAATTTTTTATTTAACTTTATTTATTTTATTTATTTACTTTTATTTTACCAGAGAGGGACAGAGTGAGAGAGAGAGATAGAGAGAGGGAAAGTGAGAAAGCAAGCTTCTAGGTCTAGTACTCAAACCATGGTCAGCACCCGTAACCATCACACCACCTGCCAGTCCTGGTATTTGACTCTTTTGAGTTCAGAGATTGATTACAGGTAGATTATTTAACTGTACAAGGAGTTGTGCTAGTTTGAGGTTAAATTTCAATCTTCATGAGAGCTAGTCTATTTCTAGCTTTCCATTACCAAGTCACGAGGTCTACGTAATCCATTAGTTCTCTTTTTCATTAGTTGACAGATGGTTCCACATTAAGTCTAAGGCTCAGGAAAAACAACTCTGTGGACCTTGCTTGGTGTATTAATTTCTTTTTCCCATAACAAACATTCCTTTTATTTGTAATTTAATCGTTTTATTGTATCTATATGTACTATTGTGAAGATTCCAAATATTTTCTTAAAATTCATTCCCTTGTGATTTTTCATCACCTGCCTACATTATTTGAAGCACCTCAGTGGACTCTAAGTAGGCCCTTGGAGATGGATTCCCAATTTCTTGACTTGACAGACCTTAAGCCATCTAATAACAGGACAACAGACAAACAACTGGAATAGGAGAGAGTTAAACAACAAAACAAAACAAAAACCCATGTAACAGGCACATAAATCTATACTTCAGGAATACAGACAAGGGGATAAAACAGTTTTCCTAGAATGAGGAGGGAAAATATAGTGAGGGTGTCATTTGAGCAGACCTTTGAAAAATGAGTAAGATTGCCAAGAGGACGCCATTACTTCAGGGAAGGACAACATGAATTAAAGGCAAAAGGGAGAAAAATAGAGTATTTTGAGAGAAGAGTTCGGCAAACGAAGAGAGAATAATGTTGAGATATTGTGGGTTTGAGCCAGAGGTGGGTGGATTTAATTAAATAAATATATTCTAAAAGAATGAATGATTAAAAAATAATTTCTGAGATTCTTTAGCAGGTAATTCTGTTGCTAGAAATATGACCGAGTCTTCTTTCTGGGTGATCTTAAGATTTGTGCTGTTCTTTAATTTCATCCCAAGAGATTTGTTTACTAAGTAAGAACCAGAAACAATTGCTGCCTCCAGGGTGAACCAAGGAAAAAGAAACACACCTGCCTTTTTGGTCACCAATACTAATATTTTACTTTCTTGCATCTTGAATGTAAGCAGAATCCAGGAGTTGGAACGGAATGCAGGCTGCTTTAGGGTGATGATTCAAGATGACTGTTAGACTTGCAAAACTGACTGTGGGTGGTTTTGTTGTGTAATCTTCGGCCTTAATCTTTCTGCCTTTAATGAAGTGCTTTGTCTCTTTGTGTGTGCCTGTTAGGAGAAGGACATACATGGAGTTTCTTAATGGAACCTCATCAAATTTAAAGTCATGATTGAAAAATTGTTTGCCTTAGGTTAAAAAGTTCTCTTTAGTTAATAGAAGAAGAGACACAGAGAGAGAGAGAAAGAGAGAGAGAGAATGGGAGATATTAATAGTCAAAACCAGATTTAGCAATTGATGTTATTTGGGGATTTTAAGTCCAGAGAATAAAATATTAACAATTTAGTCAAATTTTCTCATCATTTTAAGTCAATTTGAGATCTAGGATTTTTATGTACAGAGCCAATATATTAGAGAGAAATTCAGGATACAAAGGGGAAAAATACATTAAAAGTTTATTAAGCAATAATTATATCACCAATTTACTATTTTGTTTACCATTTGAAAAATAAGGAAAACCAAACATTTTTCCAAATAGTAGGCCAACACTTCAACTGTCTATCAATATTTCCATTAGTACTCATTCAGAAAACTTGAATTGTTTCCTATATGCCAGGTTCTCTACTGGCTTCTAGAGATAGCAATGAACAAAATAAAAGTATAATTTCTAAAGATAAGAGAAGGAAGGGAAGGATGGGAGAACGAAAAAAGTGGAAAAAAAATTGAGAGTCCAACAATAAACCCATGCATTATAGTCATCTGCTCTTTGATCAGGGTGCTGAGGACATAAAATATAAAAAGGATAGTCTCTTTAAAAATGATTGGTATTGGGAAAACTGGATATACCCCTTCACCTCAAAAATAAAGAAAGAATACAGAAAACTTTCATACTCTTTTTTTTTTTTTTTGGAGAGGTTTTTGCTATAGGGCGTGTGTGCTTGCCAGACAGAGAGAGAGAGACATAGAGACAGAAAGCGAGAAATCATCCCCCAGGGGGGATGGTCATGCTGCAATCCCTTCTCCTCCATTCTCCTCTCGGGATCTTGGGCACGCACACACATGCGTCCAGCGTGAGTTTTAAGCCACCGGGTCTGAGACACGAACCACGGTCTACTATGTGGGAGTCCAGCGACATAGCCATTACGCTAACTGCTGGCCCCAAAACTTTCATACTCTTGCTTTTATAGATTCTGACAATCTTTAGAGGTTAAGAAGGGGAAAGGAGCACCTCTGATATAAAAGTAATACAAATATTTATTTCAGGGTAATCTCATGGAGTTTTCTCAAGCCTATACAAAGAATCATTTCAAATAAAAGTGTATATATCAACCATGAAAGGTTAAATATTATCTACAAAGATGTTACCAAATTTTTATTATTTAAAACTCATGGCAACATTTACAATATTTAATATAAAACCAGACAACCCATCCCCCAATAAAAAAAGAGGCTGGATCAAGAAAATCAGTATGCAGAAAGTCCTAGTGTCATTACATTCCCATATACTCCATTTCTAGAAGTTGTGCTATTACAGAGAACATTGCATGTGCTTAGATAGTGATCCACGTAAAACTTGTCAAAAGCTGTCTTACTGAGGACTCTCAAAAAAGAAAAAGTGGAATTCCTATTATTTCAGATATTAAAATCTAGAATCATCAGACACTTGTCAAATAATCATACATATAAAAGTATAAAATGAGAAAAATAATCTGAAAAAAAGAAATACAATGAGATACAATGGTATGAAAGATACAATGGTATGAGATACAATGGTATGAAAGCCAATAATAAAAAGATTGTAATAAATATTTCTTTTTTTTTTTTTTTCTTTTTAACCAGTCTGGCCTACAGTGAATTACTACTAGGAGCTACTTGGTCCTGTAGAGAGGAAGTCTTAGAGTTAGATTCTTGTTCTGAAAACATTTAGAGATTTATCGTGAGGTCCTATGAAAACAACGATTTCTAAGTGGCTGCTGAGTGAGGTTGCCCTTCTCTTTCCTGTGTAAGCGCCTTCACTTCACATTCCTCCCATCGACCTCGGAAGTGCTACCAGAGAGAGGTTTCTAAAACTGAGCTCCTAGAATGCCTCACTCCTTCCCAACACCTTCTGAAGTTTCTCCTTACAGGGTTGCATTTCTGTGCTTCGTATTCACAGAAAATCAAGTTTGAAGTCCCAGCAGACATTAACAGACTCCAACCAACCTTACTAGATTTGCCTTTCATCACCTTTCTTCATACCCTCCATCAGCCTCAGTTAATATTTCATAGTAAAATCACTCATTTCCTAAAGAAGGCACATGTTGTTACCTTCTTGCAGGAAGCACTCCCTCCCTTCTTTGCCTACAAAGTCACAATACCCAAGTCAAATGTGACTTTCTCACTGAAGTTTTCTCCTAGTGCCTTCCTCAGCATCATTCCTGCAGAATTTATAGCTCTTGTCATGTTGTACTATGCTTTTGTCTTATTTCATAAACTGGACAGTAAACATTCGAGGGTTAGGACTAGATCTGGTGTGCTTCTCTCTCTCTCTCTCTCTCTCTCTCTCAAGGGAATCACCCTTGACAGGCCCCTCGTGCTGTGTGCATGGTGTATGTACTTTTACAATCTTATATTGAGTCCTCCATAACAGTACCTAATACCACACTTTGCATGCATTAAAATTTAATTGCAGAAGAAAAGATGAGGTTTTTTGGTCTTTGGAGTCATGTCATCTCCTTTTTAATTTTTTTAATAGAGATATTTTTGCTATAGAGCACTTGTGCATTTACCAGAGAGACAGAGAGACAGAAAGTGAAAAACCACCTCCCCCACTTCCCGCCTGGAGAGATGGCTACACAGCAATCCCTTCTTCTCCATTTTCCTCTCAGGATTTTAGTCACACACACACACACACACACACACACACACACACACACACAGCTGCTGTGAGTTTTTAGCAGCCAGGTTGAGGACTCAAACCATGTTCAAATACATAGGAGTCCAGAGACGTAACTCTTATGCCATCTGCTGGTCCATATTCCTAACTAAATGCTGATAAACCCTTACTATATTCCTAAAGCCTGCATATATGAATGAATTCAAGAACTCAGGTGGTTCTTAAAAGCAAAACTTTAGGCTAACTTAAAGGGCTCTTTGACAGGAGGAAGAATGGCCCCCAGCTCATATGGCGACTTTTTCTAAGTTATAAAATGCTGCCTACTTCTCAAGATCCTTTACTTCTACCTACTGGAAATTTTTTATTATAAACTGTTTTTGTTATAACAAAACACTTTTTACATTTGCTATAGGGCACATGCACTCCTTGTAGACAGAGAGAGAGAGAAAGCAAGAAAGCATGTCTCCGGGTGAAGGTCATGCCACAATCCTCTCTCATTCATTCTCTTCTTGGGATTGTGGCATGCATGCACATGCAGCTGGAGTGTTTTTTCAATCCTCCAGTTCTAGAACTCAAACCGTATAGTTGCCATCTGGGTTTCAGCTGCCTTAACCTCCACACCACCTGGCTGGGCCCAAGAACAAAACATTAGTTTTTTTTAAGCTCTTCATAATTGTCCTCCTAAATATACAAGTCTACAATATAAACAGTGAAGATTACAACTTTGGATGTTTTGAATGCGTAAAATTTTCATCCTGCAAAACTTTATGGATAGACCTTTGGGAAAAAAATATGCTCACTATTATACAGAACACAAGGAACTTGATTAAAGAAAAGAAAAAGATGTTTATCTACAAATGGACACCATTATTATTATCAGTAACTACAAATGCCTACCTCGTACCTAGAACATGAAGATAGCTGGAAGAGCCTTAAGGAGACAAAAGAATAATTTACTTTTTTCATCTGAACTTCTAGTGCACATGGTCTCTTCCACTCTATAGTTTATTTCCATCTACTTCAAATGTTTTGGATTAGTTAATTTGTTCTATTTTCTCAAGCAAAATCTTCTAATCCTTAGTGTTACCATTGCACCTGAGTTTAGGCTAAGGAGTTCTGTTTGTTCTTGGCTTCATGCATGTTAAGGCCAGTGGAGATGGGTAAGAAGAAGTCTAAACTGACCTCCAAGGTGATGGATTAGGCAGGTGAGACATAGAAGTTGATGCTACTTATTAAAATAATTGTGATAGGATAGCATTTGAAACTCATGATCAATTGCTTTTGTTGCTAGTTTATGTAAATATCAACATACCCACCTCATCAAGGCTGTCATTGTTCAGGCACTGCTGCCTTAAGAAAGAGACATTTCAAAGTACAATTAGAAGCTTATTTGCCAATGTTTTCCTGCAGTTTGGTTATAAATCTATAAGGGTAATGTAGAGCATTTGGGCAGAGAAAAAGGCTTAGACGGAAAGCTGGCTTCCTACAGACTATACACACTTTCCTCATTCAGAGAGAAAGAACCATGATTCATAAGAGTGATAAGAAAAGGACCATCAGGCACTGAAGAGTCATGCGCTCTTCAGAGCTCATGGAGAGGTAGCAAGGCTTCGACACAGACATGTGTGTATGTGTGTCTAGGCAGAGTGACTAAACAGCATCGCAGAGATGACTGTGCTTCCAACCTGGCATGGAGAGAGCTGTGGGCCTGGGATGCCCACGACATGAGCGAAATAAATGACACTCATGGATTGATGACTAAGGACTGGATAGGATTATGGAACCCTTAGTAGGATTAGGCAGAGTAGACAGAGGAGTGAGTGAATCTGAGGCCTTCCACCAGAACTTGATGATCAAGGAAAAGATAGAGTAAGCCTGAATTGACTGAGGCTGTTTTTACCACATTGATAACAAAAAGGGAGCTTGCAATAGAAATGAATCCAAGATATAATAAAAGTAAAGAAAGTTAAATTTCTTGCACACTTAAGTTTGTGGACTAAGATTCATCCATGATAACAAAAGGGGGAAAAAAAGGCATAGGTGTCCTGGAGGCGGAGAGAAGTGTAATGTCAGCATGATCAACGATGAGTCTGAACTACCTACGGGAAAATCAAGGGATCTATCAAGACGCCTAGAACACAGACATGTGGAACTCAATCACTACCTTCCAGAAGTTTACAAAAGGCCTATAAAGATATAGTTTTCAAAAGACTGGTAATAGGGGCCAGGTGGTAACATAGTGACAACACAAGTGGACCTACATGGGGAAGGTCCTGAGTTTGACTCCCAGGAACTCCTCGAGCATGTGCTTCATGTGCCCGTGATCCAGGCCAGCTGAGATTAGGCGTGGATCCTGGCGTGAGGACATTGCTGGGAGGGTGCCTCTCTCCCTATCTCTCATTGTGTCACTCTCATCAAATAAACAAACACTAAATATAAAAAATAAATAAATATCAGTACAAATCCAATACGGTAATACGGTAAGTATAACAACTGCACAAGTAATTCAGATGTTTGAATAGTCAGGAAAGTCTCTCCAACAGAGACAAGGCTGGAAGTTGGCCTTGAGACAAATACAACACTTAAACAAATAACAGAAATAAACACTGACATGACGGTAAAATTGTGCATGATGTTTTTAACTGACAGTGAAGACTAGTTGTGTTAGGGCAAGTGATTCTCTGAAATTAGAACATATTTACGTAAGTTATGTTAGTACATAGTTAGGTAAGACATTTCACATTACAGAGTGGTCCAAAGAAGAGGAAATACAGAACCCTCAGCTACAGAGTTGGACTTTAATACAGAGCCATCATAGCCAAGTTAAGGGAGGGATTTTCTGTGAAACAGGATACATTGAAATTTAAAAATTTGAAACAATGCAATTTTGCTTCTAGTAAACCAGGCACATTTTTATATAAGATTATCCTAAAGCAGTTATTTCAGTGAGAGATACAATATTCCAAAACGGCAGAAAAACTAAAAATACAAACCATAATAGAAACAGTAAGACAACTAAGAGTTAGGGATACTCTGATGGTACATTTGTAGTCTTATATTAATAATGTGAACTTACTTTGCACATGTTAGAGATCATTAAGATTATGGCCTGACAGGACCAGCAGTTGGTACAATGGCTATGTCGCTGGACTCCCACATAGTCGACTGCAGTTTGAGTCCCAGACCTGGTGGCTTAAACTCACCCTGGATGCGTGTGCATGTGTGCCCAAGATCCTGAGAGGAGAATGGAGGAGTAGGGATTGCGGCGTGGCCATCCCCTGGGCAGTTGATTTCTCGCTTTCTGTCTCTCTGTCTCTCTGGTGAGCGCATGTGCCCTATAGCAAAAACCTCACACATATATATATATATATATATATATATATATATATATATAGCCTGAAAGACATCATTGCAGCATGAATGTTATAAACCGTGTTTACTGTTAGAGTATAGTTTGCTCACTGAGCCTGAAGAGTGTGTGAGATCCAGGTCTGCTCATAGAGAGTGATTTGCAGAGATGCTCCTGTACCTCAGGAAGGCATAGAGGGGAAAGTAGTATTTACAAACATAACTCAGATCTGTTCCTGTCTGATCAAAACCCGCTAATCATTTCCTACCAATCAGATTAAATATGGCTCCAAGTACTCTTGCCTTGCCTTGCAACGCTATAACTGATCACACTGGATTTCTTCCTATTTCTTTACTGGTATATTCCCACCCAGAGTCTTTGCGCTCAGTATAACCTCTTCCTAAAACTCTAAGCATCAGAACTTTACATGACTCATCCTTCAAAGTATCCAAGTGTCTGTTCAACTATCCTTCCAGAAAGGAGTTTCTTTGACTATCATATCTAATTATAGCATTCATTTTCCACTCCATCATTCTTTGTCTCCTTTTTTTTTTTTTTAACCATACTTCAGTTTTCTTTACTGTACTTATCAGTAACTGACTTTGCTTTGGTTACTTATTTGTCCGCTTATTATTTTTCTGCCTTACCAGAATGTAAACTTGGAGGGCAGGGCCATTGTCTAACACCTCTGTAATATCTGGCTTAGAAGAGGCTCTGACATCCAGTAAGGACTCAATAAATATTTGCTGTATAAATGAATAAATAAGCAAAGGACACTATTACTATTGTTACCACCTTCATTATTAATGACTAATATTTGTTGAGATTTTACCATGTGCCATAGTTGGGTTAATAAAGGGTATACTTGGTTATTTATCACAACCATTTCCCTACGCCCTGAGTAATACACAGGTGAAAAAACTTGAGTAAGTCATGCAGCTAGTAAATGATGAGTCAACACTTAAACCTGGGTCCGCTGAGCGCCAGTGGTCTTACTATACCACACAGTATTTGTGGTAACTACCCCGTGGTACCCCCGAGGGTACACGAAAGATTATGCACTGTTTGCAGGTTAGTAACTCTCTTAAACACAGACCTCTAAATTAATGGAAAACTTTGGAGAATGTAGTTGTTAGGATGCCATTGGGTTAAGGTTTAGATACCCTAGGAACATTAATTTTAAATTTAATTTATTATGTTTTAATTTGATCAGAGAGAGACAGAGAGAGGGAAATTGAGAAAGTAAGCTGCCAGGTCTGGGACTCTAACCTCAGTTGGCTATGTGGGAGTCTAGTGCTATAACTACTACACCACCTGCTGGCCCTGGTATATATATTTTTAAGATAATTTTTTTTATTATCATTAAATGTGTGTCTTGGGCTGTAGTATATCTCACTTTCAACAGCCAGCCAGTGTAGCTTTTAGAAGACTGCCTCTGAATTTATTGAAGCATATGGAAATTCAGAATGCCTGGAAACTACTATATCCCTGGGAGAGCACTTTACCAATAATTGATAGGCACCATATTAAGAAACCTCAAGCTACCTGGCCTCAGGCTGGGAGTTCTTTGAAGCATCCTGACATTGCAGAGTTCAGTTTCAACACCAAGGCAAAGCTATTTACTCCCAAGCTTTGCCTAGTACTGTACCCTTGCTTGGTTGGCTTCATCCCCTTTCCTGTCCTGCTTCCTCCAGGCTCTTACTGTTTTCCCTTGGAGCATTTTGTTAATAAATTACTTGTACGTTTTTAATTTTTGTTTCTGGGTGAGAGGACAGGAAGTCTAACCTGAGATAGTGAATCAACCAGTTCCTGTTAGTGCCAATGAGAATACGATGGCCACACCTCAACAGCCTTTTCATGAGCGACCATACCTTTCTCTTTATTCACCTCCTTTCCACATTGGAACCAAGTGCTAGGAGAGACTTACAGTAAAGGAATAGCCTTTTGTAGGAAATTACCTTGGGTGTGTGCAGATCCTGGTTCTTTGCTTCATGGAGCTCAAGCATAGATTTGACCTAACTCATTTCCTCCCCACATTCCTGGCTGGTAGACAAGTGCAGAGAAGAAGGAGGTGCTGAGTCACCAGGGCTTAATTTACTTGTCTTTTTGTTGGTCCCTAGAACTTGGTTATATTGAAGAAGCTTTGAGTGGGATTGACTTTGCTGCAAAAAAAAAAAAAAAAAAAAGCATGTTAGCTCTCCTTTCAAAGTAGGCCTCTGGTTGTATTGGAGCAGAATAAATATTTAGGGTCTTTGAAAAATGCAAGTGTTTTCTAACTCTAACAGAGCCCATACTAGCCACCTTCCCTGTGTCATCTCTGACTATATATTGAAACCTTCTTGGATCTTCAATTGTATGGGTACAACAGCATCAATCTACTGTAATTACATCAGATGACTAGGACAGACCCTCTGTCCTGATGCCCAGGTGGGCTTCCCAAATACTAGGGAGGTATAGGGAAGAAGAGAATTGCTTCTGTACTGTATAAGATCTCAACAGTGTGGGAAGATTTCAGGCCTCTGCTAATATCCTACAGAGGAAATTTCACTCTCAGGATCCTGATAGTGTCCCTTTGCTTGGCTCAAGCTGAAGTGGAACATGCTTTGAACAGAAATCAATGAAATATGGCAATGTGCTTACCCTGGAGTAAAGGAAAGATTATTTCGCAGAGTTTGAAGAAGAGATTTGGGAAGTCACTTGAGATCAACCACTGACTAGACTGATGACCTGAAATTATCTGGGCAATAGAGTCGTCCTCTGTAGAGTGAGGAGGGCCCTATGAGGTCACAGTTTCAGCACTCTACAATTCCATCTTCTTCACACAGGACCCAAGGTCTCTATGGGTGCTGGAGTTTCTGCTCCAGCTGGCCTCATTCTAGAAGCCTGGGAAACTCCAGATGGTGCTCACCCCCATGGGAGGCTTCCTGCTCCTCCCTCTAGTCTTGGTACAAAAACTGAAAGTTACTTGAGGGGTAACTGAACAACTGTCTTAATGTTCTGAGGGGTGGCTTGCAATACTAGCAATTTTTATAACACATATTTACTGAGTCTTATAATTTTTGGGAAATAGACTTTTCTAAAATTCTGTAATCTTTCCAGAGGCAAAAATTCCAGGGGACACCCCAAAGTAGGTACAGAGGCCTCTCTTCTGTGGCCTTTGGTGATAAGTGAAACTACAGATTGCCATTTATGTCCCTAGCTTAATGAAGCATATGTCAAAATGCTGCTCCATGACTTTGTGTGCAATGCTCATCACACAAGATTGCCCAAGTGCTGCTTCTCTATCATTGCTCTGGATCTCTCAACTCATAAGCAAATCTTCCTCTGGATTTTCTCAAGTGGTTCAAACCACAGCATGACTCTGAAGGACCTTGCCGAAATTTGGTTATGCATCTGTATCTTTCACTACCTTCTCTCCAAACTTCAGACTACATGTACTTAATGGACAAGAGCCAGGTTACATACACCTCTTTTGCTGCTAAATCTTTATTCTACAGATACGTCATGGAGTGTTGTGCACATTAAAAATGATGAACTTCCAAATTCAGCAGCATCGGCACATGTTTTATTCAATCATTTAAAAAGAAACTGAATGGCTAGAGGATATAGAAACATAGAGAATGTGGAGAGTGTGGGAAGAGGGTGGGTGAAGGAAGAGAGATTGAGGAGGGACATTGGGGAGAGAAATAGAGGGGCGGGGCATTTGTGGGACCGAGAGACGAGTTACTGTCTGTTGAGGATGATGTGTATAGTATTCCCAACTGGATTGGTGAGAAATATATACACAGTGAAATATTCACTTTGCAAGCTAAGTGACATATGTGATTGAATGTATAAAAGAAATTGAATTAAAAATATATTTAAAATATAAAAATAATAGAATATATAAAAATTCTTATAACTGAATAATAACATTGATAATCTAATATAAAAATGGAGAAATGTAAAACAAACAAAAAAATAAAAAGAAGCAGCAAGGTCTAGAAGGGAGAATTAAAGTTTTGGAGTCAAAAAAGTAACATTTCCATCTTGATAGTTCCTATTTAATCTCTGAATGACCCTGAACAAGTTATTTCAACTATTGGAATTTCTGCTTTTCTTAAAATTAATTTTATGTGTCAACCTGAATGGGTTAAGGGATACCCAGACAGTTGGGTGTTTCTGGATCTGCCTGTGAAAGAGAGTTGGTAGCTCCAATAAAGAAGATCACCCTTCTCAGTGTGTGTGGGCATTACCCCCTTAAGGCTAGAATAGAACACCAGGAAGGAGGGGGTTGTAATGTGCCCCTTGTGAACTGGGACATCCATCCTCTTCGGCCAGACTGCCCTCACTCCCACATGCCTTCTCCTTCTCACTGGCTCATTCTCAGGACTTCAGACTCAGGCTGAACTCTACCACCAACTTCCCTAATCCTCCAGCAGACCATGGGACTTGTCCTCCATAGTCATGTGAGTTACGTTCTTTATAAACATCCTATTAATTCTGTTCCTCTAGAGAACTCTGACTAATACAATCATGGTAACCCACTCCCTTAACTTACAGGACTGTTATGGAGGTAGAGAAAGTGTAGCGAAAAAGAAAAATACAGACCTCAGGGTAACAACTACTAAGATTATGTTTTATCACTATTATTCCAGCTCTCTGAAATTTACCTCTTCGTGCTGTAGAAAGTATGTAAAAATGGGTCAGATCAGAGGAATTGTTCTATATTTATGTTATGGATTGTTTCTGGTCAAAAGTAATGTGGGAAAGTGATGGGAAAAGATGTGTAGGCCAGTAGATGGGGGGGGGGGGGAGGGAAGGGAACCTCTATTTCTTGTTATGCTGATTTCTACAAAACACACACACACATATATTTATAGTAAGTATTAAAAATTTTAGCAATCATAATTTCTGTGGAGTGGGTACATGGATATGTATCATTATTTTTAACCATTCTACATTTTTTTAATTTTGTTATTAGTATTTTTTATATTCATTGTATATCATTATAGCATCCAAAATGAATTTTCCTATTATCAATACACTATATATCAGTCAAGCATAAACTCTATGTGTACTAGAAAACCCTCTATATGAAAATAATAGAGCTTAAGGTTTGATCTTTTTTTTTTTTTTTTTTTAGATAGCCCTGTCCTGGTGGAATTTTCTTTTTTTTTTATTTCAATTTATTTATTTGCATTCATTCACTGTACATTATTACAGCACACAAAATGAGATTTTCCATCCAGAGTACACTGTATATTGTCTCAATCAAGCACATCAACAAACATGTTATTGTTCAGCAAATAATTTTCCATTTCTTGTTTTCTGTATGTTTTCCTTTTTTCCCCCATCCTTGATTCCCTATCTCTTACCCTCTGCCATCTCCCACTCTCCTCCCACACTGTCTCTGGTATCTATGTTTGCTTTCTATACTGTTTTCCCCCCACATTTTATTGAATTACTAAAGACCTTAATTAATCTAAATATTTTCATAGCAAACACAGCTGATATATACGCTTCCATGAACACAAGTCTAACTTTACACATCCTATAAAGTAGCACCGAGCTGGGGCTATATATCTTACTGCAGTCATTGAATAGATACTTTTTTTTCTGAAACTTTTTTTTTTGTAACTTAATTTACATTCTTTCCATAAGCATCATCACAGCATACAAAATGTGATTTCCCATCCAGTATATACTGCATAGTGACTTAATCATGCATATTATAAAAAATTTTCCATTTCTAGTTCCTAGAATTATTTTACCCCTCTTTCTGACTCTCTGTCCTTTCCCACCCTCTTCTCACACTATCTCTGGTGTCTACAATTGTCTTCCATTCCTTTCCCACCCACATTGTATTGATCACACAATTTCTTACATAATCTAACTACTTTCAATAGTGAGTTCACTCGTTACTATTAAGAAAACCAGTTTTAACTTAAATCAAAGAAGCGCCAAGGAACTTTGCTTAAAGCCAGGAAACAGGTTAGGATTCTGTTCAAATGGTAGGTGCATGAACCTATCAGTCTCATGTACTTTTATCTTCTATTCTGGTTCAATTTTCCTGCTTAAATTCTGGGATATAATATTCAACTCCAGACTTGTCCCTATGATTAAGTTGGCCACTTTCTTAGTTTTTGAACTCTTATTTCCATGTGTCTGTATTTAATTTTCCTGATATAGCACTCCCTTGAGAACTTCTTGGAGATCTGGTCTGGTGCTGCTAAATTCTTTCAGGCTTTGTTTATCTGAGAATGTTCTTGTCTTTTCTTCCCACATGAAAGATAATCTTGCCAGGTACAATATTCTTGACTGAAATTGCTTCTCTCTTACCACTTTGAATATATTTTCCCATTCTTTCCTTGCTTGCATTGTTTCCGATGAGAGATCTGCTGTTAGCCTGATGGGATGTCCTTTGTAGGCAACTTGATGTTTTTCTCGTGCCAGTCTTAGTATCTTGTCTTTGTCTGCGGTTTTGGTCAATCTGGCTATAATGTGTCTTGGAGAAGATCTTCTTGGGTTATTCTATTTGGGGTCCTTTGTATTTCTTGGGACTGGATCTTCGAATGCCTCTCTAGGTTTGGAAAGTTTTCTTGCAAGATTATCAATGCCCTTATGGGTCTCTTCACCTTCTGGAATGCCAATTATCCGGATGTTTGGACGTTTGATGGTATCTAGTACTTCTCGTATACTCAAATTTTTGGGCCATTTTCTCAGTCTTCGTGGTGGATTTTTCTAGGCCAGCCATTTTCTCTTCTACATCTGAGGTTCTATTTTCTGAATGATCTAGTCTGCTTTTAATACTTTCAAGGGAGATTTTGACTTCCAGTATTATAGACTTCATCTCTAACAGTTCCGTTTGAATCTTTTGTAAAGTGTGTAATTCCTATTTTAGATTTTGCAAAAATTTCCTCATCTCCTGGAACTCGTCAACTTCTTTCTCCTTTCCCTTTAGCAGTTCATTATCTCTCTTGTCTTCCATCTCTGTTAGCTTCAACATTGTGAATGCTCTAAATTTCTTATCAGACATTTCCATGATTTTCATCAAACTGCTTGTGGATGAAGAAGAATTACTCTTTTCCCTTGGAGGAGAGATATTTTCTTGTGATTCGGCGGTGATATCTTTTCATCTGATGGATGGTGTGTTTCTTTCAAATTCTTGAAGTTCAGTCTGAATGTTCAGGAGCAAGCAGACAGAGGTGATCTAGAATCTCTTTGCCATTCTCTTGTGATTGCTAGTGCAGCAGATTCAGTAGATACTGAGGAATATTTTAACCCACACTAGTTTGTTTGCTGGAGGCTGAATTATCAGTAGAAAATCTTCATTTCTCATGTGCTCTGAAATACCTAGTTCTCAGGAGCCATGAGGTATCTTCTTCTCTCTGGTGGTATTTTCAATAGCAGTAACCTTCCTGGTACAGTATGGGGGTTGTAAACTGGCATGGAAATTTAGAGCAGGTTCTTGTTGATGCACAGTACAAATTAGTTAAATACGGAGATGGTCTCTTTTTTTCATCTTCAATTGTCTCTGATGCAGCTTATATGAAATAAGTGTTGTTTTGTTAACTGAATACCACTCACAGGAGGCAGACAGCAGGGTGGGGAGCCATTCCTGGTCACCAGAGCCCCTCAGTCTCCGAGCCAAGACTGGGTCCACCGGGCCAACAATCACAGGAAATGGCGCCTCAAGGTTTGATCTTTTGACACTAAATCTTGTTATTTTTCAATAGGAGCATGTCACTGGTAAGCCAATGGAAAAATCAAGTAGAAACTGAAGTGGGTGTCAGCAGAGCTTTGGACTCTAGTAGGAAACCCAGATGGAAGGTGGAAAGAGCAGGCGTGATCACTAGTCTTCTAATAGGTTATTTCCTGGGTGGAATTTAGGAGTCAACCATTGCTATAGTTCAGTCCTTTCTGTAACTAACAGGAACAAAATTACAGCTCATGCCCCATAGAGTGTGATTGAACAGATATAGACATGTATCAAGAAACTTCACATATATTCATTTAGCTTATTTTCACCTTTTTACTTCCACTGAAAGCTATTCAGGAAAAGAAATGTATATCTTGTTTGTACATTTATTATAACTTCAAAAATCCATCAAACCTTCATTAAATAGAATGTTTTAAACACTTTAGTTAGGGGTTGGGATAAGAAAAGTATTAAATGGCCACCGTACAGGAGGGACTTTCAAGAGACATATGGTCACAAAACAAAACACAAACTAGATTGTGATATTATCCATAAAAGTAAGGGTTATATTCACGCTATTTAACAATCCAAATAGAATGAGCACAAAAAGAGAATGGTTGAGGAAGTAGAGAATAATTTATATAAAATTTCTTAGAAAACTCCTGACCACTTGGGATGTAAATATAAAAGAATCAGAATGGGCTCCTCGTCCTTAAAGCTAAATTTTTAGGGGTCTAAGAAAAGAATGAACTTGCTTGTATCAAAGAGCACCTAGGTTTTTCAAAAGGCACAGATGGGTATAATTGGAAACAGTTATACACACACACACACACATTGCATTTTTTCCTACTTCTTCTCTGAAGGATAGATATTGTTTACATTCTGCTTTACAACAATAAAAATTCTTCTAAGCATCCAGAAATAAAACCAAAACAAACAAATAAAAGACCAAACTGAGTGGCAGAGGTTGTCTGTAATGTTATTATGAAAGTAGGAATACAACTAAGTGCTATGGAGTCATTCCAGTGGTGGATAATTAAGAAAACTTTATTGTGGAGTTGATGTTTGAGTCAATTCTTGAAAAATGGATAGAAAGAGTAGAATGGGAGAGGTGAGGGTAAGGTTAAGGCATTCCGTTGGGAAAAAAAAATAGCATAGTAAATGAATGGAAGTGAGAAAATCCAAGGTTTGTTTGTTAATTCTTCCATAAATTATAGAATTAGTCCTACATTGGCATCTGTCAGTGAGCAATACAAAGAATCCTGCCTTGGGAAGATTACATTCTAGCAAGGAGTGTTGAGTAGCCAAAATTAGTTGAAATATAAGATGATATTGGACTTAAAGAGCTGTGACAATGTTAAATGGCTTTATCTTGCTGACAATGGCCAACCATTGAAGGGTTATCCCTACAATATGATGTCCGAGGGGTCGAGGTTTATTGAGTGTTATCTGAGGCCGACAGATTCTGGAACACTTACTCAACCTCTACCCAGTGTAGGACCACAAGCTTCTGCTTCCTGGATGTGTCTATGTTCAGTCTAGGGAAGTGATCCACTGAAAGATTATTTCCAGGTTGAAGAGAGTAATACCTTGAAAAATATCTTTGAACCAGATACAAAGACTTAGTATGCTCTTTAATTCTACCATTAACTAGCTTTGTGAACTTTAGCATGTGTGTGACTTCTCAGAGGCTAAGCTTCCTCAGCTCTTTACACTTAATAATGTTTGCTCTGTTTCAAAGGATTGTGGAACTAAAGGAGATAACTTATATGAAAATTTTTAGAAAACTATTGATAAGTATATATGAAGACTATAAACATTTACTGTTCATTTATTTAGTCCATGTAAGACATCAGACCTGTTACCAGATTTTCTTTAGATTTTTTTGGTAGTATTTTCTTTTTTTTGTATGAATAATCTATCAGTAGAAAACTGCAACTTTCCTTTCTTCTGTGTTGGCACTGTTTCTTCTATTTTCTGAGCAATTGGAAGAGGGTGTCTCAGTTTGAAAAGTCAACATATGAAAGGATTTTGTCATAAAAAATACCAATAGCTGTTGCATAAATCTTTGCTTTATCCCACCAGTTTTTATTATCACTTCCCAGTTTTTCTCTAAACGTTATTAATTCATATAGCCTCTTAATTTTAGCTATGCTAAATCAGTACGTTGCCAAGTCCTTGTTTGTTTCCTCAATTGGTGGGATAACTTATGTAGAACTATATATTCTTTTTTTTTTTTTTTTTTTTTTTTGGAGAGGTTTTTCGCTATAGGGCGCGTGCGCTTGCCAGACAGACAGAGAGAGACATAGAGACAGAAAGCGAGAAATCACCCCCCAGGGGGGATGGTCACGCCGCAATCCCTTCTCCTCCATTCTCCTCTCGGGATCCTGGGCACGCACGCACACGCACCCAGCGTGAGTTGTAAGCCACCGGGTCCGAGACGCGAACTGCGGTCGACTACGTGGGAGTCCAGCGACATAGCCATTACGCTAACTGCTGGTTCCCTAGAACTATATATTCTTAAATCTGTGAGGTTAGATTAGAAGTTAGACCTCTTCTACTCTGTTGTTTTTCCTTTTATAGATGGAAAAACCAATACCCACATGTATTGCCCAGGGATACATATGAGTTTGTGATAAAGGGAAAACTAGAACCCAGGCTCTAGATTGTCTAGCCCAGAGGGGTCCCCAACCCCTGGGCTGCATACTAATTTGGGTCTGTGGTCTTTTAGGGCCTGCATAGTGGGGGATAGTGAGTGAGTGAGGCTTCATCTGCATTTGCAGCCACTCCCCATTGCTCCCATTGCCACCCAAGCTGCCCGTCCTACTAGATCAGTGGTGGTACTGGATTCTTATGGCAGCATGAACTGTATTGCTGTGTGATTGTTTCATGTACATTGCTGTGTAGTAGTGGTGGATGGGAAGCACTTATCCTATGACCAACTCTCCACCCCATCCATGGAGGGACTGTCCTTCATGAGGCTGGATTCTGTGCCAGAAGGTTGGGGACTTCTGTTCCATCCATGTCCCTTGCTTTTCTTGTAGCACAGCATCTCTCATTTCTATCCTCAAATCTCATCATTCAGATTTGGATTTCCTGATGCTTTGGGAAAGTAAGTGGAGGAAAAAAACATAATGTCTCCCTCCCAAAATGTGTGGAAACAATAATGGCAAGAAATGTATCAGAGGAGGCTGATTTTAGAGATGAGGAACAGAAGGATCATTCTCAGAGAAACTCCTTCAAAACCTCAAAGCTCAGATGAAGTGCTTTAACCTGGTTAACCAGGATTTATCTATGACAGGGATACTGAATTAAAATAAAATGGACACATAGAGATCATTTTCCATGACTTAGACCTGTTTTAAATGTTTTGAAAGTGTTAATTAATGTAGTTTTTTCAAAAAAAAGTTATGAGATACTGTAAGTATTGCTATTTTTTTTTTCACATGAGGCAAGCTAGCAAAAAAGAAGTTTAGCAACTTTCCCAAGTACTAGCTTGGAAACTGGGATAGTAACATGAGGGATCAGACCACAGAGTCTCAACCCTTTCGTTCCTATCCACCACTCTACTGTGCAAACAGTGACCTCACTATACTGTGAGGGATGTGATTCAAAATCAATAGGCCCAGGTGTTCTCTGGCTTTAATAAAATTGACACTCACTCTAGTCCTTCTGAAGGACTCTAGGCTTAAGGAAATTATGATGTGTTTCTTATGCAAGGAGCACCTGGGTTTTTCAAAACGAATTTCTAGAAGACAAGCAGTGAAATCAGCTATATACACATATAGTTTTTTCTTCTTAAGTGTAGGCAGAGATGTTCACCATGAATATAGACACCACAATTAATACATTTTTTTTGCATTCAAAACCAGAAACAAACAAAAAAGATTAAACCAAGTGGCAGAGATAGTAGACAGTGATATGCATAAGTTCATCCCTATTGTGTAAAGTCCAGATTTCAGAAGTGTTTGTGACCAAAAACCAGCAAGAGAGTGACAAAACAGGAAAGCAAACATATTCAGAAAAGAATCACTTGTAAGCAGCACTCAAAAGTATTAATCGACAAGTTCCATTGAGAAAGAGTAACCACAACAAGAACAAAGGTGTTGCTGTGTGGCATGGAAGAGAGATATTTTCTAAGTAGATGTTGGGTTGTATTGACCAAAAAATGGGAGAGTAACCTTCTGGAAAGGTAGCACAAAGAGAACACTCATGACATCAGAGCCCACCTGCCACCTCAGTGCAAAGATTTGCTGAGTTCACCTGCTGCATCAGACTCTCATACTTTACCAATATTTACCACCTCTTGTTTCTTCACTATGAATGCATCCAACCCCATTCAACATGAGGAAAGGAGCCTGGCATTACACCAGAGTACCATGGAAATCATTGCAGTGGAGTTTATGAGAATAGTCTTTCAGTCAAGAGACAGGGAAGCTCTTCTCCTTGGGGAAGGAAAGAATGCATTACCATGGGAGAGAGGCAGTCCTTCACTGCTCTTGCCACTCTCACCACAGGAGGTCAAAGTGTTACAGAGGCTGTTATGATGAGCAAAGACTGTGGTATTGTTCCCCAGGAAAAGAATTAATGAGGCTAGGGAGATGAAAGATGGAGAGAAGAGCCAGCAAAACTACGCTCCTATGAATAGGATATTATACCCGGTAAGAAGAAGGATAGTATCTGAGGAGACAGAACTTCCACTGATTGCCCAATGCTGACTGTACCTTCTGCTGAGCATTTGGTGAGACCAGGTTTTGATGTGATTTCCTGCCTTGCATGTGACTCTTGATAGTATCTATAAACAGGAATGGGTCTATAAACAGGAACTGATAAGAAAAAGGTCACAGGCAACCACTTCCAAAGAGAAGTTTGAAACTCTTGGCAAAATTTAATGAACCCTAGGCCATCTCTACTGTAAAAGAACTACCACTCAACCAAGAACATTAGACTGGAATAGAGAATAGAATATGACATAGGATGAAATAGGAAAATAGAATGTTCCAAAAACAGGTTTCACATAATTATGCTGACTTTGTGTTGCTTACAAGTAAATTACTTACAAACAAAAGGTGAGGAAAAGGATGTGAGATATTCTTATACACAAAGTAGCATATTTTACTCACATATTATGAGTCTTTAAAAGCTCATGAAAAATATGGATTACAAAAAAAAAAAAAACATCTATGCATGGACTTTAAAACTTTTGCACCAAAATAAAATTTATACTTTAATTCCATTTTCCCAGAAACTGTTTGAAGTCCCATTGTGTTTGTGTGTGTGTGTATATTTATGTGTGTGCCTATATGTATACATATGTCAACTTTCCAGTGGCCTGAGAATGAGTGTGAACACCAGGTGGTGTTAGGCAAATATTTGCTATGGCTTCCTCTGCATGGCTGAGATTCACAAAAGTGCTATTTCTTAAAACATTTCTTTCATGACCTTTCTTTTGGATGTTCATGAATGGTGCCTGGATACCATTATAATTCCGGAGTTTGTGAGAACAAACTAAACATTTCCAAAATGCATTTGGCAAGAGGCCCTGTTGGAATGACACAGCAGAATTTTCTTTATTCATTTCACCGCCCAGAATCTGACAAGGAGTTTATCTTTGTGTTCTTTGTCTTTCCATTTCCTTTTAAAATTCAGCATTTCTGTACCCTAGGTACTGTGAGTACTTCCTCGAACATTAACGGGGAAGCTTAGTATTAGGAAGAATTTGATAAATTGGAGAAATCTGTGATACTGCGGATGCAAACTAAGCCAACAAATGGGAGAAGGATCAATTTATAGAAGGGAGTACGTAGCACTTACAACCTTAAACCATTATTCAAAATGATCCTAAAGTATTTCCCAGATACAATTGTGATATCCCCAGGATTATAGAGCAAACACAGATGAGTTAAAGTGCTCATAAAATTATTTTCTATTTGTTCCCAATGCTAGTTCTCTCTGCTGGAAATTGTCTCCTGTCCTTTGTCCCCCAACCCTGTCTCTAACTTTCACTTGGATTACAAAATGCCTGTGCTCTAAGATTCTAGGCCTAGATTTCTGACAAGAACTGCAAAAGGGAAGTTAGCCTGCCAGTACTTGCCACCCACTTGGCACCAAGATAGATTTAGGATTAGTGTGAGGAGTTACAAATCTCTTGAATGTCAAAGACACACCCAACATGACTCTAAAAGAACCACTTTGAAGTAATGAACTACTCTTACCTGAAATAAAATTTATATATAAATAAAATTTATATATATATATATAATGGTCTATGAAAAATTTCTCTAGAGAAGAGACAAGTTTTATATATGCTTTTTAGGTCTGTATTTAATGTAGATTACAACTTCAAAACTAGAATTTACCTTAAAAGTATAACCTCATTTCTGTCTTGGCAGAGTTATTTTATGCCATGCATCAGTTATTTTCCAAAGGTGATTATTAAAGTATTGTCAAGGTAGGGTTTCAAGCCCCTCATTTTAGAGATATTGATACTGATGTATAGATAATGAAGCATCTGGCCCAAGTTGCCAGGATTCTTTGGGTTCAGTGTTTTTACTCTTCTGCTTCTTCATATTTATTAAAAAAATGTATATATCAGTTTAAGTATTTTTTTTTTTTGAAATTAGAAGCACCAGGAAAAATGGCATAGTGTCAATGAAGTTCAGAAAAATGATAATTGACACCAGACTCTAATGGATACAAAGGTTCTGGGAAGTCTCCACACAGCGTGCATGTGTTCTATGTTCTCTGTAAGAGAATTGTAGAATATAAAAAGAAAGAATGGCTGGAAGGATAAGCACTGCACTGACCTATAGCCTTTTGTTGCCTATTTTTACTTCATTGTCAGAAACACCTCGTATACCAACAGGAATTCCTGGGTTTATTAGATAATACAGACACTGCGCCCAAAAGCAGAAATACGGTTTCCGAGATTCTATGTAAATTTTAGATGACTCATGTGTGACTTTGTTTTTAGGGATTTTTGCCTTAGGGCATCTGTGCTTTCACTACAGAGAGAGAGAGAGAGAGGGAGAGAGAGAGAGATACAGTGAGAGTGAGAGGGAAAGTGAGAAATCACCTTCTGGGGGGGATGGCCATGCTGCAATCCTTTGTCCATTCGCCTTCTGGATCTTGGGCATGCATGCACACATACCCTGTGTGATTTTCAACCTGCTGGGTCCAGGACTCAAACTCTTGTCAGCCATGTGGGAGTCTAACAACATAACCACTGTGTCATTTCCTTGCCCCAACTCATGCATGTTTAATCAACATTAACTGTTTGAAATTCTGTAACTATTAGTATTAGGTAGGTTATTCTAAAAACTTTCTGTATAACAGGAAAAAATAATCATGACTGTTAACTTCTGGATCTAAGGCTTTTTATAATTTATATTTTAGCAATTTATAAATAAAAAATAAGAATAGATAGTTGAAGACATTATAATAAACTTTAACACTTTAAGCATAATAAACCTAAAATCATATTTTTTACTTTCATGATACATATTTTTTACTTTTAGTGACACATATACATAAAATGGGAATATCCTCTAAATGCAATTGACTACTCATGAACTATCATGAAATCTGGGACATATGTGTCTTATAAATATTGATATAAAATATATCTCTGGGGGCTAATAGGTTGCATGGTGCTTAAGGTGCTGGACTCCCAAAGGCTGAACATGGTTCGAGTCCTGGACCTGGTGCCTTGCTTTCTCACTTTCCTTCTCTCTCTCTCTGGTGAGTGCACAAGCCCTATAACACATTAAAACAATAATAAGTAAAATTAAATAAATTCTTTAAAACTATATATATGATAGATTTTTGCTTATCTTAGAATTGTTCATCTTATGTTTGCATCATCAAAATGCAGTATTTGAGGGAACCAGCAGTTAGCGTAATGGCTATGTCGCTGGACTCCCACGTAGTCGACTGCGGTTCGCGTCCCAGACTCGGTGGCTTAAAACTCACGCTGGGCGCGTGTGCGTGCGTGCCCAAGATCCCAAGGGGAGAATAGAGGAGAAGGGATTGTGGCCTGACCATCCTCCCTGGGGGGTGATTTCTCGCTTTCTGTCTCTATGTCTCTGTCTGTCTGGCAAGCGCACGCGCCCTATAGCGAAAAACCTCTCCCCCCCCCCAAAAAAAAGTGCAGTATTTGAAATATTTTTTGGAACCTTTGATGGTTCATGATTTGGTTGAATAGAAAATGGCAATACTGCAAAACATTTTAAAAAATAATAGTCACCAATTAGAGTGATTAGTCCAAGTTACATTACTACATCACCTGTTTCCTTCCTTTTACCTTTGATACACACCTGCTGTTAGATTAGCTCACATGGTATTCATATCAGTACATTTTTGTGTATAAAAATTATTAGAGTTGAAAGAATACTAGCACATGTTCTTTTAGAAAAATAGGATGGTCAGGTTTTTGTCAAAATATATGAATATTTACATTCTGAAAGTCTTCCTGTTGAATAACTAACTGGATAAGAATGCCCTATATTCTTTTTATTCTTAGAACTAACATATTGGTTAGCCTTTGAGCCTTATGTTTGGGAAAACTAATCCAGGATATCATCACATGAAAGCTCAGTTTGAGATGAAATTTATGTCATCAGTTTCTCCATCATCAGAATCTTAAATGCCACTGTATCATTATATTCATCTTTGATTTAACTATTTTGAAATATTCTCCTCTGTCAATTTAAATTTCTTTGTCTCTATGTGGAGAAAATGAAAAATTCTGACTATAAAGATATTGTCTCCTGGGACCAGCAGTTGGTGTAATGTCTATGCCTTTGGACTTCCATGTAGTAGACCACAGTTCGAGCCCCAGACCTAGTGGTTTAAACTCATGCTGGGCGCATGTGTGTGTGTGTGTGTGTGCCCAAGATCCTGAGAGGAGAATGGAGGAGAAGGGATTGCGGCATGGCCATCCCCCCGGGGGGTGATTTCACGCTATCTGTCTCTCTGTCTCTTTCTTTCTGGCAAGCACACATGCCCTATAGCAAAAAAATACTCTCCAAAAAAGAGATGTAGACTCCTATAATACTTTAATACCTTCCTAAAGGATGAAATAATACAACCAATACAGTTAAAAACTGGATAATTATACAGTAGTAAATTCATTTCATCATCCTTATTATAGACTTACTGCATCATCTTTTAAGGCCAGTTATCCAATAGGACTATAATAAAAGCCACTTATATAATTTTAATTTTTTTGTAGGTGGATAAATAATAAAAAGGAACAGATAAAATTAAATACAGCAATAGATCTTAATCCAAAATATTATCTTTTTAATGTGTAATCAACATAAGAGTTACCAAGTAGCTTTTCCAAAATATACCATAAATTGTTGTTGCATATAGTTACCCCACAGTTATTGAACTCTAAAACTTACTCTTCCCATCTGGCTGAATTTTATATCTGTTAATCGAATAATCAAAAAATACTCAAAAGAGAAATAACACTGACAAAAATTGAGAGATTATATGAAGGACTAATCATTTTAACAGCTGTTCAATTTTCAATTCTTCTATTGGCACCACTGTGTATATCATTCCATTTTAGGGACCTATTACTTAGATTTCAAGCAGTTTTGGACTATTTTTTTTTCCTTTAGAGAGATTTTTGCTATAGGGTACATGTACTCACTGGAGAGGAAGAGACAGAGAGACAGAAAGTGAGAAATCAACCCCCAGGGGTATGGCTGTGCTGCAATCCCTCCTTCTCAATTCTCCTCTTGGGATTTTGGGCATGCAGGCACACAGTGCGAGTTTGAAGCTGCAGGTCCAGGACTTGAACCGTGGATGACTATGTGGAAGTACAGCAATGTAACCATTACACCATCTGCTGGTCCCTGGACTATCATTTTTTCAAGTTTATTTCTTCCATGAGAAAGAGAGCACCCCAACAGGGTCTTGATGCCACAATTCACCCCCAGCTTCCTCTATTCCAAGCTCATGAGTACACGAGTACTCAGCATTTTCAGGGAGGTCTCTGGACACAGACCTGGAACCTTCCCATGTGGATCAGCCTCAGAGACCATCATTTTTAATGATGCCACAGTCTGACACAGACTCTTTTGCTACCCCTAATTTAAGCTTACTGGTCTTCCCTATATGAATATCTATCTTCATAATCTGATTACATCCATAAATAGGAAAACAGGTTGATATATTTAAATATTGTATATTGAAAATGTTATTCTGTGAAGTTCTTGATGAATCTAAGACATTCTACAGGGGTTTTCACAAAGTACATGGATAATGCATATTATGAAATAGTTATACATGGATTTCAATTTTTTTGCCTCAAAATATACTCTTACTTTAATTCCACTTTTCCATGCATTTTTAAGTCCTCTTGTATTGTTTTCATGCCATCAAATATTCACCCATAAAAAAATGACCTTTCTCATTATTTTTAATAAAAGTCATTAAATGATTTGAATAGATAGTATTCTATTGACCAAGTTGATGTACATAATTGAAAGATGATTTTTAACTCTGAATTTAAAAGCGACCATGATCCACTCAAAGCCCACCATCTGCAATGTGCTTCCACATACAACCAGAGTGATGCCCTCAGTTTGAGTGATAGTCATCGCTTCAGCACCATCGGAAGGTCAGTAAGTTGGGCAAAAAGAGCATCTGCACTCCAGTGCTTGTTCTGAAGCAAACCCCTTCTGACAACAAAGAAAGTATTAGACCTGTATCTTGTACGAAATCAGACTAACTTCCTGGCCTGTCCTATTTCCTATTTCATAAATTGACTAAAATAAGAAAAGAATGATTATGTGTTTAGATGAAAAACATCAATAGTTGAATGTTTGAATCTCTCTAATGTTTCTGTCAGTATTTCTTCAACTATTCCTTTGAGTCTTGTTTTGCTTTTTGATGTTTGTTTTTGCTTTAAGATGCATGCACTTGGGAACCAGCAGTTAGCGTAATGGCTATGTCACTGGACTCCCACGTAGTTGACCGCGGTTCGCGTCCCGGACCCGGTGGTTTAAAACTCACGCCGGGCGCGTGCCCAAGATCCCGAGAGGAGAATGGAGGAGAAGGGATTGCGGCATGACCATCCCCCCTGGGGGGTGATTTCTCGCTTTCTGTCTCTATGTCTCTCTCTGTCTGCCTGGTGAGCGCACACACCCTATAGTGAAAACCTCTCAAAAAAAAAAAAAAAAAAAAAAAGAGAGGATGCATGCACTTGTCAGACAGAGGGACAGAGACAGAGAGAGAGAGAGAGAGAGAGAGCATGTTCCATCGAAGGGGGAATGGCCACATCACAATCCCTTCTACTCTGCTCTCTTCGCGGGACTTTGGGCACACATGTATATATGTCTGGCATGATTTTTAAGTCACTGGGTAAAGGAGTCAAACCATGCAACCTAGAGCTATGTGGGAGCCAGAGCCCCAACCTCCACTCCACCTGCTGGCTCTATATCCTTTTTAAAAATTTTTTTTTAAAAAATGTCTTTCATGAGTGCGTGTGAGACAGAGAGGCATGGAGAGAAAAGGAGGGAGGGGGAGAGAGAAAGAGTCCCTTCAACAGAGTCTCCATACTGTGATCTCTCCCTGTTTCAGCCAGCTCAGATTATGGGCATAGGCTTGTGCTCAGCGTGCTCAGAGGTCTCAGGGCTCCAACTGGAGACATTTCCCATGTGGGTCCAGTTGTGCCATTTCTGTGCCACCTCCTGACCTCTTTGTCAATGGTATTTAAAGAAGCCAAATGATGGATGGACACCCCTCCCCCCCCACACACACACAACTACAATTTCTCAATGCATTTTTATTTTTATTTTTATTTTATTGCATGTCCTGGCAAACATAAGTGGCCTGCAGATTTGCCTATGGCTCAACAAAGCCCATAACAATTACCGAAAGACAAGCAACTGAATCTTAAAAAAAAAAAAAAAAAAAAAAAAAAAAAAAAAAAAAAAAGTATTACATCTATAAGAAAGAATCTTCTGAAAACATTAATAAAGTATATAAAACTTTTGACATTTGCTTAATTTTTGTATAATTATAAAAATAATTAAAAAACACATATTCCTTTAACATTCAACATCCTGCATACTGTATTTTAAGGGACTATCAAGAAAAAACAAAAAAGGTAAATGGACTTAATGAAGAAAATTCTGCTCTCCACTTTTATTCATAACTGCCTCAAGCAAACATGTCTATCTTCAGCTAACTGCATTGCGCCCAGGCCACAGAACCCCATTAAGCCCACTCCTAATTGTCTATCCTTAATATTCTTTCACCCCTTATCCTGTTTACTCATATGCTCCAGGAGTGTAAGTTGCCACTAGGATGTGACCAGTAATTGTGCCTAGCTTTGGCTAATGCCAAAACCGTGAGATACAGTACAGGAATTTCTGAGTCCCTAGTGCCACCTGAATAGTGCTGAAACAGTTCAGAAGTCCTAGGTTTATCCAAACCCTAAGGACAGCAGAGGAAGCTGTTTGTCCTCTTAACATTGCCAAGGCACAGCATACATTGCTTCCCCTTCCTGGGTTCACAAAGCTGTGTGCTTGTTCTAGAAATTAACAGTGCTTACTACCATTTAAGCACAATAAGACTTTGAAATCAAGGACTCACTTTCTTTAACATACAAAATTAAAAATAATAATAATAAAAAAGGCAACTTCCCCATCTTATAATTCTGGCATTATTTCTTATTTGAAATTGTAGTCTTACTAAATGGTATTCTCATGAAAATATAAAAACAATTTAAAAAAAAAAGTTTCCACTGTGGTTTTGGAAAACCCACTATCCCAAGAAGAAAACAAAATAATCAAAATACAAAGTATGCAATTTCAAACATGAAATATATATATACACTTTTCTGAGGAGATTCGTACACTACACGTAGGGCCGCACTAGCCCCTTTGCACTTTAACATAACATTGGAAGCTTGTGTGCAAGGACAGTCCGTTACCAGAACGCATGGGAAAGTTTCAGAGCTCATTAGCATATATACAAAGTACTTTATGTTGAAAAAAAAAAAAAAAGAATGTTAGAAAGTATGTTTCAGAAAGCTCTAGGGGGAATGTCGTCATTTACATGTTTTCCCCAAATTTGAAAACAACTCTTTCTGTGTCTTAAGCAACAGCTTTCTAGGAAAGTCTTGTCCCTTGGTCAGTGGAGACATTTTCCCATCTATACGCGGTCCTGAAGATGGACGGGAGATCGTGTCCTCAAAATTACTTTACGACAAACTGAAACTCGGACTGTTAGAAAAGAAAAAATGATTCCTGATGCCACAGGAACACTGATCTCCTAATGTTCTATTTTCCAAATCTCTATATCTATTTTAAACCTTGAAGCGAGAAAGGTAAAAAGCCTCTACATGCAGCATTTTATAGAATAGTAAAGTCTTTAAAAGAAACACTTATCAAATAATAATATCCATGCTCTGAAAGATCTTTCAACAACTTCAATTCATGGTACATTGACATCTCTTGCCGTTTAGTAGATACTCAGTATTTCTGAACATCTCCTGTGTTTCCTAAATATTTTTAATAGGCATTGCAAGGTAGAACATATTAATTTTAACTGAATCAACCTGAATTCTAACAAGAATAGTAAATACATATTTGAGCTAGCCTGTCTAGTAGTTAAATTTATTTTAAGGTTTCTGTAATGGCAGCAAATGTGTTCTCAATAAGTACTAAGAGATAAGTATATCTGGTATTAAATCGGAGTGGCTTACTGATATACCCAGATACATGATATGTTTTGAACTGACCACCTTGGATGTTTTATGAATTCTAGATGTGGCCCACATTCAAGAGAGGTTATGTCCTTTCCTTTTGTGTGTGATAATATGAACATGAACCTTTTCTTGGAACCGGACTAACTCCAGAGTGAACCAGCATCACGAGAAGAGATGTTAGTGACAAACACACCGACAGAGAACTGTGTACATATGTACATCTCGCCCACAGAATAAATGATGATAAACATAACTGGATCTATTCAACAGTCTGATGTGGGATGTGTTTGGCATCCAAGGCACCAAAAGGACCTACACATGATTGTCATTTACATATACCGTCAAGCTCTAGGTAACTCTCACCATACATGATACCCCTAGACAGAAGGGGTGGGGTGAGCCATCTATAACAAATAATTAAAAGAGTCAATAAGTGCAATTCAATTTCCTTTCCTTTAAATTACAATTAAACAATACTGAATGCCCCCACCCAAATATATATATATATATATTGTGTATTTATATATTTATATATGTGTGTATATATATATATATATATGTGTGTGTGTGTGTATATATATATATATATAGTCTTAGACTATAAGGGCACAGATGCTTTATAAAAGTCTATGAGAAATCTCTGCAGCTTAAGGAGACACCCACTGCTTTTTTACTTATATATATATTTTTTGCTATCTTCTCCCTAGCCATGAAAACTTCAGACTGGCAAGCAATAGTGTTGGAGGCTTAAAGTCAGAGTCAGAATCAGATGCTGGGTCAAATGTTAGGTAAGAGGCCGCCTCTTACTTCTCCTTCCTTAAGAAGTCAGACTGAGAAAAGGAAGGGGAGCAACTAGGGAGACTGCTTTGGAGCTCAAGCCAGAAAGCTTTGCAGCAGGGTAGGCAGGCGGGAGGTGGGCAGAGGGGAGGCAGAGCCTGCATGGTGGGGCTCACTCCCCTTCCTCTTTGATGCGCTGCTGTTTGTTGCGACGAGCATCCATGTCAAAGTTGAAGTCGTTCCACTCATCACGGGGTGGGAAGGAGATGGTCTGGCGGAGTGTGAACCGCACAGCGTCAATAACACGCTCCCCCCGGGTCTCGCTGGAGCCCACGCTGACTGTAGAGGCACCACTTGGGGTTCGCAGAAGATGAGGAGGTGAGGAGAATTCATGGAGCTGCCGGTGGTCCAGAATGCCCTTCCAGATGGCATGTCGAAATTGCTCCGGGATTTTTAGACTTGCCAAATCCTGTACAATAGGAAAGAGAACCAAGGAGAATTAGAGCCAAGAGACAAATGACACCGATTTCTTATTACTTTATCATTCCCCAGTGATCCAGATGAAGTGATCTGAATTAATTGATCCTAAATGGAATAATAAAATGAGCTCTTCGTTAGTCTTTAGCATGAAGACCCCACAGGCACAACCTTTAAGGTGTCATCTCTGCTTGTGGATAACACTTCACTTAATCTCTGTTGGCCTCAGTTTCTTCCCTGGTAAAATTGGCAGAGTTAGAGGCCAAAAATCTCAAACAAAAACATAAGATACTTTCTGTCTCTTTAATCCACTTGGCTTTAGTCACTATAAGAAAGGAATTAATGGGATGCCGCCACCACTAGGGCGAGGAGATAAGAAAAGAATACGAGCAAGGATTGGCACATCCTACATGCCAGGCAGTGAGCTGGCTGTACTCATGATCTCATTTACTGCTCAGGTTGGTGGTAGCTATTATTACACCCATTTCATAGATAAGAAAACCGAAAGTCAGAGAACTTGACCAATCTCGAGTCATACAACTAAACTGGGTGAGTACATTGGGCGCTCAGGATACAATCCAAGCCAAAAACCTCCTTAATGGCCAGAAAGTTTCTCGGCAGTTGAGTAAATCAGGGTATCAAAATGCATTGTAATTGCATGCATGTTCTGTGAATGCGGCAAGAAGGCATGACAAATGGGGTGGTGGCCTCTCATATTCACCTGCACTAACTCTTCAGTTGCTCATTTCAGTCAGAGCTCCCAGTTTGCTATGGAGCAGCACAGCACAGAGGAAGCATGTACTTAGAGTCAGAGAACAATGGCCGAGGTCCTTTATTCTGTTGTTGCCTGGCTATAGACCTTTAGCAACTGACAAAATGGCCCACAACTGTGTGCCATTTGGGTCGCTATATATTTAGGACTCCTAAATAAATTATCTATGCAAGTATAAAGCATGAAATGCATTATATAAATGTTGGCCATTTATATTGTTGTATTATTAATGTACCTTTCATCTTACAGAGGATACTAATAAAATTAGTATGCTTAAATTTAATCACTTTCCTCTTCCTGGAAGAGATGACCAGTAACTTACACTAGTGCTGGAGATAAGCTGAGATAGAGATGTTTACTTCCAGAAATGAGCAGAAAAGGCTGAGGTGAGTATGAGAAAACTATATTGCTTCCCAACATTTCCCAGTTTGAAAAATCGCACTATGGTGTCAAATTTTCCCCATGGTGTGAGTTTTCAGGCCATGAAAGATACTCTAATTTCCTATAATAGCAAAATATATTATAAAATGATAATTCACAAACAGATAAGTGAGTTTAGCTCTCTCTGTTTCTTGGACTCTTTATACTTCTGAGACTCTCAATCAGTCCAAAGCTTTTGCAAACTAGGCTCCCTTAATCTTCATGACTCTGGATAGATGTTAACTGATGACTTACAGGTGAGGACATTGTGACCCAGCGGATAGCACAAGATCTGGTCAGCGCCAGTTGAGAGGAGCTTATAGAGGATATCTGCAGATCCTAAAAGCCAAGGGAACATCCCGACACGCTCCCCAGTGAAGACAAGTGAGCAAGTGGAAAGTATGAGCTTAAAAACACAGGTAAGGGTCCAATTGCTGGTTATATGATGTAGGACTCCACTATGAGAGGCTCCCTCAAACTTAGGACAACTCTATTCTCTTCAGTGGATAGAAGTGATCATAAAATCATATAACTCCTGTCAGAACTTACTCTTCAAGCTTTATTTATAGTTTTCACTTACAATGAGTTCCTCCAGGGAACATCAGCCAGGGTGACATAGGGGGTGGAAGGGGAACACAGCATACACTTGTCACCACAGGGCTGGGCATTCTCATGTTGAAGGGGCAACTCTAGTATTCGGTGCTCAAGGAGGGAAAAGAGAGGTCCCAGCTAAGAGGCAGCAGCAGATGCAGAGACTATGCGCGTCCAACCACCCAAAGTGCCTTCTGGAAGCTTTAAGAGAGGATAGTGAACCCCAAAGAGAGCAGCAGGAAGAGCAGCCTGGAAAATTAGATTGCTGTTAACTAGAGCAACACTAGCTCCCATGTGAGCCACGATTCAAGAAGTAGAGTATCAAGCAAGAAAAAGACCCCTCCACCCAGCTTGTTTTGAAAGACAAATCAAAGAAAATCAAAGCCAGAAATGAGTGATTTTGAAGCAACAGTATTAACTGAGGCCTAAAGAGACAAAATGATACTCCAGGTTCTCACTGCTATCAATAAGCCTGGCTGAGACTTGAACCCATGGCCAGAGATAATTCTCGACAATCAGAAATGACTGGGCCTGATTCTGATAGAGTCAAAGGTAAGTGAAGGAATGTATACTTGTAATTGGGAAGAACAGCCAGACCTCCTTAATTTCCCACTGTAAGGAGAGGCAAAAAGGATAGTTACTAGCTATAGACTGGAAGCTTACACTCTTGGGTTCTATTTTTGGTTCTATCATAAACTCATCAAGCCAAATGACTATTTTGTTATCTCTCCATGTTTTTAAATGAGAATATCACCACCAACTTCCTGTCATTCTCTCTGGGGACTTACATAGATTAATGAGAACATCCAAAAATTTATCTGAACTCTTTAGAGATTATGAATTTCTTGGTAGTGGAAATTGTATTTTCTTTCTTCTACACTGCATATTACATGGGTGTAACAGACAGTTGTTGACTGATCAAACAAGTTGAGGAAGAGTGATTGCTAAGCTCCTAATATGTAGAGATTGAGGTCTGGGAGTCTCTCTAACATGGTTATGGGTCCCATCAAAGTTGAGTTTTGGGGACATGACAAAAGCAAATTTTATAACTAGTGAGGGTTGCACTACATGGCAGGTGTCACCAGACGAAGAAATAAAACTCAAGAGAAAAGTCTAACAGTTACTTACATCCATGGAGTAATGCTCAATCTGATAGATGGTGGTCAGCCCTTGGGTCGTGAAATAGTCCAGACATGATGAACAGCCCAACCTTGCTAAGAAACTGCAGAGGGAGGAGGGAAGAGGAAGGATGAAACAGAAAAAGAAAGTTCACCCCGACTGCATTGGCGAGATAAAGGAAAACCCAACATCTTGCCCTTGATTGTTGTGCATTAGAAGAGACTCGGAGCAGATAAAATATATGTGGACCTTGGACTAGAGGTTTGGAAATTATTAGTGACTTGATCTTTAGGTCTATAGAAATTAAAATGAACTAGAGGGATTCCAGCAGATCAACAATTTTCAAATGGTGATCTGTGGAATTCTAGGGCTTTGTGCAACTTAGGAGCTATTGCACGGGGTGAAAGGAAAGAGTCCAGGGGTTAGATCCTCAGCCCTCTTTCCTGCTGGTTCTTCTCTGCAAAAAGAGCATCTCTATTTCAATTAATTTGTATTTGGTGTTTCTGAGAAACACCAAAACACTTCTTGGTAGTGGTTAAAAAGAAAGGTGTAGGCCACTGCTCTGCTAAGTCATTGCTGCTTTTAATTCATGCCCTCCCCACATTGCCACTCTGTAATTGACCCTGCATGGGGAGCAGCATGAATCATTCCAGGAGCCAAATGAAGGAACCATTGTGCACAGGAAGCAGACAGGAGATGTGCATGAGGCATGAGATTTGGGAACCTACTCTTGACTCTGTGGAGAACATAACTTTGAGGCTTCCTGCATTTCTTTCTTCTACCTATCTGAGCTCTCCTGACCTAGAGTGTACCTATTTCCCATGTGCAGAGCAGTACAGATCATCAGGTTAATGACCATCCCTGTCATTTTTGCTAACAATATTTTTTTAATGCACTTCCAACTCCAAAATAATGGTCCATGGTGGCTGAGAGCTATGAGGCCTCGAGAACAGGAAAGGGAGCAAGATAGCAAGCTTACTGCCCTTTTGGAAAACCCAGCCCTGAGCACCAATTCGAGGGGCACAACTGAGACTGTAAATTGGGATGGAGGAGGAGGGGAGTAAGTGAAGACGGAGAAAACAGGCATGAAAACTGTATGCCTATAAACACACGTTTTCACTTTATCCCACGCTGATTATAGTGGTTGCTTTGATTAAACGATGCTGACCACTCCAAAAATCAGATAAAGCAGTCTGAACTTCACCCATAGAGCTGCTTTCTTTCTTTCCTACTGTTGTACGAACTTTGACAACTTCCACCCTCCACCACTCAGAGGCGCTTAGGATGGCCCCCAGAAGCATATACTTGGACTCACCTGACAATGCTGCAATCTGTGGGGTACGGAGGTGGAGGGGTGCAGTGGGAGGTGGGTGGCAGGGAAAGTGAGGGAGGAAGGGCCTGGGTGGGGCTGAGTCCGTTCACGTCTCCAGCCATTGGCATGTGTGTGCCCATCATAGGAACTGAACAGAAACAGGAGGAAAAGAGAAGGTTACTGCTGTCTTCAGGAATCAGTATCCCAGTGGTCCATCTTGCCTGGTTCAACAACATCAGGGGCCTAAACTGTCAGCCTGCCTTTTCGGTTTTATCTATCTCTCCAGCCCTTTCTGTGTCTGCATCTAGTCAGAGGTCAAACTAATTACTCACTTCTTGACCTTTGTACTTTCTCCTAGGACAATCTCTTTCCACCTCTTTTACTCCCGATTCTGTGTCCAGTTGCTCCTTGCTCCTAATGTTAATATAAAGAGACTTCAGAAAGTGTGTGCAAAAGTGGATTTCGGGTTTATTTTTCTGTAAAAATGTTAAAATCCACAGATAGTTTTTTTAATACACATTCTCCACGAACTTTTTGGAAACCCCTGCGTAGTCCTCTTTGTATTTGCCTTTATGGATGGTGTTTATCTCTCCCTTACTAATCTCATCAAGCCTGGAGATTAGCTCTTACACATGTGTAGACCCACATCTCTTGCTGCAATGCCTGGCCCAGAGTAGATGCTCAGTACACTTCGCTGAAGAGCACAAATGACAAGCCTGTGAGTGAGAGCCACCTTCGTGTGGGAACAGAGGACCTGCAGCAACAGTTGTAGGCAACCACATGCCTGGTAACACCATTGAAGTTCTAACTCTTACGGTCCATTTCAGGAGTGGATGCTGAGACACCACCAATACTGACTGAAATGATATGAAACCATAATTTGCTAACATTCTGATAGGGAAGAAAAGCTTGGTACCTGTAATATTTATGAAACCACTTTTGCCTCTGAGTCAAAGAAAGAGCAAAAAAAAAAAAAATGTATCTATGAGAAAACAAATGTGATTTGCTTCCACTTGAGTGAGCAGCAGTGTGTCAAAGGGGGAAGGCCTCCATCACTAACAAGCCAACTAACGACCATCACACCTGAGTACACCAAAGAAAAACTGTGAAGTGTAAAAAGAAGAATGAGGCAAATTTTGAGCTGCAGAAACATGAGGCATCATCACAACTACTATTTGGTCATCCCAAGAAACAAGATGAAGACTAAGAAATCACTGAAAGAAAGCAAAGTGAAAAATGAATGGTTCCTATTATTTTTACTGTCAAATAGCAGACCTGTAAGAAGTTAGGTTTTGTGCCTTTAGATGCACTGAACACGAGTGAGAGAGCAGTCTGGCTGTAAAATAATTATCTAAAATAATTATCGCCAAACTAGGCAACCAAACCGCACAGACCTCTCTCCCCATTAAAATAGGAACATCTGCCACCAGACCACAGAAGATCACATTCCTAGCTTCCCTAAATGTCTTTAAGAAAACCCAGTCTTTGGGCCAGCAGGTGGCATGGTGGTTAAGTGTGCTGGACTCCTGCAATGGCTGACCATGGTTCAAGTCCCAGACCTGGTGACTTGCTTTCCCACTTTCCTTCTTTCTCTCACTCTGTCCCTCTCTGGTCAAATTATAAGTAAGTAAGTACATAAGTAAGTAAGTACATAAGTAAGTAAGTACATAAGTAAGTAAGTAAAGTTAAATAAAATAGTTCTTAAAAAGAAAACTCAGTCTTTACAAGGCAGTACTAAAATGCAAGTTTAAAGACTTGTTCAAAATAATTAGGGATTTAAAAAATAAACAGATTGAGGGTAACTTTGTTTACAGGAAAGGGATTATATAAAACCTATGTGAACTGAGTCTTCTGCATACCTGAGGATATTATACATCCTTCTCTATTTTTACCATCCCTTTTTTTTTCTTTCAGGTTGGTGCATCCACTTTGCTATATTTAGCTCTAGTGGACAAGATGGCTACATTTATAGCAAAGCTATCTGCCAGTCATCCATGTGGGGGCCCAATATTCACACTGCCATTTACATTTACATTTAGCTGGTAGGAGGAATCTGTGTGTGGATAATAAAAGGCAGACACTTTGGGGATAGAGCAGATGACTTGGGGAGGCTAAGACTGTAGGGACACAGTCTCAAAAATTTGTGAATGTGCAGAGCTATAATTATATAGATTAAAAATGATTACATAGCTGATTTTGCAATAGAGTCCAGACTACAAACTATTTCTCTGGATTTTAAGTCTACCACACCAAACTGTTTCCCACATGTCAGATCCATTTCCTTTCGAGGATCTCAAAGGTTGCAGGAGATGGGTCTCTGTGTAGACTGGTAAGGAGTGGATTGCTGTTCTTCCCCACCCCCAACAGGGATTCTTACCTCTATTGAGGTAATAGCCTTCTCTATCTCTACTTAGTGTTTCCTAATGAACCTTACACCTCCAGAGAGGCTTGCTGTGAGAAACCTATGTCATCCAACTTCTGTTTGATTTGTTCCACCGAGCTTCTCGCTTCACTTGGGAACAAACCCTTCTTCTCCTAGCCCAGAAGAGTCCTCTCCTGACCCTAGCCCTGTCCATCCTCCGGCTGCAGCCAATGGGAGGTGCTCTTACTGTTGGCTCCCATGCCATCCGGAATGGTGGTGGGAGTGAGGGCGTTGCGCTGCTGAGGGTTGATGAGCTGGCTCACGGAAGGCAGCTTGTTCATGCTGGTCATTTTGTTCAGAGGCGGGGAGCTGTTTCCGTAGGAAGACTGAGACTGCATCGAGGTCCTAGGAACACAAACAGGGGAACAATAGTGAGCATGGGACACTGCAGAGTGGGGTCTGGTCACTTCCAACAGGTCTCACATTAAAAAATGGTTTTGAACTGTTTAACTGCCAAATATTCCTCCAGGATTGGCACTGGGAATTTAATTGTGTTTCCTTCTACCTCAGAATGTTTTCTAACTAGAAAGGTATTACACAAGCTATCACCAAATCATATTCCTCCTGGATGTGCAGACTACAAAGTTTAATATCCACCTCACAGAGGAAAGACACTGAATTGTACCCTGTATGTGCCTTTCTTGTTGCCTCCATTCCCACCCCCTTCCTAGCCTTTCAACTCAAGGAATTTTGAAAACCAGTAAAAGGGAAAAGAACTAAACAAAGACCCAAAATAAAACCTGGAGATGCTAAGCTCGGGTTGCCACTCAGGGTCCCAACCTGGAGGTGTGCGTTCTCAGGTGAGATGCACACGAGCCATGAAAAACTCTGTGGAATTTCAACAACCCTTCCATGCCGGAGAACCCTGGAGTCCAAACAACTGTTGTGTTGACTTTCCTGGGATAAAAGGAAAAATAAAACCTAAAAAGACCTCTCCCTGCCTCTCCCATTCCCCCAAACCAGATGAGGGTACAGAAATAGCGCATCGAAAGCACTGCTGGAGCTATTACTAGTGTCCACACTAGGAAAATAAGACTACAGCTAAAAGCTCTGAACTTTTCCTAGACCCTTATTATAGCAAATGCCTTCTTCTAAATCCTTTTACAACTTCTTTCTTTGTGATTGTTATTTTTGACCATTTTATGAGTTCACTTGTTATTTTTTATCATAAGCCCCTTAATTTGAGGAAGGTCAGTCAGAAACCACAGATAAGCGAAAAGGGAATATGGATTTTGGAATCAATCAAAACATCTGGGTCATCTTCTAGATCTGACACGAACTAATTGACTTACAATGATACGCAAATATTTTGAGTCTCATTTTCTTAATATGTAGAAGAGACATTATACTCACTCTGAAGAGCTGCTATGCAGATCATATGAAATCTAAGAGCCTTGGATATTGTCAAAAAACATTGGTTCCTTTCATTCTTCCCCTGCAGCCCCAGGTGTTTAATTCTCTAGTGTTTGGTCAAGGCGATGGAAGGAACTAGTTTTAGAATTAATTTATAGGAAGGATTAGACAGAGGTGACACACATTCTTAATTGAACAAATCCAGAAATTTGAGTAAGCAGAAGAATGGAGAAACAGAGTCTGAACAGGTCAGAAATTCTGAGTATATTCCCTTCAATGTAAAATTGGATTTTAAGGGGCCAGCAGATGGTAAAGTGGTCAAGGCAGTGGATTTCCACATAGCTGAGCACAATTCAAGTTGCAGAACTGGCAGCTTGAAAATCATGCCTGAGTGTGTGTGTTCAGAATCTCAGGATAGTGATGGAGAAGGGGTTGGGTGCAGCCATAACCCCCCAGAGGGCGATTGCTCACTTCCCCTCTCTCTGTTTTTCTCTTGCAAGCACATATTCCCTATGGCAAAACAGAAGTGAATTTTAGAGCATCAAGGACAGAGATCAGGGCTGCTTACTCAGTTTCTAATGTCTGAAACAGAAGGACCATTCTGACATTCTGATGTTCTCTATGCACTGGGAAAAGGATGCAAGACCAAGAAATCCACGGCCAGTTCAAAAGTCTTGAAGATCTACCATATATATGGTATACACTGAGATTATATATATACACACACACATATTATGTATATATGTACATATGTATATATGTGTGTATGTGCGATATATATATGTATACACACACACACACACACACACACACACACACACACATTTTTCCCCTGCAAATATAAGGTCCCAGTCTTTGAGTAAGCAGTCCTAAAGATTCCTGGGGAAACTGAAGAGAAGGAAAGGTGTTCAAGGACAAGATGGCCTGAGCCATTCTGGTTCTCCTACCTGGCTTCCCATCCCACCACCCTTATCAAAACCCAAAGTGAGAGCACAACTCTCCTGAGGACCGACGACAAGGTGTACGCAAGAGGTTGTTTTCTCCAGAGGCTTCCTAGGTTTTCTCTGACTTCAGAGTAACAGAAATGTCAAAAACTGTATCTTATATATTTCTAGTTTTGAGGGGAAATCCTGGTAAAGCAAAGTTCCAGTTCTCTACTCTAAAAACATAAGCTTCTCTTAATGCATTACTAAGAATAAAATTCAGAATCGCAGAGCGAGAAATGGTTTTAAATGATACAGGATTAGAAATCTGATTTCTTGATTCCAGCTCACAACTATCTACGCAGTAGAGTGTCAAAATTCTTGAGAGGACACAAATTCCAAGTCATCCACGTAGGGTGAACATCAGCGTTTCTGAGAAGGTCCAGCTACCATGGTGGAAGTGGGAGGGCACCACTGTGCAGTGGCTGGGTCTACACGGGAGGGGGCTCATTTCTCAGCTACAGTGGAGTAAGCCAGGCATGGAGCTGTGCATCTCTGTCTAGGAGGCTGGGGCAGGAGGATTGTGCAATATGACAAGACTGTCAAAAATCCTTGTCTCTCTCTCTCCTCCCTTCTTGTTTTGCACTCTGTCTTTTGCATTTAAGAGAAAAAATTTCTGAGAATTTGTGAAGTGTTTTTTTCTACCTTGTAGGAGATGCTTAGAATTCTATTGGATTTCCTCTGTTGGCTTAAATCTTGCATTGTTAAGTAAAAAACAACCCTCTAGTAGAATTTGGTGATACTTCAGGCTAAATCTATTTTACCAAACTATTTTTAGAATGTAGAATTTGAGAGCAGAAGGGACATAGAGGGAAAGCGGAACACCTGATATGAGTAAGGCCACAAGACAGGAGATGCAGAACATCAGAAAATTAATTGTATATCTTCTCTCTTTTTTTTCTTTTTTTTTTTTAGAGTTTTTTGCTATAGGGCACATGCCAGAAAGACAGAGAGACAGAAAGTGAGAAATCACCCAGCAGGGGGGCTGGCCACGCCGCAATCCCTTCTCCTCCGTTCTCCTCTCGGGATCTTGGGCACGCACGCACACATGCCCGGTGTGAGTTTAAGTCACTGGGTCCGGAACGCGAACCGCGGTCGACTACGTGGGAGTCCAGCGACATAGCCATTATGCCAACTGCTGGTCCCAAATTGTATATCTTCTCAATGTTGCCCAGAATTGCCCTACCTGTGTCTTTTCTTTCTACCTAGGTAATGCTGCTTCTGAAGACAAAGGACACAATTTATTCTCAAGACAGGTCAGTCATAATTTTTTAGTATTTTCTGTCACTTTAAAATATGTGTATTATATAAAAGTCAATGAAAACTTAATAAAAATAGGCTGAAAGGAGGAAAAAAAAACTTCTGAATGAAAAAGCACATGTTAAAAACCTAAACGTACTTTCCTATTCTTTAAGGAATCTGTGGATCAAAGTTATTAGACCAACCCAAAAGACTTTGCAAATGTAATAAGAGCACCTGATTTTACTAATATACTTTTACCACAAACGTAAAGACCTTTCGTCTTCAGCATTTTTCTAGACTACAGATTAATTATTTTTAGGTAGACCAACTTCTTATGAAGTATTTAACTGCAGTTACTTAAAACTCAGGACATATTGTAACAACGACAACAAAAGTTGGACAATAGGTTCCACTACAGATTTTTGCCTGAATATTTGTTAATGCGTATGTCATCGAAGCCTATTTCATTTAATAAATTTGGATTTCATTTCAATTCATTTTAGGAGGGCTGACTCCATGGCACAGTGATAATCTGCTGTTAGGAGAAGCCAGATCCCAATAGTGCCCATGGGTTGAATGCCGTTTGTCATCCCCAAATATGTCCGACACTCATATAAGTGACAGAATTCTGATGGGCTGGAGGACAAAGGAAGGAGGTCCCACATAGGGCTCCTTTCTCCCCCTCCTCTATGACGGATAAATACATTTAATAAAATACATTCATTGTAGTAAATTTGGTAACTTGAGATAACACCTTAAAAATTGCTCGGAGATGTCAATAAGTGATACGATAGGGTCTGGCTCCCCATGACAAAAATATACACAGCCCTATATTTTTTTAAAGTTAGTTAGGCATTGAAATTACTTTTGAAGACTGATTATTTTAATGCAGAGTATCTTAAATAAAAACACCATATACTGACAGTCTATAGACAGGACCAAAGTGTCTGTTCTATTATTCTTGTTCTTTAGACCCACACATGGTACTTCAAGAACTTACATAAAAAATATTCTAGCATTTGAGGGAAACAAAAGGAAGAGTGAAACAAAAAACTGTGAGATACACCAAGATGCAAAAGTTTATTGAAAATTAAAATCACACATCCATAAAGCAATAGCCTCAATAACAAGAAATCGCTGTGGTGACACAGAATAAAGAGTTGTTGATCTGCTCTGGAAAGATGGGGAAAGGAGGAGACTTTTAATGTCATTATGCTGCTTTTTAAATATGTTTTTAAAATGGAAAGAAACAGAGATTTTTAAATTCTGAGTAAATGTAAAAAGAAAGTCATCTATGATTTCTATCTTTAATTTCTAGGCCAGGAGTAGTGACTTGAACCTGTGTCTTCCTTGACATTACTTAATTGAAACAGAAGACTCCTGGATGAACGCATTTGCACAGAATCAGTAGTACATTGGCTTACTGGGAAGTAGGACCAAGAGCCAGGAGCTCCAATTAAACAAACTAATCATAGATTTGGTGAAAGGCCTCTGAACTCTTGGGCATTGAATAATGGTAAATAAATCTCTGGGGGGTAGTTCCATCTTATTAAAAAAAAAAAACACAGTATGATTACCTGACTTGGGGTCTAAATGACGTTTTTGGGGATAGGTCTCCAGAGTTTCATGTCCCAGGCAGATTGTAACATTCACTTGCTGACAAATGGTGGAGCGGTTAGATCAGACCCAACATTAAGGTGTTTCTTTGTCTATATATCTGGGTAGAGGATACTAATAATGCAAGTTCTCAAAAAGAAGGAAAAACACCCCTGTCCCCTGAAAGTGGCTACTTATGATCACTGTCACCTCTCTGTCCAGCAGTATACTTGACACCTTAGTTTGTTACTACCTGCAATACTACTGCATGACCAGCATTAAAAAGATCTGACTGAGTCTCTCAGTCACCTACCATTCATTTATGCACAGACAATAATATGTTTTTAAAATTTTCTTAAAAAGACATTTTAAGTTTGAGACCTGCTCAAAAGCTTCCATATGATTTTAGAAACACCACAGAAGGTAACAGAAAAAGGTTCCTACGAACATCTTAATGCCCCTTTCCCCTAATTCCCCCCCTCCCCGGAAATAACAAAAAGCTCACAGACAAACACAGTGGTTCCTAACTGGCCGATGGCAGATCTAAGAATACAAAATCTGCAAAGAACATCTCTTCTTGAAAAGTTTTGAGTCCCTTCAAAAGATTCTCTCATTAGTGGCCGTGTGCCTTTGAGCAGTTGGGTCTCTGAGCCAAAGTATTTGCAAGTCCTGTTTATGAGAGCTGGTTAAACACACACATATGCACACATACACACATGGAAACACAATAAATACACATTTCAAATACAGAGATGGGGGCTCTATGGGTACACTGATCGGTTTGAGGGGTTGGAATGTCTAAAGAAGACGTCAGATTGTTTCGGAGTTTCTCTCCGGGGCTCCACAAGGTCATTCCTGAAGCAGGCTGAAAAGAGACTGCAGAGAGGAACCAGAGAAAAGAAAAGATGAAGGCTTAGGACTTCATATATTCAAAGTGATTGAATACAGAAACACATTCCTTGTACCTTCATGATCATAGTAGGGTATAGGCAGAATAGGATGCCTGAAAAGCTATTTTTGTTTTTTCTCTTTTGTCTTTTAAGATGACACAGATACTTCTTTTTCTTTTCTTTTTCTTTTTTTTGGAGAGGTTTTTGCTATAGGGCGCGTGCGCTCGCCAGACAGACAGAGAGAGACAAAGAGATAGAAAGCGAGAAATCACCCCCCAGGGGGGATGGCCACGCCGCAATCACTTCCCCTCCATTCTCCTCTTGGGATCTTGGGCACGCGCGCACACGCGCCCGGCGTGAGTTTAAGCCACCGGGTCCGGGACTCGAACCGCGGTCGACTACGTGGGAGTCCAGCGACATAGCCATTACGCTAACTGCTGGTCCCGATACTTTTTTTTCTTAAGATTTTTATGAAAAAATAAGGCAGAAGTAGTTTACCAGAAGTACACATTAGAATCACCTGTGGACCTTAGGAAAAAAAATGTATTTTCCCAGATCCCTTTGGAGACCAGGCTGGGACACAAGCATACAAATTTTTAACAAGTCTCCCAAGGTGATTCAGTTGAGGATGGCTGAGAAGGCTGGTCAAGATGCTTAGCATATAGTTTACTGAACTCTCTTAATTGAAAAAGGGAACATGGCGATGAGAATAAATTTCCATCTTCTGTAAAATGTCATCTCTCCAATTATTACAGCTCATTACTGTTCTTGTCTAGTCTAACCATGAAGTATGAAGAAATATGATCTTATCACGCTGGGGGCTGTGTCATCACGAATTTGCAAAGAACAATTAATGAGCATTTTCTGTGTGCCCAGATTGAGATGGATAAATACCTTAATCCATTCAGTCAGTCACAAACTTGGCCTATGAATGCAGATATCATAAAAGCAACTTCTGCACAATCAAGAAATCAATTATGCCACCAGGGTGCCAGGAACAAACCCTTTCATTTTGCTAAAGGTTGTGCAACCCCGTCAACTGGGAATTGTTTCCCAGACTCTTTTTGAATCACATTTGGTTATTCCTCACAAAGGAACAAAGTCGTTTTTACTTGGTTAGTGCTGGGATGTACTAACCCCATCTTACCACCAAGAATTGGTATTATCTTAAAAGAACATGAGGGAATATAAATTAGCAGGGAAGTGATTTACTGCCTAGAGAATAAGAGCTTAGACTCTTAGTTTGAGTGTTAATGTCTGGGGCTTCTCTTGAAGCAAGGACTCGCATGAGAGAGCTTGCAGAAACCAAGCGAGTGTTCTAGCTATGATAAGAATACATGGGTCATGGGGATTCAAATTTGGGGACCTATTAATAGAACAGAGACCAGCTCTGCAATGAGATGCATGAATTTAGGGGGGAAAGGACTTAATCTAGCTAAGGTTAATTAGTCTTGGAGTTTTTATTTCCCTACCAATTCAGTGCTAATAAATCTCTTCCCTATAAACTTCATAATATTACTGTAAAGCGACACTGTGTAAACTGCAAAAACTTAGACAGTTCCCTGATAACTACAAGTTTGAACCAAATGAAATTACCAATCTTATCTGTTTTTTTTTTCTTTTTCTTTTCTTTTTTTTTTTTGTTAAATCTCTAAGACTGAGAATTTCAAACAAGTAATCTGGAAATATAGAGGACTTTCACATCATATTTAGAAATATAGTGTAAATAACTTCTATCAGTTTGAAAATGTGAGTCTTCTGTTCTCTCTTACACTGATAATCCTGGAAAAATTGATCAGTTTATTTAGATGCACGAATATGAAAAAAAAAATGAACATTCTTGAAGCTAATCATAGACAAATGAGCTTAAAAACAGAGACTTTAAGCTGTAACACCGGGAATAAATTACAACTAAGTGGTAACAGACAGAATGGGAATAGATGCTTCTTTAGTTTTATTGCAACTTTCTTAAATCATAAAATAGACCGAAACACTGCAAAGAATGCTGTGACCTAAATCTGATTGTGGTCTTAGCTTTATTATGAACTAGCTATGAAATCACAGGTGAACTTCCCTGGGCCTCAGTTTTCCCAGCTGTAGTGAGAGGGGCTAGGACTAAGGTTTTGAATAACCTGTTCTGCCTCAATATTCTCTGACTTGTAGTACTAATAAACCACAATTGCTGGGAAGCCATAACTGGGAAGGAAACACTAAAGGTACCTCAGGATGTCTCCGAGTTATATTAAAAGTTAAATGAAATGTATCCATAGAAACTCAAAAATAATTTTCCAGAGGAAATCAAGAATTTGATCAAGCAAAGTTTCAGCAAAGTGATCTTGGTCTGAAATCAGGATGGAAGCCAAGAGTAAGGATAAACTACAGAACGTTGTCTCAGCCAACCATGAGGATGTAACGCCATGTTTCTTAATGCTGAAGCCATGTGGAAAGGTCCCAGGTTTGCATCCCAAGATCTCCCTGTACAGACTGGATGCATGTCTGTGATCACGGCTGCCTGAGGCAGGGGGTGGATCTCAGCATGAAGAGTTTGTTGGGAGAGCTGTATTTCTCTCTCTCTTTCTCTGTCTCGAAGTAAATAGATAAAGAAAAAGAAGTGGTAGTTGTCTAAAGCACAGAAGTCAAAAGTAAATACGCCTCAAGTAGCTTCTGCAAAACTGTTTTAAGAGTTAATGTCCCTTGAAAAAAAGGAAGATGAGGAATCTAGTGTAAAGACTGGATCCAGTCATTCTTCTATTAGATCCTGACCTCTACAATTATAATTGCTTATGTGTATATCAATGGGGCAAATCAACTAAAATCATGTTTAAAGCATGTAGAGCCTACTTATATATGTAATAATTTGTTTCATAGCAACTCAATATAAAATCTGTTTCCCGTGAAGTCTATGATCATGAAGGTAACTGTGAAGGAATTTTTTTTTAAAAAAAGGAAAACCATGCACAATTGAAAAGCGAGCAAAGAGAAAACACATAGTGGGAAACTTACAGAAGTAATTAAACGGAAAATATTTTACTGCCACCTTGTAAAATGTATATTTCCTTTCTGCTAATTTTCTCTCTACTATAAAGAAAAGTACAAAATTGATTTTTTTACCAGCATAAAATTGGTACTATGTTCTTGGAAAGGAAATCACAGGCTATTACAGGCATTTTTCCAAGTTGATTTATTCTTTACAGATGATTGCCAAAGACTGAGATTTCCATGTTTCTTTGTCTAGTCATTCATGCACTTTCTTAGAGGTATGACTTAAAATAAAAGAGCTAAAAAACTCAGCTGAAGAATACAACAACTGGAGAATTCATACAGATGCATCTTAATTATTAGAAAACCATATAAATATATGATGTTACAAAGGCATAATTAAACCAAATGCCTATATTTAACAAAGATTTCATTTTGCAGCTTGTTAGACTTCCATGCACAATTTACCACAGCTGTGAGTTACCAAATCAAAAACATGCATGATATTTTTAAAATGAACACACAAAGGATGATGAAGCTACTAATTGCTCAGTATTGATCTGTGGACACACATGCAAAAAAGTAAAAATATATCCTTGGGATCTTTGGGGTTTTTTAAAAGAACATAATTTTATAATGCATTTTCTTCTCTGATGAAATAGATTGTTTAATGAAACATGGATAAGACAAAAGTTCCCTTTAGGGCAATGTAAGCCAGTCAGACAATAAGGGCCTGATAACTCTACACACAGGACACGGGGCTCGGTATTTCCACGTACCCGTGTGTACAAGCACGAATGCCACATGCCCCTGGCTGATTCACGTCAATTACCCTGGCTTACAAAGTCTCTAAAACAGTCACACTAAACTCCTTTCTTTCTTGTATGATCTATAGAAGCTCTTTAAAAATGTCTCGCTAACTTATATAATGTTGAGAATAATTTCCAGAGCTTTCTCAGCATTCAAAAAGTGTATTAGTTAGGAACTTGCCACTGAATTGTAAACTATAGAAAGGGAGGAGCACGTCTTCTCTTCTCTCCCCTTAATGCTTTCACGTGGCAGACCTTCGGTAAGAATTTGTAACATGAATCATGTCAGCTATCAGCCTTATCTGATGATGGAGTTGTGTGATGAACCATATTTATGTCAGGAGGAGCATGGCCTACTTTCTTAGACAAGAGATCTCTGTTAAGGGTTGCTGTCATCTTGTTAGACAGTGAAATGCCACTTTAAAAATAATGTTAGGATTTCCTAAAGCTGTTTAATACTTCTCTACAATAGAATATATAGAGAGAGAGCGCTTCAAAAAGTTTGTAGAAAATGGAATTAAAGTGTGAGTTTTTAGTTATTGGTATTTTTGTTTGTTTTTTTTTTGCTATAGCACAAACTTATTTTGGGGGAAAAAAGTAATTTGAAATTCAGGCATAGTTTCTCCATGATATACACTTTCCATTAACTTTTTGAAGGCCCCCAAATACACTTTTAGCAGTTTATAAACTCATCACATATAATCTGAGGCTACACAGTCCACAGTGTACTGGACTAGTCTTGGAAACCACATAGATAACCATGGGTTTGGATCTCTGACATGGCCTGAAAATATGCTGGGTGCATGGGCAGGCAGGTGCCCAAGTTGCTGAAAGGCTGGAACGCTGGGGAAGGAGGGTCACGGTGTGAAAAGACACTGGAAGAGAGTTTCTCTCTTTCTCAACACTTTCTTTCTCTCTCTGTTGTGTGTATTCATGTGCTCTCTAATCATAAAAAAAAAATAATTTTTTTAGAGTCTTTTTGTGATAGGGTGCACTTGCAGAGAGACAGAGAGAGGCAGAGAGATAAAAAGCAAGCGATCACTCCCCCCAGAGGGGATGGCCAAGTCATGATTTCTTCTCCTCCATTCTCCTCTAGGGATTTTGGGCATGCATGCACATGCCCCCGGCATGAATTTAAGCCTCAAGGTCCAGGACTCAAATCACGGTTGACTATGTAGGAGTCCAGAGATGTAATCATTACACCATCTGCTGGTCCCCAAAATAAATTAATTTTAAAAATTAAAAAATAAAATCTGAGCCTCAAGAAGCAATGAAAAAAAGAGCCACTTATTTATCTTCAAGAGGGATTGGAAAATTACAGTGAATGCACCAAATGGCCCATAAGCTAAAAATACTTTTTTACTAAGGTGGGAAAATCAAAAGGAGAATAATATTTCATGACATGTGAAAATTATATAAAATTCAAATTTCAGGGTTCATAGATATAATTTTATAGTAACAGCTAATCTCATTGTGTTATGTATTATCTGTGGCTGCTTTTGTGGCACAAATTAAGAAACTATATGGATTAGAAAGACTCAAATATTTGCTCCTGGTACTTTACAGGAAAATGTTTGCCAAGCCCTATGCAGATGGTCGTACCATTTCCTATTAACTAGAAAAAAGACAGGAAATCGTATAGCAGAGCAACTAGTACAGCATGACATGTTGCTGTGTAATTCTTTCCAACTTTTCCAGAGTGAACTAGAGGCAATGTGGGAGCCTCTCTTAATACCATGACACATATTTTGGGGAAGGCACTTACCCCTTCTAGCTCTGTAAATGATGTTACAGGTCTCTATTTCTATGATCCCTGTCATATGATTTTTATAAGAACTAAACAGGCTTTGTACTTGAATATATAAACATTTATTCCCATTTGCTATCCTGAAGAATCCTTATGCTTAATCATGAAAATTCTGTCTGCAACCCTGAGTTCTAATCCTCCTTTGGAATCTGTGTCCTCAAGGAATCAGCCGATTAAACATTTTGCTCAGCTTTAATATAAAACCGTGTAAGTATAATTTGCAAAAAGCTCATGATAAAAGTAAAGGGTGAGATTGCTTCCAGCCAAAGTACCAAGTAGCTTAAGGTATTTTGATGAACTAGCTTACTTCTTTCCTATCCCTCTGCTGCCAGCCCTACCCTGGAGCCAATAGGTACTCAGAGGACGCCTCCTAACTATCAGAGGTGCATGCCAGCCTCCTCAACTGCAGTCACATTGGTCAAACAAGGGGAATGAGTCTTCTTTATTACACTTTCCATAGCTATCTCCCAGCAGCAGTTAATTAAATATCAAAAAATTACCATTATTAATTGTTCATTTGCATTTCTATTGACTCAGGCAATATAGTTTTTGGCTACATTTCTTTTCACCTGAAGAGTGAAATGCAATGTGGGAATTATTCCAGTGGGCCCAAATGTACATTTGACATTTATGTACAGAGACTCTGCCAATGATTTCAATACATATGCAATATCTTAATTGAGATAACAAGTGATTATTCTTAACTACACAAAGGTAAATATAAACAGAGTCCTGATTGGTCGACTTCTCATACTTTCATAAGAGCTATTCTAGTTAGTCATAAAACAATTAACCCAAGAGTCAAGGTGAAACTTAACATAGAAATGACTTGTATGTATATGCTAGTATGGCCGCAAAGTCTTGCACAATTTATGAAAAAATGTATTGCTGGAAGATGATCTAGAGTAGGGATGCTGACACATGCTTATATGATGCTTTATCCTGCACCTGTTTTCCCGATGAGTAGGCACTAACTACCAGAATCCTACTCAACACAGCACTCAGACAAATTCCTCTATAGCAAAACCTATTTTCTATCTGTCTACAGTGGTATTCCCAAAAGTGGATGGATTGCATCCCCAGACATGGACAAGAAAATTCATTTGGACAAGGAAAAGATTCCGTTTTTAAATGTATATATTATTATAGTCATAGAATAGAATGTAGCCTCAAAATTATTTTCTGATAGATATGTATGGATCAGAGAAATGGAGCTGGAAAGAACTGAACCCGGATAGCATGAATCCCTTTGTAATTCACCAGAAGTGGTTTGGATGTGATTTTAGGACATAGGTAGAATTCCACAAAGGAAAGATTACAGTAAGATGCGTGTAAGGCGGGAACTGAAAAAGGGGTGCAACAGCAGCTCACTGGAACCTCTTTGGACCTGCTGTCTCCACCAACGACCAGTCGCCCACACAAACTATCAACCTGGTCATGCCTCCTAAAACACCACGCGGACAGACTCACTGTTTCTGAAGTAAGTGCTGGTGCTGCTGTTGCTGCTGCTGCCTGTAGGTTTCGATGGTGTGCTGCGGGAGGTACTGCATGAGTTCCAGGGACTCTTTGATCTTCAACAGCATCTCGTAAGTCTCACGGCCTCTCACCTGTGTGAGTGAGCAGAACAGAAATGGGGAAAAGGAGAAGCTGTAGAAATGTTAAAAGTACAGTCACTCTTCATTATTTGTTGATTTCACACCTGCAAATCTGCCTACTTGCAAATATTTATTTGAAACAGGGAAATCAACAGTCTTGGCACCCTTGTGGTCACTCAGACATGTGCAGGGTTATGAAACTTCGAGTTACCTGTGCGAATTCCCGGCTGAGGCTGAACAAAGAAATGCTCTGCATTCTTGCTTCAGCTTTCATGCTGTAAACAAGTGTCCTTTTCTAGGTCTATCTAGCATCATACTTTTTTGCATTTTTTTTTGTGCTTCCTGTTAGTGATTTTGTTGTTTAAAATGGCTCCTGGGTATGATGCTGAAGTACCATGTAGCATTTCTAAGTGCAAGAAGGACAAGCTATGCCTTATGGAGAGAATACTTTTAAGCTTCATTCAGGCCTAGGTTACACCACCACTGGTCTTGAGGTCAAAGTTAATGAGCCAACAGTACGTTTAAATCAAGTTTTTGAAAGAGAATCATTCAGGGGAACCAGCAGTTAGCGTAATGGCTATGTCGCTGGACTCCCACGTAGTCGACCGCGGTTCGCGTCTCGGACCCGGTGTGCGTGTGTGCCCAAGATCCCGAGAGGAGAATGGAGGAGAAGGGATTGCGGCGTGACCATCCCCCCTGGGGGGTGATTTCTCGCTTTCTGTCTCTATGTCTCTCTCTGTCTGTCTGGCGAGCGCACGCGCCCTATAGCAAAAACCTCTCAAAAAAAAAAAAAAAAAAAAAAAGAGAATCATTCAGGTATGTATGGATCTGTTGGTGAAATGTGATCATAAGGTCATAGGAACCCACTCTTATATTTCCCCTAGGATCAATGATTTAGTAGTCACTAATACACTAGTTTATTTTTGTTTTTTTTCAGCAAGTGTGTAAAATGAACTACCACAAAAACATTAACATCACTTCTAACTATCTCTGAATAAACAACAGTTTCTAGCTAGGATAAAATGTATTTTCTCTCTTTAAGAGAATCTCATAAAAGGTTTAAAAAGCACAGGAGGGCCAGGACTAGGGTGAGGCAAGGGAGAGAGTGAATGCCTGTTTAACTTATCCACCCTAAGCACTTTACCTGCCTCACCCTAGTCTCCACCCTGAGTATAAGAGACAGATTTTGTTAGACTTCAGAAAAGAAGGAAAGGTTGTCTTTGTCTTTTGTTGAGTCGACGCCTACTCGTCGTCCCAGGCAGGGACCTCTTCTCTCAGAAGCATTTCCTTACTCTCTCTCATCTCTATCACAGGTACTTCGCTGTGCTCCCACAGCTCCATGCCTGCCTCTACTGCCGTACTCCTTTCCTCATCGTAACTATCTGTGTCCTCAGTAGAAAGCTAGCTATTTGAACGTAAAGAGTGGTGTCCTAACAAGCTCTGGAGTTGCAGGGTCTAGCACATTTGCCACTCAACAAAAACCAACTAATACCAACTAGAATTTCACCTGCACATATGCTTCACTTTGGTTCATTCTTCACTTAAGAAGTCACTCATTACAAGATATCTCCCCTTGACGAGGACAGATTTAAAATGATCTTTTCAAGGAGCTCCTCTCTTATCAGCTGTAAGCACACTATGTGTTTTGGAGTATTCAGTAAATCAAGGTAATGTTTTACTTAGAGGTCACAAGCCGTATTTCCACATGAGGTTGAACAAAGAGATACTCTGCATTCTTGCTTCAGTTCTCATGCTGTAAATAAGTGTCCTTTTCTAGGTCTATCTAATGTCAGATTTTTTCCTAAGAAACAAGACACTGAGACTCAAGTAACTCATTTGATTGGTCCACCAATAGTCTCTTTGGCAGAGCTTGAAGAAGGTGGGGAAAGACATGGCACACCCAGACCTGTTGAGTTGCTTTACCTTCAATCCCAGGGCAGTAGCTCACAGATCTCTTGGGCCCGCTTTTTATCTTTTGTCAGTTTAGATGGCATCACGGTCTCTATTGGTCACCAAACCTTACTGCCTCTCTTGATGGCAAAGACCTAACCTTATAAGAATTCAATGAACTGCAAACATAGACTAATAAAGTGACCTCATTAGTGACCTCAGGAGGGCAATTACTTAATACCTGGCCCAGCTTTCTGGCCATTCACTAATAACTGAGGATTCTGCCTTGCTTAACTTTCTTTATAGCATTCCCTAAAATAGGTCACATTCAATTCTATATAATTGCTATATAAAAATTCCTTAGGAGGGGAGCTTTGTTTGGGTGAGTAGGTAAGGAACACAGTTCACACCAGTAAAACTGCAGAGGAAAAAGATAATTGCCTGACTTTTCAACAAAAAATTCTTTTTCTCACTAGCCCCTGATCACGAGAATCGACTAAATGTGTCCCACCAGCAATTCTTAGGTTGAAATCATAACTGCCAATATGATAGTATCAGGAAGTGGGCCTTTGGGAGGTGATCCATGTCATGGTGATGGAGCCCTCCTGAGTGAGATTAGTGCCCTTATAAAAGAGACCCTAGAGAGCTCTCTAACCCCTCTTTGTGCCATCTGAGGATATATGAAGACAATGGCTGTTTGCTACTTAGAAGAGGGCCCCTCACTAGAAGCTGGCCTGGCGGGCATCTTAATCTCAGACTTCCAGCCTCCAGAGTGGTGAGAATTACATTTATGTCATTTATAAATCTATGGTACTTAGTTGTAACAGTCCCAACTGACTGAGACACTGCCTTTTGGCTATAGATAGCTGAAAGATGACCATATAATGAAAGCTCATTCAAGAAGGGGTGAAATGAAGCAGCCATAAACACCCCAGGCCAACTCACTGGTAAGTACAACAGCTCATCATCTGGGGATCTTCGTTTCTTGATGGATGTCATCTGGATGCCATGTGTGTTCTGACGAAAAGCTGGTAAAGGAAAGACACAAGTATCATCCTGGGAACATTTCTGAAGCAAGAATGCTAATTATACATATTTCACAATTAAATAGTAATAATATTTAATAACACATATTAAACAGATAGGAGCACTAGCAACTCCTGTGAGGTTAGAGATGCTAGTCCTAAGAATCCATTTAATTGGAGATGATTGCTTCTACGTGAAGTGTCATCATAGCAATAACGAGTCTGGGGGGAGATGGGATGAATAAGTGAACAAAAGAAATTTGGGATGCTGGGAAATGGCTTTTGGCTTAAGTAATCCTGCAGGAAACCCGTGCCCTGCTAGTGTGAGTCTGTGAAGAGTTATTAATGGAAGGAGGAGGATCAGATTTTGCATTTTTGTTTTCAGAACCTTCACCTTCTAAGGAGGGAGCACGAGGTATAGAGGTTGCCTTGGCAACACTAAAATCGGGAATTAATGATTTACAAATTCCTAAGGTTTCCAAAATGATAAAACTGCAGCCAGGATCCAGGGTCTAGAGATGATTTTTCTACCAAAAATTCATTTTTTTTTTTAATTCTTTCTGAAAGTCATTAGTTTGTAGGTAACTGGTGTGCTCAAGGAAGAGTTTAGGAACCATGCTACCAGGAAGATGTGAGAGCAAAATTAGAATGGACTCATATAAACACACTCATATGTATAATGTTTCATCATTTTTATATGATTTTTGAGGAATGATTAGAGATTAAAAATAAGAGCTTAAAAGGAGAAACATATTCAACTGAACAGTTAGAAGTTGATGGTGATGTGAAACACCATATAATTTCCATTTATTCTGGGTACTGATAGGATGAAACCTTTTTCATAAAATAAGTCATACATAGTATGCGGGGCTTTGAAATACCTGCAGTGATATCAGGCCTATGGAAGTATCTTCTAAAATAAAATGCCTCCCCCCTCCCCGTTAGAAATGCATGTAGATAAGCATTTTCAGACTGTGTGACCTGGAGTTCTAGGACTCTAGAAATGCATCTCATAGCAAGGGATGGTTGGTAGATGATGGCGCTACAACCCACCCCAGTCCCCAGCCCCTTCAAATGGAGCAGCTCTGCTTTCATTTATTTTGCACTTTAGGTTCCTTGAAATATTTCATTTTCAAAAGGCTGCTTAAAAAAACAGACCATGAGGTAGTTGAAGCTCCAAGACTTTACATCCATGTTAAATCAAGACTCAGTGAAACCCAGTTCTGCACCCGCACCCAGGTGTGCTTTGTGACATACATCGTAAATCTCAGTGTTTCCAGAGACTAATCAATGGGCGGATGCTGCTCTAGCCTCCTGTGTGATAACAGAAAGATAACTGACACCAGGAGGCTAAGATACTGGTTCTCCAACTTCAGCGGGCATTAGGAACACCCGGCGCGGGCTTGCTAAGCATCAGTTGCTGGGCCTTACAAAGTTCCTGATAAAAGTCCAGAGCCTACGAATTTGCACTTCTACCCAGTTTTCAGAGGATGCTGATGTTACTGGCAGGGAAGTCCCTTCTGCCCCTGCACTAAGAACCCCTCACAACGACTGCTTGGAAAGCGGCAGTGCCCACCTGGAGTCCATTGCAGCACCTCCATCAACGCCCTGCTTACTCCCAGTGGCTTTGGGGCTGCACGTCATTAAAGCTCCCAGCTGTTATCGTGCAGCTTCTGCATTATCACCCATCCCCACCCTCGGGAGACACAGCCAACCCCACCCGTGGCTACTACATCTACTTACGGCGCTTCGTACCATCGCCGTTCTTTGAGCTGTCCGAAACCTGCTGCTTTCTGATGCTGTCTTCATCTGCCTTCCTGTCTCTTCCTGGGCAAGCACAGATCCGGGCCTCGAAACACCGTCGGCCCAGGACTTGCCCACTAAGAATTAGGGAAGATAAGAAGAAAAGGGTTAAATTCCAAAAAAATTTTTAAGAGAGATTTTTGCTATAGGACGCATGCACTTGCTGGAGAGACAGAGAAACAGAAAGCAAGAACTCACTCCCCAGGAGGGGATGCAATGCCACAAGCTCTTCTCCTCCCTTCTCCTCTTGAGATTTTGGGCACGCATGTGCGTGCACACACACACACACACACACACACACATGACCGGTGTGAGTTTCAAGCCATCAGGACGGGGACTCAAACCGTGATCTGCCATGCGGGAGTCCAGCAACGTAACCATTATGCCATCTGCTCGTCCCAAATTGGAAGAATTTTAAAGGTCCCTGAATTTGCCCCAGTTCTGTTTCCACTGCTGACCATCACTAGTAGCTCAGTCCCAGTGCTCTGAAGATGGACCCAAAAGCGCTTGGCAGAACACGAAAGTGCTTACATGCCACAAGCAATATTGTAAATCACATTCCATTTGTTCTGCAAAGAATCTCCAAGCCATGAACTGAACAGCTGCATTTAGCAACATATTTTGAAGGAAATTTGAGTTAAGCCAGTGAATGTCTCAGGATGAAATCCCCTTAGGCAGCCCAGACTTACTCAAAGAAACTGTGAAATGCCTGAGGGGCCATAGAAAACAAACACTGTCTAATCAGAAACAATTCCAGTCAAATGTCAGGAATTCAGGTATGAAGGGACTTGCACACCTTCCCAGCTCTTGTTTTCTCCATACCTTTATCCACCCTCTTCTGTCTCCACTTTCTTAGATCTTTCATGTAAGTGTTTGCAGCAAGGATTTAAAGCACAAAGGAAAAAAAAAAAATCAAGCGTAGCTCTCTGCTGCACATGCAAAGTTAACGATAAAGCAGATACTAATTCACACTGCCCTCTACCCATGAGTTTTTGTACAATGTCCGTTCTACATATGCCACTTACTCTCTGGTTTCCAGAGTAACGATGATTAAAATTGGGCGGCGGTTCATCCCTCCAACACAACTGCTGTTACACATGAAATTGTACAAGACTGTCGTGAATTCAGTGCCAACCTGAGCATAGGAGGAAAAAAAAAACACTGTGTTAACAACGATGGTTTGAACTGATCTTCCTTCTCAGGTCTCCCTTTGGTTTAAAGCACTCCACTGCCAATGAAGCGATACGTTTCCTTCCAGGGAGGTGAACTCTGAAGCCCACTGTAGATCCCTCTGCCTCGCCTACTGGGAAGCTTAATGTTCGCGACATGGAACACAGTACGTGAACTAGGTCTTAACAGGTCTTTGATATTTGCCCTTGTTCATTTGCAAGTTGATCCATATAACCCAATTCAAAGAGGCTAGACCACAGACAGCTGACCGGCTGTGGAACCCAGGGATACAGAAGGCTAACTGTCGGGGACTTGAGCGTCCAAAGGATTTCGGTATTTAGGGTGGATCCTGGAATTGGTCTTCTGTGGCTCGATTGATACTCACGACTGTACGTGAGAATCAGTAACAAGTAAGAGCTAAAAAAAAGAAAAAAAAAAAAAAACCTCTGCCAGAAAGAGCAGCAATGCTCCAAGGATCTGTGCCCTGTGTGCATAAACAGTACGACATAGACTTGTACACACTGCTTTATAAATAGCACTCTGGATCCCCAAAGGAGAATTTTAAAGGCTCTGAAGCAGAGCCGTGTTAACAGGTTCATTAAGTACATATTTAGAAGTTTTTAAGCAGAGGCACGTGGAGGAAAAGGAGAAAAGAAATACAAAAACGATGACATACTTGACTATATGGACCAAGACAGTAAAAGATGCTGGGAATACTCCTCCCTCCCACCAAACTAATGTTGCCTAAAGTCTTCCAGTCTGCATGTGTGTATATGCACGTACACACACACAGTATCATGTACATATGTGTGTGGGCACGTGTGTATACATAGTTTGTTTGCTTGCTTGCTTTGTTTTTTACCTGGGGTGGCTCATAAGGTACCAGCACGCTCTGTCGGCCTGTGATGGGGTCTTCCACATATTGGGCATGGCTGTTCCCTTCTACTCGAATCAAATGACTAGGAGGGGCAATCTGTCCTGCAGAAGAGAAGATGACAAAACGGTTAGTTCCTATGTCACACAGTAAAGAAAACTAAATGGAACTGCATGGACAGAATGTCTGTGAACTAAAGGAAACATCCATCCTTGAAAAGAAAAACCGATTCTGTTGCCAGATCTGTGATACATGAAGGTATTTCAACTTTTATGCAACAGAAAGGGGAAATACACGTCTATATTTAAAGGAACAGCCCCAAGTTGGGGACAAGAAAAGAGAAGCAAGTTTTATAAAGAACCTAGGTAAAGTTTACAAAATTGTGACATTTGGCGGAGCTCCAAAAACAAGATGCTGCATCAAGGACTGGGAGCCGTCAAGTTGTTCTTAACCTTTAGTCATTCTATAAAAACAGCTTGTCAAAAGTTTAAAAGTAGGGACCAGCGAATGGCATAATGGGTACATCACTGGACTCCCACATAGTTGACCGCAGTTCGAGTCCTGGACCTGATGCCTTAAAATTCATTCCAGGTGTGTGTGCATGTGTGCCCAAGATCCCAAGAGGAGAATGGAGGATGAGGATTACAGCATGGCCATCCGCCCTGGGGGGGTGATTTCTTGCTTTCTGTCTCTCTGTCTCTCTCTGTCTCTCCAGCGAGCTCACATGCCCTGTAGCAAAAATATCTCTAAAAAAAATAAGTTTGCAAGTAAGTGAATCAAGATATTCTCCATAGCATTATTTATTATGCTCAAAACTAAAAACAACAAAAAAAATTAGTACATCAAAAAATGAGAAAACAAAAAATAATATGTCATCTTAAGAGCACTCAGACAGTCAGGAAAACTGGTAATAGAGCCTATCTACATGGAATATTCCTTATGGTATGTTGTTAAGTGACATAGACACAAAGGTATGGACAGACTAAAATTAATCTGTAAAACAGTTGTTATGTCAAGTGAGAAATCTGACTTCGTATTCTCCTTTGAAATTTCTATAAATTCTCTTTCTACCTTCATTAATTTTTCTCTACATTCTAATATTCTATCTATTTATACATTCTTTTTTGTTTCTTTTATTATTATTCATACATTTAATCACTATACATCATTTAGATTGTAAGGAGACTTTACCCAGCACAATATACACCTCAGTCCAGCCCAGTTGTGAATACTATACACGTCCGCATCAACAGATAATAAATCATATCTGTGTCCCACAAATGTCTTATCTATTTTTTCCCCAAATTTCCTTTCCTACGCTCTTCCCCTCCCACACTCTTTCCACTTTGTCTCCACCTATTTATACATTCTATATATTCTATTAACATCTGCCAATCCTTAAATTATTAATATTTTCCTATAAAACATCCTAACTTCCAATTATTCTTGCATCCTTATGATTCTTTGATGATTCTCATGCTTGCTCCTGTTTTCCTTTCCACTTTTCTTTTTTTTTTTTTTTCTTTTTTTTGGAGAGGTTTTTGCTATAGGGCGCGTGCGCTCGCCAGGCAGACAGAGAGAGACAGAAAGTGAGAAATCACCCCCAGGGGGGATGACCACGCCGCAATCCCTTCTCCTCCATTCTCCTCTCGGGACCTTGGGCACACACGCACATGCGCCTGGCGTGAGTTTAAGCCACCGGGTCGACTATGTGGGGGAGTCCAGTGACATAGCCATTACACTAACTTCTGGTCCCTCCTTTCCACTTTTCAATATTCTTTCTTTTTTTAAAAAATTTATTTATTCATTCATTATTTTAATTTGACCAGAGTGAGACACACAGAGAGAGAGGGAAAGCGAGAAAGCAAGCCATCAGGCCTGGGACTTGAAGCGTGATCAGCCATGTGAGAGTGTCTAGTGCCTTAACCACCATGCCACCTGCTGGCCCCATCAGTATTTTTTATTTAGTCTCCCTCTATAGATCTATAGCACCAGTTCTAAGGGAACCCTTGAGAATAGTGACCCCTTCTGCAGAGTTGTTGGATCTGAGGCTCAGATGAGGTATGGCTTATCCATGAATACTGAGCTGTAAGGGGCCCTCAGGACACCTGCACCCTTGACTCTTGATTCTTCATTCTACTGTCCGCCTATCTCATATTCCAGATCTTCTACTTACTCCTCTAACATATTATTTGCATTCTTGTTTTTTCCTTCTTTCTCCCTTTCCACTTTTATTTTTTCATTATTTCATGCTCCTTGTATGCTCTCTTTTCACTCTTCCAGATCTCATTTAGCCTAGACTTAAAAATCTTTCTGGGCAGGGCACTAAAGCTAAGGCTGTCATAGCCTAATCCCAGCAGAATAACTATCATGTTGTTCTCCCTACAACCTCTCATTTAAAAAAGGCTAGGGGGAAAGAAGGGGAAGGAGCACTAGAGGTTAGAAAAACTCCAGGTCATCTAGCAATTACAACTAAAAAATGAAGTAATTCAACCATTGTGAAAGGTACAAGTTTATTTAGCATTATTCTTAGATACTCTTAACCCAAAGGCAGACTAAGCTATCATTAGATTGCAGAAGTCTTAACCAGTTAGGTAGAGCTCAAACAAAAATGCGTACAGGATCTCTACCCTCAAGGAGCTTAACTGAATAGCTATTGATTTAAATCTCCTTACCCTCATTGAATTCCCGGCTCAGCTCGTGGTTCGGGCATCGTTTCACCACCTCAGTGACATGCTCCGCTTTCTTGTAGACAGGCATGGCACGGATAACAGCACCCTGAGGAGGCGAAGTCATCACCTTGATCTGGATGGGGCACGTCTTTGCAATCTGGCAGTACAGTTTTTTCAGTTCTGTGGAATACTGCTTAGAGATGGGGTTGGTGGAGGAGAAAAGGAGAGAACCAACAGGAAATGCCATTACATTCCAAGTCAGAACAATGAAAATAGGTCTACTATTTATAGTCTTCATAGCTGCATGTTTCCCATTGGCTGCCACACGTGTGACATATGGTAATGTTATTACAGGAAGTTACATTCCTTAATCAAATTAGTCGTTTTAAATTTTAAATAGAATCCTAGGTTTACTAAAGGTCGTACATTTATCAAGACACATTATGCCATTATTTCCTTTATCTTCTCTTTAGGATGAAGAAACTGAGGATCTGAAAGGTTTAAATGATGGCTAGCATGAGAAGCTTCATAGAAACTGAGTGGGAAAATGAACTTGTCATATACAGCAAACCATAAAGAAAGCTTTCTGTTTAGCAGATTATAATTAATCCTGACCTCAAAATCCTTGAGGGAGACTCTTAAGAATTAGCGTTCATGGAGTTTTTTTAAAGATGGAGTATCTAGCAGAGTAAAGACATTTTACATGAGGTCAACATGCTAGAAAATGACAAAGAAAGAATTCCTCCAAAGACAGTACTTACCTGTTAACGTCATAGTGTAAGACAATGAACGAGAGGAGGCCAGTTGGTCCTAACCTCCCCTACCTGACTGGCCTAATGTAACATATAGCTGACCATGGAATCTAAAGGATCCAGCTGCAGATCTTTTCACTCACATATGGGTGAAACTCCCTTCTTACTCTTCCTTCTTCAGTGTGGTGATAATTGGTGGCAGAATTGGCAAAATAAGGTAGAGAAGGCATGCGATTTGGTATCAGATAGAAAAAAAAGGTCCTATTCTGTGTTGCTTCCTCTTCCCATCTCTGAATCAGAACAGAATGTCTGCATTCTATCCCTTACACTGTGTTAAACCTGATCACTCCCTACCCCCTTTCATTGGATCGATGCCCCATCACTCTATTCCTGCTCTGATGCTGAAGTGAAACCATCCAGGCTCTAGACTTGTCGAGCAAGAGTAGGCACCTAGTAGCTGTATACAAACACACACACACGGGTTACACTCACAAATCACAAGCTGGCAGCTGGAAGAGTCAGAGCAGCAAGAGGATTCATTATTGATATGTTCTATCCCAGCTCTCACTAAAGGCAAATATTCCACCAAAAAGCATATATCAAATCATTGCTTTAAGTCTTCCTTTTGAAATGAAGTATTTATTTATATAATATTTTTTTTCTTCCAAGTTTTTCAGTGTATAAAATGTTCAGGTAACAACTTTCCAATGTTAAAAGGGGATTGCAAAATAAGTCTGCCATGCCCACAGGCCAAGGATTAGACACAGCAGAAGGGTTTTATGTAGCTTGAAGAAACAGGAAATGTGCCAAAAATCAACCACAAAACTAAAATTTTTCTTGGGAAATACTGAATGAAATCTAGGTGGACAGCTTTGCTTTTGTGTTTTCACCTAATGACTTTATACACAAACACATTGTTTTGTACATCTTCAGAACTCAAAGAAAATAGGAATATCCATTGTGTTTCAGTTAGAAAATATATAGTACATAATCTAAACATGAGTTTCATAAGATGAACCTTATAAAAGATGACTGAAAAAGAAGTCTGTCAGCTAACACCTGAAGGCAAGAAAGCAAGTAAGGCATCTTTCCAAGTATGTAAAGATTGCGAGAAAAAAAATAAAAAAGAGGAGAGATAAGTTTCAGAGTAGGACAGTTTCTTAGGAGAAACATTCCATGTCAATAATTGATATACTATAAATCAAGGTTGACAGATTAAGATATAAAAGTCCTAAAATACAGGCATCATTACTACTAATCCTCACTCATTCTCAGGGATGGGGTGGGGAATCTAATTTCTGAGTTTAAGTAGCTTCATCATTTACTGAGTTAAGCTGTAAGAAATTTCATTTTCACATCACCCTAAGAGAAAGGTATTACAGGTAGACAACCTGTTATCTGGGATCCCTGGGGCCAGAAGCTTCAGAATCTAGAACTGTTTAGAGTTTAGAAAGAGAGCAAAGTTCATAGAGCATATACTATAAACACCTCCAGCAGGATTCAGGGAAGACCCAGCACCAATCATGAACATTTTTTGCAGAATTCATGAATATTCAGAATCACCGGGAAACAACCATAAAGCCTTATATTTCAGGCTGGGTTTCACAGCCAAATGTGTTTAGCACAAACCTGGGAAATCAAAACAAATCCCCCCTTTGGTTTTCAGAGCTCTTTGAATTTCAGAATTACTGATAATAGATAATGGACCTGAATTATCCCCATTTTATAGATAAGATAATTAAAGCACTGAGAAGTCTTGCCCGAGGTCACACTGAAGAGCAGCTCTGCAACCAGTCAGTGGCCTCGTCCTGGGACAACAGTTCTGTACTCTCCATTCTCTTAGCTGGGCAAGGCGAAGCTTTGTACTTAGATTTTTCTAATTTCACTGTGGCTCTTTTCTGAATCAATTTAGAATGTATGCCATCTTTTCTAACTTTAAAATGGAGCTCAAAAGTAGTTTTTGTAACAACAACATTTTTTTCTTATTTCTCAGTATGTTTATTCATTTCATGGCAGGGAGAGGCAGCAAATTACAGAGATGAAAACCCCTGTGCCAGGAGCAAGCTAGCCTGGCCTTGGGTGCCAGCTATCTGTCAGTACTGCCATTGTGGCTCTGGGTAATTCAAGAATATGGCCCTGTTCCTTAAGATGGTATATTGAGGACTTTAGAAGGCCTTTTGTATTCTGGTTCTGTTTCCCATCTCTGTGCACCGACTACCCTCACTTCACATTCCATGTTCCACCCATATGAACTTCTATGCCAAATTGTCCAATGCACCATACATTGGTCACCCACAATTCAGATATGCTATTCCCCACCTGGACCACTCCTATTTCTCGGCTGCTCTACACAATGCCAGAGCAATGTAGATATCTTCCCAGTGAAAACTGTACCTGGTATGTAGACCAGATTTTGCAGTTTTGGTGATGAGGGTTTCGTATTTGACTACATCAAAATATCCGACCAGTGCCAAGATACATTAAATTTACTGCTTCCGGTTAAACTCCCAGGCTTGCCATTCAGTAATTAGAGAGACTAAAGATGTCTGGAAGGATAGGTTCCTTACAAGCTCGACTCTCTTCGACTTGCTTTATTGTTTGCAAATCAGTGCTGCGATGATGTTTAGTATTTTGTTCAGTATTAAATTCAATCTCTCTGACCTACCGTGCACTAATAATTCCTTACACTTGCTCACTCCCCTTTTCCCTTACCCCATCACCCTTTCTCTTCAGTTCCACTTTTCTTGGCCTCTGGAAGATCACAAAGAATTTATGCCAAGGTTTTTAAACATCCTGATAAGTCAGGAGAGACTGCAAATTTGAACACATGTCTTCTTTAAGTGTCTTTCTTTCTGAGATTTCTGAAATTCATTTCTAAATTGGTTCTCAACATTGACTTAGGATTCTTTAATTTTGGGGCCAAATTCATTTTTGTCTGTTACGTGTGCTTTTCAGAGAGAAACAGAGAGGGAAAGTAAAAAAGAACCCCATACTCACACAATCCTTTCCCCTCTATTTCTTTCTCCTCTCAGGATTCTGAGCATGCATATAAGCACATGTATCCAGCATTTTTCTCAAGTCACGGGGGCGAGGACTCAAACCACATGGTCAGCCATGTGGATTCTGGCTGCCTTAATCACCAAGCCATGGAGCTGGCTCAGAATACACCAACTTTTAAGGGTAAAGTTTATGACACATGTACATAGTTGCCTAACCACTACCACGATACAGACATAGACTACTTCACATGCACACATCTGCACACACAGATTTTTTTTTAACCTTTTGTAGCTAATCCCCTACCTCACCACTGATCCCAAGCAATCATGTACCCGTTTTCTCTTACATTTGTTTTAGCTTTCCAGAATGTTATATAAATGGAATAATATAATCTTATGTGATATTGCTTTGCAGAATCATCATTGTTTTTACATTTGTCAGCACTCCATTTCATATTTGAGTACAATTTCATTATTTATGAAGGTACCAATTATTTTCTGTAATTCTCTATTATAACTAGAGCTACTGTGAACCTTCATTATGCATCTTCGTGAGGATATGTTTTAATTTTTTGAATTAATACCTAGGAGGGTTATTACTAAGTGTAGACAACTTTCTAAGAAGCTGCTGAGCTATGTTGCAAAGAGACTGTGCCATTTCACATTGCCATCCACAACACACAAGGGCTTTGCATTCTTGCCAGCACTTGGTATTATCAATTCTTAATAATTCATGCCATTTGGGCATGTATGTAGCGTATTTTTGTACTATTTTTATGTACTTATTTAGAATTCTTTTTAAAGTATTCATTCAAATTGTACTTTTAAACTATTTTTAATTGGGCTTCTTATATTCTTAGTTTAAGTTATAAGAGTATTCTGGATACAATCCTTTAACAAATATAATTTTTAAATATCTTTTATTCCCGTCCATGGTTTACCTTTTAACATGTTTTTATGTCATTCCCTAAAACAATAAATTGTGAGGAATTATTAAGATTTTTGCCTTTAAGGCTCTTGCTTTTTGTATCCTATGATATCTTGGCCTAACCCAATCTTCAAAGGATTTTGTTCAAGAAGGTTTAAAGTCTTAGCTCTTATTTTTAGGACTACATATATTTTTCAGTCATTTGTAATACATAGTGTAGTAATGGTCAAAATTTTCTTCTTTTTAGCAGATATCCAATTGTTCCAGCACCACTTGCTGAAAAGATTATTGGAATCTTTTCTTGTTTAATTGCCTTGGTATCTGGTTTTTTTTTTTTTTTTTTTTTTTTTTTTTTTTTTTTTAGAGGTTTTCACTATAGGGCGCGTGCTCTTGCCAGACAGACAGAGAGAGACATAGAGACAGAAAGCGAGAAATCACCCCCCAGGGGGGATGGCCATGCCACAATCCCTTCTCCTCCATTCTCCTCTCGGGATCTTGGGCACGCACGCACACGCGCCCGGCATGAGTTTTAAGCCACCGGGTCCGGGACGTGAACCGTGGTCAACTATGTGGGAGTCCAGTGACATAGCCATTATGCTAACTGCTGGTTCCCCCTTGGTATCTGTTTTTGAACATCGAAATTGTCCATCTGTGCTCAGAGGTTTATCAGGATTCTTTCTTCTTTTTGATTGATCTATATGTCCGCCATATCAATTCCAAATTATCTGGATTATTCTAACTTTATAGCAAGCCTTGAAATGAGAGTAATCTGACTCTCAACTTCATTATTTTTTCTCTAAAAATTGTTTTTGCAGTTTTAAGTGCATAAATCTTTAGTACATCGATCAATTTTAGAGGGTCTCCTGAAAAAGGATAATTGTACCAATGTACATTTTAATGATACAGAAAAGTCTAAAGCCAATCTGAATTTTCTTTCTTTAAATTAAATCAGCTGCTTATTTTTCTCTACTTCCTTATAGGATTTTTTTTCATTTTTGTTTTTTAAAAATGTTATAATGTTTCTAAGTCTTTCAAAAATTATTACTGAAATTACTTGGAAATTGGTGAGCCCTTTCAACTTACATGTTTACATACTCAATTCTTCTTTCTTCTTTTCAGAACAGCCAGTGGCATGGTGGTTAAAGCAGCTGGAATTCACATGGCTGACTGCACAGTTCAATTTGTAGAACCGGTGGCTTGAGAAACACAGTTTAAGTGTATGTACATCATCACAATCATTAACACCTTTTCCTTATTTGTTAGGTATATTTTATATAATTTTATACATTCAATCACTATACATCATTTAGCTTGTAAAGTGAATTTTCCTAACATGAATACGCTTCACATCAGTCCAGTTGAGGATACTATGCATGTTATCATCAACATATAACAATCTATTTTTGAGTCCCATAAATGTTCTATCTCTCTCTTTTTCTTCTTAATTTCTTTCCTCACATTTTCCCTCTCAATTTCTTCTCCAATCCTCCTCCCACTCTGTCTTCATAACCATTTTCCATGCTTCTATATCCTCTAATCTTTCCATTTCACCACAGAGTGTGGATAGTCCATATCTATTAAGTGGAGACATACGACGTCTCTCTTTCATAGCGTGGCTTGCTTCACTCAGCAATCAATTGTCCATATTCAATTGTCCATATTCATTCACTTTCTATCAAAAGTCTGGGTCTTACTTTTTAAGGCTGAGTAGTATTCCATAGAGTATACGTATCACACTTTTTCAATCCATTCATTTGTTCATGGACATTTGGTTTGGTTCCTTTTGTTTTTAATCTAAGTGAATTTCTTAAGTTTGTTCTCCATATCAAGTATATGGTTTTCCACAGTTAGTTCTGTTTATTCTACTATGAATAAATTATTTTTCTCATCTATATTCTTTTTTACCAATCATTTTTTTTTCATCTCAGCCTGCTTGTGTAGATTTATTACTTTCTTCTCCAACTTCATTGTGTTTATGCTTTACTGATTTACACAAATCAGTCTTCTAAACATTTCTTCTAGTTCCTAGGATGTCTTCTTTGATTCTTCAGAATGATGTCCCCTACCTAGGGTTGTTGTTTGGTTTCGTTTGGTTTTTGTGCTAGAGGGCATGTGTGCTTGCCAGAGAGAGACAGAGAGACAAAGAGACATAGAGAGAGAGGGAGAGGAGGAAGGACTCCTCATGGGGCATGATCATGCTGCAATTTCTTCTCCTCATCTTTGTCTCCTTTTAGGGCTTTGGACACACATATCCAGTGTGTTTCTCTAGCCAACAGGTCTTGGGCACACACTATGCAGTAGACCATACGAGATCCGGCTGCCTTAACCACCCGTCCATGAAATGGGCTCTGCTTTGTCATTAATATAGGCCTCTAATTTCCCTTTTGTAGCTTTCCATGAATATAGCAATATATAGCCAGAGCTAGTGTTTATATCTTCAGGTCTCTGACATTTTTTCAATTCAGTTCTAGGAGGCTTATTTTTACATTTCCTTTTAAAGTTCATTATTTCTTCTAAGAAAGGGACAGAGAGAAGAGAAAAAGAGTACTTTCAATACAGACAACCCAGTCTCAATGCCGCAATCCACGCCCCAGCCTCAGCCAGCCCTGAATCATGGGCATACAGGTGCCTGGTGTGCTCAGCAAGGTTTCTGCACACGAGCTGGAAACCTTCCCATGTGAGTTGGTCTCACACAGCGTTAACTATTAGCACTGCATCAGCATCTGCTCCCTCTACCACTAGGCTTCTCAGTATTGAAAATGCTACAGGTTTCTGCCTGATAGCTTGCATGTCCAATTTACATTGGCATTTTTTTCCCCAGAAATTTATGATATTAGGTTGTCAGAAAGTCATGACATATCTATGTTTTTCTATGAAAAAATGCATCATGACTTTCCCAGACAACCCAATATTTTCTTGGAAACTATGAAGTAATTACACCAGAAGCTGCTAATCAGTTGGCATTGTAAACTAGAAATGAGATCTATGTTTTCTTCTATTTGCATATTATCTGGTAATTGTCCAGCAAACATTTACTGAGCACGTACTGCACAATGTTAGGTGCTGATTTGTGTTGAGAACACAGAGTAACAAGATTTTAAAACCCTCTCATGCAGGATCTTATGTAGCCTTACTGGGATGGCACTTAAACTATACAATAAATTAAAGGAAAGAAATTGCTCAGTCTTTACTTTCAAGTTGCTCAGTCTAGAGGCAGAGAAAAGTATAAATGACCAAAATATACAGGGTGAGCACAGGTATGAGAGAACTGTCATGGAACTAGAGAGGATCACACAATTGACTATCGAGTAATACATTTGAGATTTATTGAGCACATACTGTACTTAAGGCTCTCTCATAGGTTTGTAAATTTAGCATTGACCAAAAACCGAAGCCAGGCTCTAATTATGCTAACATTTTAGAATTAAAAAAAAAATACTGTGTTGCAGAGGATAGAGAATCAAGAGCCAGGAGCTGGGGGAGTAACTGTGAGTTAGGGAAAGTTTGGGAAATTTGTGGCATATATTTCCATGTTTTTCTATGCAAAAGCACATCATGACTTTCCTGACAACCCGCTATTTTATCCAGATTACCAGGGAACAATTATTTGATAAGATGGTATTTAAAGAAAGACTTTAAGGAAGTGATGGGCTGGGCCTTGCGTATATCTGGGGAATAGTGCTCCAAACGGCCAGTGCTGAGGGCCAAGGGGAGTACGTCTGTCATGGAGTCCAGGGTATCTAGGGAGCAAGAAGCAAAGTCTGTAGCCATAGAGTGTAGGATCTGAGATGAGAGAGAATAGGTGGGCCAGGTTAGGCAAGGCCATAGAAGCCGGGGTAAGCATTTCAGTCCTCCTTCAGGTTGGGTAGAAAGCTGCCAGAGAGGCTTAGGCAAGTGATGTGATCAGATTTTCATTTTTAAAAAGATCATTCTAGATGTTGAGTGAGAATAGACTTTATGGAACAAAGATGGAAGCAGGAAGGCAGTAGAAGCCAGAGGCCACTGCAAATGATCATGTCAAAGATAAAAATAGTAGGACCAGCATTGGGACTGATTAGATGCAGTTGATTTCCGAGTATATTTTAACCAGATTTGCTGATGGACAGGCTGGGGATAAATGAGGAAGAGAAAAAACTAAATGTAATCAACTAAAGCAGAAAATAAAATGTTTCTTAGAGTAGAGATTTGTGTTTTTGTTTTTGTTTTGAGAGAGAGATTTTTTTCTATAGGGCATGTACATTCGCTGAGGAGACAGAGAGAGACGGAGACAGAAAGGAAGAAATAACCTCCCAGCGGGGAAGGCCACACTGCAATCCCTTCTCCCCCATTCTCCTCTCAAGATTTTGGGTGCATATGCACATGTGCCTGGCGTGAGTTTTAAGCTGCCAGGTCTGGGACTCAAACCACAGTCGACTATGTGGGAGGCCAGTGACGTAACCATTCCACCATCTGCTGGTCCACAGAGTAGTGATTTTTAAAGTAGGCCTCAAAGGACAATTACCATTCACTAAGTGGATTATGTACCAAGGAAAAGGAGAAAGGGAGAGCCGAGGGGCAGACTGCTGTCTTTCTAGAAGGAGAGAACATCTGCGGTGGAAGCAGAGAGGTTAACTGTGGCTGAAATATCTATGGGCCAGGAAAGGAGAACGGGAGGCAGAGCAGAAAGCAACGAGGCTTGGCAAGGAAGGCAGCCAGCAGATTCTGAGGGGCCTCGGATGCTGTAAGAAACTACTAGACCCTGTCAGCAGGCAAAGGAGAGTCAGAGATTGTAAGCGCGGAAAACCTCATCAGCTCTATGTATTTGAAATGCAGAATTGGTGGGAGCAAGATTAGCAAAAAAAGAAGAAGAAAGACCTACTAGGAACTATGCAGGCTTGAAATTGTACAGCTCTAAACCAGGGCAATAGGATTACATGGAAAGGTGGAGAGAGGGGAAAACTTTCCGATTTGTACAATTCAGCCTTCTTCTTTTCATCCTGAAAGATGAAAACGCATGGAAGCAGCAAAACAGATGAAGACATATTCTTCAGAACAAAGATGCTTGTAAAAATGTAGCACCGACTACCACTACTACTACTACTAATAGTGACTGTGTATGCGTATTTAATAATTCCAAGGAAGCAACAGCCAGTGAGCGAAAAAGAAGAGACAGATTTGTGCTGTGCCTCAACCCAGTTTCCTCCTGCACAGACATGGTGGCTTTGAACGTTCACGTGAATGAAGGGTTTCGACCCTGACATGGAACAGAAGTGCTTGAAAATGCACGTGTGAACTCAGCGCTTACTCACTGTACAATCTCTCTAACAAAATGGAAAAGCAAGCTTTACCTATGTTTTGTTTTATTTTGTTTTGGGAGGAAAGGGGAGGAGATTTGGCATATTAGGGAATGAGCTGCTTAAAGCCAAAGATCATGTTCTAATAAAATAACTCCAGGGGATTTTGGAAAACAAGAGTATACTCAGCTCCTTTACTAATAATATGTTGCAAAGAGAAGGTGCGGTGTGGGGGGGAGCATTCCAATGATTAGGACCCTGCCATCACCACCTGCCTCAGTGACATACTATATTACACTCTGTGGGCTGCCGGGCTGGTAATTCAGTATCACAACGCATAGAGATGCCAGCTACCATCAGCACACACCTGCACAATTTTTCAGCAGTTTCCATTCCTAATGATGCAGCAAGAACCTCTCTCCCCACCTATGTCGAAAACAAAAAAATTAAAGCTTTCCTCTTCCAAGCTCTCCCAGAAGAAATGCCATGTTGTATGCAAGTCTTAAATCACATGACTGTATTCACCCCTCAATCTCAAGAACATAATGAAATGAACTGCCATGGAACACATAAATAGATAATTGTATGGGACCAGAAAGTGGCGCAGTGGTAAAACGGGATGCGCTACATTGGTAAAGTCACATGGAAGATTCCTAGTTCAGGTCTGGAGACCTCCCTGAGGAATTTGGATTACTGAATAATTAGGCCTGCCCATGATCCAGGACTTGCTGAGGGCTAGGGGTGAATCCCAGCATCTAAATACTATAGGGGGGTACAGTCTATCTTTCTCTGTTTCTCTCACTCATAGAAGAAAGAATTTTAATAGAGAAATAAGTATGTAATCTGCCTCGTAACTCAATCCATCTTCAAGGAAAGCAATGGACAGAGTAGTGTCAAAGCCTGGTGTTGCAGTGCCGGGTCAATCCACATCCCTCATGCTAAAACAAATGCTTTGCAAATCATCGTCTGTGTGATACTATGCGCATTATGACATAGTGGCTATTAACCCACAGAATCGTTAGTTTATAAAACCAGGTGCATTTTGGTCTATTAGCATGTAGGACAAATTACCTACCCTAAGAGAATAGCTGGATCTTAAAAAGGGAGAAAAAACTGACATGGACTTAAAGATATCAGTAACCATGTTAGTCTCATTTTATTGCTAACATCGGGGTATATTGAAAAAGAAAAAAGAAAAAAATGAGATTTACAAAGAATCTAAAAGAGAGCCACCATTCGTTCACAGGAAAAGCTAGGTATCCTTGTAATTGATGTTTCCTATTTTCAGGGAGTTCAAAAGAATGCAGGAGGTAAAATGTGGTCTATACCACCTCAAATAACCTAAAATACTTGGCAAGGAAAAAACAAAACCAAACAAAAACAACAATTTCATTAATCCAAGCTTGGCCACCATCAACTAATACAAAGCCTGACTTAATTTTTTTTTCTTTACTAAACTGTACAGGGATTTCAAACAGTTCATGAGAAAAATGTGTATTAAAAAAAAAAAAAAAACTATGTGTAGATTTCAAAGTCTTTTGCACCAAAATAAACTCATACTTTAATACTGCTTTCCAAATACTTTTTGAAGTGCCCTTATATTCCTGGGAGTTTTCATATTAAAACTGTTCTGATGTAAGGTCAAGAAGGTGATGAAGTCAATAACTAAAACACTAGAAATTAAAATCACACAACACATGTGAGATGTTCAGAGAGAACAAAATAAAGTTCTAGAAGCTAACTTGGTGTGGGGGGAGTTATAGGGAGGAGAAATAGGTACGCAAAAATAAAAAATTTTAAGAATCAAACTATAAGTTTTGGTCAAGACACTTTGGAAAATGAACTCTAAACACCCAACTTACTAAACTACAAAACAGAGTTCTAGCCAGAACAGCTAGACACAGATTCAGTTTGGTCTGCTTCAAATATTATATCCAATTTTAGGGGCTGGATTTGTCCTCCCTCTAAAGAACAAACTCATTTGAGAAATATTATACATTTCACATCTAGGGAGAGAGCTTCTAGAATTTTCAGTAATGTTTGAAATGGGGCCAGATGGTGACACAGCAGTGATGCACCATTCTTTGGGGCTGGACCTTTGGGAAGGCCCTGGTCTCCCGTCCCAAGGTCTCCCTGTGTACACCAGGCACCTGCGTGCACATCTGTGACACAGCCGCTGGGGAGCGGAGATGCAGAGCTGTAGGAAGAGCAGTGGCATGTGTCTCTTTCTCTCGTGATATAAATGAATGAAGGACTTTTTAAAACAATCTGAAAGTGTTAACTTTGAAGGTGTTCATTACTATATCCACGGTAAACCAATGCCAGGTCAATGTTCTGTGATTACCATGTAACAAAGCACTAAAGACGAACAGCGAGAATGAATGAACATGGTTTTGGAGTGAGGTGGGAGTTTTCTCATGGGAACCCAACTTTAGGTGGCTAGGTTGAAGACCAAAATATAATTCAAGAGGCAACTATCTCCCCCGTGATGAGGACAACTTTTATCATCCCATTTCCAAACTGACTGCGTATGTGAAATGGAGAAGTATGGCCCAGGGAATCAGACAGGAAGTCACAGCGGAAGGTTCTAATTTTCCTCCTGCCCACTGACTTACTGCATTATCTTGGGCAGATCTTTTCTCTGTTGGGCACCAACTTCTTGATTCATAAATTAGGCATTTCACCTTAAGATAGGATCTATTTCAAAGGAAGGCAAACTCTCCAAAGTGAGCTTGCAACCAGGTCTCAGACCACCATGTCCTATTGGATCTATCTTAAATCAGGCAAAAGCAGTTCCCCAAATTGGCCCCAAAGTGATCTGGCAAGGTATTCACTTCTCCTCCCTGCCTCCCTTCCTGCCACAGCTGTCTAGCTGCCAGACATGTACGAATTGTGCTCTTGATAGTTAAAAAAAAAAAAAAAAAAAAATCCTTCCTCCAAGCACTTTTCCTGACGCCCCAGCCAAAGGGCCGCCTGTTGCCACCTGTCAGTTGTGGGGATTAATTACCTGAGCCGAGAAGGCTGGGAGCGGCACATTCTTCCCGGGGCCTCACCCACAGATGTTGACATCAAGCAGGTGGGCTGTCTGCTACCCGCTTACCGTGAAGACCCGCCAGGAGCCCACAGGGCCTGGCAGGTGGGGGCTGCGGGGGACACTTGTCCTGTGCCAAAAAGCAGCAAATCTTCGCAGGAAGGAATATACCCTGGGACTTCTCCAGGAGGCCACGGCCAGCTCTGTGGCCAGCTCTGGGCCCTGGCCTGGGAGGCAGCTGCGCTCTCCTGCAGGAGGCCAGCATGCTGGCACGGACCTTGGGAAGGGGTGGGGGTATGGCCTGACAGTCTCATTCTAGTCGCCTGAGGTTATGAATTTGGAAAGCCAGTTTAAAAAGATTTGACAGACTTGATTAGTAGTTTTGCAACTTTATCTCCCCAGGAGAGTAAAATGACCTTTCATTTAGTGTCTCTTGCCAGCACTACCCCTGCCAACCCCACCTAACCAGGAACACCAATCCCCGTTACCTTCACAAAGCCACACTGGAAGGCATTTGTTGGGGTGCCTGGTATACAGCAGGTGCTCAGTAAGTGGGAGCTTACAAAAGTAAGTTTCCTGAAATCACAACCACCATGAGAGAAAGACTGGGTTGAGATGACTCTGCTATTTGACAGGTGTAAAAACCAAAGCTAAAAGGTTTAAAGAAGCACTCTAATAAATGGTGGAACTGAGGATTGAACTACAGGTAGTTTGTCTGTTTCTTCTCAGCGTTGGTGAAACACCTGCAGACAACATTCCCGACTACCTGACATAGAAGTGCACCCTGTCTCTCAATAAAATAAATCTAGACATTCCCCAGCAATACAGGAAGACACAATTATCTGTGGAGTAAAAATGCTTCAAGCAGTAATTGCAGTGGGCCGATAAATCTTACCCTTTACCCCAGTGGACAGACCTAGTTTAACTCCTCAATAAATGAGAGACCTAGAGAAAAGATAGCACCAGAAATTGGCAATGAGACAGAACTAGGACCTGTGATTTTGAATTTCTAACCCTGTAATCTTTTCCCTGTAAAATCATTCCTGTATCTCTTTTCTTCAGAAAGATGTTATCTGTAAGGGAGGGTTGGTAAGCAGATCCGAGAGCTTCGTGGACATGAGGGGAGTCTCCCTCGTTCTCTCTTTCTTTCTCTCTCGGAAACAATACATGTCAACCAAATAGCTTCCTTTCTACTACAGTAGCACATCTGGCTTAGGGCACTGCTCCGGGTTTCCACCATCCTTTTCCCTTAAGGTAGAGACAGTGCCATCCCTGTGCCTCAGGGTGACTCACTGCTTTCATCAGCCAGCAAAACTCCAGGCTACTATTCCTATCATTTCTCTCCCCTCTTATACAAACCTGATGTCTTGCTCCTTCCTCAATCCCTACGTTGGCATATCAAGGTGGTGGCCTTTGATTACAAAGGCCACACTCCTGTCCAGAGTTCAGGTCGCTGTCCACAGGGATATGTCCATCCAGTGGTCAAAGACAAGGCCTCGCACTGAGGCACTGAAAACAGTAGGAATTCTTCCCTAGCACCTGTCTTTTTTCAACTTCTGGATGCTACCATTGAAGGTTATTGTCTCCACTTCCATGTATAATTTTTCACTCTATTTCTCTCTTTCAAAATGACTTATGGTATGTAATTCTTAAATCTCTGTCCCTACTGAAAGCCACATAATTTCTAACAGAAACACATTCAGAAACCATTCATTATTATAAGCAATTAGAGTGACTTAGACCCCTATTCTTATCTAATGACCCAGGCACTCTTGTTAATATAAAGGTACCTCCTAGCATAGTAGGCGTGGTGGTTAAGGTGTTGGACTCCCACATGGCCAACAGTGGTTTGGGTCAGGAACACAGTGGCTTGAAACTCATGCTGGGTGTGTGTGCATGTGTGCTAAAATCCCAAGAGGAGAAGGGATTGCAGCATGACCATCCCCGTAGGGGGTGATTTCTCATTTTCTCTCTCTCTGTCTCTCTGGCAAGAGGGCACACCCTATAGCAAAAATTTCTAAAAGAGAGGAAGAAAAGATACCGGCAAACATATTAGGTGTCTTCCCTTGGAGAATTAGTGCTTGGTTTAGGGTTATATTTGTACATCCATTCTAAAAGTGAGTCCTCAGTTCCAATAATGATAATTTGTTTGTATCTATGTGATAGAATGGCAATTTGTATCTGTGGGATAGGCTTTTTACTTGAAGGCTTAATAGGCTAGTCTGATAAGTAATGAGAGAACATGCATTGACAGTACGGAGGGTAATATATAGCATCTATTGATTCCATAAATGACATCATTACTCATTCATCTGTATAGTCCTTAAAAGTTTATAGATCATTTTCACATATCCTATCCATTTAAGCCTCAGCTAACACTACAAGAATATCATCTTCTTTTTTTTTTATAGCCAGAGGATGTGTACACTTACCAGAGAGAGACAGACAGAGAAAGGGGGAGAAAGCATGTCGCAGCAGGGTGTGGTTATGCTATAATTCCTCTCTTCCATTTCTCCATTCATTCTAGATTTGGGGCATGTACCTGGTGGGTTTGTCTCAAGTCTACAGAGCTGGGATTTGAATCTTGATCAGCCACGTGGGATCTGCCTCTCTTAACTACTAGCCCTGGCCCAAGAAAATCATCTTTCTTCCCCTTTTGTCTATGAAGAGTCAGAATCAGAGACTTAAGTAGGTTAACTAGCTTACTCATAATAATACAAGTTCAGAAGACTAAAGTAAGCCACTAGTCTGAGTTTTAACTTTAAATCCAGGACCCTGTGTGTGTATATATGCACACTCTACCTATATATTGTATGATGTCTCCGTGGGAATGCTGTGCTCAGTTCATTGTGCTGCATGCTAGGTGGGAAGAGGTATGAACCAAGTCCCTACCCTCTATTTAGAAAGACCAGTATGTGCAAATATTGCTGACATACAACCAAATATAAAATTAGGACAGATATAATGGAGTATGAATTCCAAAGTGCTTTCTAGACTCAATGTGCAAGAAAGTAATGAGAAGCTCCAAAAATGTTTAACAATTCACTAGACATAGGACTGTAAACACTGCAACAAATATCATACTATGTTGTGCTTCCCCTTTTCTCTCCCTCTCTCCCTCACATACACACACACTGGCACAACTAAGTTCCGCTTTGAATATAAAGGTATTTAACCTTATCCACCTGAATTTGGGGAAGAAAAAATAAACAACCAATTCCTAAAACAATTATGCAGCTTCCAATTTCAGATTTCAGTAGGCTGAATTATGGGTAGACATCTACATTTTTAAGGATTACTGAATGAAAATAAAATAGTTAGATCCTGCCTCATCCAATGAACCATAGCATTCACCACCCTGAGGTACATACTCAAATATTCTAAGTAGTACGAACAAGGTGAAACTGTAGATACAGAAAACAGGACCAATGGTCAATGTATAACAAAGACAAAATGCTAGTATTTACTGAATATGATTTATAGTCTAGGCACTTTGTGAGCTTCTTTATATTTTATATGATCCTCACAGTAATCTGTGAGTAGCTATCACTACTCTGGTTTTGCCGGTTAAGTGAAGTGAGACTCCTGAAAGGTTAAATAAGTTGCCCACTCTTTTACAGCTAGTAAGTGGCCAGGCCAGATTCAACTTCAAATTTGCGGACCTCAGTGTCTGCTCCTTACCTGCACAGGTGACAGCACAGGGTGACAGCTGAGAAAAAGAACAGCCCTGTTGACTGCAAAGCCCAGAAGGACTTTACCCAAGCGATCTAACTGCCAAGTCTCAGAGTCTTCATCTCCCAGGTGGAGATAACACTACTATCCCCAGAAGCTTGTGAGAGCTGAATGAGAAGAAGCCATGTTGCCTATGTCCACAGTACAGTGCTTTCTTCCTCCAGGGTAAATGCTCAATGAACAGAAGCTGTCACTGTTGTATCATGCTTAGTCTCTGCAGTTACTTAAACTATGCAGTTTTACTGCTAGACCAGGGACAAAATTATTTTAACAACACAAAGTATTGGGTCATTGGGAGAGTCATGATGTGCTTTGGCATAGAAAAATACATCCTAACTTTCCTGATTACCTAGTATTTTCAAAACAAACCTCTAGGCCCAACTACAATAGATTGTGCCAGGAGATACTACTACTCATACTTGGCAAACTGAGGCCACATATTCCTGGCCCACCCTAAAAGTTGGGAATAGTTGAATACACCTGTAGGCCTAGCTACTTGGGAAGCTGAGATCGGAGAGTCAAGACATAGTGAGGCCTTGTATAGGACCAGCTGTTGGTGTAATGGCTATGTCGCTGGACTCCCATGTAGTTGACTGTAGTTCGAGCCCCGAACCTGGTGGCTTAAACTCACACTGTGCGCATGTGCGTGTGTGCCCAAGATCCCGAGAGGAGAATGGAGGAGAAGGGATTGGTCATGGCCATTCCCTCTGGGGAATTTCTCGCTTTCTGTCTCTCTCTGTCTTTCTGGCAAGCACATGCACCCTATATCAAAAACCTCTCAAAAAAAAAAAAAAAAAAAAGGAGAGACATAGTGAGACCTTATCTAGACAAAGGAAAAAAAAAAAGAAGAAGAAGAATGAGGAGGAGGAAGAAAAGAAGGAGAGAAGGAGCAGCTGGAAGAGGAGGAGAAAGGAAGAGAAATAAAACTTCCTGAGCTCAGTCTTCGACTTAGATACTAGCTATTAACAATATTATCATATGGGAAGATGTGTTCCTGGGGTGAATTAAGAAACAAAGGGGGAAAAATGGGGGGAAACAGACAAATAGAAGGCCAGTTCTACCAATGTAAGTGAAATTGACATAGCTGGTTCTCAGTTCTCTTTCTGTGGTGCCTGTAAGACATCATGTTTTAGTTCTCTTTTTCCAGGATGGGGGGAAGCACAGGCTCCCCTATGTTCCACCATGTAACCCTACTACGCTGTCCTTCAGACAGGAGCTAAGTCAGATTAGCAAAGAGCTTTACATCTCTTCATGAAAGAGCACCTACGATCATTGTTGAGAAGCATTGTTACTCTGATATTTTATATCCTTCATTCATTTTGCCTCAGAGAAATGGATGCCCAGGTGTAACTATAATAGGATTTAAAATGAAGGAAGTGAATAGTATCTGGATTTCAAAACATAAACAGAGCCCATGCTTGTTGATCTCCCCCAACTTACTATATTTCTAAAAAACTTACAATACCATGCACTTTTTAGTGTGCTGCAAAAGTGAACTTAAAAATGCTAAGAAAAGTTTAACAGGGTATAAGGTCCTTTCAACTGTGTCTATCCCCAAGTTTCCAAGAGAACAATGAGGTAAAATTATTTCATGTCAACACCATTTTAAAGGCAACTTGCTGAGTTTTTATTTATACGCACAGATACGAACAGGAAGCCAACATGGTGAAATGCCGAGATTCTAGGGGTATTGTTAAGATACTGTGAAAAGGGAAAGGTGTAACTAAAATAAATTAGATCAGACTTGCTCTTTAATACCTTTAAGCCAAGTCTTAAAGTTTTGCGCTTATTCTCCTTTTTAAATAAATCCATACGAACTGAAATAATTTTGAAATGTCTACTTCCACAGTTGATAATTAGACAGTATGTAGGCCACTAATACTTAAATGTCTGCATCAGCTGTAGGCTGTGGGTAGGTGTGGGGGGGTGGCTGGGAAGAGAGTCAAACAAACCTTTCACTCTACCTGCAACATCTCTTAAAAGCCTTGTCACATCCTGTTTCTTTAAAGATACTTTATTTAAAATGGAAACAGGCTTCATCGTGCTTGCTTTCTCTGCATTTTTAATGCCTTTCATATTCTGATTAGCCCTAATGGGAAAAAAAAAAAAGGCAACATAACTAGTTAGTTATGCCATGGAGTTTCAGAGTATATCTGTTGAAATGTTATAGTAATCGTAAGAAAAATAATGAAACGAACCTAAGAGCAGCTGCCCATGCCAATAAATCTGAGATATTGTCAGGATGAAAACGAGAGAAAGGAAACTGGTTAGGATATTTCAAAAGAAAAAGGAAGAAAGAAAAGGAGTAAGGAAGAAGAAGAAAGGAAAGGAGGAGAGGAAGGAGAGGGAAAGAGAGGACGGAAGATAGGAGGGAGAGAGGCCTAAGACACTGTGAAACACAACTGCAGTAGTTCAACTTGTATTTAAACTCATGCGTATGCTTTTTTTGTCACGTAAGTAATGTGGACCCAGTATGGTGGGAGAGAGAAAAGATTTCCTTCTGTCTGAAGAGTTGCTGCTTAACTTTAGAGTGAGATTGTCAGATAAAACTCAGCATGCCTGGTTAAAATTTGATTTCAAAAGAGATGAATAATATTTTAGCATAAGTACCACCTATTACATGGGATTATTTTATGCTAAAGTTTTTCTCATTGTTTATCTGTAATTCATATTTAACTGGACATCCTGGGTTTTCATTTGCTAAATCTGGCAACTCTACCTGGGAAAGATAGACAGAAATTTTCTTTAATTTTTGTTATTGAAAATTTTGAATTTAATGAACTCCACATACCTATCACCTATATTCAACAGTTATTAATATTTTTCTAATCTTATTTCAAGATTGAAGGTTCACAGGCAGAAATGAGAGATGAGAGAGAGAGAGAGGTGAACATTATTCATCTTTTGTTTGTTTGTTTTTACCATAGACTGGGTACACTCACTGGAGAGAGACAGAGAGAGAGAACGTGAGAAATCACTCCCCAGGGGAGAAGGCTACTCTGCAATTCATTCTTTGCCCTCCTCTTGGGATTTTTGGCATGCGCACATACGTGCCCAGAATGATTTTTTTAAAGAGTTACTTATTATAATTATAATCATAATCATTATTATTGTTGTTGTTGTTATTTTCATTTGACCAGAGAGAGAAAGAGCAAGAGAAAAGTGAGAAAGCAAGCCACCAGATCTGGGACTCAAACCTGGGTCAGCCATGTGGGAGTCCAGCTTAAGCACAATGCCACCTGCTGGACCCCAGCATGATTTTTAAGCCACTGGGTCCAGGATTCCAGCTGTGATTGGCCATGTGGGAATCTGGTACCTCAACCACCATGCCACTTACTGATGCCCAAAATTCATCTTTTGATGACTGTGAAACACCGCCACTGGCTGGTATATGTTTGGAAGCACCACGTGAGTGAAGCATATAGTGTCTGCAGAGGCAGAAGGTTCACTGCACTACTCTTCACATTGAAAAAGAAAAGTTACATAACTCTTCATTGAGAGGTGAGGAGTGTGACAGGTTTGTTGTAAGGATTAAATGTGATACATATATGCGTGTGTTTTGAAAAAGATAAGGCATTTTACCAACAGAGATTACTGTTAGTAGTAGAGGATTGGGCCAAAAAGCTACACTTTGTTCAGAACAGGACATGCTTAGAGGTCAGTGTGCAGTCACCAGAAATGGACCCTGAGCTATCCGTGATCTTAGATGTGTGACAGAAAGACCTTTCTGCCTGACACTGAAGAGGAAGAGTTGGAAGGAAAAAGGTCTCGGAGCCATGATGGAGCTAATTACAGCACTGGAACAAAGGGCAGGTCTATAGACAGGCTTGCTGTGGAGCAGGGATATGAGAATAAGGATGAGAGGGGCTGCCACAGAATCAGCAGGGCATCACCGACTTCAGGTTTCTGAGGAATAAGATGAGAGATACTGGCATAATTTAGCTAGTCAAGGCCATTAGTTAAATAGGACACAGGGCAAAAATGTTTGGATTTGCTCAACCCTAGAAAACTCACATTTTCAACACTTGCGAACATAAAAATACTGCCTACAGTTTCAATGTGAAAAAGTATTTGGTAAGTGATTCCATTTTTCTTAGGTGAAAACTAATTATTAATAAGTGCTGATGATTCTCTTAAACACCTAACGTTTTGGGTACATTCAGTTTCACGTCATACACCAGCCATCTCTTTCTCTGAAATCGACAGTTTCCTGGATCCACAATATGGAAAGCACCAAGAATGGCATCTCTTGAAAACAGTAAATACCCATGGAAATAATCACTATCTACTTGATCAAAGAGACAGGCGGTCTGAGCTGGCTTCAAAGACGGACCCACTGACAGCAACAGCTGACACCCACTTCTATGGGACTCTTCATAATGATTTGCACCCAGGCTTCCCCTGGTTGCAGGGAATAGCTGCTGACAGAACACAGACTGAGCGTGCAATAGGAATGTATTTCTGTGCTTTCATTATGTAATTACAACTGAGACACGAGGAGGCTGCAAACACACACCATAGTCAACATTTCCACTCATTCTATCTTACTGGCCACCAGACTAATTTCTAATTAGGCCTCAACAACTACAACAAAAGTGTTCAGTGCATTCCCACTCGCAGGGAATACACAGGGGTGGGAGCTCACACAGATATCTTGTTTAAATACTTCATAAGCTAACATCCATTCTCTCCTCACTCGGTCATTTAGGGTTGGAAGTTTAATTTTCATCAGATGTAATAATCCACCTATAGCCTTTCAGGTTATAGAAGCCATCCTCTATCTAAGTTTAACGAGCTGTACAGAATCTGAGAATGTGAAGGTGGAAGAAGGGTAACCCACAAACTCTGTAACTTTACGTGTGTGGGATCCCAATCTGCACACTGGGCTTGATTCCACCAAGGTCACTGTGAATTAAGGGATATTGGAGCAAAAACACAGGACTCCTGTAGAACCAGGCTACCCATCCTCATCCCAAATCGAAAACATTTAGAAACACACAACCCAGTTCTCAGTTCTCAAAGTTGGTGATAAAAAAAGCAACAAACAAAAGAACATCTTACAAAAACACTACTTAGGTATATTTTAACAAGATGTAGGTATATTTAATATCAAAATTTGTTTTTTTCCCCGTGAAATGATGCATCCTAAGTAAAGAATTAAGTGCAAAAATGTAATGTGTTTCTGATGAGAGGAAGGTGTGCTTGGTCTGTTTGGAGCACGAAACTCTCATCAAACCAGTTGGTTTACGGTCCTAATCACCCTGCAGATGAAAGTATTCTACAAGTTCAGGAACCACACAAGTGCTAGGAAGAATCTGTCCTATGGGACACTAGCAGTGTGACCGTGGGGACACATGACACCAAAAGCACACAGCAACAGCAATCTTGTTCATGCTAATTTTCTGTAGAAATTTCTAATGGAAAAATTCCTGATTTAAACTTTATAAAGAGGAGGGGTGATCTCATATTTAAATAGTATGAAACCCACTCTCCCTGCCTTCCTAGCAATGGGGTATATGTAAGAATCTGTTTTCCAAATAGAATACTATATTGTAATTTCCCTCTAAGTCTCTCCTCTCAAGACTTTAAAAAAAAAAAAAAAAAAAAAATCTGTCAGACTATCAAAGCACTGTCAGTGCCAGTAAAACACATCATTAAGGTGAGTAATTTTCCTGTTTACTTCAAACACTTTTTTTCCCAAACTCCAACCTGGGCAGGTCTGATCAGGTAAGGCTTTGGAACGAGTAAAAGCGTCCCCAATTTCTACATAAATGCTGCAGGCCATGGGGCAGAGACAAGTCTCAACTGAGCACTTCACGGTAGTCAAGCTTCCCGGCGCCTCCGGTCTTGTCTCCTTCATACTTTACAAGTATCGTCATGTCTCTTAGCCTTCAAAATCGCTTTTATCTGCACATGCGCACACACATCGCGCTTGTTTTCTTACCTCTTTTTTTTTTTTTTTTTTACTCGTCATGAATATCTATGTATATTCGAGCAAATCTGCCTTATAACGCTTCTCCATGGTGCACCTTTCAAAATACAATATTTTTGACCCTGAACTCCTGCACTCTTCATGTGAATGGCAGATTGCAAAAGGATCATCTTTTCTTGTTGCTACAACTGCTCTAGTTTTGAAAAACTAAGTCAGTAGAGATCTGATTTTTCCATATTTAAATGAAAATAATTACTATTGTCTTAATAAATGTTTGGAGATGTACCTTTATGTAAACAGATCTAGAATATAATCTGTGTTTTCCTTTTATTTAAGAAAAAAAAAGAACGAGAAAATTGCTCCCTTTGACATAAGATTAGTGTTTCCGTGTGATCTATGTCTAAGGAGACAGGAAGCTGAAGTGAGTTTAGACCTAGATCTTTTTTGTCAATGTGGACAGATCTGCAGGAATACTTGAGCTGATCTTCCCATGTATAACAATATGCCTGTATGTAATAGAATTGTCAGCTCTACTGTATGCAAAGCATTTTGCATTCTTTGGGAAAGAGGTGGACTTGTTATTAAGACACTGCACTTACATAACCCTAAACATGTTCACAGTGGGGAGGCAGTTTTCAATCCAAAGGCACAATGCCTTTGCCTATTGGAGATGAATTCATTTATAAACAGGTCTGGAGTACTTATTTTCACGTACTTATTCACACTGTTTTCTTCTTGCTGTCAGCAGTTTTATCACGAATTCTTTTCCCTACCATACTAATTATTGTGGGTCTTTTTTTTTTTTTAGGTAGAAGAGGGAAATGATACAGAAATACAATAATAAATGATACTGGGCATAAACTAAGTAGGGGCTTCTATTACTTCCCAGAACCAGGACGTGAGGATAGAACAAAGAGAAAGGGAGAAAAGGTTGCCAGATCTAATCCTACTGCCTCTTTATCAATAGAGGATAAAGATCCAGGAGCACCGTTGCCCATGCCCTCTTTATCTCATTGAAAGTGCTTAAGTCTGTGCAGGGGAAAATGCGAGCCACACAATAAGAGCAGCCATAACATATTTTTAGCTTAGCCCTGTACGTATGTGGTAGGTGACTTTAAGCCTTGAAAGGTAAACAACTTTGTGTCTATAAAATAGGAATATTAAACACCCATCTTGAAGAATTATTGTGAAGACCAGTTAGGACAATTTAAAGTGCCTTATGAAGATTTGGCCTAATGCTTAATAAATGGTAACTACTGGTTTCATCCCCATCAGTCAAAGTTTAGGTCTGGCCATCAGTTGTCATTACTCTTCCCTATAGTAATATACACAGGAAAATAAACATAATTGATTATTCTGTCAGAAGTCAAAATGTAAGTCAAACATTATGCTTTATTAGAAAATGAAGACAGAAGCGAAAAGTTCCTTACTCTATCCTTTCTTACTATGTCATTACTGTAACTGGTTTTAACTAGCGAGCTATCTCAAGTTATACTATTTGTATCTGAGTTGAACGAGTGCAATTGTACCTGGCGACTACATACTAAGGAGCGTGAGCCTCAAGCAACCTTCTTGGATTCAGGACTTTGACTCTAACTGCTCTCCATGTGCCAGTCCATAGGGCTGACTATAAGAATAATATAGTATATCAAGCCCTGTGTAGAAAAGTCTCCAATTTAATTTTCATGGTTTCCATTAACCAGTCATCAGTGAAATGCAATGAGAAGAAGTTAAATGCATATATCACCTGAAGGCTCATTGCCCTTTAATGAGGGCATGATAGCTTTAATGGCACACCACGCTCCAAAACCGATAATGCTCACACTGTATGTTGTGAATGAAAACCCACTACTTACCCGTCACATGCCGCTTCCTTAATTATAGTGCTCTTGTGAAGTTCAAATATCAGGTCGTTTTTTTGTATAGAAAAATCTGTCATGACTTTCCCAATGACCCAATAATATCGTGGAAGTGAAAATGGCCTGTCCATGATGAAAGTAAAACCACTAATTACAAATCATTCAAGAAATACTCTCAGAATTGGGGAACTCTCTTCCTACTTAATCTATCATCTATAGTCGATTCACATGTAAGGCCATCAATAGGGTAAAAAAACAAACAATAAAGATCAATCATGGAGCCAGCCCCATGGTTTGGTGGTCAGGGGAGCTGGATCCTACGGGCTGGCCAGTAAGCACAGAAAGAAGGCAGGAGCTGAGAACCCTCAAGTAGCAGATTACAGAACTATCCTCTACGCAAAAGAGTACTTTTCTTTTTGTCATTTCCACAGATAGTTCCAGCCTGTTCTCACCTAACTAGACTCTGAACCCCTACTGGGCTTTCATTGGAGGGGAAGTTGGCATGGACACTGGGAAGGGAGCCACACAGACAACGAGACACGAACTACACCTCTAGGTTAGCACTCTGGTCATCTCGACTAGTAAAAGCCGGAGCAGCGACTTCTGTTGTTCATTCCCCTAGTATTATAGTGGGACAGCTTAACACACATTCAAGTCTACATGATTGTTTTGTGTTTAAATTGCTCTAGACCTTATAAGTGATGTTCATTCCGTTTTTACACATACATTCCTTTATCCAAACAATATTTACTGAAAGTCTATATGTTCCCTTCCTCACAGTCTGAAAGAAATTTATCTATACTTTCTCTTATGACGTATATACATCTGTCTTTGATTATCATTATAGGCCTTCATTTGTCTTCCCTATGAAGAGACTGAATTTCTGGATAACCTAACCTTATCCAACTTTCATTGAGGCAGTAGGCATAATAAAAGGGCAGCATACTATGTAAAGGAAAATAACACTTGTATAAAACATGTAAAAGAAAAAAAAATTTAGATTGGTAAGTATGTCACTAAGGTTTGTCATATCAACCCTCTGTAATGAAAGGAAAGATGACAGGATTTTTAAAATCTTGTTATTAAAGGGGATGATGCTGATAGTCAATTTCCAAATGGTTTCAGAATATATGTTTTCTTACATGTTGTAGAATGAACTTTGTCCCTAACCCTTGCCATAAAAACAGAGTTGTGGTAAATCAAATTCAAGGGTAGATGGCTTTTGTTTTGTTTTCAAACCCACAAGTTATCAACCTTTTGTATCAGGAACTGTGACAGATAGTTACAAGGGTGACTTTTGACTAAATTCATGAAGTCTAGCTTTAATCACCAACCACATTCTCCCAGTCAAATCCTAAATCTGAACTCTAGCTATAGTTCAACTGACTTTCTATATGAACAAGAGTTTAATATTTTTTCTCACCTAAACTCTTTTCCCCGTCTTATCCCAATCTTAGGAAATGATCCCTGGCTTTTTGTTCAGTCTGAGAACACAAAGATTGACAGTGAAGCTCATATTTAGTCAGTATTAATCATTTCTAAATTATATAAGGGGAGATGATTATATATCAGATAAGATGTGTCTGTGAGAAGAATACAAATGTAATCCATAAAAACATTTTATCCTGTTAGACAAAAAGTTAAAGTTACATTTATATTTGGCAATTAAAGAACTAAAAGGGCAAATCTTTGGGGAAAAATACTGATCAGAACGGTATAGAAATCATTGACACTGAAGTTAGTGAGAAGTACAGTGAACACATTTTCGAAGAAGTTGTTCCAGTGACATCTAGCTGCAACTAAAATAGGACAGGTTGTCCTCTGGCTCTTCTCTAATGTCCTCACCAAACAATTAGGTGGAGGAATGTCCAAGAACTGACAGGCGGACTCTAACTTGGTTGCATGGACCTGGCTTTCCGAATAAAAGTTGAAGGCTCTAACCAGATTATATTTAGTGCAGTTAGAGCAATCTCTGTAGTCTATTTCTCAGAAACAGCATGTTCAAGGCACTAAAGCAGGAAGAAACATTTAATTGATTTTCTGAATCTGAAATAGGTGATTTACAAAGGCTTTTCTCTGGGCTCAGCCCCTATAGCTAGATTTAGTAATATGGCATCCACTGGAATTTAGAATCCTTCTTTGGGTACCAGTAAAAATAAGTGTTAGTTATAGTAAAAATTCTTTGTAATCATATTTAATATAATAATAATAATATTTGATATCTAATATTCAGTCACAAAAAAGCCAAAGATATACTTCAATTATCTGCATATTCACTGAGGGTCTGTCATGGGTCAAAGGACAAATACATTTTTCTAGTTATTGATTTCATAATGTGGCACTGTTATTTTATCACATGGATTTTTAAATTATGCCTAAAACTGAAGTGTTTTTTGTTTTTAACTGTTAGAGATATTTTTACCCAGCATGAGACCAAAAGTCATAATGCCTACATTTAGGATAAGAAACATTAAGAAGGCGTACAGGTACCAGCAGGTGGTGTGGTGGTTAAGGTGCTGGACACTCCCACATGGCTGACCACGGTTAGAGTCCTGGACCTGGTGACTTGCTTTCTATCTCTCTCTCTCTCTCTCTCTCTGTCTCTCTCTGGTCAAATTAAAATAAATGAATGAATAAATAAAATAAATAATTCTTTTTTTTTTTTTTTAAAAAAAAGAAGCATGAAGAGGGCTTAAATATTTAGCCCAATATGTTTTTTCACAGATAATAAAACTTAGGTCCAAAGTAGCAGAATGACCTGACCAAACCTAGCAGGCTAGTCACTGGCTTTCTGGACAAATATTTTCTATCTTTAATCACTAAAACTTCCTCCCAAATATTTCCAATGCAAGGCAGAGCCATAGAGAACATAAAGTTTTCCTTTATCTAGCCAATTACGTACAGACATGTGAATCATCTCAGACACGAAGCAGTAGGATAAATAGCCAAGACTACTCCTAAATGAAGAAAAAGTCCCCATGTACTTGAAGGGTACATCACCCAACCTGTTAGTACTGTCCTTTTAAGAAGTACCTCTAGGGAACCAGCAGTTAGCATAATGGCTATGTCGCTGGACTCCCACGTAGTCGACCGCGGTTCGCGTCTCGGACCCGGTGGCTTACAACTCACGCCGGGCGCGTGTGCGTGCGTGCCCAAGATCCCGAGAGGAGAATGGAGGAGAAGGGATTGCGGCGTGACCATCCCCCCTGGGGGGTGATTTCTCGCTTTCTGTCTCTATGTCTCTCTCTGTCTGTCTGGCGAGCGCACGCGCCCTATAGCGAAAAACTTCTCAAAAAAAAAAAAAAAAAAAAAAGAAGTACCTCTAAAATAAACATATAGGAAATGCTATCATGGTAGGATTAAAAGAACCCCAATTATGGGAAGTGGATTTCTATCTCTGAAGTACACCCTGAAAATCACCCCCAACCACACACTCTCTTGCATTCTCTTTGTCCTTCTCTCTTATCTGGATCATTGCAACATGCTCCATCAGCTTCCCTGCCTTTAGTCTTCCCACGTCCCACTGCTGCCAGTTACCTTCTGCCAGTGGGACCTGATGTTATCTCCCCACTCCAAGCCCACCCGTGTTTTCTCAATGCTTTCAAGATTAAAGAAAAACTCCTGAGGGTGGTTTCAGAGCCCTTCTCGATCCGACTCCGTGGACTCCGCGGACTCCGCTCCAGCCTGATTTCTGCTGCACTCTCTTCCTTCGAATCTTCTGCCGTGCAAGTATACGAGGCTGTTTGCTCATCCTAGACTTACACAACACGATCATGGCTCTACGTCTTTACTCACCCTGATCCCGCTGTCTGGAAAGTACTTTCTTTTTTATTTTTCCCCTCATTGTAAGACCCTACTCGTCTTTTGATATCGAGCTTTAAATGCGTCAATCCTCTGTGAGACTAGGCAAATCCGTCTGCTTTCTGTGCTACATCACACTTTGTTCAGACAAGGAAAATTATCAGGCAAATGTTTGTTGAGATCCGTTACATGTGCCAGTATTGACACTGATGAAAAGACAAAGTTCCTGCCTCTAAACTTCTAAGTGAAATGCGTGTGTTTACATGTGTGATGGGGAGGTATGGGTTGCAAGGGACGTCTTTATCTACGATTCATGCTCCCAGTGAGTTTTACAGGATGAATAGGAGTCTGCCTGGCAGACAAAGAGGTGGTGGGTAGGAGACATTCCAGACAGATTATAGCACCTGTCACACTGAATTACAACTAGGTTTATCAGTTTTCCCCAAATGACTGCGAGCTCTTTGAAGAAGGACTAACTTACCTATAAATACGACTACCCTACACTGTCTACCTCTAATAATAACATTTGGCATGATTTATCAAGTCCTTCTCAGTGCCTATAGTAGACTATGGGCTTCATACATTGAATTCTCAAAAACCTTCAGGTGAGATTATTTCCACCTGCAAACTGAGTGAAGAAAATTGAGTCTCACATAAGTCTGGTCACTTGCTTAGTCACCTCAGCTAGTCAACTGTGAAGTTATATCTGTTTTTCTTCAAAGTGCACCTACTAGTGTTTAAGAAATGTACTTTGTAACTAAAAGTGCTGTTCAGTGAATTATAATGATGGAGACCTAGCAACACTGGGTCTTCAACTTAGCTTCAGCCACAGCGTCCTGGGCCTGTGTGCACATGCATACCATCCAGAACACACAAGGGGCCAGCTGCAGAAACCTCAGGAAAGTCATGGGAAGTGTCCACTTAGTCATACTAGTTTTGGTGGCTAGTAATTCTGACACTTCTAAGATAAAATTTTTCAAGTAAAATTTTAACATAGTCTTTTCATGTAATTACAGAGTTCTGAATAAGCGGCTATTTCTTAAAACTTACTGATAAAGAGCTCTTTTTATCTTTCTATTAGGGTATGCCACTCAGATCCTGCCTTTGGTATACAATTCCTTTATAAGGTATTTTATTAATTTTCCTTCAAAGAAAAACTGTGTTTTGGAATGCCCAGAAAAGTTAAAAAAAAAAAAAAAAAAAAAAAAGCAATGAAAGCTATGCACAGTCTCCCTTTCTAGAACATTTTAGTATCCACAAAAGCATTTTAAAAGTATATATTAAAATTAAGTTTCTGGATGTGGAATAAAGCCTTTCCCAAGAACTAATCAAATATAATCAATTCAGAGTTATTTAAAAGACAAAGTACTTTGGAATTTTCCAAGTCAGAGGACATTTATTGGGACCTGCAGTTAGTGTAATGGCTATGTCACTGGACTGCCATGTAGTTGACCATGGTTCGAGTCCCAGACCCAGTGGCTTAAACTCACGCTGGGCGCATGTGCGTGTGTGCCCAAGATCCTGAGAGGAGAATGGAGGAGAAGGGACTATGGTGTGGCCATCCCCCCTGGAAGGTGATTTGCATATATTATTAATAATTGGATCTGTTCATATTAAAAGATTTAGACTTACAAACTAGAAATCTGATTACATTTGCCTCCCCTTTGGAAGCTTAAAGAGCACATCTTACTAAAAAAGAACAACTAAACATTGACGTTTTAAGTTTCTTTAATATTTTCCTCATTATCCTCTATCCCTTTCTCCCTTTGCCCTTTTCTTCAAGTAGCTCCTGTCCTTTTGCACAGAAGGAGACAGGAAGCAAAGTGGGCTGGGTTTAAGGGGACGGGCATGCGGGAGCAGAAGAGGGAGAGAGAGGAGTTGTGGGAATGCAGGGAAGAGCAGCTTTCCCTGTGAACACTGAATATATGTTACACATTACAGCCCACCGGGCCAGCAGGGGGTGTGGCGGTTAAGTGTTAAACCCCCACATGGCAGACGCAGTTCTAGTCCCAGACCTGGTGGCTTGTTTTCTCACTTTCTCTGTCTCTGTCCAGTGAGCACACGTACTCTATAACAAAACTTTAAAAAATAATATCAATAATAAATAAAACTAAATAAATAATTTAAAACAATTATAGCATATTGGGGACAAGCAGATGGCATAATGATTATATTGCTAGACTCCTACGTAGTTGACCACAGTTCGAGTCCCAAACCTTTCAGCTTAAAACTCACACTGGGCACATATGCGTGCATGCCAAAAATCCCAAGAGGAGACTGAAGGAGGAGGAACTGAGGTGTGGTCCTCCCCCATTGGGGGGATCATTTCTCACTTTCTGTCTCTCCATCTCTCTGGTGAGTGTGTATGCCCTAGAGTGAAAATCTCTCTAAAAATAGAAAAATGAAAAAAAAAAGCATATATCACAATCTCTTCCCAAAAGGTATGTTAAGAAGTATATTACTTTTTTAATTTATTTTGTTTTTTGGAGAGGTTTTTTTGCTATAAGGCGCGTGCGCTCGCCAGACAGACAGAGAGAGACATAGAGACAGAAAGAGAGAAATCACCCCCCAGGGGGGATAGCCACGCCGCAATCCCTTCTCCTCCATTCTCCTCTCGGGATCTCGGGCACACACGCACATGCACCCGGCGTGAGTTTAAGCCACCGGGTCTGGGACGTGAACCGCGGTTGGCTACATGGGAGTCCAGTGACATAGCCATTACAATGTCATAAAATATTACTGTTATTCAAAGCACCCAGATTTAAGATGGTACTATTTTAAAAAGTAATTAAGAAAGCTTTCAGTCACGTTCTTCCAAGGGATATTTCCTATTACGTGTGTGTGTGTGTGTGTGTGTGTGTGTGTGTGTGTGTATGTGTGTGTGTGTGTGTATGTGTACACTAAGTTTTGGTCAGAAAAATTCTATAATTTTAAAAAAAATTCAGAGTACACACACACACACACACACACACACCAAAAGGACAGAGACAGATCGAGAACATTTTAAATCTTGTTGCATAATTGACACTCATATTATTTAAGCTTATTCCCTGTCACTGACTTCTGTCCCCTTTTCTGTTATTTTCTTTTTAATCATGTTTTGAGCATCCCCTGGGAATTTGGGAACCGACATCCAGATTCTACCTCTTGTTCACCCTTTTGCACCAAAGCTCTCCAGTGAACATTTAAAAACTTGAAAATTTATTTTTGCCTACTCTGGATTAAAAGGTAGATTCATAAACTCTGCCTGGTATTCCTAACATTTTTATATCCATTTTATAGTGATAACCATTTTTTTAACAGCTTAGTTCAATTCTGACACTGCCTGAACTTCATTGGGGTATATATTTTAACTACTAGGCTATGAATACATATGCCTATTATGTGGAGAAATAACATTTCAAGGGGAACCCTCCAAAACTTTATAATCTTTTAAAAATGAGGCATGTTTGGACAGGCATTAAAACACAAACAAGTCTTGGCCTCATCTCACGCAGAATGGGTTGGTTACAGATGTTTTCCTGCAAGCTACATCTTGCCTGGTACAAGAACATTCATCTCCCAAACACATCATTTCACCTACTTTGCCTGAAGCAAAACAAAACACACAAAAATCACAGGGTTTTTATTTTATTCCTTTAACTCTTAAAGGAACTCGCTCACTCATTCTATATCCTTTCTGAAGACAGGACCCCAACATCTGATTTCTAAAATGCTACTGAGTGAGGCTCAGTTTGTTTTCTCCCTGGCACAAGATAAGGAAGTCTAACTTTTTTTTTTTTTTTTCTTTTCCCTACAAAACCAATGCCTGGGCCAGCACTGACTCATAAACTTGGAGACATTAGCTCATGGCAATGATTCAGTCGTGAGAATTCTGACAAGAGCCTCTCCCCTCACTGGTGCTTCAAGAGGGAAATCAGTCCTGGTAAATATGGCGTGTGACCTAGGCACACCTGCTAATGGCTTGTGAGCAAATACTGTGAGCAAAGAGGCCACCAAGTCGTTCCTGTGACAGGGTCGCCCCAATGCACAGGGAAATGGTGCAACAGCATCTACAATATATTCCAGTGGGAAGTGTCCACCAAAAAGCACCTACCTCCCACAGCCAGTCATTCCAACAGATCCCAGATGGAAGGATGCGGATATTCATTTTGCAAGACAGGAAGCTGCAAGGCCTCCTGGCTGCCTCCCTCCTAAGCAGCATGCCCATTTGTGTGTGCATAGACTTAATTTACACACCATCTTCACTTCATTATCTCATTTAATCCTCACAACAACCCTAGAGGGTAGGCATTCTTATCATTTTATAGGTGAGAGAACTGAGGCACCAGGGAGATTAAGCGATTTGTCAATATCCCAGTTAGAGAAAGGCCAACCTTTACCCAACAAATCTGCTCAAGTAAGGAGGCCTCATTTGGGCCCTCACTACTCCCCATTCCCCTTCCCTACTTAGAAGCAGTGACCTCAGCATCCTCTCTCATCTCTGCACTTCCCATAGCACCCATCAAGTGGCCAGTCCCACAATGGGTGTGGAAACTCATGTGGCATCTTCCAAACTGCTCTCCTCTGCATCTACCTCCAACCACCCTCCATATTCTACTGAATTAATCGGCTTTATATACGGAGCATAATTATTCCTGTGCTCACAAAAGCAGTGTCAGCACACTACCCGTACGATTACTCCAAATACCTTAACCTACATAGGCTGGTCCCAATCCTGTCTTTCAGTCCTTACCCTATGTAGTATGCTGCAGAGGCCCACAGCTTCAGGTGGATGGTAGAGTAGCCGCCTTTGGAAAACACCGCAAGCCATTTTCAATCTGGCTGCATCTACAGTCTATCTGGACAGTCTACTCTCTTCTTCACTTATCCAACTGCCTGGCACAAAGTCGGTCAACTCCTGTCCTCTCTTTCTAGGTGCAAAAGACTTCTCTTCGGGGTATACAGAATTTGAATCCAAGGGGAACTTCAGAAGCCACTGGAAACATTCTCTCATCTACAACTTGAGGCAAGGGTCCCACTTCTGTCTTCACACTTGCCGGGGGATTGAACACTCACCATCACTGGAGGCAGTGTTTCTACCGCTAGAGACCATCGCTTTTCTTCACCTTGAACTGCAATCTGCCTCCCTGTGACTTCTCTTATATGGTGATGGTGCCTTTTGCAGACATTTAAACAGTGTACAGTATGGTTAGGTTCAGGAAAGATGGCAAATTAAAAAGGAGTTTTGCCCATGTGGTCAGCTGCACCACCTTTCCACAGCATGGATCCTCATTGTATGAGGTTGTAAAAATAAATATATCCCTCTCCCCCACTGTTCTTCTTTCCTGGGATTTAATTTTTGGTGGCAGGTTTTAGGTTGTGTGTTTTATTTTGCTATAGGGTATATGTGGCAATTGGAGATAGAGAAAGGGGCAGTAAAAAGCATCCATCCAGGGGTTGGCTATGCCACAGTCTCCTCTCCTCCCTTCTCAGGATTTGGGGTATGCATTGGCAATGTGGGGTCCAGGCAACTTAACCACCATGATACCTGCTGGCCCACTCCCAGGGCTTCGTAAACAACTGCTGAAAGTACTAGTACAACAGAAGTATACAGGTGCCTGGGCTTAACTCAAAACCACAAGACAAAAAAGTTCCTCATCTCCGTGGAACTTCAGTTTGAAAAACATTAAAGGAGAGAAAGAGATATTTATATCTAAATATATATTGATATTAAAATGAATAATTGAAATAAGTTGTTTTAAAAATTACATGTATTACATGTCCTGGAACCTGCAGTTATCGTAATGGCTTTGTTGCTGAACTCCCATGTAGCCGACGACTATGGTTCAAGTCCTGGACCTGGTGGCTTAAACTCATGCTGGGCACATGTGTGTGCATGCCCAAGATCCCGAGAGTAGAATGGAGAAGAAGGGACTATGGTGTGGCCATCCCCCCCTGGGGGGTGATTTCTCATTTTCTATCTCTCTGTCTCTGTCTTTCTGGCGAGCGCATGTACCATATAGCAAAAACCTCTCCAAAGAAAAAAAAAAAAAAAAAAAAACTACATGTCTTCTCTGAACCACTTCAGATTTCATCCCATAGAGACATTCAGTCTCCTCTGTGGCTAACAGGGGTAAAAGTGTCAATGTACTGCTTCCCCACCTAGTGGAAAGCTAGGCCCCGGAAACCAGAGCTTCTCTGTGGAAGGAATTCTTTGCTGTAGTTCTCAAAACCTGTAAGGCAGACTTAGTTCTCATCTTAAATACAACCCATCCTAATAAAAGCCATCACTTCTCAGATATTGTCTTTGGGACCTTATGTTCATTGTATCAAATTCAAATAATACTATTGTTACATAAAGGAGCATTATTTCAGTTTTAGGGATGAAGAAGCTATTCTACAGACACTGTCTTGCCTAAAACCACATAGATGGGGGTGGAATTCAACCCCAGGTCAATCTGAACCACAAAGTTGATTATTTTTTCTTTCTTAAAAATTTATTTGCCAGAGGGTACATAAGTTCACCAGACAGAAACAGAGACAGAAAGAGAGAGAAAGGGAGAAAGTACTCCTCCAATGGGGTGTGGTCACATCACAATCCCTTCTCCTCCACGTCTCCATTCTGGTCAGATTTTGGGCACACACTCACACACACCCAGTGTTTTTTTCAAGCTGCTGGTTCCAGGATTTGTACCACACAGTTGGCCACGTGGGATCCAGCTCATTGAACCACCAGACTACTAGGCCAGCCCCTGATCATCCCTGCACACCACCATGTCTCTTTAGGCATTTTCATTTGTCCTTTCATTTGTGCTGTCAAAGCAACCCCATCCCTGCTTTGAAGAAGATACAAGAAGGTGCTAGGCGCGGTATCTTTAGCCGTCAGACTTACAAGGAAACAAATACACTAGTAGTATGTCACATTGTACGGGATGCTATCTTTATATGACATCTCATTGTAGTTTAGCAGTTGAGGGAACATTTTTGCTTTAAGTCATGAATTTGCAGAAAGATCATTATCAAAGTATTGACTTTTTTTCTTTTCTTCTGAAGTCTAAATTTCAATGTCAAACAAATGAAGAAAACAATAAATCAGGAGCTAATCTATGCCCTATAACCATATACTCCAGTGACAACCTCGAAATGAATTTTCAGACCATTAAACAAATAAAACGCCCGTTGACTTAGGCATGCTTGTAGCAGCTTTTGAAGGCTATATGACTTCTATTATTGTTCATATACCAGGGTGGACAGTACTCTGGCAAATCATGCCCATTCTAATTCCTCCTCTTCTATTTTACTGTGTTCTGAAGCATCCTCTAGGTGGTAAGTACAGTGGACCCTCTCCTGACACCAGAGACAAAAGATGACAAAGAGCTTTTATCATTTCAGTCAATGTATGGGTGCTCACTGGCTGTCCAGAAGGGGGCGATCCCTGCGGTCATTAGGACCCTGAAAGGCAAATGGTGAATTAGGAACAAAATGTGAGCTTGTGTACTGAGTTAGTGAAAAGGAAAAGCTAGACTCTAAAGTAATCAAGATAAGATATTTCTAACAGGTAGAAAGATCAAATCCATTCTTAAAACACTTCCATATGGAAATACTATTTTGATTACATTATGGCAATATGAAAATAAAACTACCACTTCTATTCATGTAGAAGAGCCTTAAAATTTTATTGCTTATTTTTTTCCCCCACTAAAAATGGGCAGACAGTTACTGGAGCCTTTTTTTCTGGAAATTTCAAAGCACTTTAGAAAAGTATTATAGGATTATATATTTATTCATTTAGAGCACCTAAAGTATTGAGTATGTTTTATTATTTGTTTTTATTTAGATTTAGATTTTTGGAGCGAGGATGCATGGAGTCACCAGAGAGAGACAGAGAGAGAGAGAGACCAATAGAGAGGGAAAGTGAGAAATCACCCCCTCACACCCCTGGGTGGATGACGATGCCACAATCCCTTCTCCTCCATTCTCTTCTCAGGATTTTAGATGTGCATGCACATCGACCCAGTGTGGTTTTAGGTCACTGGATCCAGGACTTGAACTACAGAGTCAGCCATGTAGGATCCAGGGCTATAATGACTGCACAACCTGCTGGCCCAGTATTGGGTATATTTGAAAGAATATGCAGTGTTCTTTAAATAAACAGTTTGCAAAAGATAGTATAAAGTCTTCTTTTCTCTTTTTTTTTTTTTTTTTTTTTTTTGAGAGGTTTTCACTATAGGGCGTGTGCGCTCACCAGACAGACAGAGACATAGAGACAGAAAGTGAGAAATCACCCCCCAGGGGGGATGGTCACGCCGCAATCCCTTCTCCTCCATTCTCCTCTCGGGATCTTGGGCACGCACGCACACGCGCCCGGCGTGAGTTTTAAGCCACTGGGTCCGGGACGCGAACCGCGGTCGACTACGTGGGAGTCTAGTGACATAGCCATTACGCTAACTGCTGGTTCCCTTCTTTTCTCTCATTTTTGAAATAGCTCAGTTAGCACTCCTAAGAAGAAAACCAAAGGACCTCAAATAGATGTTCTCATATTTAAAGTAACATACAGTAATTTACAGAATGCAGTGATCAACAAATAGAAATTTTTAATTGAATTTGAATATTCTATTTGAATTGCCTTAAGTCTCATCCTCAAAAGGAGTTGATATTCAAAGTATAGTCAAAGCGCCAAAAGTGTCTTAGAAAACACCCAACTAATGAATTTAAAGTGTCTTACACTTCTGTAAAAGGCTCCAAAATGTCTCTAATAAATCCTGTTACTTCCCCTCTGTCTTATCTTCCGTCTGATTATCCTCTTCCCATCCTCACTCCTAATTTCAATGTGTCCAAAATGATAATTACACTTTGGGGTGAGGGTTGAGAGAAGAGTTCCTAAAATCTTGAAAGTCTGTGGCCAATACCATTATTATACTCTCTAGTAACACCTATGGCTGCCACGCTTTAGCAAAGAGAAGCATTGTAACCACAAACCCTGGGGTGCCTGGTCCCCAATCAATTCTGAAATATGAATACATTGTAATAACTCATGCAAATGTCTACATATTTACGTGCTTATTGAGTAGAAAACTAGACTGGAAGAATCCTTCACAGTAGTTTGTTCTGTTCGGCTGCCAAGTACATCGCCTTCCTTCTTCCGACCTTGGCTCTCATCTACACAACTTGTTACATACTTCTGACACCAACATGAGGTGCAAAAATGACTCAATGTGTGTTAGAGTAGATGAGTTTTTAGGCATAAAATATGAATATCAGTAAATATACATTTTCATAGAAAACTATAGGCTGCAGTTTTTGAAGACAGATAAAGGGAAATATAAACCATTACCAATATTATAAAAGAACAATAGACAACTAAAGAATGAGTTATCTTGTAGTAACTCTTGGAAGTTGATGATGTTACTTCTAAAAGACTAACTTGAGCAACATCGTAACATTTTATTTGTCAAGTATTTCCCTAAATTCAAAGCGAATAAAGTTAAACTAAAGCATTTTTTAAAAATTTTGCCAGAGGGTGCAAGTGCTTACCAGAGAGAAACAGAGGGGGACCATGAGAAAACATCTCCCCACGAAGCACCTCCCATGGGGTACAGTCATGCCACAATCTCTTCTCCATTTCTCTTTTCAAGATTTTGGGCATGCATGCACACATGCCTGGTGTGTCTTTTCAAGCTGCTGGATTCAGAACTCAAACCATATGGGATCCATACACCCCAATTACCACTGTGCAGGCTGGCCCTAGACTAAAGCTTTTTAAAACACTGTGCATTTATTTGAACTTGTATAACTTCAAAACAGACTGAGCATGAGAATAAGCAAAGGAGAAAGAGGTCACTTTCTTGTATAGGTTTACTAATTAATGAATTATTTAAATTTGCCAAAGGGCACACATGTTTCACAGAGAAACAAGAGAAATAAAGAGGGAGAGGAAGAAAGCACCCATCAACATAGCATGATCCTCAATCCCTTTTCCACCTGTCCATGCTGTCAGGATTAAGGCATACATGCATGCACACATACCTGGCATGTTTTACAAGTCACTGGGGCCAGAAGTCTAATTGCAAAATGGGCCACGTAGGATCCAGCCTTCTCAATCAACAGGCCAAGGGGCTGGCCCCATTATGTAGGTTAGTTTAAAAAGAGGTTATTGGGAACCGGCAGTTAGCGTAATGGCTATGTTGCTGGACTCCCACGTAGTCGACCGCGGTTCGTGTCTCGGACCCGGTGGCTTACAACTCACGCCGGGCGTGTGTGCGTGCGTGCCCAAGATCCCGAGAGGAGAATGGAGGAGAAGGGATTGCGGCGTGACCATCCCCCCTGGGGGGTGATTTCTCGCTTTCTGTCTCTCTGTCTCTCTCTGTCTGTCCGGCGAGCGCACGCGCCCTATAGCGAAAAACCTCTCCAAAAAAAAAAAAAAAAAAAAAGAGGTTATTAATCATCATGAGAAGGATACATTTTCTAAGTATCCACTCTGTGGAAGCATAGTCAAAGTTATTTCAAATTCCTATTAGGAAAATACTTTCTGTTTTACCTGTTGGTCAGTCTGCTTTATCTAATTACCAGTTATCCACCATTTCTCAAAAGCCTTTATCCACTAAGTCCATGGTTTGTGTAGATATCGAAAGAGTAACCATAGGTGATAAACTTTAGTAGACAGCGCTTATAGGCAAGTCCTAAGTCTAATACACCAATTATGTTTCAAATTCCTCCTCTATCACTAAGGCACAGGACTACAAAGTCTTCCCATCAGCACTCCAAGTCCTTCTCTATCTAGCTGCCTTTGGGGATAATGTGCCTTTTCAAGACTGTTCTGCTTTTGGGAGAGGGGTATCAGGCAGAAACAGTAAACACACACAGAATCTAAACACACTTTAGACTCAGTAAGATTCATATTTTTTTCCCTTGAAGGTAAAATCCTTGCTAATAGCTTCAAAAAATAATCCAGTTTCTTTAATAATGGTCTATATGCAGAAACTTGTTTGTTTCATTCTTAGCAATATTATATAAATGCCCATTCTAATTTCCCTACAGAAAAGTTTGAGAAACATAGGCTTCTCAAATGATTCCCCATTAAATACAACAAAATTCTGGCATGTCAAGATATTAATTATTTATTATAATTGTAATCCATTTAAAATAAGTCAAGCTTATAACAGTAATTGTTAAATGTTATATCAGGCCAGCCAGCAGCATGGTGATTAAGTCAGCTGGATCCCCCTTGGCCAACTGTGAGTGACTATGTGGTTCAAGTCCCAGACCTGGCAGCTTGAAAAACACAGCAGGTAGGTGCATGTGTGCTCAAAATCCTGAAAATAGATGGGAGAGAAAGAGCTGTGGTGTGGCCATTTCCTTGGAAGGTGCTTTCTCTTTCTCTCTCTCTCTCTCTCTCTCTCTCTCTTTCTCTTGCATTTTATCTCTCTGGCGAGTGCGTGTACCCTATAACATATTTTCAAAAATTTATAAGTAAACTTAATACATACATGCCAAGACAAATGAGATATTTAATCAAACTTTACAGAAATATGAGAATCATTTTGCTATTTTAAATGATTACGGTGGCTCAGAGCAGTAAGAGCTTTGCTTTTATGACATATAGTAAATCATATCTAGGACTTACATGATGATAATTCTTTAGTCAGAAATGTAATCCGTAATTATAACATTGTTCTTATGGGAAAATGTGATTTGCTTTTCCAAGAATACAAAGTAGAAAAAAAAAAAGTAAAGGCAATTTATATGAACTCTAAGACTCTGTATTCATAAATATGAAAATCTCAAGGTCACATGCATGATAGAAGAAAAAAGTAAATAAGGAGAAAGAAAGAAGGTCTATCTTCCTAGCCCAAATTAATAAATTATAATTATTGTAAATAATTTTATATTATTCAACTAAAGTAGTATATTTGTGTGATGTACATATGTGTGTATATATTTTTATATATACATCTATATATACAAATCTCTTTATATACACATATGTCTGTGTGTGTGTATATATATATATATCTCTATATATACAGATATATATATACACACACACACACAAATATATTTCTTTTTGCATTTTTAGGAAAGAAAGTATGCTTTTCTTCTTATGACCTAGTAACAATGATTACATTTTAAAACTGTACAGGTTTTGCTGAAACGTCACCAGTAAAACATAGGCTTTTAAAAATATTAAGATACGAGATTAAAATAAACTTGTTTTAAGAAGAACCTTTTTTATAATAGAAAAAAATTGCATATATATCAAATACATTTCATCCCATATTTATATTGTTTTATTTCATATATTTGTATAAATGGCAAACCTCAGTAAACGGCTAAAATGTTAAGCCTGGATATAATGTAGTATTCAAGCAGGTAAATCCAAAAACAAATATCCAGGATAAGATAATAGCATACTACAGTTTTAGTGCTTCATTTCTCAGGCTCCTAAAATGCTTCATTCACTTTAATTAAGCCTCACAGCAATCCTGCCAAGAAAGCATTATAATACCCATTTAACAGAGGGGCAGAGAAAAAACAACCTGCCCAGTTCATACAGCTTGTTAGGTCCCAAAGTCGTCCTTGTAAGTCCTGGTTCTACTTAACGAGCCAAACTTTTCAGAAGCCTGTCAGATGACCTCTCAAATCAAATGAGAAATAATTATTTTTTAAAATACAAGTTGGAAATCACTCAAAGTAAAAGCAAAGTCTTCTGAAATATTCTCAATTTATCCACTGTACAAGTTTTTTTTTTTTTTTTTTCCAAGATGTGGTGCAGATGATACCAGTTATACACACACAGAGCAAACCAAAATTAAAATTTAGTACAGAGTCTAGGAAGAAGTTCCTGTTTGATCGACAAATTTGAAAATCCACTGTTAGCTCTGTTAACATAGATCCTTGTTTTCAGACCGTCCTGATATAACAATAAGGTGGCAGGCTGTAATACTTTCCACATGAATCTTTTTTTTTTTTTTTTTTTTTGAGACATTTTGCTATAGGGCACATGTGCTTGCCTGAGAGAGAAATAGAAAGCGAGAAATCATCCCTCAGGGGGAATGGTCACACCACACACCACAATCCCTTTTACTCCATTCTCCTCTTGTGATTTTGAGCACACATTCACATGTGCCCTGGATGAGCTTCAAGCTGCAGGGTACAGAGCTTGAAACTTAGTTGCCCATGAGGGAGTCCAGCACCTTAACCACTATGCCACCTGCTGGCACCTTTAACATGAATCATATTAGACTCAAAACTAAAATATGAAAACTCATTCTATTTGTAAAATGAGAATTTCTCCCCAATCTTTTTCAGAATAAATTAGGTTTAGGATCTTTGGCTACTATTTTTTTAAAAAAATTTTAATTGGAAGAAGTCTGATGATAAGGTTGTGATCATTATTAAAAAATATGAGGGATATCTACTAATATCGTTACCTTTTGGCCCTGTGCACCTAATGACAAGACCTCTTGTTCTAAAAACCAGCCCATGTCTACGAAATATATGCAGGCCTTCAAAGAGTAAGATTTACCTTTCTGTTCTACCATAACTCTTCTTTAAACTCAACGAATTGGAATGTTGAACAAAAAAGCTCTGTCATTCAAGTCTCTTCTTAGTCACATGACCTGAGTAGACATACTGATTGCTGCTGATATAAAACCATCGGGCTTTATTTTATAGACAGTTGCTTTATTCATGTCATGGCAGCTGAATGCTAAATGCCTTCCAGGAGGAACATACATCTGCCCTTCTCCAGAAGGGGTGGCCCTTTTGCATAGACTTGGCCACGTTATAGAAATAGCCAATTTGGGGAAGAAAGATGCAAATAGAAAGTACAAAGCTCAGGCCAGCCAGCAGCATGGTAGTTAAGATGGCTAAATCCCACATATCCAGCTGTGCAATTCATGTCCTGGACCCGGCAGATTGAAAAACATGCCAGGTGCAAGTGTGTGCATGCTAAAAATCCTGAAAGAAGAATGCAGAAAAGGGGATTGTGGTGTGGTGGCCATTCCTCCTGGTGGGTGTTTTCTCTCTGCCTCTCTGGGTCTTTCTGTTCCCAGTGAGTTCATGTGCCCTATAGCAAAATTTTAAAAAGAAAAAAGAAAGTAGACCATGGAAGAAAGAGCAGAGCTCACCTATGGGAACGCAGCAAGAGTAACAATCCCACAGTGAGCTCCACACACCATCAGGCCTAGTGTTCAGTTCACATTCATTTTAGGGCATCTCTGTCGAGCTTAATGATACACTGAAGCTTTCTTGACTCATTAAAAAATTCTTATGACATTATTCTTTGTTTATACTTCAATTTTCAGGTAGATTTTTGTTTCAGCACACTGTCTATGTGCCAATTAAAAATAAGCCAGGAGTTAGTGAGCTGAGAAAACTGATTTGAAACCCTTTAAATCTTATTATCCTTTTCTGATTTCAGCTTTGGCTAATTTTAGAGAGCCAAGTTACAGGATTCATAAATTCTCTGACAATAAGAGTAAATGCGACCAAATGATAAACCTTTCTTTATGTCAAATATCCAATACTGCATATCATTATTATTTTTTTCTTACAAAATAAAATTTCATAGAAATGAGAAGGTGGGAAGTTCATTTTTTATTAAAAAAATGAGGAAATTATATTCTCATAGCATATTGCTTAGTTAAATGCAGCAAGGAATTAACTTAATTTCTTGAAGGTGACAGAGGGTTATTATTTATGAATGAAACACACCTGTTAGTAAACTTCCCCTTAGGTGCCTACTCTGGCCTCCGGTTCATTTATTTCAACTTCAAGTAATCTTCCCTCATCACATTACACAGATGGTATTCAGTTTGCCTACAATTTTGTTTGACCTATAGTATTTTAAAACTTTTAAAAATGTGCTATTGTTATCATTTGATGATCTGGAGATATTACATACCAACCGATCCAGGTTTCTGGTTTCTAGATGCTCTTTAAAAATTTGTCTTTTAATGCTAGGCCTCCTTTTCCCCATGAGGACATCCTGGAATTCTAAAGCAGATGCCTCTGTAGAAAGGGTACAGTTCCTGTACTCATCTTTTGGTCATTTATGATGCTCCCTGGTCCCACTGATGTTTAAGTGGGATCTGGGCTACTGCTGAGGTAGCCCATTTATTAGCACAAGGGATTTGTTATAGGCAAAGGATCTGATCATCTGATTCCTGTTCTGGCTGGGATTTTTCATGGTGATTGATTTATAGTGCAATCTTCTCCATATAAATCTACCATTCCAGGAAAGCAATGTTACCACTGAAAACATAAGGTACCAAGTGGTGGGTGGTACCTAAAAGGTATAAATTGGCCCCATACTAATGATGACATAAATGAAAAAGAAGATAGAGATGAAGAATGAAGGAGGAGGAGGAAGAGGAGGAGGGATAAACAATGACATGAGAACAAGAGGAGGAAATGGGAAAAAAAACAGGGAAGAGAAAAGAGAAAAAGATGTTTTGTTGTTATCATGCTCATAGCAAGAAAAGACATACAAACATCACGTTATTTATTTCTTCGTAATCGATAATTGGCTCTTGTGATGATCACATGCAATAAGTCGATATCAAAGCTTTTTTCTTTAAATAGAAATTCCACGGTGCAGTAAGCAAATCACCCATCACCGTGTGCGGGGGTGATCCATGTGGAAGTGAAACTGGTTTATCACAGATGCATTAGGCTGGAGTCAATCTAAACCAAGGTAGGCAAGCATTTAATGAAGCTGTTCTACTCTGGGCTGGGGAACAGAACTTCTATAACATGCCTGGGACATTTATTTTTAAATCCAACCCTTCAGTTAAGTAAGTTACATGAACCATCACCAAGAATCTCCAAGCACTTTATTCAGGACATTCTTCCTCAGTACTCTGTGAACTAAGAAGAGGCTTGGCTAGCAGTTAACATGCTCAATGTTAGTATTTCCTTCATCCTGAGAAGAGGAGCACAAAGTGGCCCTGCTCACTACATGTATCTCCAGGGATTTATAGAATTGCTGTAGCAATAAGTAAAAAAATAACCTTTTTCTTGAACACACACATCCCTGGCACAAGCTACTCATTTCTCTCTCGTTCCTCACCAATGAAACCTAACAGCCACTCAAACATAAAGCTAGATCAAGCCACGAATAAGGCTCAAACTTTGAGAGAGGAAGCGCTTCCTTTGTGAAAAGAAGCTGGTAAATCATTTTCCCCCATCAAAATGACTATCTGTACATCATGTCCTTTGATGGGCTATTCTTAAGAGTCTCTAAATTCCAGAGGGCCACGCAATGGGCTGGCTTGCACTAGATTTCTGCAGAGCTGGCAGCCTTTTCCTGAAAGTCTTACATTACAGGTAACCTGATGACAGGGAGGGTGGGCCACAGGCGTGCATCTCAGCCAGCCTCTGGAGCCAAGGGGAGTAAGCTTGCGAGACCAGCACCAATAGGCTGGGATGGATACAACTCTCCCGGGAACTGGCTGTTCCCCTTTCAAACCCCACCTCCCTAATCTCTCCACTTGCTCAAGTGAGATTCTTCAAAGCTCTGAACCTGACACGAGGCTGGCACAATTAGGAAAGGCAAAGGAAGAACGCTCTCTATAAATCATGGTTGGAGGCCGAGGAGACAAACTCATGGACAATTAGTGATTAGGGTCACGACTGAGTGATACTGCTTGGAACTATAATGTTCCCTTTAATCCTGAGGAGAAAGACAAAGATTCTTAATATTTCTTAAGGGTCTATCGTACACTGGGTACTAGGTTAGAGTGTCTGACAAGACCTTACAGTCTATGATGGAAAAAAGACACAAAACAAGAAACAGTGATCCTTGGTCCCAGGAACAGGGTCATTACCTCAGTCTGAGCACAATAAATAAAAAACTAATGTGAGAATTTTCCCAGTAGGTGCACACCGAGGGTACTATTGTATGCCATGCATTGTGAACAAACAGCTCTGAAATCAGCGAGGGTATGTGAGGCCAATGGCCAAAACGGACTGGCCTATATTCACCAGTGTCCGGCACAAAGAAAATACACTGCTCCCAGCAGCGGTGTTCTCACGAATCCTCAGTACTCAAGTAGAAAGCTTATCTGTTCTTCACCAGCATTCCCCATCACTACGCACTTCCCAGCGTGATGGTCCTATGGATATGGCACGATTCACTGAACACTCCCTCGGGTGAGTGTTCAGGGTGCTTCCGGCACTTTGTCACCATAAACCAATAGGCAGACTCTTCAGGAAGTGCAGCTCACTGCTAACTTTAACAGAAGGGATACAAAAAAGCTTCCCATAAATGAAGTGGCAGATTCTACATGAGGAACAAATACCAACAATCAACATGTCCTTACATCTGGAAAGATCCTTGCTCACGTTGGCAAAGAGAACCTGCACCTACTTGGGCAGGCATCGAAAAGCAATAGAGCCGGCCTGCAGAAGTTTGAATTCAGAAGAGCCTGCTGTCATCCTCTGTCACCTGTTCATATATTTGAATAGTAGATAGCATCACATTCTCTTGGGGTTGCAGGATGCATGCCGATCGCACAAAAACATTTAGAAAACAAAAATAGTACTCATTTGACTTTTCATTCTTTTCTTTTTTTTACTTTTTTTTTTTGGAAAGGTTTTCACTATAGGGCGCGTGCGCTCACCAGAAAGACAGAGAGAGATATAGAGACAGAAAGCGAGAAATCACCCCCCAGGGGGGATGGCCACGCCGCAATCCCTTCTCCTCCATTCTCCTCTCGGGATCTTGGGCACGCACGCACACGTGCCCGGCGTGAGTTTTAAGCCACCGGGTCCGGGAGGCGAACCGCGGTCGACTATGTGGGAGTCCAGCGACATAGCCATTATGCTAACTGCTGGTTTCCAACTTTTCATTCTTTTAAGCTATGATCTGTTCCACAACTAAATCCTTAACAAAAGTATCACAAACTCATGAATCAAAGGAATTCCAACGGCATACATGTCTGATAGGATTAGCCAGACGTCAGTACGTCTGTTTATACTAAGTAGCCCTCATTATAAACAAAGAATTAGCACACTCAATTTTGGCGAGGAAACTAAGATTTAGAGACAGTGATTTTTTTTTTTTTTTTGAAAAGTCCCTTATACTGCTAGTAAGTTTCAGAGTTAAAATCTACATCTAAATTTCTTGTCATCTCCAACTCCAAACTATCATCCTTTTGACTGTCCTATGACAGTTACAGTACCAGACAGCACTGCATGGGATTAAATAGTAGGATTCCATAACTAATGTCAATTAAGTTGTAGAAATAAAAAGTCTGAAGTGAAAACCTAAACTAAGTGTTGGTGTGTGTGTGTGTGTAAAACACAGAATATGGAAAATGCTATCACACTTCACTTTTTTCGTTGAAAGAAGTTTAAAATAAATGCCACATTTTTACAGAACTGGAAACACAATCCCTTTCGTTATTTAAGACATAAAACCACCAAAGAAAAACGCATATATACTTTAAATATATTAGTTATGTTTTGACAATAATTCTGAGAGTACAACCAAAAAATTAAAAAGGAAAACTGAACACGAAAAGGATGACAAGTGATAAAATGGTACTAAAAAGATTTTTATTAAAGAATTATCAGAAGACTATGGAGTACACATGGCCTCCCATAATGACAGCTGTGCTTGCTGCTTCCCATTTGTGGGCAGTATATTTTTGAAAACTGCTTTAAAATGCACAGATGTCTAAAAAATAGGTGTTGTATAATATGGCACAAAAAGTATCTTGCACTCATTAAACACAAGTGAGAGCCCACTCCATAGTGCACAGGTCCGCCAGTGCCCGTCACAAGGAGACACCGTCTATATCGGATGTCAGGGGACTTGCACTGCGAGTGAGAAAGACCCAGACTCTTCTCCCTTTCCGTCTGGTTATTAGCCAGGTGATATGTACTTCTTAATTTCCTCATTGAAAAAACTGGGGACAAGAGACTTGGTTTTAAGACTCAAGATAAGTGGATGAGAAAATCAGTAAGTCTAAAAATGGATGTCTGTGTGGGGACTTGAAAGTTTATAGAAAAATATAGTTAGTGCAAAAATAATTCAGATCCATGCTTAGTTTTTTTCATAATATACCTTTTCTGTGAACTTTTTGAATATGCATACATGTAAAAATATATAATTTGGCTCCAAGAATTAGATGTTGCTATGTATAAGATACAGATGTCCAAAACTAAGAATTTATATCTATCTTAAGTGATCTCAGTAGTTACTCAAATAAGGGTTCTAGTCCCCTAGATTTAGAAGAAATGCAACTGGGACTGAGATAAGTTTAAATGTAAACAAGAAAAAAAAATTATAAAAATATTAATACCATGGCATATACTACTATACTCCTTATTCTGTAAAATCTGCATGGTGAAGTGTGGACAAGTGAACAGAAACCCCCATAAAGCAAAACTGTTTAACCAAGGTCATGTGTGAATGGTAGACAGTCTACTGGATTAGGAACCAAATTCTTGTAAGTACTTTTGCAGCTGATTATCAATGCTAGCATTATCAATGCTAACATAGAGAGCTTTCATCATCCTCTTCCTCATCAGAGGCAGACTGAACTCTTTTTTTTCTCTTTTCTTTTTTCATTTTTTATTTATATATATTTCTATTATTATTCATATATTAAATCACTATACATCATTCAGACTGTGAAGAGACTTTACCCAACATGATATACACCTCAGTCCAGCCCAGTTGAGACCACCGTACACATTCTCGTCACAGACTGAATTGTATGAAGATGAAGTCCCTTGGCTAAGGTCATATATATTATTAGGACCAGAATCTAGGTATTTTTGTTTGGGTTCTCAACCAAGTGCGCTTTCTCCTTCACTGCAGTGCCTACCCCCTTTTCTAAATTCTGATTTTACTGCTGTCACATGGAAGAACTTTTTACCTCTGTGCTCCACAAGAATATTTTTTCTTTTAAATCCATTACTTAGAGATCATCAACATTTTTTTGTGAGATCATTTACTCCCCTGGGAGAGGGGCTTGGAGTAAGAATGGCATAGGGTGGGGCTAACTCTCTATGGGAGACGGTAAGGGAGGAAGGAAGAAAGACTGTTTTGATGTTATACTTACATCAAGCTTCATCCTCAGGGTAGTTAAACAATTTTAGAAGGAAAGCTATTATTCAATAAATGACCCCAGTGTGCCCATCACCCCTCCAGACACGACCACTCATAAGATAGCAGAGACTAGACAGTAAAACAAATGAGTTACCATTAGACTTGAAGATCGGGGATTGTCAATGGCCAGCTGGTGACTACGGTGCTAAGACACATCCGTGCTCTATTATAAAATGGTTTCCCTAAGGTTGGTTTTGTTTTGTATTCTCTTATTTTTTCTTTTCTCTTTTAGCCCAATATTACTGAGATCCACCAACCACGTAAGGCTTATAAATTCTTACTCACCTGCGTGTCCATCTCCATGACAGAAATATTAAAGAGGCTAAGGTGTATGACATGATCACTAAGTGACACCAGGAAGAGAGATTATGACTTCAGCAAATACTTCATTATTCTTGAGGGCTGAACTATGAGCCGTAAGAGAATGGCTTTTCAAACTACGAAAGGAAAGCACCCAAATAAAATAAATTTTTAGGCAATTCTGGGGCATCCTGATGTGAAATGGTGGGGAAAGACAGAAACCAGAAAAGACCCAGCTGCATAAAAGCCTCGGTAACTTCAGGGACGTCACGTGATTTAAACTCCACATTCTCCAGCTTTCCTCACGCGTACAATGGGATTAATAAAACTTGTCCTACTTACTTCACAAAATGAGGGAACAGATGTGAGATATTGTTGGAACGTAGTAAGTGTTATGAATGCAGATTATTTTATAAACTCTGAATAACTGGATTAAAGCCTACAGTGAACTAGATATTATATATAACATAAAGTAGAAATGCTTTGCAAAGAAACCTATTTACCAAAGAGGGGGAAAAACTTAAAATAACTCTAAAGCTACTTTTCAATAAGATGAGGACATTTCTATAATCCATACAAACATAAAATTGTTTAGCAAACATGCATGCCACTATGGTTTTGAGCATTTCTTTGACCAACCAGTTCAAATCCACTTTGTAGGTTTCTTCCTATATATTTGAGCTTTATTTGTGTTACAAAGCATTACAAAACAAACTTCCACCTAGGATGAATATTACTGTATCTTTTTAATTTTTGAAAAATTTTCATGACTCCTCAGAAAAGTTATTTGTGGAAGGTTATTTTTTTTCAACATTTTGAGTCAAAAATCACTTTGGACTAATTCATGGCCCTGAGATGTAGTTTTTGGAAAAAAAAAATGTTTCTACATTTAATAGCTATCAATAGCTATTCCTATTACAGAACCTATATAATAGCACTTCCCTAATAAAAATGGAATTTTATTTTCTTACTGTTTATCATACTGTATTTACTATTTTATTCATTTTAAAAAATTAAACCTTTATGTGACATTTATATCTTCACAGATAATGAGACTGCTAGATACTCTGCGTTCTGGAGGTCATAAACACATATCCTATGATTATGACGCTTATCACTGGCATAATGTTTTGTGTTTTTCCTTTTTTCACAAAGGGCCTCACGGCACTGTGAAGCAGGCAGGTACCCATTAGCTGAAACCTCTAGGAGTTCCTTAGAAGGTAGAGGTTTGATTTCTGGAATGTAGATTTTCCCAATAAATGGTATCTCCTCCTGATGCAGTGGTAAATATTCAGACAAAACTTCCACTACTGCATATGGAGTTTCTAAGCTTGGAAGGGGCAGAAACCTTGGGAGGTGATGAAGTCGGTTCCCGCATTTGGGGGTCAGGCTTGTGTGCTCTTACCGTCCAGGTGGCTGACTTGGCAGTGCTCGACTGCTGAAAGGACACGTCGAAGCTGTGCGGGCCTGGGTAGTCAGTGTTGGAGGGGATAGCTGGCGATGGCGACAGGGCGTCAAAGGTGGAGCTGGGCTGAGCGTAGGGCGAGGGCGCCGTGACGCTGTTCTGTGCATGGTCTGTGTTGTACGGGCTGGTGGACGAGGAGCCATTCTGTATCTGCTGGTCCATGCTGTTCAGGAGCCCCAGGTTGGTATACTGTGGCTGCAAGGATATCCAGAAACCCCAGCGTTAGCCATTTAGGTTGAAAATCATTGCTCAAAAAAGGGCATCGTTTGGCATCATTCTGCAGAGATCGACCTCAGGTCTGAAACACTTCTCACCCCAAATAAAATTACTAATTAGTGATACACAGCAGGAACACCAGGAAAAGTCTCAGGCGTGTGTGTGTGTGTGTGTGTGTGTGTGTGTGTGTGTGTGTAGTGATCTTCAAGGATCACACAGCTTTTAAGTACCACCTTTGCAGACGGATTTCTTCGAGAGCATTTGAAAGTAGAACATATGCTTCACAAACTAAGCAAAAAGTGCCCAGCACTCAGTAGTTGCTTAGGAATTCTTTAAAACAAATGGTAGTTATTCCTTTGTTTTGGGAAGTATGTTTAGACTGAGAAAGACTACTTGATACTTTCTAGAAGGATTTAAGCATCACATTGTTGAATATGGGGCAAAATCAGAAGACCTTCAAATTTCCTCTTAGTCACACAGATGGAGCCTGTCTATCACAGAGTACCAGTAATGTCCCAAACCTCTCACTCCCATCTCAGAGAATAGTTTCACAAATACTGGAGGTCCATGTGTAGCACGATTAGGGAGATCCATCAAGTATTTTTAAAAGTAGTGTCCTGGTATGATATCCAAACAGGATCTCTTTTGTCTGCTTTTTTATTTTTAGCAATTAATTCTTCTGGAGTAGAATATGTGTAAGTTGAAGAAATATCATCTCTGGTGGTTGGGGCACTGGAATCCCACGTGATCAACTGTGGTTTGAGTCCTGGACCTGGCGGCTTGCTCTCTCACTTTTCTCCCTCTATCTGTCTCTCTCTAGTGAATGCATGTATCTATAGTCAATTAAAATAATAATAATAAATACGATGACATCAATAATTAAGAAAAGATTCTATTCTTGATATAATTCAGAAAAGTGCATTAGTGCTATAGCTTTTAAGTCTTCTGCATGAATGGGCATAAGCACAGAGTTAGATACTCAAGATGATGTTTATGGAAATAATGAATTCCTATCTTCTCATTTTAATCTACAAAACAACTTTATTAGCCATTAGCCAATAGCCAGGCATCAGCTAGGTAGCGAAGTGGGAAACTAAAATCTTCTGGTTCCATGTCCAGGGGTCTGCCCATGCCATCACAGCTGTCAGCGTAATCAGATGCATTAGCCTATTGTCACCACTGAACCTGAGTCACAACGGACATTTCCAGAAGAGCATGCAGCCCAGGGCACAGTGTCCTCTTCTGACACATGGAAGGCTCACCGCTTCTTCTAGTAAATAAAAGGGGCTTGGAGGCAGAGGTTAAAGCAGGAAGATTAGTAAAATGGCTCAGTTGGTATGCATTTTCTAACGCACACGAGGAGTCTGCCTCTACAATTGAAATAGAACTCCAAGACTCAGACTAAGTACAATGAAGGAGAAAGACAAGCTCACAAAGAAACAGAATTTAAATTGGTAAAATGCCCAACTTTCAGTGTAATGAAGTAACGTTATTAAACTTCAGTTCAATCGCACGGAGAGGAGAAATGGACAGCAGCACTCGAGTCAGTAGCGCATCTGTCTAAATGTTAACAGTCGCATGCCCAATTCCACTACACGCATGCACTCGCATTCCACTGCCAAATGCCATGTCCCCATTTGCTCTTCAAATAACTATTAATCTCTTTACACTTATCCCCATGCTGACAAGAGCAGCTGTTTGTCTTGCCTTCCCTCCCTCCCTGACTGCTATAGCTCCTACCCCCCCTCCTATCCTCCATTTTCAGCGTCCTCTCCCGACAGGTGTGGCAAAACTGCAGGTAAGAAAACTAGGGGAGGAAAAAGCATAAAACCGTAGGCCCACATCAATGCACCCACAACCCAGGCTGAAGGAGAGCTCTTAGGTATCTAAGCCAGAGGCAGTGGGCTGGGAAAGGAACTGAAAAGAATTATTTGTGTTCAAGTTAAGGGTCAGTATACAAAGCACTCCTGGACGTCCTGTAGGAATCAGATAATGCTCTCAAAGGCACGCGCTCCCCTTCAGCAGCACAATTACGGAGGCAGCCGTCCCTGACAAAAAGGACAAAGGAACTCGCTGAGCACTTTCTAGCAGGCAGTAAAGTGCCTGTTGGGCCACCCTTCCTCCTCCTCCCAGCTACACAGAAGGAACTTCAGCTAATTGTGGGCTTGAATGAGAACAAAGAAACATGGGCCCTTTGAATTTTTTTCCCCCAATATACATAAAGAGAAAACTTTGGGGACCGAGGTTTAAAAGCCAGTGAACAAACATTCATCAATTTTCCAAAGACTTCAGAGAAAGGGAAATTCCATTTACCTAGAAGTCACAAAGGAGACTTCTAGAGTAGCAGTAAGCCTGGACAGATTGGGTGGTAGCAAAGCAGCAAACCTGTATTCCAAAAGTCATGAATAGCACTGTGGGGGCTGAAGGACCTCTTTTGAAATGCCATCATTTTAAACTAACAGTTTCAGAGGAAATCTTGTACTTCAAATCAACAGGATTTGTTCCTGATGGTGCTAATGCCTGAATTTATGTAACATAAAACTAAATTTTTCAAGATTTGGGCAAAATTACACTACAATTTAAGATAGAAATGAGAAAATGCATTTCAATCTAAACTCTTCCCAAGTCATACTTTAAAGAAATATAAACCAAATAGTATGCTCAGTTTTCTTGAAAAATAAGAAAAAAAAGTTAAACCAACACTACTAACTTTGCATTAGTTAGCTTAAAATGAATACAAACAACAGACTCACCAAAGGAAAGATTGTATAACTGGAAATCTACCTGAATACTTTCATTTATTAAAAATAAATACATCTGCCATAGAAAATAGTTCTTGTAAATTAATTTTTAACCATCTAGTTTTTAGAAATGGTTCTTGGCTTGTTGAATTGAGGAGAGATTATACATGTTGACAGACCACAGTTGGAAGCCAAGGGCAAACCAACATAACCAAGATCAGGGGTTCCTGAGAACCACCCAAATAATTTGTAGTGCTCATTATAAAAGGAAAATGCAGGGCCTCTCATTCATGAACTACTGAGAATTTTGAAATGGTGATAGCAAAACATTAAACAAAGCATGGCACCTTTCTGAGGATGGAGCCTCATACAACTGATGCACAATTTGCGTGCCCATAAACCTAGCTCTGTCCTAGGTGAACTGAGTAGTATGTATCCCTTATTTACCAGTAAAGTGAAGTTAGTGATATGAAGAGAACCGTACATGTCCTCCTTATCAAAATTTGTATTGTGGGAGAAATTTGTGTTGTGCTGGAATACTAATGGAATGCTTATTGACAATGACAATAAAAGTCTCAGTGATTAGAACATGACACATTCAGATCAGCCACAAAAATAGCTCTTAGAAGAACTCCATGGAGCCTCACTTATCCCGTGTGTTTCTTTTCTTTTCTTTTCTTTTCTTTTCTTTTCTTTTCTTTTCTTTTCTTTTCTTTTCTTTTTTATTAAATGAAAAAAAATTTTTTTTGCTATAGGTCACGTATGCTTGCCAGAAAGACAGAGAGAGACAGAGAGACAGAAAGTGAGAAATCACCTCCCTGGCAGGATGTCCACATCACAATCCCTTCTCCTCCATTCTCGTCCTGTGATCTTGGGCACACATGCACATGCATCTGGCATGAGATTAAGCCACGGGATCCAGGGCTCAAACCACGGTTGACTACTTGGGAGTCCAGCCAATATAGACATTACTCTATCTGCTGGTCCCCCCCCAACCATGTGTTTCTTTTTTTTTTTTTTTTTGGAGAAGTTTTTGCTATAGGGTGCGTGCGCTTGCCAGAAAGAGAGACAGAAAGAGAGAAATCACCTCCCGGGGGCGGATGGCCACACCACAATCCCTTCTCCTCTATTCTCCTCTCGGGATCTTGGGCACGCACGCACACGTGTCCAGTGTGAGTTTAAGCCACCGGGTCTGAGACTCGAACCATGGTCAACTACATGGGAGTTCAGCAACATAGCCATTACACTAACTGCTGGTCCCCCCCATGTGTTAGATAATAAAAGTTAGTAAATTATCTGAAATGAAATAGGAAGTAGATTATCCATTTCTAACCATAAGTATTTCAATCTTGGAATAACTTAACATACAGTATAGGCACTGAAATAATAGGTGAATGAGCAATATTATGTCTATCCCAGTAAGTTTGAACGAAGAAGCAATCTTCTTTCCACAAAATAAAGAAGGCAAAATAAAAAGTTTGCTACCTACTTTAATCCTGGTAAAGTAAAATAATTGATTTTCCCGTTTTCAAGCAGATATTTCATTTTCCCCAACATAACTTTGAAATAGAAGACTCACTGCCTAGACCCTGGAAAATGAATGTTTGTGGCTGGGATTTACATTCAGGTTCACAAAGTAGCTCATCTGACAGTAGACAGGATATAGCAGATCATGGTCATAAAGACAGCATATTCCAGGTAGTCACTGAAATCTCCAAGGGTATTCGGAAACGTGGAGCTGGTGTTATGGGTGGAGGGGCATTCAGGGAATATCATAGGATATAGTCCTAGGGATCTCAAACCGCTCGCTTTTATCATAAGGATGAAGCAAATATAACTACCAATTCCCTGATTGGGAAAAGCATCTATGTTTTTCTTCTCCCAGAAGTCCTTTTGGCATTCTCAGTCATCTACAAGCTCTGATCTATTCCTTCACTAAGCTTTTGGAAACTTTCAAATAAATAGCAATGTAGAGAATCAGATTTTTCACTGACTGATCTTTTGAAAGCATTTTGGGGCCAGATGGTGGCCCAGTGGGACGGTATGAGGTTCTGTGATGCTGACCCATCTAGGAAGGTTCTGAGTTCACACTCAGAGACCTTGCTGAGTGTCTACCCCACTTGTGCCCAGGGTCTGCACTGGCTGAGGTTGGAGTTTATCAAAGCTTCAAGATCCTCTCTTCCACTCATGGAATAACAAACAAACTTAAAAAAAACAGCTCTACGAATACAATCTCTAGTTTCAATTTATTTCTCTTTCTTGAGTTATATAATGAGCTTAAATTCTGAATATTTTATGGGCCTGAATTTTCTTTTCATAAACTCAACCATAACATGTCAGTGTATATTGCTACAAACAAAACTCATTATTAAATACCTCCATTTTATACTTAAGTCATGTTAATAATGTAATTACTTTCCTGTAAAATAATTTAACATCATACAAAAATTCCAGGCAAGTCATCTGGCCAATATCATGGAAACAGGGACTTAAATATGATTTGTGTTTCTGCAATTTTTCTCTCCATGAATTTATCTGTATAACAGAAATTTCATAAGATATTTCCCTCAGGTATTACTATCTATAATAACTAATTTATACCTGGTAAGAGGTTTATAAAAAACTGTGAATGAGGATCAAATCGGGTAGGAGAGGTTATTGTTGGGATACAAAATCATAATGTATTTACCTCAACTCAAGGGGACCATTGTTCTAGGAAAAAATAATTTACCCAAATGTCATTTGGAAGCAATTTATATTCATAATTCTTAAGTAACTGTTGTATTGGGTGAGGGAATTGAATACTCTTCAGCATGTCTTGTATTTCTCTACAGGTTCTAGGAATGGAAATGGACTTCGAACTTAGACCTGGTGACAAGTTGTCCAAGTCTCAACATGGCCACTAATATGTTGTGTGGGCCTGAGCAAGGTAGTTGAACATCTTGGACCTTGAAACCTATGAGGCAAAACTGAGAAAATTGGATCTGATGATCCAGTGTACAGGGCGTACCAGTTTGAACATTCTGTTAGTTGTGAACATCCTCATCTGTGAAGTCATGTTAAAATAATGCCATGAAGCCATGTTCCAAACACTGCCATGGGATAGCTTTTTTCTTTATGGACAATTTCCCTGGCCAAACCTAGAAATCTAAAACATTTAAGGCAGCATATACAGTTTCCCCAGCTGATGTAACCTTTCACCTCAGGGTTCATGGAGGGGCTTTTGTGAACATTCTATAACCCCTCTTGGGAAAAGAAAACAGTTTTCTTCATGACCCTGGCTTTGCAAAGCATTCATTCGATTATACTCTAGCAGACGGCATTACATTTTCATCCCCAAATATCAGCAGGATAGTGACTTTTCAACAAACATTGCCTAAGGGAGAAATACTTATCATTTTTTTAGTCTTCTACCACCTGCCCCACCTCTAAGAATGATAGTTTGTTTTATGCTAGAATTAAACACAATTGACTTAAAGTGAGGTAAAGAATATTTTTGTATTATAATGCCAAGTTAAAGCACCATCTTGTTCCCTTAAGAATTTATTTAGTATCATACTTTTCTTAAAACCAGACTTTGTTAGCCATGAAACATTTCACTTCTTTTGTCTTCTAAAATGATCCTAAAAAGTGAGTGCCTGGAGTTAAAATATACCTATACCTCAAAAAGAACAAATGTAAGAATAAAGCATTTAAGCACATCCAAATCTAGAGAGATGGTAGGCAAAAGGTTGATTGGAATGTTGTCTATTTGACACAAAGAGTCAAGATTCCTTTGAAGACAGAGATTCCATAACTTAGGAGAGAGATCCTAAAGGCTGATGAAACAAATAAATACAAAACTGGCTTATCAGGCAGACAGCAATGTCAACAAATATTAGACACAGCATTTAAAAATACAGGAAGTATAAAATGTACTCTCGTTAAAACTTGATCCAAATATAGCTAAATTCAGTTAAGGAATAAACAAACTTTACATTCCATGATTTAATTTTTCCTTCTATTAATCACGAGAGATCAATAACATAAAAACCATGAGTCATCTCAATTCCAAAAGAAATTGACAAGGAAGCATTAGGAAATGCAGAAGGGTATAATTTTAATATTTAATAATTTCTGATCCAGATCTTAGTAGAAAATATTTGGCATTTTAGTTTGATCAAAGTGCATCAAAAGCTATTTGTTGAAATTCGAACAAAAATATATTTGAGGGCATTTTAAGTGTAGAGCAGCCAATATGTTTAAATATCTCTATTGAATACACATGATAATATTAAGAAAAAAAGCACAAGGTGATGTACATCTTTGGTACAACTTAAGCTAGTTATATGGTAAGTACCCCATGGTGTCTTAAGAAGTTCGGTAATAACACTTTGTTGGTTTGAAATCAGTTAAAATATTTCTTTAAAAATGATTTTGATCGCATATCTCTAGTCCCTATCAGAAATTATGGCTTGAAGGAATGGGAAGATTAGCTGCGATTGATATTTTATCGCTTTGCTCACTATGCCATGAAACTAGACACCAATTTCAAAGAAATAATGGTGATTATTGGGACCAGCAGGTGGCATGGTGGTTAAGGTGCTGGACACTCCCACATGGCTGACAACGGTTCGAGTCCTGGATCTGGTGGCTTGCTTTTGCACTTCCTCTCTCTCTCTCTTTCTCTCTCTCTCTCTGTCATATTAAAAATAAATGAATGAATGAATTTAAAAAAGAAATAATAAAATAAAATATTTAAAAAAGAAATAATGGTGATTATGAAAAGTGAAAAATGAAATGAACAAACAAGAGAAACAAGGGCCAGGCAGAAGCACTGTGGTAAAGCATGACATTGCAAGGCAACCCCACATAAGAAGGTTCACTGTTCAAGTCTGGAAACCTCCCTGGTACAGAGCACACACACTTGCCCAAGGTCGAGGCTGGCTAACGTTTGGGGGTGACCTGCCGGGTGTGCTATTTCTCTCTCAGAATAAAAATGAGTAAGAATAATAAGCTCTTTATAAAAAAGAATAAGAAAAATCAATTTTAAGAATTTGAAACATATTTTGTATCTGTATTCAATCACTTCTATGAAAGAATATTAGTTATCACTACCACTAGTATAAATACTGAGTCTTTATTATGTATCTTATAATATTCAATTACTTCGCATATATTTACCCATTTAATACTCATGAGATAGGTGGCATTATTATCCCAAGTTTTACACATTTTCTTATAGATGAGGAAACCAAAGCTCCACAAGATTAGGTAAAGTAACTTGCCCAAGGTAAGGACAAGAGCCTGAATGTAAAACCAGTAAATCTGGCTCACAAACCCGCTTTCTTAAGTAGCTTTCATTCTGAATGCATGTAAATAGAAGTCACTCAAAATTTTTCCTGGAATTTTTACCTATAAGGTACACTCAAAGAACGCATACCTCTTTTAAAACTACAGAACTTTTTCCCCACTCATTAAAGACCGAATATAAAACTTTACCCACTCGTAGAATGGGTATAATAACGAAGACGCAAGATCCAGCTCCCTGGAGCTACCACTTAAAACGCATTGCAAATCTGATCATGGCACTTTCCAGCTTGACTCCCTTGAATGGCCCCAGGTCTTTAAAATGGCCCGGGCGGCACCATGTGGAACTCCTCTTTCAGGCCTTCCTTCAAGTTTTCAGGGGTGAAGTTATTTCTTCAGTCCTTAAGCCTTTGGCCATTGCTGTTTCTCAACTCATCCTTTCTCTTTTAGCTTACATGTCATATCCCAGAAGCCTTCTCTGACGGGTCAGGTAGATTATTTTCCTTTGTTTCACATCTTCATAGCACTTTCCCTTCGCATCATGTAATCGTAATTGAAGTTAATTACATATGTAACTCTGTTTTAAGTTGGTCTTCTCTGCTAGACAATATATTCATAAGAGATTTTATCTGGCTTATTCAGCACTGAATCTCTAGGGCCTGACCTTGTCTGAAACACTATGGAAGGGCAGGAACTAGTTTCTGAAAGAATAAAGGCAAAATACTTCAAAATAAAAATTGCTTTCAGGGAGCATTTCTTTTATCTGAACACAACTAAGTGTGGATTTTTATCGTATCCAAGCAGATGTCCAAATTAGAGTCATCTCTTTACAGTCTATTGCCAGGCGAATGTTATAGTGTATCCCTAAATAACCTCTATGACCTTCACGTGGTGTTTTGCTTTGTCTTGGTAGGTGGGAATTGTGCTTTCAACTTCAGCTTTTATGGGAACTAGTAGCAGAATAGCTAGTCCTGTCACTCAGAATGCAGTGAGTAATACTTACTAGCTCACACCTAGCTGGGAAGTTTATTAATGAGCTTCTTACTTCCTTAAGCTGAACACATACACACTTTGGTGCCAAGACAGTGTTTTTTTGTCAGATAGTCTAGATTTTCTATCGAATGTATGTAGGTCAACAACAAGACCCCAAGTCTTCATAGTTATATATTTTCATTCATTAATTATTCATTCTTAGTGATGGTGTTTATGAACAAATACAGATTGCTTTGGAAAGAAATCACTCAGAAGAAAGCATAACATAAGACATGATTTCTGGTAGATAGGCTACAAAATTGGTTCCTCCCTGTGTAATTTTCATGATTATCTGCCCAGTTAGCCAGAATTTGGTTTAGAATATAGCCATAATTCATAGATAACAAATGTCTGTTTTGAAGAACTGAGATTGCGGTTGATCAGATTTACAAACCATTTCTTCCAAAGAAAATAAATTCATGACTCCATTTCCCTGATATTAAAACATATACTCCAAGATTGAAACACCAGCCCTCATTTGCAAGTAGAAAACTGAAGCATGAAACTGAGTCTACTACTTAGCCTTACTACTCTATGGATGTTCAAATGAGGATCACGAGCCTGAATTTGCTCTTTCTTGTCAAGAAGTACTTTGCTGGTTGCTGTATTTTTTTATTACATTTTAGACAATTAAAGTTTTTAGTTATTTACTAAGCTTTGTAATTAGCTAAAGTGACTTGTATAAAATTGGAGTGTTCCTTTAAGGTGTCACCTTTTAACTGCAAAATACAGCTGAAGATTCCAGAAGACATGCCTTACTTTGCAAAGTCACTCATCTCTTTATTTCATTCTATATACTCCATTATAAAGGTAACAACCCATCTATCAGTTTAATAACTACAACAGCTCATTAGTGTCTTATTTTAGTTAAAAAAAAAAAAAAAAAAAAAAAAAAAAAAAAAAAGCTGGGGCACCATGTGTAAGAGCAAGTGCCTTCAAGAGTTCTCAGTCATCCTTCAGTAGCAATGCCATAGAATCTCCAAAAGAGAGAGTGTTTGCAAATCATTAAGCTCATTCATCCAGATCAAACCGCCCATGTTTCTGCTGATGATGAAGAGACATGCAGGGGACAGAGCGAGTCAAGAGGGCAGTTAGATGCAAGTAAACGATTTTTAAAAATGACTGCAAAGTAAGATAAAATCTAATCAATTCACTGTTTTGTTTTGTTTAAATCAAACATATTTTCTATCCTTGAGGGTAATCAATTAGTGAAAGCAGCATACATTTGGAACAATCTACGTGTTCTAGTACAAGTCATTTCTTATTTAGAAAAATGCCCTGTCTTTTCAAAACTCTCTTACCACTTAAAGTGTAATGGAAACAATACTGGGCTTATTGCATTAAACAAAAAAAAAAAGAAAGAAAAGAAAAAAAAAAGCCTATAAAATTAAGTCAAAGAAAATCATTTGATTTGGTTACCTACAGAACATACAGGTGGATGAGGTGTGTTTAACGTGTGGGAATGTTTTACTTTTTTGCACAAGTCAGTTCAAAAAGTCTTTTAAGTATACAACATATTTCTATCTGAAGATACCCCTTCAAGCAGCTGTAAAAGACACAGGTCCCCATTATGTTCAGGTGCATTATTTAGTGGCCTTGTAGGAGAGGTAGAGATAGAGATAAACATGACACACCCCCTACCGGCCACAGGATTTCAGTCTAAAGGCAGGGAGAAGAGCATCCAGTGCACACAGGGACGTAGGAGAGGTCAGACCAGACCGTGGTGGCCTTATTCTGAAGGGGGCAATGTGAGGAATTTTTAAAGTTGAACAAGCTTCCTCGTAGGCCCTTAGTAACTGGAAAGGATTTGACCTGGAGATAAATATTGGGAGGTAGGAGTGTTTCAGTATAGAAAAAAAGGCAGAAAAAGTTCTTCTTTGAAATCTCACTATTTTGATTTTCAGTCTTTCAAGTAGTTTGGGATTGTCTGTTGAAATAATGCTGAGGCCGACGGTTTGTGAAGGGCTTTCTACCTCACCCCGTGTTATTGTGTCTGTCTGTGTGTATATCTTGTCCTCAACTGTGGTCTGGTGACAGGGTGTCACATGATTTATTTAAAAGTAATCAGCCATTCCCAAAACATGTGATGCTGCCCTTAGAGAGGGTAATGGTTTTCCTTTCAATTCTGATTCCTTCAATAGAGTGACACTAATCCAGACTGATTTGAGTAAACAGGGCATATTCCCATTGTCTCTGTGATCTAAGAAAGAATAGACTTGAGAAAGATCACTGCCTGGATTGGAAATGGCCCCTTTGGGTGTTTTGCGCAAGCATAAAAGGAAAAAGAAAATACCTGTACGAGTTCCTTCCAAGGCAAGGCCAGCTCACTTTGGGGGTGGTAATTCTCACAGGGGTATTATACTAAACTGCACCTATTAGTGGCTTTAGCACCAATAAGAAAGTAGAACTGTTTCTTTTGTAGTGTTTCCAGAAGAGCTGACAAGACTGTTTCATAAGTTTCCGCCTCTGGCAACACACCACGGTTTGACTCAAAATTCCCTCTTTTGGCTTTTATAAGGAGATCTACCCCCCCCCCCCCCCCCCCATTTAAAAAGCAGACAAGATCTAATTCCAATGACAAGTTTTACATGAAATATCAATTTTTGTTCTACACACATCCACTAACATTCCCAAATGTTTTCTCCTTGCTGCTTAGTCCCTATCTTGAACCAACATGTGCTTTATCTTAATACCAGTTAATTTTAAATTAACAGGTAAGCCCTCACTGGTGAAGTCTTCTCTGCTTGAATCTACAGGAGAGTTGGATCTCACACTGTCTTTGAAAAGAAATCAAGCCATTCCATTTAAAATTCACGTGTGAAAAATTAGTCATTGTCAGACACAAAAGAAATTTAGAACAAGAACGTTCTTTTAAGATTATTTTCTCAGAAAGTAGAAAGTAATGCTTTTGAATACTATAGGTATGCTACATGATGAAACTAGATAAGGAAATCAAATGTGGGGAGTACAAAGTACTGTTTCTGAAAAGACTACTTCATTTAACTACCGATTTCCTCAAAGAAGGTAGTACGACCATGAAGTATTTGGTGGAACCTCACTGTTTCCCCTAATGTCTGCAGTGAGTTAACAGCGGGGTACTCATAGGCTAAGGTTGGATATTTTCAAAATCTGCTTCACGCCAGTGGAGGATTAGGTTGGTAAGAAACAGAAAGAAATGAAACCTGAGCTCAGGTGTCTCCTTTTTTTTAAATCATAGAGCCCAGTTCTACTTCCAACCCACTTCCTTTGTCTTTAAATTAAGTCAGCCAGTTCCTACCCACCCAGGACCTAGCCTCACCCACCCTATCATCTAACTTTCACACATTTTTTTCCTGGATAAAGTGGAAGTGATGGAAGAGGTCGTAGAAGGAGAGGATATTAATGAAGATAAAAGCAGGTCTCCTCCCAGTAGATAAAATTTAAAGATTTATGGCAAAGATTTTTTAAAAATTTGAGATACCGAGATCTTAGCTTTTTGTTATTGTGTTTTATTTCATTGGCGAGACATGTTTTTATTTTATTTTAGAATTTATGTATTTATTTCTTAGATGAGTGAGACATGAGAGAGACAAGCCCTCTCAATGGCCTCAGCCACCCAGATCACAGGCTGTCCTGCGGGTGTGCGCGTGACCCCTCCCACGTGGGACTAGTTGAGTTAGAGTTATGCCACCACCTAGCCCTGTGGGGTTGCTTTTTTGTTGTTTTGTTTTGTTTTGTTTTTCATTTGGGGCATTTGTGTTTCCTTCTGCTCTATTATTTCCCAATTGGAATTCTCATTTTGCATAAATATCATACTTGGAATACTCTCTCACACATGGACTTCAAGATTACCACTGGCATTACAAACAGCTATGAGAGAAAAGGTGTCTCATAGCTGTTCTCATATTTTTTTTTATCCTCATTCTGAGTATTTGACAAATAAAGTTAACTCCCATTTCTACAGATATCCACTCTGAATTTTGTTTCTAGCTTTGATTAACTTTAAAATGTAATCACTGAGTCCCTGTGAAAGGTATGATGCTGTACCTGTCTGCCAAAATCTAAGGAGCGGGAACAAGCAAGCCATCAGAACTTTCAGTCCAAGCAATCATTTGAGCTAACTCCTTCTTCCTTGTAGGAGGTCATTTATCACTCCTAAATATGGAGTCAACACTTTGGATCTTGAATTCTGAGCACTGTCCACACTGTCAAAACTATAGGTTCTAGCTATTAGGTTCCAGCTCTTTGTGAGATAGAAGTCTTTATTGTCTTTTATTGCTCTTCCTGTAAAAAGCTTTCCATTTTTACACAAAATTAAATACGTATTAGTGTTTAAATCATCACATTCTCTTTCTAAATCAATATATCATGCTTCTTCATCTGGTCTAGCTCAGTTCTTCTCTGTATTTTCAATAGAAAATTGTCTCTCTAGAAAATAACTTTCCTTTCCCCCTTCTAAGCCGGAGTCCTCAAACTTTATGAAATGTTACCTTCAATATGGACTGTTGAGATCCATTCTACTTCTTGAGTAATTGTGGTGCCTTTGACCACATTCTTTTTTACATTAGAATTATTTATGGACACGCTGTGTGCTCCTCAGGACTATGGGTTCTAAGAGGCTGGGATCATCGTTTACTCATTGATTTTCTTCACGGTGCCTGTCATAGTGACTGTATTTAATCAGCTCTCTACATGTGTTGGGTTGTAAGGAAATGCTTCTTTTAGTGAAGTAATCTAAATGGTTCGTGGATGTTTCTCAAAATTATTGTATCTCATTTACTGTTAAATTTATATATATTTTTACTTTAGAGTAGGATGTTGAGGGACGAAATTGAAACAGAGTGGGTTCTTTATTTATAGAATAACCATGTAATTTATTTTCTAACTTGGACATTTTTTTTGGTTTGTTTGTGTTAAGTTTTTGTCTTAGGGTATGTGTGCTCGCTGGATGGGAGAGAGACAGAGAGATACAGAGAGGAGGAAAGTGAGAAATCACCCTCACAAGGGCAATGGCCATAGCACAACCCCTTCTCCTCTTGGGATTTTGGGCACACATATATATGTGCCTGGTGTGATTTTTAACCACAAGTCCGGGACTCAAACTGTAGTCAGCCATGTGAGAGCCCGGTGCCTTAACCATCATGTTACCTGCTGGCCTCTCTAACTGTGACACTTTTTTTTGGGGGGGTGGGGGAGAGGTTTTCACTATAGGGCATGTGCGCTCACCAGACAGACAGAGAGAGACATAGAGACAGAAAGTGAGAAATCACCCCCCGGGGGGATGGTCACGCCGCAATTCCTTCTCCTCCAGTCTCCTCTTGGGATCTTGGGCACCACGCACATGCGCCCGGCGTGAGTTTAAGCCACCGGGTCCGGGATGCGAACCGCGGTCGACTACGAGGGAGTCCAGTGACATAGCCATTACGCTAACTGCTGGTTCCCCTAACTGGGACACTTTTGAAAGTGAAGAGGAGGTACTCTCAATAACTATACTAGATACAGCAGGCATAAGTAAAGAGAAATCAAGAGCAATTGTTACCCACTCATCTTCTTAGGGACCACAGCTATTCAAGAGAGCTATGGGCAAGAGAATACATGAGTTATATGAGACTTCAGGAATAACCTCCTCTAACCCTGCCACAGGTTCCAAAGAAATGGTGGATATTCCTACAAAACAGGCAGTCAATGTACAATGCAAGAAAATACATTTGTACACACCTCGACAGTCTAGAGCAAAGCTAAAGCCATTTACCCCTTCCTGTGCTGGCTAGCAGTGCTCCATTACACCACTGCTCTGTTCAAAACTCTCCCATGGCTAGTCAGGGCCACTACATTATATGCACTCTCCGTGTTATGGTCCTCTCTGGGCCACTCTATCTTACATTTTCAACTTTATTTCACAATTATTTCTCTTTTTTAAATAGCCAGAGCGTGTGTGTGCGGACCTGAGAGACAGAGAGGAAAAGAGAAGGAGCATAAAAACACCCTTCCATGGGGTGTGATCACGTCTCAATCCCTTCTCTTCCATTTTTCTATGCTGCTGAGATTTCGGACATGCATACACAAGTATATACACAAATTTCTAGAGCTAGGATTTGAACCATGGCTGGCCATGTGGGACCCAGCTCCTTTAGCCCTAATTATCTCATACTTTCAATTCCATCTGAATTACCTGACATTTCTGGGTACACCAACCACTGTGCCTTTGTCGATGCATACTTCTTCACCTGCAGTCCTCCTACCCATTTATATTTCTAGGACTTAGAATGTTATACCTATGTTTACAAGTGCAGCTCCATCTTACATATACAGGCAGACATTTTTAATCCTCCTACTTCAAGGGATTCTCTTTGGCACTTTATACCATCTTGTTTATACTTATTATGAGACAGTTTAGATCTATTCTGTATTATAACTATATGTATATATGGTTGTTCTCCCAGTGAACAATAAACTTCTTCATGGAGGAATTGTTACTGGATTTCAGACTCTGTTACCATGTTATACATAACTGAAGCCAGTAAATAGTTATTTCAAAAGAATAAGTTAGTTCTTCTAAGCTTACTCTCTCCTCTTCGATCCAAATTGTCAAGAATGTTGACAAAGTACAACTTAGCAAAAATGCAAATGAGAATTTGAAAATATTTAGAGAGGTAGTACATCAATAAGCTGTATTTCAATATTTTCTTGTGCCTCCAAACTGCATTCTTAAGAAAAGATTAGAACCAAGACTTACAGATTAAATTTTGGATCAATGGTTTCACACTATAAGCCATTCTCTTCCAGACTCAAAATGTACCCCTTAATAGATATTCTTCACAGGTTCCATTAAAGTGGTACTGAACAATACATCAGCTTTCTGACTTTTGGCTCATTATACATCAAAAGACAATTGAGAGTTCATTGGTCTTGGAAATGTTTTCATGTTTTAAATAATAAAACATTTTTTTGAGAGTTGTGAAAATAATCAACTTGTCTTTCACTGGGGCATCTTTTTGTTGTCTGTGCTCACTTTACTGATATAAAGAAATTAAAAGTTAAAAAAATCTTCAACAGGGGAAAACAGTTTAAATTAATGATGATACAATGAGGGAAAGATTTTTATCTGTCACCCTCTATGTTCTGGGTGGGACCAGGTCTGGCCCCACCCAGAACATAGGCACAACAAAGAAAAGTCAGGTACACGTGGTAACATATTTCTCAACCATTTGACCCCAACCCCTTCTTAATAAATATAAAACCTTATGATTCATATGTATACTCCCTTAATAGGCAGAAGATAGAATCTGAATTCTGAATATGTTCATCACTGTAACATTTTTAACAACTTTGCATTCAGAAAATGTATACAATATAACCAAAAATACTTTCATGTTGCTATGGATACTGAGACATCCATTCATGCTTCCCATTGTACTCCCCACACTTCTGTTGAGGATCACTGCTCGTCTGAAAAATAAAACAAACTAAACAGGCTTCTCCTTATTTAGGTAAAAGATAAGTGACTTATTATCATCAAATCATTTTTCCAATAGTAGCGAAGGTATGATCTCTGATCTGTGCTCTAAGATCTATTTCTCTCAGTCCCTCTGGGCTTGGCATTCGATTGTAAAACAAGTAGTGCAATCTAAGGCCAGAATTTAGACGGAAATACAGTCAGGCTAATCCCTGAATTAAACCTGCTCCTTTCCCTTCTTATCCATTGTGACTTTATCTACAACACTAACCATCTCAAAAGTACACCGTAAGAAAGCTTATGATAATACATTTATTAGCTATCAGGAGAATAATTATTCCTATTTAAAAGAAAAATAGGGGAAAAAAAAAAAAAAAACATACACTGTAGTCAGTAAAAACTATACCAGATAGGAAGTACTATTTCCCTTGATTGTGCAGGTCCAGAAGTCAATTAAATGACAATGACTTGGACTCAGAGCTCATACTGCCATGTGATCATTTGTCTTCAAAAGACTTTGCAACCCAGTTCCTCAGGGATACTATTTTGGAGCCTGTACTATGAATCACGAGAATCCTCTTTACTGCATATTCTATCTCTTCTTTGTATTCAGGAGAGGAAATATACACTAAATACCCTTTTTTGTGTATATTCTATTTCTTCTTGGTATTTAGGAGAGAAAAAGTAAACGGGACTCATATATATCTCAACTACATAAAGAACAATAATTAACCTAGACTTGCAAAACAGCGTGACTGGGTATAGGAACCTTCACTCCCAGTTTCGTTCTAAAATATTGTAACCCACTCACTAAAGTGCCTTTCTTTCTTTCTTTCTTTAAGAATTATTTATTTATTTAATTCCATTTGTTGTTGTTGTTATTATTTTTAATTTGACTGGAGAGCGACAGAGGGAAAGAGGAAAAGGAAAACAAGAAAGCAAATTGCCAAGTCCAGGACTCAAACCCAAGTCAGACATGTGGAAATCCAGTGCCTTTAACCACCACGCCACCTGCTGGCCCTGAGTACCATTCTTCATTTAGAATTTCAAAAGGAAAATTTTAGTAAAGGTCTCTTTCTAATGAGGAATCCAAGACTTTCTACGTCTTTGTCTCTCTCATTTATTTTTGTGCAGACACACACACACATATACACACATACACACGCATGCACACACATACATACGCATATACATGCACACACATACACACACGCACATACACACATACACACATGCACACATACATGCACACATATACACACACATGCACACATGCACATGCACACACACACACACACACACTCCTGCATTTTTCGGTAGGAAAGTTGACTAAAACCTAATCTGTGATTCCCTTCCTTTTGAGCTTCTCTATCTCCAAGTCCAAGACCAGTCCCAGAGGCAATGTCATTCCAAGCCTGGCATCAAAGAGTGTAGCTGCTTGAGGCCTCTCCATTGTAACCCAGAGGTAGAACTTGAAGCTGAGCCTGTTACATCTTGCCTATGTGCTCCTCCCTTCTGGACCCCTTCCTGTATATTAACACTTCCTTAAATCCAACTCTGCTTGGGGTTAAAAAAAAGTGGAAAGGGAAAAGTTGTGGACCAGGGAGTAGAGAAAGAACAGGACTCTTTAATTGTCTATGGGTTACCAACTTAAAACAAAAATCACCAGCAAATTAAATTTTAAAAAAGATTTGAAGTCAGGAAACGGGTTATAGTTTACATAGTTTTCATGCTCACTATGAGTTCTATGCCTTTTTCATTTTTTTTGCCTTTCTTATTCTTAATCTGCCCATTTTTAAACTATTCTTGAGTGTTAATAGTAGATTGCTATTTCTGTACTGACAGCCCCTATTATACATGAATCCACAAGTGATATCAATTTTGTACTAAATTTCAGGATTCTCAGGACCATGTTGTCCCAGGCATTTTATACACTCAGAGGTAGAACTGCATTTTTGCTGTGGCCTAGGTATGAAAGCGTATCTCGATATAGAAAAGAAAGCTGTTCTAAAGTAACAGATGTCAAGCCGTGAAGTTATCATGTGATACACACTGGGAGAAAGGATACGAAAGCAACGACAGCAATGTGCGAAAGAACATGGGAAAGTAGGAAGTTCGGCCATACTTTTCATAGATAACGTCCTTGTACTTTCCAGCATTCCAAAAGAAAATGAACAAGTACTAATTCTCAGTTCCTAACCACACACTTACCTTACATTGGGAAAACCCAAACCTGCAGAAAGGTATTTTCTTTCATCATATGGATGCCGTATATTCAAATACAACCTGACTCTCTTACCGCCATAAAAGGCAATATTTCCTACAAATATCCTTTCATCACAGCATTTACGCATTTTTATTCCATAATTACATATAACTTAAAAAGAACCATTTCTTTTCACTTTACACCAACTTGTGCTTTTCTTACAGGTATCTCTGAACTAACTTGCTTTTCCGCCTTTATACTGGATAGTCCGATTTACACTGCTCCTAATACTCTGTACAAAATAGCTCGGGAACATGGACTAAGGCAGATATGATATCACAGATGGAACCTTTTCTTAATGATTGAAGCTAGACAAAACCGGATCTATAGAAACAGGATCATCTTAAAAGTTATCCTCATTTTAAAAATTGGTAACATTTAAAGCTTTCCATAGTAAAAGAAAACAAGAAACTCAAGTTTCTCTACTAAAGATCAGTGAGCCTGTGTGAATGTTTTAAAGGAAAATAGGCGCTTCCTTTTCCTTCTTCAGATAACTTGATATTTCCACTGCTATATTTACACAGTTGAGGTGTCTAGACAATAGCGCGGTCAATACGGCAGCGCCGGGTCTGTCTTGCTGCCCTTTGCTCAACTCTTCCTTCTGTGGTTTGCACCAGTATGATGCATTTTGTTTTGATTTTCAAGGAGCTCACTTTGAATACTCTAGTCTAATTTTCCAAACATTCACCTGCAAGCATTTTCATACAAAACACTGATCTCTCGCTTTCTCTCTCCACAACTGCCCCCCCCCCCCAAATCTGATTAGTGTCAACACAGCTGCCCTGTTCTCAGGAATGTAAACCAATATTGTTGTTAGACCTCCCGCAACCTTAGGAAACTTCCTCAAAGCCTTACAGTCTGGTCTCTTCAGGAGGTTTTTTTTTTTTTTTTTTTCCCCTTATCCTTTCGCCCAGTGATTTAAATCTCCAAGACAAACTCGTTGAGAAGAGATCAGAAAGGTAAACTGTCAATTTCTTAAGTAAAATCCTATTTGCTATAATTTACATTTACATGTACTCATGTATACATATTTAATAATCTATCATTCCCCAAATAATTCTGTCAATACACAGTAAAAGTCTAAGTCAATTGCCAGGTAATAGGTAAAGTTCCCTTAAGATTTAGGTGGATCTCTGGATTGAGAGAAGTAAAAAGAAAGATGACTTTTAAAAAAAATTCTCACCTGTTTATTTCTAAAAAATCATTTGCTTTTAAGATGAAGTCAGGAGATAGAATCAAACTAGGAAGTTAGATACATTCAACTAATTTGTCTTACTGGTACATGAATACCATTAGAAGAGACATTTCAATGTGTCTAGCAGAATGTGATCTGCGCTCTATTCTATTCTGATAAAAAGTGATTTTATAATCTCCTGAATATTGGCTTTCTTTAAATACATAATGACATCCAGAAATTGATTTCTCCTTTCCTACTATTTTATCACCTACTTAAAAAAATTTTTTTTTTAAAAAAAGGAAAAGAAATCTTATAGCCACCACAGAAAACATTAACCAAGAGAAGAAGGGGATTCCTATATACAATTCACAAAAGCATTACATTGGGTGATCAAGAAGCACACGTATGTAAGTTTTTATTTAAAAAAATAAACTAAAATATAAACGAAAAAAGCACCTTTAAATGGGGTGCTAAAATCTAAAGTCCTTACCTCACTAAATTGAGTCTGGGCATTGTTTTCCAGGTACAACATGTTAGCTGTAAGGTTGATCAATGCTGCTGTCCTCTCTTCTGGCTCCAGGATTTTGCCAGCCCCCCCACCCCCTCTGAGACTCTTACAATAGGAATCTACTAAGAAGATAACAGAACTCAAGTCCCTCTCTCTCCTTCTCTCTCTGTACATAATTTAAGGTTCCCTAATATATACCCAACTATAGGCATGAAGGGGCGGGACTCTTCTCTTTACCTGTCCAATCCATCAACTTCCACCTGGACTCCTCCACTCCAATGGAGTGAGGCCTCTCCCATCTCATTAAGTAGTTAGAATTCCTTATCACCAATCTTTAAAAGAAAAAGAAAGAAAAAAAAAAAACAAAACAGGAGAGAGACAGACAGGTAAAACTTTCCCTGTCTCTTTCATAAAAAAGTGCACTCTCTCCTAAAAACAAAACAGAATCTCTCTAAACAAACCGTACCACTACCCCCAGGATTTACAGGAGGCATTTTAGAAAGTTATTTTACACTTTGCAACTGAAAAGTGTAGGGAAAGTTTTCAGAAGCCTTTTTTATTTATTTTTTTTAATTTAGATTTGGAGTTTTAAGAATGATTCTACAGTTAGAAATTATGGGAAAATACCCCAACCCATTGTTACATCTCAATATAAAAAGGAAAATCCAATCCACTGCCTGATTGCTGAAAAGTTTTCAACTTATTCTTCCTAGAGAAATGCCAGTGGTTTTGTACCAAGGAATGCCAACATAAACTACTTGGTTTTTCAGAACATGTTTCAATAACAATTTAAACCATTGGTCCCGTTAACTTGTAAAAACAAACAAACATCTATACTATGTACAGGAAATAGAAATCCTGGGAAACGTGCCCAATTTTTTAAGGCTTATGTATTTGAGTAGGATTTTTCTCTATTGTACCCACTTTTTATAAATACGCAAAGATAATATCTTTTTCTGTAAATGGGAATAAAAATGGTTATTTTACACGATGCTTCCATTTAAATGATTAATAAAATAAATCTTACGGCATGAAAGGCCAATTAGCTTTGCTTTAAAAATATATTTACATAAACCCTTAAGAATATTCATGTAGGTTCTGACCTTGGTTACCACGATTTAGTAAAGAAGAAATGCACACTGATGGTTACTCTGTGACTTACTGAAATTTTCTCTTTATGGCTCAGTATATTTTTTTAATTATTTTTTTTTAGAAAGAGAGATTTTTGCTATAGGGTGCCCACACTTGCTGCAAGACAGAAAGAGATAGACAGAAAGTGAGAAATTACCTTCGGGGTGTGGGGGAAAATCCCTTCTCCTCCATTCTCCTCTCAGAATTTTGGTCATGCACACGCACATGCCTGGCGTGAGTTTCAAGCTGCAGGGTCTGGTACAAGAACACAGTTGGCCACGTGGGTGCCCACTGCCTTAACCTGGTGGTTTCAACTGTTGAGTATTTGTAACTAAGTTAGATTTATATCTAAATATCATCTCCATTTCCTTCTTCAAGAAGCCAGTTCCTTCTGTTCTGCCTGAAAGTTACAGCTGGCCAAGATAATGATAAGTGAATATAGTTTAGATTTCTTTTAAAATTTAGAAGATAAAAAGATGAGAAGAAATTTGTAAGCCAGAAGACATTAGTATATAAATTTCATAAAGTTTGCTCTTGTCCTGAATTAGTCTCCTCTTTACTTCTACTTCTGGATCTGTAAAACGCATGCACATAAAAGGTGATGTGACCCTAGAAGCAATATCTACTTTAAGCCCCCTGCGTTGATAGTAATAATGATTCCTTTTAAAAAAAAATTCTCAAATATAATTTGATCTCAAATATGCAAGAATATGACAATATTCTATAACACTATAAATTTACATCAAAAAGTATTCATTTCTTCACTCAAATAGTGGGAAGAATGACCTTTCTTACTACCTGCAATCCACCAAATGAGCGCTGGCTGCAAGGCCAAAAAAATGTACTAAAAATGCAGTATAATTATTTGCCCATGTATTTAGAGTACATACACGGACAGCTTAAGGAATCTGTACTGGAAAGCAAATGGTTACTTCCAAAATGTTGTGCCCTAGTTTAGTGCTTCAAACATTCCGAGGACCCTGAGAATCATGAGGGTGCTTCTTTTCAAACAGGTTTCTGGACCTGGCCCCAGATTTACTCAATCAAGCTCTTCAGGGCTGTAGTCCCAGCCACTGAATTGGATACAGACTGCTAGGTAGTTCTGAATGAGTCACACTTAGAAATCACTGCTCTAGAGTAGATTTTTGCATAACTGTCCAAGTAGTTATCACTGAATTATTGGTTACAGTAAAGAAATAACATAACCATTCAAATTCCAAAATCTAGGACTCACAGTCTTAAGTGTTGACGTGATATAATCAAAATATGAGCAAGCTTTGTCTTTTCACAAAGAATTCCCAAACAAGATGTGATAGATTAAAAAGTCAAATTCTTTCATGGATAGCCTCAGCCATCAGCAGAATCAAATATGACTATGGTCTGTATCTAAAGTGTCTACCAACATTCTGGACAAACCCAAAGACAAAATGTCCATGATAGCTACCTGAGGACTTAGAATTTGGAGGGGGAAAGAACACTGAACAGGAGTTAGGAGATACGGGCTCTGTTCCAACCTCTGCCTTTAGCTAGCTCTGTGCCTTTGGGGCAAGTTACTTAACCACTCTGGTTTCAGATTCCTCATTTGTGAAATGAGGGGCAGAACTAAATGATTTCTAAAGACCATTACAAAGATAAGAGGCTCTAGAATTCAGGGAAGTGACTATGGGGATTAGTAATATTTCTCTTGTCTTACTTGGATACTTGTCCCTCAATTTGTTCATCTCTGTATTGTACGATGGAAACAGTGGAGTTATGCAGCTATTTTGATAGTTAAATGTCAAAGAGAAAGGAAGAATATATTGGCTATAATAAAATCATAATGATAATCTGTCGTTTTTGCTTTTAGATATCCTTACAATGAAAAATTAGCCAGTAGCCTACATAAATTTGAACTTAGCACAACTATTTCCATAAAAGAGCAATTAAAGTACATCTGGTAAGGCTGATCTCAGAATTTGTGTTTCTGATGTCAATGCTATGCATATGTTTATGCAGAAAGGTATAAAGACATAACAACTCTCTGTGCTCGCCATACAACAATGTTTATCCATGGAACTCAGAGATTTGGTAATTGTGTTAATTTTCCTAAGAGCCTAGTGATGTAGGTAAGTATTATTACCCACATTCTGCAGTTAAACAAATTCAGAGATTTTAAGTGGATGTTCCAAGTCCCCTGGAGTCAGAAATCATGACTGTCCATTGTGAGACATTTCTTTAGAATCCTTAGAGCTTCAAGAACTCGGAATTAGGGATCAATACAGCCCACAGAATAATAACGCCACTGTCATAAATCCATAGTTTTGGGAATAGAACATCAAGATGTGGGATTAACACATAACACATTTCAGAAACAACAAATACTAATATTTTGTTGAATATCTTTCTTAACAGTTATGCAACTTCTTATCATAAATGCTATAAATATTTTTCTACAAGTGTGTGCATATCTGTATGTGTGTGTCTGGACTATCAAACTTGCATATGGTGTTATGGTTTGAGTAGAAGAATTCTAATTTTTTCCATAGTTGAAATTAGCATTTTTCCCTCTGACTTACTGGTTTTCAGACACAGTTTGAAAGGCCTCTCCCAGTCCAGTATTACAAAATTCTGTACCCATATTATACTATTATTCCAGTTTTTATATTTTTTTCAAATGCAAATCTATTTACATTCCAGAATGTATATGCATATGAGAAATGAAAGAGGATCCACTCCCACCTAAAAAAATACAAATAACTAATCATTTACTGAACATGTTTTCTCCCTGGTATGAAATGCTATCTTTATAATATGACAAATGTCAATAACTCCATTTATATCCCTATGTCAGGCAGTTCAACACATATATTAATGTTTGGCACAGGAAAACATTTTTCTGAAATTCTTAATGCATATCTGTGAGTTAGGTAGGGAACAACGTGATACCTAGAAAATTCTAGAAAGTAAGCAGTGGAAGAAATTTTGTCCACTTGGATCCATGTCTGTGCCTCGTAGGTAGAGGTAAGTAGAGGGCAAAGGAAATGCTTAGGTTTCATGAACCTGACAAAAGAAATAATGGGTTCTATTAGAAAGACTTCAACTCTGTTAAACTGAGAGAGAAATCAGATTAGAAGAGACCAGGGGCTGGGTAAGTCTGACAAGGATTGGTTTTGCTTTCTTTAAAGGAAACAAAAAATTGATGACTCATTTTTAGAACAGCAATTGAAATAATAAGAGAGAACGTGTAACTGACTCTACATATATCCATTACTTTGTGCTTTCATCAAAAATCTCCCTGAGTAAGGCAGAAGAAGGAACATGCCTTTCTGTCTCCACTGTCTGCCTTCCCTGCTAGAGCCCCCTTATGACCACTTCGGCCACTCTGTAGGATGTCCCAATGCCAGTGGGATAAAACCAACTACTGGGTTATCTGAACAGTCATGACATAGTTTGACATAGAAAAATAGAAAAATACATGATGACTTTTCAGACAACCCAGTCTTTAGGCAGGCAATGAATGTCCTTCAAGCTCTGACCTCGCTCTCCTCCCAGCTTCATTTTGCCTGTTTTCCACCATTTGCTACATGCCAATTCCTGCTGACCAGTTCTGTCCCTCTGCTCAAATTAGTCTTGCATTTTCTTTATCAGACATACTTAAACATTTCCAGATTCTTGAAATGCTGTATCTGTGAGGATTCCTCCAGTCCTCTAGTTGAAGTTAAATCTCATACAAATGCACATAAAAACAGTAATAAAATTCTACCTTTCAGTGCAAAATATACTGAATATACGTATACTGTTCAGTCTCCCTCACTGGACTGTAAACTTTTTGAAACCAGAATACATGTCTACTTGTCATATTACTCAATCACTGAGTAAAAGCTCAATGAACATAAGTTCAATGAAACACTTTAATTCTGTTTGAAAGGACTAAAATATTGATCAGGTTCTTTTCCTGAAGTATTTGTTACGAAGCAGAAACTTATTTCATGGAGATGCCGTTCCTATAAGAATCAAAGCACAGGTTCAAAGTAAAGTTTCAGTCCAAGCTCAGTATTTCAAACCCTCAATAATTATTTGTCAAAAGGGAAACTTGTCAGCATGATAAACCTGTAATAGTAAAAAAAATAAAAGGTTGGGGTTTTCAGAGCATGTGTGAAGGCTAAGAAATGTCGGGACTTTCCAAGAGACTGCAGAACAAAATCACCTGGGTCTTTTTAATGTCAACTACCATTAAGTTAAAGGATGAGCAGTCGCATAATTCCAGTAATTTTTGAAGTGCTGTTCTTTGCTGAGGTAATGAGTTGTGGCCCCTCCTATCTCAGACAGGTGACAAGAATTAGCATTTGTAGAAGTTACTGAAGGCCACTAAATTAATTCGCAAATCAATTTTCTCTTTAAGACAAATTCCAAAGCAAGATATAAAATTGTACCCATTTTAAGATTACCAGCTAGGCTCTGAAAAACAGGTAAGCGTTATAGGCTAGAAGAGATGTGAATTCTGCGTTAAGTCCTATAGTTGGACGCAAGATACAATTTTTTATTTGTGTATGTATTCAAGGAAAAGGTAAAATGGTGGGCAGGGTTCAGATTCTTTCTTCTCTTTGTACTTTGTATGGGTCAGATCCTCTTTAGAATATTTCAAATGTGGGACCAGCAGTTAGCATAATGGCTATGTCGTTGGACTCCCATGTAGTCAACTGCGGTTCGAGTCCCGGACCTGGTGGCTTAAACTCATGCCGGGCGCATGTGCGTGTGTGCCCAAGATCCCCAAAGGAGAATGGAGGAGAAGGGATTGCGGCGTGGCCATCCCCCTGGGGGATGATTTCTCGCTTTCTGTCTCTCTGTCTCTCTCTGTCTGTCTGGCAAACGCACGCACCCTATAGCAAAAAAAAAAAAAAAAAAAAAAACAGAATATTGCAAATGTATCAAACTTATTTGTCCTAAAGTATGCTTAAGTATCATGATTATTGCTATTATACAGACGAACGCAGACAGATGCTACGTGATGGCATCAAGCCTAGAATCTGTACATTTGGGGCTCAGAATCCACACCAGCACTGTGTTGCAGTTAGATTTCATCTGCAGATCTCTGTCCCCCTTTGTATATATCCCTCCTTCAATGTTATGTTGCTAGCAGCCCCACAGCGCTCCGACCATGTAGTTCACCCGATTACTATAATAACAACAGCATTTCTACCACTTCCCTGGATTTAGACAATGCCTTACTTTTGGAAGGCTCCAAAACAATGCAAATAAATATTTAGTATAAATATACAAAGATAATACCATCTTTCCTTATATTGTCTTTTACTGTGCATTTAAAAATGTTTACATTACAGGGCTGTCTCCATAGCATAGCAATAAGACACTGCTCAAGAGAAGCTAAGTGCCACTTGGTGACATCGTTCAAATCTCTGGCCTGCTCAGCTTGCAGCATGGTGCCAGACAGGAACATGGGAGTGCCTTAGATCTGACAGGCTAGAGAAATGGACAGGGATACATGGCATGGCTGGGCCCTGTGGAGGATGCCTTCTCTATTTTTATCTGTCTTTCATTTGTATATATGATGTATCACAAAGGAAAAAAATTGTAAAAGTAATGTGAATTTACAAGCAAAAACTTAAAAAGAAAAATAAAAAAGTCAACTGTAAGCATACTACTAAGAATTATACATACACACACACACACACACACACACATGCCTACTTTTTCTTTTTGTAGAGGATTTTGCTATAGGGCTCGTGCGCTCGCCAGACAGACAGAGAGAGACAGAGAGACAGAAAGCGAGAAATCACCCCCCAGAGGGGATGGCCACGCCGTAATCCCTTCTCCTCCATTCTCCTCTTGGGATCTTGGGCACACAAGCACACGCGCCCGGTGTGAGTTTAAGCCACCAGGTCCGGGACACGAACCGCGGTCGACTACGTGGGAGTCCAGCGACATAGCCATTACGCTAACTGCTGGTCCCCACATATGCCTACTTTTAAGAATTAACCTGCTAATATGAGAGCATTCTCAGGTCCTTCAATGTATTCTTTAAAAATTATTTAAGGGCCAGCAGGTGGCGTGGTGGTTGATGCACTTGATTTTCCCACATGGCCATCCATGGTTCAAGTCCCAAACTCAAAGGTCTGAAAGTCACATGGGGGGACCAGAAGATGGCATAATGGTTAGGTCACTGGACTCCCATGTAGTCGATGGCAGTTTGAGTCCCAGACCCAGCAGGTTTTTAAAACTCATGTCGGGAGCGTGTGCGTGCATGCCCAAAATCCTGAGAGGAGAATGGACGAGAAGGGATTGCAGCATGACCAAGGCCCTTGGGGGATGACTTCTTGCTTTCTGTCTCTCTGACTTTTTCTGTCTCTCTGGTGAGTCCATGTACCCTATACTAAAAATTTCTCAAAGAAAAAAAAAAAAAAGAAAGAAAGAAAGAAAGAAAGAAAGAAAGAAAGAAAGAAAGAAAAGAAAGTCACTTGGGGTGGACATAAAAGCATGCCTAAAATCTTGAGAGGAGAATGGAGAAGAGGGGATTGTGGTATGTCCATCCTCTCTTGGGGAATGGGGTCATTTTTCACCTTCCCTTTCCCCGTCTGTCTGTCTCTCTCTGGTGAGCACACACACCCTATGGTAAAACCTAGAAATAATAAATAAGGAACAAATTATCTTAAATTATTACATAGTCTTACTGAGCGAATTTAGCCACTTTCTATTAACTGGGCACCCAGTTTGCTTCCATTTTCCTTTTTTTTTTTTTTTTTTTTTTGGAGAGGTTTTTGCTATAGGGCATGAGCGCTCGCCAGAAAGACAGAGAGACAGAAAGCGAGAAATCGCCCCTCAGAGAGAATGGCCACGCCGTAATCCCTTCTCCTTCCTTCTCTTCTCAGGATCTTGGGCATACATGCACATGCAGCCGGCATGAGTTTGAGCCACTGGGTCTGGGACTCGAACCACGGTTGACTACATGGGAGTCCAGTGACATAGCCATTACACTAACTGCTGGTCCCTCCATTTTCCTTTAACACTATTACTGTAATGCAAAAGTACTATGCTATTAATTAAAATACATTAATATGAGCGTAATTATTCAATTAAAAGATAAAAGACTGGGACCAGCAGTTAGTGTAATGGCTATGTCGCTGGACTCCCACGTAGTCGACCGCGGTTCGAGTCCCGGACCCGGTGGCTTAAACTCACGCCGGGCGCGTGTGCGTGCGTGCCCAAGATCCCGAGAGGAGAATGGAGGAGAAGGGATTGCGGCGTGGCCATCCCCCCTGGGGGGTGATTTCCTGCTTTCTGTCTCTCTGTCTCTCTCTGTCTGTCTGGCGAGCGCACGCGCCCCATAGCAAAAACCTCTCCAAAAAAAAAAAAAAAAAAAAAAAAAAAAAGATAAAAGACTGATAGATATCACTACATTGATTTCCAGACATTATTGTTTAGACCAGCAGAGTACAAAAGAATTCAACATCCTACCCCAGTACTAGTAGCTCGTATTATATAAAATATGTTAAAAAATATTTTAGAGTACTGTCTCATGAACATCATTAGCTCCCTTTTATCACTATTGTACATGAGTCATCAAAATGAACACATTCATCTTTACCCCTATGGATTGGTCTGCTTTGGAGAGAGCAGGTTTCTAAGTCAAACCAACTTGTATTTCAATGCCGGTGGGCCTACTGAGCTTTGGTAAACCTTCATTTTAGAAACCAAAATACTATCCCATATTACAACACTTTACTTCACTAACCTTATAGCAGTCATTCATTTATGAGTGGTTCTAAATAAATGTCAGCACCCTTTACCGTTTTATTTACTCATGTCTATAGTTCTGAACAGGGCTATTAACTAGCTCCTATAACTTTTTTTATTTTTGAAACACTCAATTTTCTCATGTTTTAGTAGACTCGTTGAACTTATATTTCAAGGATCAACTTTGTAGCCAAGTAGTTAAGGGAGCTGGATCTCACATGGTTTGAATTCTATCTCCAGTGGCTTAAAAAACACACTGGGCATATACAGGTACCTTCCCCAAATCCTGACAGGATGGAGACATGCAGGAAAAAGGATTATGGCATGGCAATGCCCCAGTGTGTGGGGAGTACTTCCTGTCTCTCTTTCTCCTGCTCTCTGTCTCTCTGATGAGTACACAGTCCCTTCAGCATTTAAAAAAGTAATACTGAAAATTATTTAGAATGAAATACAAGTATATTTTTCTTCCTGGCTTTCCTGCTTAAGTGCATAACCCATCATCTTTTCTTCTGGTTCCATAACAGAATATATCCTGATACAATGCCAGATTTTAAAAATTTGCCCTACCTAAATCCATTTTGCCTTTAAGGATCATACGTCAAAGGACATTGTCCCCATAGTCATGACTTTGAGTTATGTTTTGTCATTAAATTGACTTTATAACCTGAAGCAGAACAATTTTCCTGTCCTTGGCTCAGCTTTTCATTGTGTTAATTAGAATTTAGTATTATTGGATATTTACCTTTCTATATAACTCTGACTCCAGCCTCCCTGGAGTTCACATTTGTCTGTGAACCATGATCTGCATTTCACTATTGATGAAGACAGACACCTTCCCTGTCGGCTTTACATCAGACATCTGCTTCTTCTACTTCCGTCCTAAGAAATGTGTGAAATCCTTGGTTTTATAGGCCAGTCGATTTCCAGCATGCTTCCAGTCTTTGCAATTTTAGGTTTTACTATTATTTCTCCAATTCTTTCTCCTCAGCAGGAGTACTAGGTTGGGCAGGGAATGCCTCATTCTTCCTGGAGGCTGAATTTTGGAGACTACTCAGCTTTTATTCTTACGTAAATGTTCTCCACCCTTTCCAGGAAAACAAAAAAATCCTTAGGCAAAATAAAAATGAAGTATATGTTCTTTGGTGTCTTGGATGAATTCCAGAGAGGTGAGGGTGGATCACGTTTGGCTCTCAGAGGATTCTAATACTCTTCTCTGGTGTCAACTCCTGCCAGTCAATACTTTCAGTTGGAGGATAAGTGCCCACTGGTAGCCACAGTTCAGCTCCAAAAACCAGGGGAGAAACCACAGGTTTATAACTTCAGGAAACCTGAATAACCTTGTCGGTGAGTCTGTCTCCCAGTATTTGCACTGCCTCTGCATTATGGACCATGGACGTTGAATTAAGCCACTTTAGGAACTCCATCTCCACTCTGCTACACTGTTCACGATTATTCTACTTCTAGATCCCGATTAAAAAAAGAAAGAAAGAAAAGAAAAACAAAAAAGTGGTATATGTAATGTGGCTCATAATTTTTAAAAAATTGTATTGTTTCCATGAGTGAGAGAGACAGAGAGACAACACCCGCAACAGTCTCGATGATGTGCTCCATCCCCCATCTCAGCCCAGGATCATGGAGACAGACATGCCTGACATACTCAGGGAGGTCTCCGGATATGAACTCGGAAAATGCAGAAGACTGTGTTTTACTGCTATAACACTGTCTAGCCACTATACTTTTTTTTAAGTTCTAGTTAACTCATTCTGTGACTCACTATGTGACACTGACGTAGCTACTTAGCCTGCCTGTTCTTTACCCCGCTACAAGAACAAAGGGTTGGCCAAATCCAATGTGATTTTTAAAGCCCTTCCAGGGCCTGATGTTCTCAGATGCTTCTACGGGACACTCCCTTACTATGCAACTTCTTTGATAAAGTCTGTTCTGGCAGAAAGCAGCCTTTACCAAAAAGTACCACACAAAATAAGGAAAATACATTTTAAGAAGAAGATTATCAAAATGATCAGGAAAAGAAAAAGAAAAAAGACTAGAGCTCTAGCCGGCCCAGGAGACAGCTCTCCTACCTCCAGCAGAGGGCTGGGGTCACAGGGATGACACATCCTGCTGTTCAGCACTGAGGGAGCAGCATGCACTGACTACTGCTGCCTTGGACACAAATGTCACCAGGCGGGTGTGTGCCTCCTTCGGGAGGGTAGGAAGGAGAGGGCCACAGTGTGGCCAAGGTCAGCAGAGGGTGCTCATCTCTCCCTGGTTTCTTTCTCCTTCTCTCATGTATATATGCACATGCCCTATTGTGAGTAAAACGAAACATTTAAAAAGGAAAACTAACTACATAACTGAATCTAGGTTTATAGCATTTTATTTCTGTCTATAAAAATCATGAGACTATTGGTTCTTTTCTGCAGGAAAAGTCTTATTAGTGAGCAAAAAGAGATGCAGTAGTTCGGGACTGTCTAATAAGAATATTAGGGTGTGTGTCATGCACTACAGCTTACAAAGCCCACATAGCTTATATTTCACAATTTTGCAGCTTTGTATACCATACTTCCTCTATTCTCTCCGTAGGCAAACTCAAATGCATTCCTTAACACCTACATAACTTGTCACCTCCGTTTTACTCAACACTTGTTGGGTGTCTGCTATGTACCTAGCATTAGGCTTGCATCTATTGTCCTATTCTTATTTATTTATTTTCTTGTCTTCTCTAGGCAGCCAGTTGCTTTTCCTTCTAAGTTTTCACCCAGTTCTGGGGATACCTATATTATTGCAGATCTCATCTTATTTACCTTTTTATTATTATTCTTATTATTCAGTGCCAGAGGGTACATGTGCATGAGGGAAGGAGGTGGGGTGGGGAAGAGAGGGAAGAGAGGGAAGAGAGGGAAGAGAGAGAGAGAGAGAGAGAGAGAGAGAGAGAGAGAGAGAGAGAGAGAGAGAGAGAGAGGAGGGAGAAAGGAAGGGAGACCTGGTTATACCACAATTATTTTTTTCCCTAAGAATTATTTTATTTAACTTTACTTACTTTCTTACTAATTTTAATTTGACCAGAGAGGGACAGAGTGAGAAAGAGAGAGAAGGATATGGGGGAGGAGCAAGAAAGTAAGCTGCCAGATTTACCAGGTTCGGTACTCTAACCATGGTCAGTCATGTGGGAGTCCACCACCCTTAACCACCATGCCACCTGCCAGCCCCACATACCACAATCCTTTTTCCTCCAGTTCTTCATCCTACTAGGATCCTGAGCACGCATATGCACACGCCTGTTTTAAAGCCAATGGGGCTAGATTTAAAGCCCTGTCAGCCATGTAGAACCCCGTTTCCTCTGTGGGAGTACCAACCATATCTCATTACTTTAAAATCAGGTTCTCATGAATCCCATGTTAAAATAGAAACCCAAGGACAAGGGTGATGCCTGTTTAATTCTGTATTTGCTGCAGTTTGGAGCAAGCGCAGAGCAAGCATTCAAATTCTGTTTGCCAAATGACTGTCAAGGTTTGATCCATCACATACGCCTGTGAAACAGACATTCTCAGATAAAGAAGTTAAGGTTTCAGAGGGCTTAAATATTATACTCAAGGTCACACATAAACTATGCTCAAGGCTGGAGTTGGGAACTCAGGTCTGCTGACTGCACGCTGCCTGCTCTCCGTGCTGCACACGTTGCTCCTCACAGAAGCGTTACCCTCTCACATGCAGACCCCAGCAATGCCGAGGACTTCAGCTGCAGAGTAAACTGACATCATTGCTTGCATGCTATGCAAGGAAAATGGAGAGGCCCTATGACCACAAATGACTCCCCCAGATATGATTTTTCCTTTATCAGCTTTTCTCCCCTCAAAACCATTGGTCCCCTGAGCTTCCTACTGTTACAAACACAATGAACTGTTTTAACTCCAGCTTCCCAAGCCTGATTCACAACTTGATTAAAAAGTGGTGCAACCAAGTAGGTGTGCCTGTGAGGCTGGGGTGGTTAATCCAGATCTTCTGGCCTATGGAGACCACGCGGTTGATTTTGTAAGAAAACATTATTTGCATCAATCTGCAGTAACTGGACAGCTCTGTAATATTGCATCAGAAAATACAGGCAATTTCCACCAAAGACTGACATTTACTTTAGGATTAATGTATATATTGTTTGAAAGCAGAGGGAAACTAAAGGTTATAGCCTCCAAATAATAAGAAGAAATTAATTTATTCACATGGAACTCAGCACAGCTACTGCATTCACGAAAAGACATGACAAAGGCAAACTTTATTATACGTAGCAGAAGACACACACACACACACACACACACACATGCATACACTTGCCATAGAGGAGGTGGCGCCAACAAAATAAATAACAAAACTGAGGATTATTTGTAAATCAGTTGCTAAGTGAATAAAATAGCAATATGACTCCCATCTTAATCATTTACATTTTCTTCTTTAATTATTTATTTTTATTCATTGGGGTTTTAGAATTCAGATTTCTTTGAGGGGTGAGGGGTTTCTGTGAGGGGCTGAGCAGACCGCATGAGTGCTATAGCCTGAATTTGTATGATTAGGACCGAGCCAGGGCACTGACGCGCCAGTCTTGTAAAAGCAGACATCTTCAGCCTTTTCTCTCCTAAGTCATTACTTGAAAGCCCCACATTCCTGCTTTGTTTTGTTTGCTTGTTTCTTTGCAGCCATAATAAATTCTTAGTCATGGACGATAGCTAGATGACTACTTAAATCAACTAAAATGTATGCACAATCTTTCAACATTAGACAACCTTCTTTTGTGAGTCTCCATTGTTACTCTAAAGTGGAAGAGGTCAAAGATATTCTGGGTTTACCTATTTCAGAAAATTGTCAAATGTGGATTTTACTCCCTCCCTTTTCTTAACAAAGTCAAGGCAGAAAAATGAAGGCTAAAGTAAGTAATAAGCAGTTCAAATACAGTTGATTTGATCTTATCCTACCGGCAAACCATAGCGCCATTCGGGTCTGGTAATATTGGAAGAGATGTTAGAGGCCCCTGGTTAGAGAGCAGTTTACTTCTTCTCACACACGTATGCATGCATATAAGCATTTCCTTTCAGTTATTAACTGCATACTTTATTGTGCATGTTCCTGCAATAAGACCCAAAGAAGAATAAGAGTCAGTACCTGACTTTAGATTTCTTCACAGAGTGCAAAAGACAGGTAAAGGCCAGTATGTTTACAAAGTCAGGATGACATACATGGAAAATAGTAACTAAAATAAATGCCAGTTAAGTTACAGGTCTACAGGAACTCAGAAGGAGGAGTAATTCACTTCTCAAAAGAGATAAGGAGTTGAGTCTTTAAGGTTGAGAAGGATTTAGAAAGAGGAAGAAAACATTTCTAAATAAAAGCAGGAGCATGGGCCAAAAGACCAAGACATAAATTATGCATTCAGAACCATCAAGTGGAGTTAGGTGAGCTTGCTGGGACGTGGGAGACAGGAGATGGAGGTGGAAAGACATGTTAGAAGACTGTGATGGACTGGAGTTCTCTGCTCATTCTTGACACTCACAGCAACTTGAAGTTTCTAGAATCCGTTAAGACTTGACTGCCTGAAGGAAAAGGTATGGACTAAATCCCCTGTCATTTCCTAGGTTAATTTTTCTAACTCACTAGATTACAAATGAAAACTCTTCACGTGACTGGAAAGCATGTACGGCTCAGCATCTGGGGGACTGTGTTCTGCTGGTGCTACAGCCATCACTAGCATCAACATCAATTCCTCTCCTCCCTCCCATCTTCCCCAGAGAAGTGTGCCAAGTCCAGCCGACTGTCACAACAGCGTTTACCCTCTGACCTCAGCAAACAATTGCACAGGATGCCTTTTTAAACTGCTGGATGCTACGCCCTTGTTTCTTTAAAGATTGACCTGCAGGGCTAATTAGAGAGTTAAACTCTCAGCCCATTTAGAACTAACATTTATACTTAGACCTGTAAAGCAAAGCCAGTCCTCCTAACAGAGTCCCAGCCTTGGAGGACTCAAACCCAGCAGAGGCAGGCCACTGTTCTTAGGATAAATTTAGGAATTCAGACACAAGGATCCATTTCTCCATCACTACTCTTCTACAGGACTGTGAGTCGTTAGCAGTGAGCGGTCAGCTAAGCATCTGCTCAGAAACCCCTTTCCCATTCTCTCACAGACTATGAACAGATCCACCAACAATGATAGTGCCACTTTCTCTTCTTATGTTCCAGCGAGAGGAGCAGGGAAGGACGGGAGGGCTCTGTTAGCATCTCTGGAGGGAAATGTAACATGCACAGATAAAGGATGAAGCAGGATGGCTTATAGTGATAAAACGAGCAGTAATTCTAAGCACTGGTAAAAATAGAACTGAGGAATATTACATCACTAGGAGACTTTAGAAATTATACAACTAATCCTTTTCATTGATGAGATAGATAATATAAGCCTAAAAAAGGAAAACGAGTGTCCCAGTGTTTTGGGACTATTGGTCAAGTGGCTCTCATTATCTCCTCATTCTTAGTATTGAATCTCATATGTGAAGCAATTGCATTGCCCATTATTATTATTCTTGTTATCTTAAGATAGCGCCTTGCTATATCACAATCCTCCTGCCTCTCAATGGGTCTATAGGCATGCACTACCATGCTCAGCTTTTTCTGACAGGGAGTCATTAGTTAGCACAGCCTTGAGCTCACAATATTCTTGTCTCAGTCTCCCAAGTCTCTGAGATTACAGGCACATTCCACTAAATCCAATTTTTGAGGCTGGACCAGGAATCAAACCAGAACTCTCAGGTGGTCTCAACTTGTGGAGTGCAGCATCTTGAACTTCATGCCACTGTGGCTGGGCTGCCCACTACATATATGCTACAAGAAAAACAAGACCCTGGCATTTGATAGAAAGTGGTCAGATATGGAGGATCTATTGCTGAGTGAAAAAAGTCAGGATATGAAAGGAAGATATTGTATGTACCCACTTAATATATACTGACTATCCGCACTGTATGGTAGAGCGTGAAATATTGGAGGACATAAAAACAGTGAAAATACTTAATGAGGATAAGACAGTGTGGAAGAGAAGAGTATAGAGAAGGCTAGCAAGAGAACAAATAGAGAGGCATGACATTAGTGGGACACAGATATGGTTTATTACCTGTTGATGACGACGTGTATAGTATTCTCAACTGAATTGGTCTGAGAAGTATTTCATGTTGGGCAAAGCCATTTTACAAGCAAAATGAGAAACAATGATTGGTTAATAAATAACTGGAGTAATAATAATAATAATAATGATTAGGAAAAATAATGAAAAGATATTGAATGATGAAGTGGGGATTTTAATATCTCTGTATTGACTGACATGCCTGGCATTCCCTCTGGAAAAAGAAATGTAATACACTACAGTTATATGCGATTCAATGTAATATAAACAAAATTATGATGATAATAAATAAATTAAAAAAAAAAATACAAGTATTTCCACATGTGGCCTACAGTTTGTATTCCAATGACACGAGAACTGAATCTCACATGTCCTATTCAGCTGCCTTAAATTCTGCTTTAAATCCCTTAAGTTTTGGTGACGAGGATAGATTTTCTAACAAATGCATGAAGGTATTAGTGAAAAATAATTTCTCTTTCTCCTTTGTGAAAAGTCTTTCAGTTCTAGGTTTGGCTTCTATGAAATATATGAGAAATATGGCAATTAAATGAGAGATGGAAGGCAAGATATCTGTTAAAAAAAAATAAGGCATGTTCCCACCAACAGAAGGACAAAACCAAATTAAAATAAGGAATAAGGGGGACCAGCAGTTAGCATAATGGCTATGTCGCTGGACTCCCACGTAGTCGACCGTGGTTCGCGTCCCTGACCTGGTGGCTTAAAACTCACGCCGGGCGCGTGTGCGTGCGTGCCCAAGATCCTGAGAGGAGAACAGAGGAGAAGGGATTTCAGCATGGCCATCCCCCCAGGGGGTGATTTCTTGCTTTCTGTCTCTAATGTCTCTCTCTGTCTGTCTGGCGAGCACACGCACCCTATAGCCAAAACCTCTCAAAAAATAAATTAATAAATAAGGAATAAGGGAAGGAAAAACAGGACACATTAAGATCCAGGTGGGCGTGTGGAAGATAGCTTTCATCTTATACTGACAGGAGACTCTAGGAAGAACAGTATCCTCTGGGTTTAGGTAAGAAAAGGAAATAAGACTGACGGGGGAAAATGAGTTTGGAGTTGTAAAAGCCTTATCAAAAGCAGATTCAGTCACAGCAAATAACTTCTTACATATAGTTTCCAAATTGATTTCTTTTCAGTGAGAAAGATTTGTATCCAAAATAACCAATGGGGTGCCTTGGTCTTGAGGGTAATATTTTATAACAATACTTATTACAATTTTGTATAGCATTTACTACTCACATTAATTTGATGGATATGGTGCTATATTTTATTTTATTTATTTATTTATTTATTTATTTATTTATTTATTTTTATTATTATTTTTTTGGGGGGGAGAGGTTTTTGCTATAGGGCACGTATGCTAGCCAGAAAGACAGAGAGAGACAGAGAGACGAAAAGCGAGAAATCACCCCCCGTGGGAATGGCCACGCCACAATCCTTTCTCCTCCATTCTCCTCTTGGGATGTTGGGCATGCACGCACACACATTTGCTGTGAGTTTAAGCCGCCAGGTCCAGGACTTGAACTGCAGTCGACTACATGGAAGTCCAGTGACATAGCCATTACACCAACTGCTAGTCCTTGGTGCTGTATTTTAAAGAACTTCACATTTAGCTTGGAGAACAATGGCTTGGAATCAGAAGGCCTACTTTAGTGCGTGGGTTCTGTTACCTCCTAGGTCTCCGGCCTTGGAGAAAATCTGGATTTCCATTTCGGATTTATTAAAATGAATATACCATCACCTAATATCACCTCACTTATGAAGTAGCTATGGGAATTATCGCATGAAATGAAAGTGTCTTATAAATTATGAATTGGAAGAGAAAATATAGATTAGAATGACTAATACCAATAATACACTGAAATCGCTAAAACAATGATTCACATGTTCATATTTCCTTATTGCATTGCTGCACCCAAACTCAGACGCAAACACAATTTCTTTCGCAGTTTATCTTTCATTATGTGAACTTCAGAACTAGTGCTCATAAAAGAACTTGGTTACCATGAACAATGGCTGCAGATACACTATGAAATATATGTCTTTGTTTATTTTCTGCCAAATATGGAATTTGGGAACTAAACGAATTATTGTTTGGTGAAAGAAAAACCATTTGTCTTTAGAGAAACTATAAAACATGAAGTATCCAGCCATGAGCTAAGTGGTGTTATTTGGATTTGTTTTACGTCTTGCTGTTAATATTTTTTCCAGACTCAATAACATTTTTCTGATCTTCAGGGAACAGACTAGATGAATCCGTGTCCTCTTACCTCCTAAGTGAATTATAACTCAGTTACTTGCACATTGTAATTATAGAGTTAAAGGCCAGACTGCTAGGGTGGTTATATCTAAGGACCTTTGAGAATTCTCCTAACCCAAAGATTTTTACAATTAAAAACAAAACAAAACGAAACAGCCCCCACACAATACAATTAAACTAGCAAAAGAAGTCACAAATGAAGAAGATAACCAAAAAGGGTTTTTTTTTTTTTTTTCTTTTTTTTTGGAGAGGTTTTTGCTATAGGGCGTGTGCGCTCGCCAGACAGACAGAGAGAGACAGAGAGACAGAAAGCAGGAAATCACCCCCCAGGGGGGATGGCCACGCCGCAATCCCTTCTCCTCCATTCTCCTCTCGGGATCTTGGGCACGCACGCACATGCGCCCGGCGTGAGTTTAAGCCGCCGGGTCCGGGACTCAAACCGCGGTCGACTACGTGGGAGTCCAGCAACATAGCCATTACGCTAACTGCTGGTCCCACCAAAAAGGGTTTTTAATGTCACTTCATATTTATGTTTGCTGGTTTAATGCCTAGAAAATCTTAGTAGTTTCTGTTCAATAAGGAACAAAGTTTCTTAAAAAAAAAAAAAAAAAAAAAAACACTCAAAAAATGAAAACAAAAAACATGGCAGCCAGTATTGTTCTCTAACTCTTACCAGAAATTGACTTCTGAATTTTGAGTCATGGTTTGCTAAGAAGGAAACAATTTCAGCTTGGCAACTTATCCTCCTGTCTGAATTAACAAGATGTGTACAGAATTACTGCAGGTGTACTCAGAGAGGTCTCTAACAGGATCCATCAACCTTATTATACACAACTTCCCTTCACAATGGTTTCTGGGAACCATAAGGGCCTGAAGCTGTCTGAAAGATTAACTGTCCAAGGACTTTGATCTACCATAAGATTTACAAGGAAAAAATTGGAGGACTAAAATAAACGCAAAAGTGAGAATTACTCAGAGGGAATGAGTCTGACACAATCGGAATGAATTTAAAAACATACAGTAGATGCCTTACTTGGTACAGGAGAAGTCACTTTTTTCAGGTCCGAACATTGCAGGGGAAAGTGCATACAAAACATTGCATCAAGATCAAGATAACTTTCAGAGCGATTGCTTCATATCCTGACGACATACCTTCACAGAGGGGGAAAACTTTAGCACTGTTCTTCCTTTGGAAGCATTTTTACTGATTTATTGATTATGCGGAAAGACCATGGAGTAAAAGGAGACCCCCATTCCTTCCAGACACAAAAGAGCCTTCATGTTTGAGGATACAGCTGCCTTCAGATGCTCAGATAAAAGACACAAAGTGCAAAGTAGTCGTATTATCTACTTACTACCCCACTTATCTGCTTACTCCTTCCTTGAAGTCCGACTTCTGTCTGCAATATCAATCACTTCTTTGGCAGCTTGTCTCACTACAAAGGGAGGATTTGATCCCCTGCTTAGCGCTCTAGAAGCAGCAGACTAGTGCAAGACTAATTCATGACACCACCAAGGCTGTGGGACCAGACTATCTGGGAGCTGAGTGTGGCATGCTCTTACAGCACAGTTGTTGAAAACGAGGCAGAAATTCAATCTGCTTTTCCATGAAACATGACACAGTCTAGGCACTAAACTTGGTATTGCATAATCACCAAACACATCAGAGAAAACCTCTTGATACTTTCTCCAAGTAGACAAGAGCAAAAGTTACGGAAAAGGACACTGGGAGAGCAGCTCTGTAACAGTACTCAAAAAGTCTGGTAGTCTCAAGTAGGTCTGTATTGACTGATGAAATACAGAGTTAGTTTCAAGTGATAATACCTAGGGGTGTGTGTGTGTGTGTGTGTGTGTATGTGTGTGTGTGTGTGTGTGTGTGTGTGTGTGTATATATATATATATATATATATATATATATATAAAGTGTATATATATACTTTATATATATAAAATATATTTTATATATATTTGCCAGAGGGTACATGTGCTCTCTAGCCTGGGGGTGGGGTGGGGGATAGAGAGAAAATGAGAAGAGAAAACATCTCCCAATAGAGGAGCATGTTCACATTGCAATCCCTTTTCTGCCATTTCTCCATCTTGTTGGGCTTGGGGGCATTTGTACAAACATGCCAGTGTGGCCTCCAGGGTTAGGACTGCAACCCCAGTCAGCTAAATGGGATCCAGCTTCCCTTAACCACCAGTCTACAGGGCCAGCCTGGTATTTAATTTTTAAAGGAAACATCATAGTTTAGTGGAGACAGTCAGGAAACCTGGATTCAAGACTGGCTCCTTCACCAACTTGTTTGTGATCAACAATTACTACTTTCCGTCTCTGAACTTTGTTTATCTTACTTGTGAAAAAGAATGTGCTATGCTACATGAACTCTGAAGTCAGTTCCAGCACTGACATTTGAAGTGAGACCATTAGTTATTAACAAAAACAAGCTGGATTTTCATTAAATTCAAAATAGGTGTTTAGCTTGGGCAGATATACATAAAACTTTGGGCCAGGGACAAGAAATAAATTAGCAGAATGTCTATATGAACTTCTAGGCTCATTTAATGGTTTGTTTATTTAACTGTCTTCATTAACTGCTCTTAGAACATCAAAGGAGTGTTTCTAAATCCTTACAATTAGCCATGCAAACAAAAGCACAATTTATCACTTTGCTATACTTAACAAACAAGGTTTCTGTTTGCTATCAAAATACACTAAGGATAATATCCCTACTGAAACTATTAGAATAGACATATACATATTGAATAAAGTCTTATACATAGAAAAATTTCAACAAGCTTTTAAGAAGAAACGATTCATCAACAAACATGCTGAATATTGAGGTGAAGGGACTTCCTGATCAATGTTAAACGATACTGCCTTGGGACTAGCAGATGGCTTCAGGTTACCTTGTTGGACTCCCACATGGATGACCAAGATTTGAGTACGAAACCTGATGGCTTGGAAATCACACCCAAGATCCCAGGAAGAGAAGGGAAGAGAAGAGATTGTGGCATGGCCAGACACCGTGGGGGGGGGGGGGGTGGTGATTTCTCATTTTCCTCTCACTGTCTCTGTCTCTCCCTCCAGAAAGCACACAAGCCCTAAGGCAAAAATCTTAAAAAAAAAAAAAAGATAATGGCCAAATATTTTTTGCTTTAGCCAAATGAGAGCCAACACATCATCCTGACCTAATCAAGCAATTAATTAAACCTTTCTTTTTTTTTTTTTTTTTTTGCAAAGGGTGCTTGTATTCACCAGAGATAGAGAGACAGAAAGATAAGAGAAAGCACACTCCATGGGGGATGATCACACCATAATCCCTTCTCCTCCATCTCTTTTTTTTGGGGGAATGGGGATTAGGGGCATGCATACACACTCACCTGGCATGCTTCTCAAACTGACAAGTCCAGGACTAAAACTGTGGGATTGGTCACATGGGATCTAGCTCTTTTAACCACCAGGCCATGGAGCTGGCCCATGAAAATGTGTATTTTATATCCTATTCATTTTTTAAAAAAAATATTTTATTGGGACCAGCAGTTAGCGTAATGGCTATGCCACTGGACTCTCATGTAGTCGACTGCGGTTCGAGTCCCGGAGCTGGTGGCTTAACCTCACACCGGGCACATGTGCGTGCGTGCCCAAAATCCCGGGAGAAGAATGAAGGAGAAGGGATTGTTGCATGGCCATCCACCTGGTGGTTGATTTCTCACTTTCTGTCTCCCTGTCTCTGTCTGTCTTTCTGGTGAGTGCACACGCTCTATAGCAAAAACCTCTCAAAAAAATTATTTTATTTAAATTTATTTATTTATTTAGATTTGATTTGACCAGAGAGGGACAGAAAAAGAGAGAGAGAGGGAAAATGAGAAAACCAGCCACCAGGTCTGGTACTAGAACCGTGGTTGATTATGTGGGGAATCCAGTGCCCCTAACCACCATGCCATCAGCTGTCCCCATTTATATCCTAATCCTTTTAACTTGGAACTCCAGAATATGTGTTGTATTTTCCCTTTATTTATTTATTTTTTAACACTGTCATGTAACATATTATGAGTGCCTTTTATTTTGTCATAGACATTAACTTATACACTAACAGAGCTCAGGAACCTTTTTTTTTCTTTTTGTGGAGAGGTTTTTGCTATAGGGCGCGTGTGCTTGCCAGAAAGACAGAGACAGACAGAGAGACAGAAAGTGAGAAATCACCCCCAGGAGGGATGGCCACGCTGCAATCCCTTCTCCTCTCAGGATCTTGGGCACGCCCACACAGGCGCCCGGTGTGAGTTTAAGCCGCCAGGTCCAGGACTCGAACTGTGGTTAACTATATGGGAGTCCAGCAACATAGCCATTACGCTAACTTCTGATCCTGAGGGTTCAGGGACTTTTATATCATTCAATTGAACTAAAAATCCAGTGATAATGCACTTAGCAAAGCCTTAGATACACATTTAATATATGAAGATCAAAGGTAATAATGGATGTGAAATAAATTTTTAAACCGCTGATGGTTACTCATAGTATATTTTATTTACTTGTTTGTTTTTGATGAAAGGGTATAATTTTCTAAATCGTTACTGTAATTAGCGCTGGTTCATGCAAATGAGAACCTCTGACATATTACATAATTTATACAGTATAAGTGACTGTATAATAGAAAATTTGCAATGTTAAACATTTTGTCCTGCCTAACAATCTGCAGCAATAACTTGGATTAGTCTCTTCAAATTTGCATAAACTCAGAGAAAAACATTTTATGAAAGAAAAAAAAAATAAAAAGAACAGCGTTTTTGGCAAAAATTCTTTTTGATAATTTCCCAAATGCCTAAACTTCTGCTGCTTAATCTTTCTGCAAATTGCTTAATAGATGTCAAAGAAGCATTTTAAATTAATATTTACACATTCCAGATGAACATAAAAGCAACAGACAGTATATGTGAATAGTAAAATGGCTAGTAAGGATGGACAAGAAAGTATTATGGAATTTTTTTCTAGTTTTCAAAACTTACATCAAGATGATATGGAGCATTCAGAAGATTCAGATGATACTATTTCCCAGAGGAAGCTGACAATTCAGTTAAAGAGGTGAGTCTACTATCTCCCCAAACAGTTCAGTCAACATCACTGTGCACTGATAGTTCCCCGGCTTTTTGTTTAACAGAAAAGAAATACATGTTTTTTGGTTTCACAGAGCTGCTAACCTGGTGAGCAATCTGTTGTACTTTATGAATCAAGGTCCATTATTGGAATATAATCGATGGTGACAAATGGAATCCTTTTAAAACTTGCATTCAGCCAAATTCAGTGTATAAAGTGAGTGATCTACTTGGATAAGAGCTCATTCTAACTTACAGAAAGTATTATTCTTAAAAAGTGACATTTTGAATGTTCTCCTTAAACTTGTATTGAAGGCAAGTGACAAGGAAAAGGTCCAACCACCTAATCATCCAAGATGCAATTGGAAGTATGTTTGAATGCCGCAATGGCTATGGGCATCTTCAAGTGTTACTTCTCTTCGATGCATCTTTCATAGGGCACATAAGACACCTAGACCGACATTTATTATGATCCTATTTTTACTCAGAGACATTAATTTCATCTGTTGGATTAGTTCTAACAAATTATTAAGTTTGAAATAAATACCCAGTAAGTGAAAGAATATCATGGAAGACCTAAACAGCTCCTATAGCCACTGGATACAATTTGTAACCCAAACAGATCGCCCTGCACAAAGCCCACACCTGCTACTTTACAGTGCTCCAGGTCTACCACCAACAGCACCAGCTCGTCAGTCACAGCAAAACACACAGAAACAACAACACCTGTCACATCCTTTCATTGTACAGTACTCACAAAGCCTAGGGATAACAGGTAATGAAATAATATTTTCCTTTCCTTTTACCCAAGGAAAATTTTGACTCTGTTATCCAACTTGATCATTACACAGAACTGACGTTTTGCGAGTGGTAGAACATAGTGTCTTTACTATTAAACATTGGAAAAATACATCCATGCACAAAAAGAGTCAGATAATAATAGCAGTGAACGCTCATTAAGCACAAGAAGTTCTTTGGGTGAGGCATGATTTTTCATACTGTATGCACTTGGTCTAATTTAGTATGTCAGCTTCTGCATGAGGTACTATTATAATCCCCATTTTTCAAATGGGGGAAATGAAATATAGGGAGATGCATTAACTAGCCTGGTATCATATCACTAGTAAGAGATAGTCATGGGCTTTGAATAGGTAGGTCTTCAGTAGCCAGGCAAACTTTCTTTGTACTGACCTTAGAATGAAGCTGGTTTGACCAAGTCTGTGAACTTACCTATGCTTCTTGTAAATATTATTGCCTAGGAATTTGTAACTCGATGAGGTTCTTTCCAGCTTTATGCTTTATCTGTTACAGTTACTGGAGTCTGGACATAAAGTCTCAGTATGGCATTTACCTGCACCTATCACATTTCAGGTGCTCTAGTCACAGAGTAAAGTTAAGTCGAGTTTATGATGACAAGTTCAACCTTTAATCCTTAATGCACAGCGGATGACCTTATATCATAGGCTGTTTTAATGCATATAACTTTTGGAATTTTGGGTCAGAATTGTTCATGATAAGGAAGGAAAGCAATTGCTTGATAATAGTGTTTTGACTCTACAATAATTGTCTACTCTTTGTCTTTTGTGCTTTTAGAATAGTTTGACTAATGATTATACAGAAATTACAATGAAGTAATTTGCACCTACTTATATTTGTTATGCAAGATTTTTAGAAGAATCACATACCAATAACACTGCTACCAAAATAAAAGAAGCAGATCTTGTGTCTAGCAAAACTGTGTAACTTCTGTATAAATCACCCCTTAGGGGAACCAGCAGTTAGCGTAATGGTTATGTCGCTGGACTCCCACGTAGTCGACCGCGGTTCACGTCCCGGACCCGGTGGCTTAAAACTCACGCCAGGCGCGTGTGCGTGCGTGTCCAAGATCCCGGGAGGAGAACGGAGGAGAAGGGATTGCGGTGTGACCATCCCTCCTGGGGGGTGATTTCTCGCTTTCTGTCTCTATGTCTCTCTCTCTCTGTCTGGCGAGCGCACGCGCCCTATAGCGAAAACCTCTAAAAAAAAATCACCCCTTAAATTGTGCTTATTTAAAATAGTCCACTGTATTCAATGATTGACCTAATAGAAAGTAAATATTAAAGAAAAACCAACATTTATTGAGCAATGCTATTGTGATAAGGTCTTATATGAGGTACTTCAAAATGCTCATGAAAAATGGAATTAACGTATGAGTTTATTTTGTTGCAAAAAATTTTTAAGTACATCCAAAGGTTTCTCATGATATTCAGTTTCTGTGAATTAAAAAAAAAAAAACAAAACTTAGATTTCCTATCTTAGACATTTAGTTTTTCGCAACGGTCATACTAATCTCATATTTAAAAAAAAAGAAAAAAGTGAACAAAATGTTGAAGGCTTTGAGAGGGTTATTTATTTATACAACCAGGATTTCTGAACACAGAGCTAAAAAAATTTAGCCCTTAAAATAAATCTGTAGGGAACCAGCAGTTAGCGTAATGGCTATGTCGCCTGGACTCCCACATAGTCGACCGCGGTTCGCGTCCCAGACCCGGTGGCTTAAAACTCACGCCGGGCGTGTGTGCGTGCGTGCCCAAGATCCCGAGAGGAGAATGGAGGAGAAGGGGTTGTGGCGTGACCATCCCTCCTGGGGGGTGATTTCTCGCTTTCTGTCTCTATGTCTCTCTCTGTCTGGCGAGTGCACGCGCCCTGTAGTGAAAACCTCTCCAAAAAAATAAATAAATAAATAAATCTGTAATAATTAACCTGTTTTATGCATTTGTACACTACATATGATTGCATGCTAATAGGTTAGTCTAAGAAATCCCTGATATCTATGCTTAAATATCAAGATATATAGGTTTGAATATCAATTAGCTGGATTATTTCTTAAGTGATGAAACTGAAACTAGAGAGACTTAGCGACATGTCAGGTCATACAGCTAAATGATATAGAATCCATGACAAGAATCTAGGTTCCAAAATTTCTAAGATATTTCCCTTTTCCCTGTATAATGCCTCTGTTTATAGGGGTGTTTGAATCTGAATATTCTTCTCTTGTAATTAAAAAAAAATCTTAATTTTCAATAAGAAAATTTAATCTCATAGCCTCTATATATGGTAAAAATCAAGATTGATGGTTTTCTATTTATGAGGTAATCTTCTGCTAAACCTTTTTTTTGGGGGGGGGTCAGAGGGCACTCACCAGTGTGGGGGGAGAGAGAGAGAAAGAGAAGTTACTCTCAGTGCGGTCACACTGCAATCCCTTCTCCTCCATTTTTCCATCCTGTCAGGACTTGGGGCATGCACATCCACACATCTAAAGTATTTCCAAGCTGCCACAGCAGGGATTTGAACCTCATAGTTGGCCATGTGAGATTTGACTCCCTTAACCACTGAGCAACAGGGTCAGTCTTAATTTTACCTCTGTGTAACTGGTATAGGCTGTTTCCTTATACTGTTATACAAGAGGAGTTAGAAATTAAAACCAATCTTAATTTTATTTAAATAATTTTGCGAGTTCTTTCAAAAACATCATTGGTAAAATCAGAAAATGCCAATTTCATCCTTAATCACATTATAGCCAGATAAATCCAAATTCTTTAATACTATTAATAGTATTAATAGGGTCCCATTTTCACTGTATGAATTGAGAAACTGGCATACTTTAACTCTGTTTTTTTCCTTCACTAAATTCGAATCATTAACTATCCTTAGGTAGGTAGGACCGCTACACAATCAGAATAAGAAAATGTTATGTGAGTCACTTCTCCTGTAGTTTCTTGTTCTGTTTTTTTTTTTTCTTTTTGTAGTACTAGATACGTACCTAGGTCAGAGAAAAAAGGGGGGAAAACTCCCTGATACTTCACGACCTCAGTTATTGCCTAAGACGTTATTATACACTGAAGATACGTTTTGAAGTACATGTTCTATAATTATGAAAATTTTCAGTATATATTATGAAATTTTTATGTTTATGCAAAGACAAGGTTTGTTGTATGGTTAAAATCTGTTAGTCTGTGGCTTGAAACTTTTGTTTCACATTTTAGAATTTGTTAAAAATGCCAGCAAACACAATCATAAGCATGATATTTTCATACAATCACCCCGGGGCTGCAGGATGAGGAATGAAAGAAGATGTGCAATAAGGAGGAATGATTACATCAAAAGCGTTTAATCCCCGTGACCCCAAAGAGCAACTGCAACCAAGAAAAATGTCTTCTTTTACCATGGAGCAAGCTGACTCTTATCCTCACTTCTTGTGTTTTTGTTGTTTCTAAGTCATAGGTAGGTTTGTACTTTTTTTTTAAACCAAAAGAGAGATTTGTGCACGAAACACATTTTTTAAAAAACCTTATTTATACTTTTGCAAAGAGGTTCATTCTCAGAAGAAATCTGAATGAGGAGACAGTCTGTAGAAAGGCATTCCAGGGAACTGGTTCCGCAAGTCCTGTTTGGAAGGAACACTGCCTCAGGGCTCCGGGGAAGGCAGAGGCAGCCCATTAGAGGAGGGAGTGAGAGAGTAACAGAAGGAGTTAGTTACTTCTCCTTTCACCAACTCCAGACAGTATTCATATTTATGACTCATCTTTATTAGTGTAATCCCTTACCACCCACCCCGCCTCCACAAAAGGCACTGATTAGGAAGCATTCATTTTCTCAGAAATAAAAATGTTGCTTTTGTGTCGGGTTTTTGCAATACTCACCCCCTCCCTCCCTCCAGAATAGAGAGAGAGACATCTTCAACAACACTTAAGATTCCATGCCACACAGGGATTATTCAGGAGAGATTTGATTTTTACAATGTCTCATACGGGTTATATTGGTTTCTAAGTGCTTTCACTAGTGTACTTGAAAATGTGCTCAAATGCATTAGGTACCCCTTGGAGCCACGTGGAGAAGAGGAATCCTATTGAGATGGAATTCCGAAGCCGGGGCCTGCAACATTTCCATTACACACTGTCCCCGGCTCCATGCCTTTACCCACAAGGAAACTAAGTCCAAAGGAGAAAACCTATAAGAAACTAAGACCCAGAGGGGGGATTTATTTGTCCTTTGACAGAAAACCAATTAGTGACAGCAGTGCGAACACTGGAATCAAACTCCTGCCAGTGTTTTTGCACCAAACTTAACTGCTGAGGTTTGAGTGCCTTTGAAAATGCAGGGCACATTATATATTTAAATCTTCAAACTGAAAACACTAAATTTCTTTCCTATGCAAAAGGACCTCCAAAGAGCTTAATTTTATATGCTTGGAATGTATTAATTCTTGAATCTCAAGATACACTAGTGTCAGTTAGTCACAAAAGCAAGATTTTTTTTTCTCTCCTCCATATCCTTCTTAGTTTTTAGCAGCTGTGCTGTCTCTTTTTCTAAAAGGCTTATTGCTGAAAAGCAAACCAAATATCTTGGTTAACTGGGACGCTAGCTGCATCTACTTAATTCAATAGCAGAGGGGGTTCCTGCTGCTTCCTTTCTTCCCGGGGAGCCAACATCACTAAATCTACAGTGCTCCATTAAAGCCCCCCGACCCCCCCATGACAGAAAAATCATCTGATACCCCACCCACACATCTAAGAGAGGGCTACTTTAAAAAAAAAGCATATTTGATAAGGCCATCTAGTTCTAACTTGAAGGAAAATAGGTAGCTTAACCACTGGAACACAGTATACTTTGTTTCTAAACAAATCATGTAGATTTGTTTCTAAGTTAGTTTCCAATTCACTATCCCATGCCACAGAGATATAAAACTGTCATGTGAAAATTCCTGTTCTCTCTCTCTTTTTTAATTTTAATAGGTTTTTTTTGTTGTTGTTGTTTTTTGTTTGTTTGTTTGTTTTTTTTTTGATATAGGGTGTGTGCACTTGCTGGAGAGACAGAAAGTGAGAAATGACCCCTCCCCCAGGGAGGGATGGTCACACCACAATCTCTTCTCTGCCATTCTCCTTGTAGGATTTGGGGCATCCACACACTTGTGCTCAGCATGAGTTTGAAGCCACTGCATCCAGGATTTGAACTGTGATTGACTGTGTGGGAGCCCAGTGATGTAGCCATTATGCTATCTGCTGGGCCCAAAGTTTCTGCTTCTTTTCTACCTCTTTATGAGGGTATGGTGAGAAATGACTTGAATAATATCATTAGGAGCTCTCAGCTTCTTGGGATGATAATAAGTAAACACAATGAAGTTAGAATTTTTTTGTTTTTAATTTACGAGTGAAGTATATGTCATTCCCAAATACAAAGAATAACTTTAATAGACAAAAGATCAGAATGACGTCATGTCACTGTAGACAATATGCCTCCGAGGGCCTCCCTACTCAAGCCAGCCTATATCCGCAAACCACGTGGTGAGCTGGGGGAGCGTCTTCAACACAGCTCTCTGTGAGAGGCTGATATTGCACATACACCAACATACGTGTCCTTTTTTTCCGTTCTTTTTTTTTTTTTTTAGGTTTCTGCCATAGAACGTGTGTGTGTGTGTGTGTGTGTGTGTGTGCTTGCCAGAGAGAGACAATGAGAGGGAAAGTCAGAAATCACTCCCTATCCACTAGCCACTAGCCACCAGGGCCACCATCTACCTGGGGGGTGGTGAATGTACTCACCAGAGAGAGAAGGAGAGAGAGAGAGAGAGACAGAAAAAGGCACTCCCCATGGAGAACAGTCACATCACAATCCCCCGTCTCCATTTCTCTCTCCTTTTAGGATTTTGCACAAATGTGCCAGGCATGTGTCTCAAGTCGCTAGCTTCAGGCCTGGAACCATGAGGCTGGCTCTGTGGGATCTGGCTCTTCTGGCCATCAAGTCAAAGGCTGGCCCTTCTTCTCTATTTCAACTACAAGAATGAGCACTTGGTCTACCCTGAATTCGGGGGAAGAAAAAGTAAACAATGAATAAGGCCTTATCTGAAAAGAATATTCTACCTAGCCACCCACTTCTCTAGACAGTAAGCACAGGAGGGTGCAGGGTTTGATCCTGTGGGTGTGTAGACATCTCCACATCTCCACCCACTCATCCTCCAGTTACAGCAACTGGCTTAGCAAAAATTCCATTTCGAAGGTGTTATCATTTTCCTTGAACTAACCCCTAACTCAACTTTGTTCCCATACTCCTTCTCTTGTCTATAGAGTTCAGCCGAGCCAAGCTAATTTTCCTCCCATTCCATAAGTTATCAAATTTATGTTTACTTAAGTAAGGGGCCTCAAGCTTATAGCCTACATATATGTTGTATAAACCATGTAATTTGAATGACTCCAGGTGAGTCAGGTATTTTTCAGTTCTAAACACCACTATTTCCTATTATTTTACCTTTACTGCTTCACACATTTAGGCTGGCAGCTTGTTCCCTGACTGGCTAATTTGAATAATTTCACTCTCCAGAAGAATCTCTCTTCTCTATCCTTCAAATGGCCAAATTATTCCTGAGCTTCCAAATAGAAATGATCATAATTGTCAGCATTCCTGCTGAAGTTGACAGCTATATTCTCCTCTGGTGGTAAGCTTCTCTATTAATAACAATTTATATTATGTCCTGTCTCAAACTAAGATGTCCATAGGAAGAAAGTTACACTCTTTCATTTATTTTTAACTTATTCATTTCCCATGTTTTTTCAAGTATAGCAAGCACCGAATGGTTGGATGCAGGGCCACTGAACTGGTTAATGCCGAGTACATAATTTACAGGAAGTATGATATGAATACTATCCCAAAGTTATGCAGCTGAGCAGTCACTGCTGGTGATTGAATGCTGGTCTATTATTCAAAGATGGGTGTCCACTTATTGTCTTTTCTATTTCTGGGTACAATCATTTAGATCATTTATAATCTAGTTCATCAATTTCATATCTGACTCCTTGACAATTCTACATTATAGGTGGTAATAAACTCAACTCCTTTATTGAAACTTTACCCTTCTGGCAGAGTGTCTTAAATTTAGTAGTTATTCACTAAATGCTTATTGAATGGACTAGAACATAGCTCCAACTTTTAGTGTTTTTTCCAGGAAAGAGATTTTTATGAACTATATAATTAAGGAAATCTACAAATGTATGGAAAATTCATTTAACATCTTATTGATAAAGACACATCCAACCACTTAATATTTAATAATTTCTTCTAAAGTGTTACCCTCACATTTTAATTTTCTAAATGGCATAACCCAGAAGAGCTTTCTACATGTTTTAAGATGAATTACAGCTAGAAATATACATTTTAATGTAGATACTGGCCAAGAAATTTTTTTTCAGTCATAACTATGTAGCCTTAGGTAAGCTTGAACTTCCTATCTACAAAAATATATATTAAATAATTGGTACACCAAGGTTTATATAGCTATAGATACACACACACACAAATACACACACACACACACACACACACACACACATATATATATATATATATATATATATATATATATATATATTTTGCTAGAAGGAGAAATAAAGAGAAAGTGATAAAGCAACCTTTTATTGGGGATGATCACACCACAATCCCTTCTCTTCTATTTCTCCTTTCAGGATTTTGGGAATGCATGCACACACACCCGGCATATTTTTCAAGTTGCTGGGTCTGGCACTGAAACCACAAAGTCAACCAGCTACCTTAATGAAGGTGGCATTGGCTGGCCCAAACGTACCAAGGCTCTTAAGCATGCAAATCAACTGGAGGGCTTATGGAAAAACGATTGTGTTCCTTTTTTGTTGTTGTTTTCTTCTTCTTCTTCTTTTTTTTTTTTTTTTAAGTCAAACCATTTTGTCAGGTGCTAGAAGGTGGGGTTGGGGTGCATACACACTGAGGAGGGTAGCAGAGATCTGATAGCTTCAGCCAGTGGGATCTCCCCAGCATCACGGTCGTCACTGAAAGGCACAGTGTTCCCTGTTTCTTCAGTTTCTGATTCAGTAGATCTGGAGTGCTACCTAAGAATTCCCATTTCTTAACAAGTTCTTCAGTAATGTAGACGCTGCTGGTCCTGAGACCACACTGGAGAATGGAATTAAACTCTACAGAAGTCTTTGCAACTCTGACTTCATTATCACTCTAAGGTCCAAATCTAAATTTATCCGTATGTCCAGTTCCAAAGTTCCTGCTGGAAAAGGGTGGCCCAGTAGGTGGTGTGGTGGTGGAAGTCCTACACTTCCACATGACTGACTATGGTTTGAGCCTAGACCTGGTAGCTTGAAGGCCATGCTGGATGTGCGTGCATGCCCAAATCCCGGGAGGAGAATGAGGGAGAAGGGATTGTGGTGTAGCCATCCCCTCCCCTCCCAGTGGGGATATCTCACTTTTCCTCTCACTGTCTCTCCCTGGCAAGCATATACATCCTATGGAAAATAAACAAATAAATAGACAAAGTTAAAAAAAAATAATACTAGAGAAGGGAATAATTTACTATGTCGTTAAGATTATTGAATGGCATACAAATAACTTAAAAAGCAAATATTTACTAGTAAAAGTATATAAAGTTTTCTTCTGAATTCCATGACATGAGACTATGTCAGCTTTCAAAAGAAGTATGTCTACTTTACAAGGTGACTTCAGTTTGAACCTTGTCTAGTTTCTAATGAGAAAAGATGGCCGAGTCAGATTTCACACGATGTTAGCATATCTTCAAATGATACTTTCTTTTTGGGAAAAACAAAAATACAAACCTATGCAAATTTCACTTTTCTCCCCTGCTTCAGTACTTGGGATTAATAATTCACTATTCTCAGATTCATCACACTCTGAAGAACAAGAACCATTACCACTGGAGACTGGCTATAGGTAACGTGTTGTATGAACTACTACATGTGCCTTCTTTCAATTTTTAAAATAGCCCTTCTACAGTATGTCACCAATATCATTATCCTTGTTTTGCAGATGGGAAAATGGAGACTCAGAAATACTCCGTAATTTAAACAACATCAACCAAATAGTGACTGATAGAACTGGATTCACACAGACCGTTATCTATTTCTAGAGCCTGAACTCTCTTACACCAATAATAGATGGAGAAACAGGTCCAGAATTTCAGAAAGTTAGATTTTACAAGAAAACCAGAGCTAAGTCGATCAGAAATGTTGCAGAAGTCACCATCACACAACTTGGATCTTAGTTTTTCCCATCTAATAAAGAAAGGCTGGGCAAGAATCAGAGTATATTTCAAGTTCCTGAACAGAACATTCTAGAATTGTCCAGATTTGGGAGATTAAAACGATATTTCCTCACTGAATCAAAGGACAGGTGACTAATAGCATGATTATTACTTCAAACAAATCAATTCTTCTTAAGCCAGTATACTAGGATTTCAGCCTGATCAGTTTTTAAGAGGAGGTAAGGTTGAATCAGATCCTGTGTTTCTTCTGAAATCTCTTTCTGTTTATCTGCCCTCTTCAACTTTGTCATTCTGAATGCATATACACTGAGCACAGTGTCTTAAGTAACATTGCTGAGGTTACACCAAAGACAGGTGTTAGGGGAACTATTTCCCCGGGGCTATCATTTCCAACTCTCCCTATTCAAAAAGAGAGGGAGGGGACAGAAGGAAAAGGGTTTCTTTTCAGATTAAACACAGTGACTGCAAACACCTTCCCCTAGGCAATAAATTCTCTGCCAGTGCATACTGCAGTTTACCCAAACACCAAAGCAAAAAGCAAACAGCTCCTTTTATAAGGGAAGAGCTGTCACCTGTCAAGTTATATTTGTGTTTCCAGAAAAGAGAGAGAGAAAAAAAGAAAACCCTTTCCTTTATTTTATTAAGCAGCCTGTTTGTTCAAGGTTTGAAATGCATACTTGTGTTTGAGGTAAAGTCCCTGATTTGGCACAAAGCACTGCCTCCCTAGTGGCTATACTGTACCAAGTATGGAAATGGCAAGCAGTGTGCCGGTATGGGGATACCTGAACTCAGTCTACACTGAGTGGCTCTTGAGCCACCACATCAGAAATGAAGGCAAGCCATTACAACTATAAACCTATAGATGTAGATCTGGGGGAGGTGTTTACAATGTGAAATACATTTATTTGGTTCATTTATGGTCATAGAACTAATACGCAGCATCTATTTGACACAAATTATGTTAGAATGACTGTTTTAGTGATATAAGCCAAGGGTAAGAATACCAGGGATACTAAAAGCAAGGGGTTAAGAAGTGATGCGGGCAGGAGGGCTGACCTGTAACATAGCAGGTAAGCGCTGTGCATAGGGAACTGGACCCTACACAGCTGACTGCGGTTGGAACCCTAGAACCTCAGCCCAAACCCCTCAAAAAACATACTGGGCACAAATGCATTTGTGCCTCAAATACTGATGGAATGTAGGAATCGAGAAAAAAGGATTGTGCTGTGACCATATTCCATTGGGGTAGTCCCCCACTCAAGCACAAATGCCCTCTAATTAGTAAAAAAAAAAAAAAAAAAAAAAAAAAAAAAAAAAAAAATGCTGGAAGGTAAAGGAGAAGAGTGTTAAGACTATTCTCACGTTCAAGGCTGATTTTAGAGGAAATTATGGAAACACATCTCATCTCTATTCATCCCACTCTTAGCTGCTTCGTCTCCATGATATGATACGCTTCTCTAGTTAAAACTACCATTCCTTCAAAGATTGCAACCAGAGGTATATCATCTTGATGTGCAAATAACTAGACATGCCTTCAGTTACCTAGTGGTATTTGAATTTTTAAGAAAGAGACTATATAAACAAAATTGACTTCAATTTTGTACACACTTTTGCACAGTTGACAGAAAGCTTAATTGACAACAATAAAAAAAAAAAGTCATGAAAATAAATTTGCTAAGACTGGTTTTCATACAATTTTACCTAATAATTACACTTCTAAGTACCTAGCACAAGAAATATTTTGTATTTACAAATAATTTTCCCAAAAATCTATGGGTAGGTCCTGACTACGATGGTACACATAGTGGGGTGCTACTGTGTGATACTGGACCACATGGGAGACCTTGGTGTGGACCCCAACTCCATTTGAATAAGTAGGGAGTACAGCAACTGCCCATGATCCTGGCTGGTGGCATCTAGCAGGAGGATTATGACCTACTAAGACCCTGTCAGGGGTACCTGTCTTAATCTCTCTCTTTCATGAAATAAATAAATATAATAAATTTTTCTTAAGAGAGAGATTTGCTATAAGGCATGTATGCTTGACAGAGAGACAGAAAGTGAGAAATCTGCCCCCCAGGGGTATGGCCATGTCAATATGCCTTTTCCTCCATTCTCCTCTTGGGACTTGGGCTTACATGCACATGCGCCCAGCCTGAGTTTTAAGCTACTGGATCCAGGACTCGAACCATGGTTGACTGCGTAGGAGTCCAGCAACGTAACCATTATGCCATCTGCTGGTCCCAATATAATACATTTTTAAAAAGTCTGTGTAGGCCTTGCCATGTTAATGCAGGCAGTAGGGCACTGCAACATGAGACTTGGAGCCACATGGAGAACCCTGTATTGGTACCCAGACAAGGCTAGTTGGGCCATGTGTAGAGACATATGTTTTTAATCCTAGCAGAGAGATTGGAACAGAGCATGAAGGACTGGTGATGGCTTGTCAAAGCCACTTCTTTTTCTCTGCCTCCTACATATGTGTGCTCTCTTTTTGTCTTTCTGTCTCTCATAAAAAAACTATGGGTAGAAAAGTTAAATCATTATATTTTTACTAAATGATATAATTCAGCAATTAAATTTGTTTTGAAAACTAGTGAATAAGAAAATAAATTGCAGGGCCAGCAGGTGGCATAGTGGTTAAGGACACTGGACTCCCGCATGGCTTGCCCACGGGTTCGAGTCTCGAACCTGGTGACTTGCTTTCTCACTTTCCTTCTCTCTCTCTCATTCTGTCCCTCTCTGGTCAAATTAAAATAAATAAAGAAATTATGTTAAATAAAATAATTATTTAAAAAACTGCAACTGGAATAAAGACAAGATTGTCCACTTTTTCCACTTTTCAATAGTGTTGGAAATCCTAGCCAATGCAATAGAAAACAGAGTGAATAGAAGGTACTCGAACAGGAAAGTAAGAAGTTAAATGAACCCCACTTGTGGACAATGTGATTATATACATAGAAAATCCCAAGGAATCCATGAGAAAACTCCTGGCAGTGATAAGTGAATTCAGTAAAGTGACAGGATTTTAAAAAAATCAATATACAAAACTTAATAGCTTTGTTATATACCAACAATGAATGGACTGAAACAGAATTGAAGAAAGCAATCCCATTTACAATAGCCACAAAAACAAACAAATAAGCAAACAAATAAAACTTGGGAATAAATAAAGAGGTGAAACACTTCCACAAGGAAAACTATGAAAAACTGAAGGAAAAAATCTAAAATGATAAAAAAAATGAAAAGACATCCCTTATTCTTAGATTAAAGAATTAATATAATTAAAATATCAATTATACCCAAATTAATTTACAAATTCAATGTAATTCCTATCAGATTATCAGAGACATTTTTTTTTCTTTTTTTGGAGAGATTTTTGCTATAGGGCGCATGCGCTCGCCAGAAAGAGAGAGTCAGAGAGATAGAAAGCAAGAAATCACCACCCGGGGGGGATGGCCATGCCGCAATCCCTTCTCCTCCGTTCTCCTCTCAGGATCTTGGGCATGCACGCACATGCACCCAGCATGAGTTTAAGCCACCGGGTCCAGGACCCGAACCGCGGTCGACTACATGGGAGTCCAGCAACATAGCCATTACGCTAACTGCTTGTCCCCCTACCAGAGACATTTATCACAGAAATAAAAAACACAATCATAAAATTTGTCTGGAATCATATGAAATGAATGAAATGAATGCAATACCATGAAAACGAATAACATTGGAGGCATCTCACTACCCAACCTCAAATTATGTTACAAGCTATGATAATCAAAACAGAATGGCACTGACACAAACAGATACATAGACTAATGGAACAGAAAAGAGAATCCAGAAATTAATCAAGGAACATGAAACCAACTTATTTTTGACAAAGGGCATAGGACAATTCAATGGAGAAAAGAAATCATTTTCAGCAAATGGGGTTGGGAAAATTGTATATCCACCTGGAGAATTATAAAACAAGTCCCTTATCTCTCACCACTAATAAAAATCAACTCAAATAGACCAAAGATCTAAATGTAAAGCCTCAATCTATAAAACTACTGTGGGAATATGGGCTGAACACTTGAAGACATTGGAAGAGGCAAAGAATTTTTAAATAGGACCTCTAAAGTGTAGGAAACAGCTCCAAAAATAGAAAAGTGGGATTACATCAAACTAAAATGCTTCTGCAAAGCAAAGGAAATAATAAATAAAAAGATAGCCCACAGAACAGGAAAAAAAAAATTTTGAAAATGATATTTCAGATAAGGGATTAGTCAGAATATATAGGAAACTGAAGCAGTTTATCTGCAGTGAAGGTAATAATACAAGGTAAATATGGGCAATGGATCTGAAGAGACTGCTCTCCAAGGAAGACATATGAATGGTCATAAGCATATGAAAAATTGTTCAACATCTCTTATCATATGGGGAATCCAAGTAAAAACCACAATGAGGTATTACCTAACCTCAATCAGAACAGCTATGATCAAAGAAACAAAGACCCACAAGTGCTGACCAGTCTGTGGTAAAAAAGGAACCCTCCTGTACCACTGGTGGAAATGTAAATTAGTACAGCAATTATGGAAAACAATATAGAAGTTCCTCAAAATTTTGCAAATAGAACTACCACATGGCCCAGTAATCCCACTCCCAGGTGTTTACAAAGAACAGGAAATGAGTCAGCCAGAAAGACACTTGAATATCTATGTTTATTGCAGCATTATTTTCAATAGCTAAGACATGGACTCAATCTAAGTGTCTAAAAACTGATGACTGAATTAAAAAAAAATGTTTGCACATATACACAATGGAATATGAGTCAACCATAAAGATCAATGACATCCTGTCATTTAACACAAAGTGTCAGATCTAGAAGATACAATGCTAAGTGAAATAAGCAAAACTATGAAAGACAAACACTGTATATCTACACTTAATACATACTAAAGGTTTGCACTCTCTGAAGAGATTGAAAGATTTGAAGACCCAGAAGTAAAGAGGACAACCTTAGATACCAGAGATTGCATATGGGGTGGGAGGAGATGGGAGGATAGAAGGGGGTCAGGGAAAAAAGCAGTGAACAGACACAAGAATGCAAGTAGGTGGGGAAAATAGGTCATGGAATGGCATATTACAACAGTGAAAAAAAAAACAGCAGACATTGCCAGATAGATACACATACACACACACACACACACACACGTATATATATATATATATGAATAAGTTATATATATATAGTATATATATATCTATATATATATACACACACATACACATATATATTACATATATATATATTTTTTTTTTGAGAGGTTTTTCGCTATAGGGCGCATGCGCTCGCCAGACAGACAGAGAGAGACATAGAGACAGAAAGCGAGAAATCACCCCCCAGGGGGGATGGCCCCGCCGCAATCCCTTCTCCTCCATTCTCTTCTCGGGATCTTGGGCACGCACCCACACGCGCCTGGCGTGAGTTTTAAGCCACCGGGTCCGGGACGCGAACCGCGGTTGACTACGTGGGAGTCCAACGACATAGCCATTATGCTAACTGCTGGTTCGCTATATTACATATATTTTATACATTTATATATTATATATACACATATATATACACATATATATATTTTATATATACACATACACACACACACATACACACATATATATACATATATATATATACATACACACACACATACACACATATATATATATATGTGTATATATATATAAATAAAATTAAGGTGCTCTTTGTTGAAAATAATGAACACAGTGTAATAATCCTTGATTCGATTGTTGCATACTACATGCATGGTTTGAAAATCTACATTGCTCCCCACAATGATATACAATTAAATGTAAATAAGAAATATAAAAAAAAAAAATTGCACTACAGAATACAAAGATACATATTACAACATGTGTATATATATGACATGATCTCAAAAATGCTTAATAAAACATCTTCTAGAAAAAACTGGTTAAAGCTAAAATGTTCATGATTTTCACTGTAAACATGTTTAATACATCTGAAGTTCTCTTAACTGCATTTGTTTGTTTTTAGGCAGTCTCCCCATGTCACAACACTTCTGCCTCAGCCTGTAGAGCAGCCAAAACTCTAGGCACATACTACCATGCCCAGCTCTTTCAGATGAGATCTTGCTATGTTGCCCATGCTAGCCTTGAAATCATGAGCCTCTTGAGCCAGCCTCCTGAGGAGCTGTGAAGACAGGAATACGCAGCCATGCCTGGTTTTTAAGTTAGACTGGGAATCAAACCCAGACCTCCTCATGTGGCCTCAACCACAACATGCTACTGTGGCTGAGCTTGTATTGCTTTTATTATCAGATACAGTTTATTTAGCATTTTTATTATACGGAAAAGGAATCAGCTTTACTTTCCTCACAGAGCTTATGGGAAAACAGCACATGCAAAATGAAATACTTTTAATTGACTGTATATTTATATGCCAAGAATTAGAATAGACCAAATCAAGAAAGAAATCATCACAGGGAGCCAGAAAGTGGCACAGTAGTAAAATATGATGATTGAAGAGGTTGACCCATGTTGAAAGCTCTAAGGTTCATGTCTGAAAACCTCCCTGAATACCCAGGCACATGTGCACCCATGACTTGTAGCATACTGACACTGGGGGTGGGTTATGGTGTCAAGACCCTGTTGGGTGCATGCTCTCTCTCACTCATGGAAAAATAAATAGCAAACGTATTAAAAATTATGACAATGCTTTGCAGTCCATGATAGATGCTATGTTCATCTATACAAATGAAGAAAGAGAGCTCACAGAACTCATCAAACTCATACAGCTAAAATTGGTGAAGACAGAATTCCAAATCTAGTGCATCTACTTACAAATTCTATGTTGTAATCCCAAAGTAAATAGTAAACCATAAAGCCTTAGATTAAATATGACAGTCATCAAAGAAAAAAAAAGCCTTTAATTATACCTGCTACATAAATTCTAGTGGTTTTCTGAGTAAACAGAAAAGGAAATAGTGAACATAACATGGGGAGAAGTATGGAACTTGGAAAGGAACAAGGAAATGTGTAAGAGAAAACAATGAGTGTGACAATGGTGGTGTGAGGGTAGCTCTAGAAACCCAATGAAGACAATGTAGGAAAAAAAAAAAGGAGGAAGCCAGATGTTGACAGTGTTAAAATGAGATGGTCTGCAGGGCTGACCCACTGACCCACATGGGAAGCTTCTGGGTTCCTGTCTAGACCCCTCCCTGAGTATTCTGGGCATACATGTACCTGTGATCTGGGGTTGGCAGGAGCTGGGGAGGACTGTAGCATTTGGATCCTGCTGGGGGTGCTGTTTGTCTCTCTCTTTCCCTCACTTATTGAAGAAAGAAACTTAGAGAGAAAGAGAAGGAAAATAGATGCCTTCTCTTTAGTGAACTCTTGCTACTTGTGTCAGATGTACAGTTAGATGACATCAGGCATCTCAAAAGCTTAGGGGATCAAAACACGTAGAAAACGGTGGTTGTTTATTCATCATATCAGGAATGAGATGATTTCCATCTTCTTGAGCGAGAAGGCAGGTGGGGAGAGAAATTTAAAGTGTTTGAGTGAGTCATGTAGTAATATTAATAGCTTCTTGACTGAAGCAGGCCCCAGAAAAATACTTTGTTCATAGAGTATGTACTTAATATATATTTAAAGAATAAAGTATATCCAATGATGATTTAAAACAATCAGCATATCAGAAACTTCTAATTGGATAATATAATATTAGAAACTATCTAAATGTGTAGAATTTTATGTGAGTAAATGGGTGGTCCTACTTGGAAAACATAGGTTTTGTTTTCTTTGAAGTAATTAATCCTGATTAAAAAAAAGAGGGTGTTTTTCCTATTCTTTATATTATCCAGCCAGAAAAGTAGCTTTTGTACAAAGGAAGAGCAACAGCAATAAGAAATATCTTGTTCAATATACTCTCATCCTTGGTTTCTCTAGTTTGACAGTTGAATGTAAAATTATTAAAGTGTCCAATGGAGTTTTCAATGTATGCAGAGGTACTACATACAACTACAACATAAAGAAGAGAGGGTTATGAAAACAGTATTATGGTAAGGTTTCTATATTTCATTCCAAGTGGTAAAATACTGATTCTCATTAGACTGTGGAAAATAATTAATACTGAGATATAGGCCTAGAACAACCAATAAAAATACACAGAGCTGACTTGGCTTTTTAAGCTGGGAGGTAAGGCAGCCAGATCTTACATGGCTGACCAGGTGGTTTAAATCCCCAACCCAGCAACTTATGCCCACGCTTGTGCCCATGTGCCCGAAATACAAAAAGAGTAAGAAATGGAGGAGAAAGGATTGCAATAGGACTCCCCCCTATGTGGTGGAGAAGGGAGGGTGTTTTTCCTCTCCCTCACTCTCTTGTCTCTCTGTCTCTGAAAAGCATATGTGCCCTGTAGCAAATTAAATAAATATGCAAAAAATTGTGGCTGAAACCAAAAAGATAAATAAAGGTGAATAAAAATTGGTAAAATCAAAAGGCAGAATGAAAGGAAGTAGAAGAACAATGGAAAGAATAAAACACATTTAAATAGTAAACCGAAATACCCGTATCAATAATGATATTATATGCAAATAATGTAGATCTACTGATTAAAAGACAGAGATTGGGAACCAGCAGTTAGTGTAATGGCTATGTCGCTGGACTCCCATGTAGTCGACCGCGGTTCGCGTCCCGGACCCGGTGGCTTAAAACTCACGTGGGGCGCATGTGCGTGCGTGCCCAAGATCCTGAGAGGAGAATGGAGGAAAAGGGATTGCGGCGTGACCATCCCCCCTGGGGGATGATTTCTCGCTCTCTGTCTCTCTCTGTCTGCCTGGCAAGCGCACGCGCCCTATAGCAAAAACCTCTCCAAAAAAAAAAAAAAAACAGAGATTATCTGAATGTGTGAAAAGTCCAACCATATGTAATTCTAGAATATACATTTTTTAAATATAAATGTAGATGAAAAGTAAAGGTGGCTGCTCCCTTTCTCTCTGTCTCTCTTTGGTAAGTTCAAGTGTCCTGTAGACAAAAAAAAAAAAAAAAAAAAAAAAAAAAAAGAAACACAAAAAAACAAAGTAAATAGTGTGCCAGCCAGTGGCATGGTGGTTAAGGCAGCTGAACCCCACATGGCACATGGCTGACTACACAGTTAAGAGTCCATTGGGATAAACCATATCCTGATTGATGAAATAACCCGAACAAATTTCTAAAAGTTGAAATCATTTAAAGTAGAGTTTTTGAGTATATTGAGTCATCAGAAAAGTCACGACGTATTTTTGAATAGAAAAAAATGGAAAAATTGTCATGACTTTTCCGACAACCCAGTAACAAGATCAAACTACTATAGAAAACAGTATGGAAAGTTAACAAAAAACATTCAAATCAAACAGCGTCTCATTTCTAACTACATATGGGTCAAAGAGGAAGAGTTGCTTATACAATTTATGAGTAACACAAAACTGAGGTATAAGGTAATATATTAGACAACAGAATCAAGAAACAAGGTCCTTAGAAATGACAAGAATATATATTGCTTAGAAACTCCATTCACCTTCACTTACTAATGCAACAGAGTTCATTCTTCAGTGACAGTCAAATCATTCTAATTAAGAAGACATACACACTCTCTGCAACTGAAATTTCCTTTGTTCATAATCAGAGTAAAAGATTGTGCTGCCCTTTCAAGACTAGTTATGAAGGTGAAATTAATATCAAAAGTCAATAAAAGTGAGTTGAATTCTCCATTTCGAGATTTCTGCCTTTAATAAGCTGACATGTTTTTTCATGTCCATCATGCGTATTTCTTCCATAGTGAGAGAATGTTTGGCGGAGATCCCAACTTATTAAAATATTATATTCAAGAGGAAAGTAATTTATGTGCAGGCTTTGAGAACTATATAGCTATTAACTCATATACAGAAAACTAAAACTATGCTACTGAGTCATGAAAGAAAGGAGCCTCATACCAGCTGCAGCACAGTTTAGAGGGACCAGGAATCTAAAAGGATCTGCTTTGTATTTTCCAAACCAGAACACTAGTTAACACCCTGAGGAAGCCTGCCATTTTTGTCATTTAGGATGATTATCCAGTTTCAACAACACAGCCTTGGCATGTGGACGTAAAGAGGAGGTGAAGATGTTGGGACAGTCCAAGATGAGGGAAGACAAAGGATTCATATAGAACTATAATTGAATAGGAATGAATCTGTACTTTGAGGACAAAGACAGGGCAGTCACAAATAGGGACGTTTGTTTATTCAGCCTAGGTCATTTACAGTGTTCGCTCATATTCCCTGCAATATAGCTGTACCCTAGTACCTCGTTTTTTTTTTTTTTTTTTTTTCATGCAAAAATCTCATTTCACTTTGTTATCCAACTCTTTCTGAATCCCCTATCATAGGGATTTAATTTGTAGTCTCAACCACTGGGCATGACAAAATATGGCCCTTGTCCCATTTTGAGATAAGGAAGTAAAATAGCTATAATATACTATAACAATACTATAACATATAGTATGACTTGGTTACTTCAGAGGAATGATCTCTAATTCAGAATGGAGGGTAACAGTGCTATAGAAAAGGATTCCCAGAGCAAGTGCACAAACGGGATGTTGAGGGATCAATAAGAATAGTCTGAAAGGAGAAAAAATAAATTGGCAATAGTATTTGCAAAGAAAATTTTCAGGAATACAAAGAAGAAAGAGATATCACAGGACATTAATAAAGTACATGCTTCAGTTTGTAAAAATAGGTAAATAAAATAATAACAAGGATTGACAATGAAAAACTTGCAATTCTCTAAATTAAACTTTATAAATTTCTCCTGCCTTTATAAGTCCAAGAGTCAATATAAAAAAATCCCTGTAGAAAGTACAAAAGCATAGGCTTGCCCAGACAGGAGCAGCCCATCAATTTAAGTGCAATAATAATTTGTACATTGGAAATGTCCTAATTTTTAACTTACTCTCAAGTCAGAATTTACACTTATCTATGTTCATTTAAAATACATCCAGTTGCCTTGGAATTATCTGAAAGCTTTATTTTGCTAGTTCAAGGATAATGGAGAACAATTTCTACACCGAAGTGGAAGGAGCCAATGATGGTTCAATTCAGTGACAAAGAATCGGCATATTTTCAGTTATAAGTATTTATTTTTGACTGTTTCTTCTCCCACTCATCCACCTTCACCTTCTCCCAATATTATGAAGTATGCACAATAAAAATAAATATACATAACAAAAATTTGATTCAAATCTTACATCAAACCAGGAAGGCAAATTATTTTTCTTCTTAATCATGTCAGCAGACACTCTATGCCATCATACTCTCTTTCTAGCTCATTTCTGCCCTATTCTTCTAGAAATTTTTAATAGAAAATAAGAGCAGGGGGGTTAGCAGGGAGTTAGGTGCTGTATTCCCACATAGCCAAGTTCAAGTTCCAGACTCGTTGGCTTGAAACTCATGCTTCCACATGCTCAAAATCCCAGAAGGAGAATGGAAGAGAAGGGAAAATAACAGCAGATCTTATGTGGTGAACAGATGATAAAAAACAGAAAGCCCATCAACATTATTGGCTGCACAAACACAGGAAATTTTATTTAAACATCTCATGAAAGTGTTTTACAGTCATGCCTCACATAGCATTTGTCAACAATGAATGCATCTAAGCAGTGATCTGGCAGAGTGGACAAATATCTATTGCCTAGTGACATCATAGTCATTGTAAAGAACTAGCATCACACACATTCAAGTGATTGTCATAATGCTGGTGAAAAACCTACTGTGTTCCGACAGGGTAAAGATACAGCACATGCAATTTTGTATAGTACTTCATAATGATCATAAATGACTAATGTTACTGTCTTAAGTATATAACATGCTATAATTTTTAATCATTATTTTAGAGTGTCCTCCTCCTTATCAAGTTCACTGTAAGATAGTATGCTGTATTATACTGGTAGCAGCTGATGTCTCCTGTTTACCAAGTCTCTTTATTGCATCATTTTCTCTCCTCTTTGATTTGCTCTCATGTTATTTTGATCATCACGGCCCTTCCAGTGGAACAAGACGGACAAGTGGAAAACAATGATATTGATGATCCTGATTTTGTATAAGCTTAGACTAATCTATATGTGTCTTAATTTTTACTGAAAACAATAAAAAGAAAAAAAAATTTAAAAATAGAAAAACACAGGATAATGTAAAGAAAGAAAATACTTTTGTACAGCTATACAATGTGTGTTTAAAGCCAAATGTTATTACAAAAATAAAAAAAGTTATAAAAATTAAACAATTTATAATGCAAGAAGGTTACATCTTGCTAAGGTTAATTTGTTATTATCTGAGACTAGGAATTAGCGTAATGGCTATGTCACTGGACTCCCATGTAGTTGAACGTGGTTTGAGTCCCGGACCCGGTGACTTAAATTCATGCCGGGCACGTGTGCGTGCGTGCCCAAGATCCCGAGAGGAGAATGGAGGAGAAGGGATTGCAGTGTGGGCATTACACCTGGGTGGTGATTTCTCACTTTCTGTCTCTCTGTCTCTCTCTGTCTTTCTGGTGAGCGCATGCACCCTATAGCAAAAACCTCTAAAAAAATTGTTATTGTACAAAGAAACTTTTTTAAAAAATAAAATTAGTGTGACCTAAGTGTTCAGTGTATATAAATAGTCTATAGTAGTGTTCTAGGTCTTCGCCATTCACCATTCACCCACTGTCTCAGCCAGAGCACCTTCTAGACCTGCAAACTCCATTCATGATTAGGTACCCTGTACAGGTATATCATATTTTATCTTTTATAAAGCATTTTTTTACCAGACTTTTTCTAGGTTTAGATAAGTTTAGATACAAGAACATGCTATGCTGGTTTATAGACTAGAAGCACAGGTTACACCATGTAGGTTTGTGAAAGTGTACTCCATGGTGTTTGCACAATGACAAAATCACCTAACGGCACATTTCTCAGAAGGCATTTTCATTGTTAAGTGATGCAGGACCGTACTGTCATTAACCCACTAAACTCTTTAGCATGCCTGGAAGGGATATGGCATGTAAGCTTTCACCATTTTATAAATGAGACACTGGGACCTAAGAACATGAGTGACTCAGTGGTACAGCCAAGACAAGCTGTGTTATGTATCAGGTATCTTCTTTCCTCTTGCTTTATTATCAGATATCTAAACTTGTGTGTATGTATAGACTATGCACTCGTGTATCTGCACACACCCTCCTTCTTCAATGAAGGACAATTCCACGAGAGAGGCGGTTTGCCAGAGTATAAAGTACCCTGCATAGAATTCAGATCTATATTCTGGTTCTTTCTCAGTCTCTGCCAGTTGGAAAACCTTGGACTAGTACCATCCTTTCTAAATTGGAATTGACATGAGGAACAAATCAGATAAAAGATGTGAAAGATTATTTCCACCCTCTTTCCCCACACCAGTGGGCACATATCCATTATGAAGAACTGAGGCAGACCTACATCCATGAATTGCTCCAAATCTCTCACCTGATCATATTGGCTCTTCCCAATCGCCTTGCCCATTCAGATACACCTGCCTTTTTCATATTCTCACTGAAAAGACAGGTTTAGCAGAGATATAGATACAGGGCCCCCAGACTGACCAGGAAGCCCATGCTACTCACCCACATGGGGTCACTCAGGTCAGAGTCCTGCATGCGGATACAGTCCATGCTAATCTCAATCTTGTTGGTTGCACCATTTTCTGATGGTTCATCCACAAAATTCAAGTCAATGGGCTGCACTGAACATATAGGCCTAACATAAAGAAAAGGAAGCAGTGCGTTAGGCATGGAAAGGGACTACACACAGTCACACAATTAGTGAAGAGGAGCACTTTGCATTTCAAATTTGGTAAGAGTTGGCATTTGGTTGGGGGCAGAAACCCTAGGTTTGAACCCGGGCTCAACCACTTTCCAAATGTGTCATTTCAAGGAGCTCAGATTGAACCTCCATCAAATGAGAATCATAACCCCTGCCCTCCTAAAGAAATGCTAGGTAGAATGCACGTATCAGGAGCAGAGTATGTTATTCTCTATCCTTTAGTCTTCAGTGCCCTTATACACTCCTTAGTTTATTCACTTATTCAAACATATTTTCAATTGAGGAGTAATAATACTTTCCAAAACAACTTAGTGTTTTACCTGTTCTGGAGGTACTTGTATTGTAACAGTTGCTATGTTTGTAAGCCAAATGAGCAGACTTTTGATTAACAGAGAGACACTGGGGAAACTATTTTGGGTTGAGCAGCACACCCCTTCTAATCCCTCTAAAATTATATCACCTTAGAATAATAATGATGGGGCCAGCATTTGGCATAATGGCTATGTTGTTGGACTACCATATAGTCGACTGCAGTTCTAGTCCCAGATCCAGTGGCTTAAACTCATGCTGGGCATGTGTGTATGCGTGCCCAAGATCCCGAAAGGAGAACAGAAGAGAAGGGATTGTGGCATGGCCATTACCCCTGGGGGGGGGGGGGATGTGATTTCTCGCTTTCTGTCTCTATCTCCCTCTGTCTTTCTACCAAGCACAGGCGTCCTATAGCAAAAACCTAAAAACCTCCCCCCCCCAAAAAAAAAAAGAATAATAATAATCTCTTGGTGTTGGAAAGTGAAGAAATAACCATTGAATTTTGAATACAGAGACAATATTGGAAGTAATTTTTCCAAGAAAATTGTAGAAGCACATCATAATAAACAGTATTTTCATCATCAACATTTACCTCTAGGGTCATGATGTGTTTTTCTATGTGAAAATGCATGATGACTTTTCAGATGATCCAATATTTATAACAGTTCAAGCACAACATTTCTTGTTTGATACTTACTGTTCCAGAAAATCCCAGATATGTTGAAAAACCTCTGGACTGAGGAATTCACTTGTCTGTGTGGTCTGAGACATGGTGGACCGGTAGTAACTTTCTTTCCAAGAGAAATGAGCTGGGGTTTCTACAAAACTTGAAAGGACAAAAATGAAACTAGGATTATAGATTTTGTTTTTAAGATAATATTTAAATTAAAACAGACTTTATAAAGAAAATACCAAGTGAATCTATAAAAGCACACAGGTGTTATCATACATAACACATTTTACAAGTTGCACAACCAATGTCTCTCCGGGCAGCATCATGGATCCCATTTTGCCACAAAATCAGACAGACCCTGCACTGTGAGGCAATCACGTCTCCTATCAAAGCTTTCCTCTCCTAACTAATAATACTGTTATTGTGCTCTACATTTCCATTATCCAATATCTATGTTCTACGGATTTCAAAACGAAAATAAACATTCCCTCATTAAGTCTGACAGCACTTAGGAACTATATTTAGACCCAGTATACACATGTCTCATCTGATTATCTGCTCATTCTGCCTCTAGCAGGTAGGGAGCAGAATCAAAAGACAGAAATAAGCTCAGAAAACTTACATTTTATGCTCTGATTAATCACCCCGCCCATAACTACAATCATAACTTCACACCCAGGGACAATAAACACAAACCTCTGACCCCCATTTTTTTTATTTTTTAATCACCAGTTATTTACCTTGATGTGTATGTGGGTGGTTCTTAATTATAGTTAGACTAAGGGGTAAGCAAACATCTGAACACTTTGCAAATGGATACTATTCCTGTTTGTTTCATTTTGCTGCTGGATTCTCAAGTTTGCCTTCATCTAAAAATGCATTTGACTCTGGTACATTTGAAAGGAAACATCTTTCTCAGGAGATGCATTCTTCAAATATTATCTGCAAAGAGCATCTTAGTATGTGATTTGTTGCAATGATCAGTGAACTAATTTTACCAAAGGATGAAATTAGCTAAGCTCTTAATCACTACTGTTCATGTTATAGAGTTAAATAAATAACGCACTAGAAGAATAGCCAGTCATCTTTTCAAATTTTCAAATGTATGTTCTGGTCTAGTTACATAAGAGAAGATAATGTTACTGGGTGTACTGGTATGATTTCTAAACTATCTGAAGCAGCTCATTCATTTTCTCAAGTTAAACATATATAGAGCAGTTATTATTTGCTTGGAAACAATAACGGGTACTGGGAATAAAAATTAAGAATGTCTTACCCTTGATGAAGTCATGGTAAGAAGGTAAGACAGAAAACAAACCTATCGTAATTATGATAACTGTGCAGATAGAAGTATAAAACACAAAGACAGGGGACCAACGGATGGCATAATGGTTATGTCACTGGAATCCCACATAGTCTATTGTGGTTCGAGTCCTAGACCTGGCAGCTTAAAACTCATGCCAGGTGGGTGTGCGTGTGTGCCCAAAATCCTGAGAAGAGAATGGAGAACAAAGCATTGCAGTGTGGCTATCCCCCTTGGGGGATATTTTTTGCTCTCTGTCTCTCTGTCTCTCCTGTGAGCACACACTTCCTATAATAAAAATATCTCTCTTTAAAAAAAGGAAAAAAAAAGACAAAGTATGTAATTTCACTTTAGGGATAAAAGGAAAAGTCTTAAATGATGAGGAACAATTATCCAGGCCCAGGTAAGAGCTTATATAGATTATGTCATCTATAACAATAGCATAAACAAAATACAAGTGGAAAATAACTTGGCATATTTGATACAATCACAAGGAACTCTTCATTAGTATCATATAAAACTTTGGGGCAGAGAATGCTAGACAATGAAGCTGGAGAGGGAAGTAGAAACTTACAGTCTGTGTTAAAATAAACAAAAACACTTAAATGCTTCAGTACTTAGGAATCTGAAAGGATATTTTTGCAAGATATTTTAAATAAACTTTAAATTTTAAAAGAATTTATGATAGATTCATTCAGTTGTAATAAATAATACAGAAAAATCTAATATATACTGTAAAAGCAACATCTTTCTTTCTTTTTTTTTTTTTTTTTTTTTTGAGAGGTTTTGCTATAGGGCGTGTGTACTTGCCAGAAAGATAGAGACAGAGAGACAGAAAGTGAGAAATCACTCCCCAGGGGGATGGCCATACTACAATCCCTTCTTCAATTTTCTCTTGGGATCTTGGGCGGGCACGCATACACACATACCCGGCATGATTTTAAGCCACCGGATCCGGGACTCAAACCGTGGTTGACTACATGGGAGTCCAGTGACCATAGCCATTATGCCAACTGCTGGTCCCAAAGCAACATCTTTTAAAACTATCATATAGCTAGGATGTTAACATTGATGAAATGGGCCCATCTTATTCAGAAATTCTCAGTGTCAGTACACATATGAATGTGTGTGTATTTAGTTCTATACACTATTTTCCGCAAGCATACGGCAGTGTATTCACCTCCGTAGTATTAAAGTATTTGAAACTTGAGATGTACACAATAATAATATGTTTTACACTGATAAATCTGGAAGTTACATGGTGGAAGAATTGACAGGGTGTCAGTTTATAGGTAAAGTGGTTATTTAGGAGGTTGTTTCACAGGTAAGACAACAGGAGGACAGAATAAGTGGGGATGAAGAAGATGGGGAAAATTCAATAACTAGTGAAGTAGTTAAGTCAGATATTAGTGGTATTACTGGAGGGGAGAAGGAAAACTCAAGGATGACTTCAAGATTCCAGCTTGTGCTTGGTGAAGGAGAGACAATGAATTATATCTTAGCATGCTGAGTTTGAAGTACCTTTTGGATATATAAAAAGTGATACAGACTATTGAATATGCCTTAAAAATGAGTCAGAAGTTTAGAAACAAAAATCCTCACTAACGTGAAAATGAATACGTGAGTGAGGATACAACGCCCTGTGTGGAGCAGGTGCAATTTTAAGAGCAAGACACCATTTAGAGAATCTAAGAAATAACAGAAACAGAGAAGTTGCATTATCCTAAAGTGATAAAGCAGAGGGGAGGGAATCAAGGAGAGAAAGAAGGAGAGAGGGGGAGAAAGATCGATCCAATGTATTGAAAAGAAAGGGAATGACATGGAGGAAAACCCTTCAAGATGCAAGTAAGAGTCAGACCTAGGTAGAGAGGATGGTCTTAAATAGAAAGCCTTTAGTCCCTATGTTCAGGAAGAAGAATAGAAGATAAAATCAAGCATAGGCATAAATGTCTGTACAGCAGACAAATAGAAGGCATGGCTGGAGACTTCAGTTGTCTTCATGAAGCAGGAAGAAGACAAAATCATCTGCTGATGAAGGGCTCAGGCCACACGTGGCTGGTTGGAAGAAACATGTAAGAATCTGAAAATATAGGTGAGGTTAGAGAATGTGAATTTATCCTGGTCCTGACATGCACAGTTCCATGTTTATACTACCTGAGAAAGGGGTGGAGGGTAGAAATAGGTAAAAGTGCTATTACTATTATTTCACTGGGTAGGTTATGAGTGCCAGAGAACTGAGAAAAGTGAAGGCTAGCTTGGAGTCCAGATTAAGCAGGGCAGGAAAAGGAGCTAAGACAGGGAACAGAATGAAGGAAAAAGAGAGCTAGAAGTCTCTATGAGATCATACAGCAGATATGTAGAGAATGAAGGAAGAAAATTAAGCTGTTGGAAAGGGAAGTAAAAGTGGGATTCTAGGGGACCAGCAAATGATGTAATTGTTACATTGCCGGACTCCCATGTAGTCGACTGCTGTTTGAGTCCCTGACCCAGCGACTTAACATTTATGCCAGGCATGTGGGTGTATATGCGTGTGTGTGTGCGTACGTGCGCGCGTACATGTGTGCCCAAGATCCCAAGAGAAGTATAGAGGAGAAGGGGTTGTGGCAGGGGCATTCCCCCGGGGGGATCACTTTTCACTTTCTGTCTCTCTTCCTCTCCGGCAAACACACACACATGCTATAGCAAAATATCTTTCTCAAAAAAAATGTGGGATATCAGTGTTTATGATCTCTCACGGCCTCATCTGGAGATTTTTTTTAGAAAGGCATATGAAAATACAATGTCTTTATAGTTAAAGGAAAATTAATTTTTAAATTTCATTTTTGAAGTTGGGACAAAATTAGTAGTTAACAAGTGAGTAGAAGTGAAATTAGTGTATTTAATATGAAAGAGAAAGTTATGAAGACTATTATCAGAGATGACCCTTTAAAAAAAGATTTATGTATTTAATTTTATTATTATTTTTTAATTTGAACAGAAAGAGAGAAAAGAAGAAGAGAAAGTGAGAAAGTAAGCTGCCAGGTCCAAGACTTGAACCATCATAGCCCATGTGGGAGTTTAGCACTTTAACCAACCACACTACCTGCCAGCCCAAACACTCAAATATGTTTGATTCCCATTAAAATTCTTCTTCATATAAAACTGAAGTAGAAGGAAGTGGGAGAGTAAAGATAAGAACAGTTCCTAATCAGTGACAGAAATGAAGGTGAATTAATAAAGCATTTAAACCCTAATATGCAAATAAACTCTTATATGAATAGTTAGGTACCTAGACTCAGATATTTCTCCAACATGCAAAGACCTAAATACTCCAACTAGTGCTTGGTGAGCCCTAGAAAGTACACAGAAACACAAAGTAGACTCAGCAGTAAAGATATTCTATCTGTGAAATTCAAAATAAAGGAAATGTAAGCTTAAATTAGCAGAAATTTAGGTAGTTTTTAACAGAATTAATATTTAAAGTAACAAAGGTCTTAAATAACAAAAAAAAGTATGGAGCAAATTCTAGAAGAATGTTAGAAAGAAGGAAGACACTACCACATTAGGAAGAAAATGGCATTGGTGCCACAGTCACCATCCAGTTTTGCCTTTCATTTATGTCCGCATGGGAACTCTGGGTTTTCTGTGTGCTTAATTTGCCATTATTGTGTTTCACTCTTCTCCCCAGTTCCTCTTTGACTCCTAAAAGTCCTTCTCTGTATTTCTAATGGCACCATTAACTATATGGGAAATTCTAGACAAATCTTCAAACTGCTGGAACTTCAATTTCCTTAAATGTAACAGGAATGAGCCCTTCTGCCTTTCACATACCTAACCTACTTGTTCACTTACTCTTCTGTGAAGTGTGTCCTTCCTAGTCTTTTACTAGCCTTTTTCTTTTAAACTTTCCTGTGCATTCATTTCAGTTAGTCAAGTGCTAGTCTATCCTACTTCACTTGTAGAACAGTTAATCTATTAGGAATATTTTAAGTAACTTGAAAGCAAAATCCATATCTGTCATGTCTTTATTTCTTGTCATTTTATAGTTCCTTGATGCTCAGCTGGAAGAAACACAGGTTTTAGAGTGGGACAGACTTGGGTTCAAATCTCAGCTCTTCTACTGACCTGCTTTGAGGCTATGTTCTTTACTTAGTGTCTTTGAACCCTAGTTTCTTCAAGTATGCTTCAGAGGGTGCTAGAAAGGAAAAGATTACTTAAAATAATATGCTACATATTTTTTAAAAAGTTTTCTGCAGGGTATACACTCATTTTTTCTACAGAGAGAGAACTAAAAAAGAGGGAAACTGAGAAATCATTCCCTGGGAGGATGATCACGCCACAATCCCTTCTCCATTTTTCCCTTGAGATTTTGAGGATGTGTGCACACACTCTTGGCATGTTCTTCAAGCTACCAAGTCTGGGACTTGAACCACTCAGTTGGCCACGAGTCCAGCCACCTTAATCTCTTTGCCACTCCCTGGCTCCACTATATATTTTTTAATACAGTGTCTGCTAGTTGCTGCATTGATATGATTAAATTAAGTTCTATAGAATTTGTATCCAGGAAATATTTGGTGAACTGAACTGACTAGATAGTCTATTTGAAAGTTCTGTTAAAACAGCTGAAGTGTCACACAAAAATAATTACATTAAATTGATATTATCCCTCATCTCTCCACTTCAAATCAGTCTTCCTCCATCCATGTCTCTGGGCCAATACAATGCCCCCATCACCTTTTACTTACTTCTAAATCACTTTTGTCTCAGATTTGTTGTAATAATTGGGCAACTTTCCTACTCAGAGTTTCAAGCTTCAAGGGAGCTTTGTTATGAAAGATGGAGTTGGAGTTGGGATAGATCAATCAGTGCTTTTCAAATTGTGCTTCATAAACTTCTCATTTTCCTGGTGCCTCAGTGTGTTTGCTGGAGGTTAAGAAATACCCAGTGCTGGTAATACTCCAGACATCTCTCCTTTTGCTCGTCTTAGGTTTATCACGGTTCTGAGCAAGAGTTCATTTAAGAAAGTGTTCTATTTCTTAAATAAATAAATAAATAAACAAATAAATAAATAAATAGAAGAATGAAAAAGCAAAGAAAGAAAAAACAGTGGTCTATTTAGGGAAACGTCAAGGTCTCTTCTTTGCAAGCCTGTTATTAATTCCCATCTCCTGGACAAACATGCAGAACATCATTAGAAAAAAGAGGAGTAAAGAGACTTACTGGTGTCATTGGGCAGGAAGGGCAAGGTAAATCCTACCTACCTTCCAAGCTTTGCCTTTGGGGAAATTTCTGTATCAATTTACTCATGCAACAATCGCTCTGTTAAAGGATTTTGTCAAACTCATCATACACATACCCCAAAAAAGGAAGTAGAAGTCGTTTTTTTTTTTTTTTTTTCAGCTTGTTTTTCCTACATTAACCTTAAACTTTTTGTATTAATTCAGTGCTACCAAACAATATCCTCTGAAGAAGCGACCTGAAAGCACCACCAGGTACTTGCCAGCAGTCTGTATTTTCTTTCTTTCCTCCTCTGCCCTAAAAGTCATTGTTGAAGCCAGTTGCTTTCTCTCAGCACTCCTAAAAATTCCCAAGTCTCTAAAATTCCAGAGTTCAACACAGCTTCAGTATTGTAGAGGACTTTTATACAGATTTGATAGACCTCAAAGAATATCTAGCTCAGTTTGACTTATTTAACACAAGGAAAAGCTGAAATCTAAAAGGAACTGGGACTGTCCAGCTATGTAGTATATGATCTGGGACGTATAATTCAGTGAGATTAGATTTGGGCATCAGACGAGAATTCTCATCAGGAACTGCTTAGTCCTTGGCCTCTTTTAGCAATTCTTATACTTACAATTTTTCTGTATATTTCAGGTTCACTTACTTCTCTACAACCAAATGTAAAGCCATAATACTACAAGTACACTTCATTCTATATAAATTTCTTCTAATTTGCTTAATGAAATAAGACCGTATTTTGTAATAATACAGACCAGAGCTCATTGCTACTACTAGATTTCCTGACTCAAAGGCCTCTGTGGTAGGGTATCAGTCACTCCGGTAGGCACAGAATGTGATACGGAAAATCTCCAAGAAAGCAGAATTGGAGGGCTGTCTCACCTACTGTGATCACCTCGTTCCTTATACCTAGATTGGGAAGAGGGTCACACATGAATTAAATGTCTGAGGACCTCATAGACTATCAAGTTGGCTGCGTCCTTAGAGGCTATCTAGTCTTGTTCCTTCATTTCATATGGAATCTAAGGTTCAGACATGAGAACTTACCCTAGAACCACTATTATACTGAAGGTTGTCTAATGGAAGCAGACTGTTTTCTGAACTTTTCTAAGCCAGTGGTTAAACACAGTCAATATTATAATTCATTATTATAAACAAAATCCTAAAAGCTAAATTATATTAAAAATCAAAGATAATATTAAAAATTTATCTCTTCCTAATTATTTTATTATCTATGTCTCTAAAGCCACTTAAAAATAATGTAGTGAAATTGGGCAAATTAAACAAAATTGAGATCTTCCGTTTACATATTCATTGTTATCACTAGTATTTTAATTAAATGTTTTATGTGCAAATGGTAGTTCTATTTGTAGATTTCTGAGGAACCTCCATATTGTTCTCCACAGTGGCAGTACTAATTTACATTTCCACCAATAGTGTATGAGGGTTCCCTCTACTCTTTTCTCTCCTCTCCTCTCTTCTTTTTTCTTTCCTCTTCTTTTTAAGAGGTTTTTGCCTTAGGACACATGCACTTGCCAGAGAGGGAAAAAGACAGACACATTGAGAGGGAAAGTAAGAAATTATCCCTCAGGGGAAGGGTCATGCTGCAATCACTTCTCCTCCACTCTTCTCCCGGGAGATCTTGGGCATGCACACATGCACTTGTGCCTGGTGTGATTTTCAAACCACCAGGTCTAGGACTTAAACTGCAGTTATCCAACTCAAAATGAATATATCAAAATTTAAAACCTTTAATTAAAAATCTACACGTGAAAAACACAGGATGAACTCTTGGAGATGATGGCATAGGCAAAGACTTCCTAAATAAGACCCCCAAAGTACAGGTAATGATCCCTAAAATAGACAAATGGGACTGTATCACAATAAAAAGTTTCTGTGCAGCAAAGGAAACAATAATTAGCGTGAAGAGACAACCTTCAGAAGAGGTGAATATATTTGCCACCTCTGCCTCAGATAAGGAACTGATAACCAGAATATACAGGGAACTCAAGAAGCTTACCTGGAAAAAAAAAAAAAAAATCCAAAGTAAAGAAGGGTGCAGGAGCTGAAGAGACAATTTTCCAAGGAAGACATATGAATGGTTAAAATGAAAAAAAATGCCCAACATTTCTTATTATAAAAAATGCAAATTAAAAACACAGTGAGATACCCTAAACCCAAGTCAAGATGACTAAGAATGAAAAAAAAAAAAAAAAAAAAAAAAGAATGGTAAGTGCTGGCATGGCTGCAGTGGAAAAGAGAACCCTTGACACAAGCAGATGGCATAGCGGTTATATCGCTGAACTCCCACATCTACCCATCTTCCATTCATCCATCCAATTTATCAGTCCATCAGATCACTTCTATAGCGCGGGCGCCACCACGCCCCCATCAAATCACTGCTTACGCCTTTATTACTAATCTCTCTAGATCTTCTCCCAAATGAGTTTTCTGCTTGGTCTTGGAAACTTGATTCCAAGATCACATTATTCCTTTTACATTTTTAGTTCAGAAAACATTCCCATACTTTGTGTTTACTCTACTACTATAACCATTATTAATTGTCAAAATTACTTTTATGGATGACAGAGAATAACTTAATGCCTTTTAGTAAATTGATTCTTTATTGCACCCAAAAGTGCCCAAGGGCCTTGAAGCACTAAATGCTTGAGAAAAATCCACTTCCCAAAAGTCACCCATATACTCTATGTCAGACTCATTAACAACTTTCCTTCTTTAGATAGAAATCTTTCTTTTTAAAATTCATGTTGAAACTATCTATTTCTTATCTCTCCATTCACCCCAGTTCAAATTCATATGTCAGCTTTCATCTTGGCAAACAAAACTTAGAAGGATAAAATGTACTTATAACATTTTATTCTTTAATATTTGTTAATAAATGTTTTTTTATACATTTACTTATTGTATGTCATTACAGATTGCAAATAATTTTTTCCAGGATGAACACACTGTATATTAGTCCAGTTAAAGATATTATCATACATTATCATACACATTATCATCCAACAGATAATTTTCCCTTTTTGTGTTAAGACAATCTCCTTAATATATATTAAAACATGCATTTTTCTTCCATTCTATCACTCCTCAGAGTTACTTGACAATTTTCATCTTCCAAAGCCTTTTCTCTTTCAGTTATGACCTCTCTTGAGATCTGATTGCCCACAGTACTGTGTACTCTGACCTCCAACTTCTCTTATGGAAGTTCTGTACATCTGACATCAACTCAGCAGTCAATACATCTGATCAAGTGCCTTTTTCCTGCCTCAAGTACCGAATCATCCGAGTTTTTTTTTATTTTGTGCTACACTCCCTATCCTAGCCAATTTTTGCCTTGAAGGTATTCATTTCTCTTAACTCTAGCCTCCTCTCCTCACATCACTAGAACTTTTTCCTGCCTTTATTCCCTTTGTCAGTATTCTCTCCTAATTTATACAAATATGTGACAATCAACTTGCCCTAAACAGCATTTTTACAATTACCCCTCCCCTGGTTCAGTTATAGTCACTAGCTTTGTGCCCTGGACAAAATTTAATCACATCATCAACCCTCATTCCCTTGGGCAAACTCTTGCTCAAATTATTCAGCCAGCTGTATCCTATAGGTCGTTTGTTTTCACCATCAAGGCTTTTCATACTGTCATACCTGATTCTCCACCGTTTATTTGCCAACATCTTGCTCAAGATTAGCTCATCTAGAAAGGTTACAATATTATGGTTTTGGTTTGGCTTAGGTTCACTTCCTCTATTTGGCATGCTTTAAATATTCTATCCTTAATAATTAATTCACTTGCAGTTCATCCGTGTTGAAATGGTGCTTACATTTTGACTATGTAGGTCTACTGTCCCAGCTAACAGGGGAACTGGCAGTTAAAAACATTATTTTTCTGGGAACCAGCAGTTAGCATAATGGCTATGTCGCTGGACTCCCACGTAGTCGACCGCGGTTCGCGTCTCGGACCCGGTGGCTTACAACTCACGCCGGGCGCGTGTGCGTGCGTGCCCAAGATCCCAAGAGGAGAATGGAGGAGAAGGGATTGCGGCGTGACCATCCCCCCTGGGGGGTGATTTCTTGCTTTCTGTCTCTATGTCTCTCTCTGTCTGTCTGGCGAGCGCACGTGCCCTATAGCGAAAAACCTCTCAAAAAAAAAAACAAAAACAAAAAAACATTATTTTTCTAATCTCTATATGGCAAAGTTTTATAATGAGACAGCTGGAAAGAATTTTATTTCTCATTCTATCTACTTTCTTGTTACAAATGAAGACCCACAGAGATCTCACTTATACTCTGTAGGAAGTCCCCAAGTGTCTAGTTCTAGCAGTCAGTCATTCTGGAACCATTCATATACTTAGCAGTGATAAAGTGCACAATTAACATTTTTACAATCTGAGCTGTAACATTAGGCATGTTATCATCCAACTGCATTTTCCTACAATATTCTGACCCATTTCAAGTTAGTATTTGTCATCTAGTAGAAGGTAATGATGAAGGAGAGCTGAATCTATCTTATTTATATTGCCATTTTAACATAATACTTGCAAAATTAGTCAAATGCATGTTTACACACAGGGTACTTACTGGTAAATTGACCCTAAATTAGAATTTAGGAGACATTTGACTAGATCACCATGGCATCAGGTTTGGGATGCATTAGAGTCAGCATTACTGTGAAGATGTGATAAGAAATTTGGGACCAGCAGTTAGTGTAATGGCTATGTCCCTGGACTCCCATGTAGCCTACCGTGGTTCGAGTCCCAGACCCAGTGGCTTAAACTCACGCTGGGCACGTGTGCATGCGTGCCCAAGATCCTGAGAGGAGAATGGAGGAGAAGGGATTGCGACATGGCCATCCCCCTTGGGGGGTGATTTCTTGCTTTCTGTCTCTCTGCCTCTCTGTCTCTCTCTGACTTTCTGATGAATGCACACTCCCTATAGCAAAAACCTCTCCAAAAAAAAGAAATTCATGTAACATCCATGACTCAGGCATACGAACATAAGAGAAATTTAGGAAATACACAAATCTATACTGTTTCCTTAAGATTAGAGAAAGTGCTATGTTAAATTTAGACCAAAAAAAAAAAAAAAAAAGAAAGAAAGAAAGAAAGAAAAGAAAGAAGGAAAAAGGAAAGAAACAAGAAAATTAAGAATAATAAAGCTTAGCTTATTGAGAGTGATTTTGCAACCCCAGTTAACATAGACATCATTACCATATAAAGCTGCCCATTCTTTGTCAGACAATTCAATGTTGAATGAGTTGTTAAAAATTCAAGAAATGTTCATTTTCTTTAAAACTCCAAATATTGGTCTGATCTAGTCAGGAAATATCTAACCAGAGTAGCCTTCAACCTTTGCTCAATCACAGAACATATTTTGGGAATCTGATGATCACTCTAAATAGCCTTACCAATAAATGAAAGAAGAAGGGAATACAACACTGCATACACATAAATGGTTTGTGTTGGATTTTCAAAGATTTTATAGAAAACCTCCCATACTCCAGAGGCAAATCTCATAGCTGAAAGCTAGTTAAGAATCTGTAGTATAATCTTTCATTTACATCAATGTTGGTAAAACTACCTACCCAAAGGCCAGATCTGACCCACTTCTTATTTTGTAAGTAGTGTTTCTTTGAACACTACTAAATTTATTTACCTATTATATATGACACAGCAGAGTTGAGGATTTGTATCCCCAAAGTCTAAAATGTCTATTTTCAGCCCTTCATGGAGGAAAAAGTTCTATGTGGAAGAACTTCTAAGATGTTAAGACAATTGGTAGTTTGAGTTGAATTCTACTGGAGTTGGAGAAATTCTCCCCTGGATAATTACATTGAAAAGGATAAAATAGCAGTGGGGCAATCATACTAGAACTGCGGAAGTAACAAGAAACTTGGGAATCAGAAGTGCACCTGGAAATTGAAAGTGAGCCTGAATCAATGAGGCAAGATCCACAAAGTATACCTATTTTTGTATTGTAATTAACTGCCTTATTATCCTTATTAATATTTCAGCACTTTAAATATGGCATGATCACCCAATTCATAGCATATGACATCTCACACAGACAGTTTTCAATATCTATTGCTATGTAAATAAGGACTCATATTCACAGTACTATGGTACAAAATTGCCCTTTGTTTTTTTTTTAAAAGAGGTTTTTGCCTTAGGGCATGTGTGCTGGCTGGTGAGAGAGGGCAAGACAGAAACAGTGAGAGGGAAAGTGAAAATTCACCTCTCCCCCAGGGGAAACAGCCATGCTGTAACCCCTTCTCCTCTGTCCTCCTCCCCAGGATTTGGGGCGCATGTGCGCACACACACACGCACACACACACCCACACACACACGTGCTCAGCATGGTTTTCAAGCCACCAGGTCCAGGACTCAAACTATGGTTGGCCATGTGAAAGTCCATCACTATGCCATATGATGGCTCCCAAAATCGCTTTTGCATAGATTTCACTTGATGGTAATATTTGAGCAATAGATACATCATACTGAGCCATATAAAATTACTGTTTGTAGGACAGAAATGGAGGAATACTAGCAAGTTCATATGGTTCAATGCCATAGAATGGATATTACTCTCAATATTCTATAGCTGAATAATTGATCTTAGAACACTTGTTAAGATCACACATTCTAGGGACCAGCAGTTAGCGTAATGGCTATGTCGCTGGACTCCCACGTAGTGGACTGGGGTTCGAGTCCTGGACCCGGTGGCTTAAACTCACGCCAGGCGCGTATGCATGCGTGCCCAAGATCCCGAGAGGAGAATGGAGTAGAAGGGATTGTGGCGTGGCCCCCCCCCTGGGGGGTGATTTCTCGCTTTCTGTCTCTCTGTCTCTCTCTGTCTGTCTGGCGAGCGCACGCGCCCTATAGTGACAATCTCTCCAAAAAAAAAAAAAAAGAAAAAAGAAGATCACACATTCTATGTGTAAATGGCAGATCCAGGTCATGAGCCTCATTTTATGGACTGCTGCCACTGAATGATAAGCTGAATAGTCCATCAAGAGAATAATACTGAGAGAAGTTTATATCAAGGCACAAAAAACATAATTGCGTGTGTGTTTTTTTTAAATATATATTTGCCTAATCTGTATGCGTTTTAGTCTAAATATGCTGTTTTTTTAAAGAATTATTTATTCATTTAACTTTGTTATTATTATTTTTTTTAATTTGACAAGAGACAGAGAAAGAGAGAGAAAGGGAAAATCAGAAAGCAGGCTGCCAGGTCCAAGACTTGAACCTCAGTCAGCCATGTGGGAGTCCAGCACCCTTAAATGCCATGCCACTTGTTGGCCCCATAAATATGCTCTGTTAATGATAGCAAAATAACGTTAGTTTTTATTGACTATCCATATGCTATGTATTGGTTTTCTTCAAAGTGAGGGAACCACACATTTTCAATTGTTTGGCTCCATTTGTTCCAAGTTATGATACTAAAATAGCTTAAATCAGGATTTTTAAAATATATTTCATTTTATCACAACAGTAGATATATTGTTGACAAGACTTTGGTGGTATGAAAATAGAACTTTTAAATATTAAAAATGAATTATCTTGCTATTCATGAACAATTTTTTCACTAGATTAATTTTTACATATTTATGTTCCTGGTATCTATAAGTCTCTCTCTTTTTTTCTATGTCCTTTTTTTTTTTTTTTTTTTGAGAGGTTTCGCTGTAAGGCGCGTGCGCTTGCCAGACAGACAGAGAGAGACAAAGAGCTTTCTATGTCCTTTTGATCACGTTTTACTCTTTTTACAAGTAGAATTTATAGGGTCTACATTGTTTATAAAGTTCACATTACCATGTTTGTCTAATTCCTTAACATTAAAGATAGCAATTATATACTACACTTGTTTCAATAATTTATCCTGGTAAGTTTCATTCTAAGTAAATTAAATAAATAAATTTGAAATAAATAAATAAAATTGACTTAAGGGAGAAAATGTGGTTTATGTAATAAGCTAAAAACTTTTTTTGTTTATAATGAGATGTAAGATTGTGAAAGAACAGTACTCACCAGTAAAGTCTGACATTTAATAAATAAATCATAAGATTATTTTATCAAGCAACATATTTGTGCAAATCACTCTGAGAAAACCTATGGGAGAAACTGAGAAGCCCTCCCATCTTTGGTTCATTCTGTATACGCTTGCCACATTCAATTTTTTTCAGTTTTTTATTTATTTATTGAATTCAATCAGTGTATCATTAAAGCTTACCAAATGAATTTTACCATCATGAATACACTACCTATCAGTTCAAAGACATTATCATATTTTTTTTGCATAATTCAAATAGAAAACTTGTTTTATCTGACTTACATGGCAGTACTCTTCTTTATGTAAATAGCTCTTTTTAAATTAATTAATTATTTCTCTTTGGTGCTTTTGTTTTTCTCATTTTACTGATTCACAAATGATCTTAATTAATCTAAATACTTTCAATAACAAGTGCAGCTTATATAAACATATCTATGAATGCATGTCTGACTTTAGGCATAAAACTCATCGAGTAAAATGAACATACTCCAAGGTAGCACCTAGCTAAGGCTACATAGCCTACTGCAGTCATTAGGGAGGTATATTTTATTTATTTTAATTTCAAGAAAAGCAGTTTTAGCTTTAATGAATCAAAATTAAAAAAATGTAAGAAAAATTTTATTAAGATTTAAACCCAGGAAAAGGCTAGGATTCAATTCAAACAGTAAGTAGATACTAAAAACTCAAAGAAAACCCAGATATGGACAGAGCTAAAATCTAGTAACAAAGTGAACTGTAATTTTTTTCAGAAACATTTTTTTTCCTCTATTTCCCCTTTTACCAGAGGCATAAACTAACTTATTTGAAGAAAAAAATTAGTATCAATTTGTTCTGTTATTTGCACAAAACCCCACAAGAATACTAACTGATTCAGGTGGCTTTGCTGGAACCTTTTCAGATGATCACTTATGTAAAATGGTATCATATTATGTTGTTGAGAAAGTCATGACATATTTTTTTATGCAAAACTTCTATGCACATTAAACTGTATCCCTCTCCCACCACTGTCTTCTCCAAGAATTCCTAGTACTTCAGTGTTAGTTAATGCCCCACTTTAGAGATGCAAAGAAATTATAGTAATCAATAATTAAGAAAGTTTTATGGTATAGCCATAATAGCCTGAAATTTATATGAACAAATCTTTGCATTCCTACACATAACAGAACTCCTGACATGGTAACAGGCATTCATAGACAGTTGTTAAATGAATAAGAGTATGGCCTTAATACATACAGAATAGGAGGGCTAGTATAGAAATACAGGTTTTATTGACTCCCAAGTCTTCTTTCTTACATATCATAATGACTCTGAAAGAATGCTGTAGATATTTTTCACAATGATATAGAAAAATAATAAAAACCAAGCTGTGAGAGAGTTTTTCAGAATCAACAATGGAGTCATTTATTGGGTTGTTGGGAAAGTCATGACATATTTTTCTATGCAAAAATGTGTCATGACTTTCTTGATGACTCAGTTTATCAACCCTAACTAAACTGAGCCTAGAAATCTTGAAGGGGATATTTTCTCATGCTAGCATGCCTGATTACAAGAAGTATTATTTAGAGAACTCTGCCAGAATCACAGCCTGTACAAAGGCCACTACCACCTGACACGGGTAGTAATTCTGCAAGGACATCTGTCCAGAGACTGTTCAATGTTGGACTGACACCACTCTTGTTATTGATTCTGGTAACCAAGGATATTACCCCCAAATAATTAGTATAATGCTCTCTTCCCCCTCCCCTCCTGCTTGTGGTTTTCACTTTTAAAACCCGTTTGAGGTTTGTGAGATCTTGGTATGTTTGGAGACACCTGAATAATACTTATCTAGGCTGTTTCATGGTGCAGTCCTTATATTTATGTCAGAAAAGGTCCTTTTAGCATTTTGATGCAGTTTACCTTTTTAGGTTGACAAAGCACAAGAACAAAGAGATAGATACCCTTCAGAACCTTACTCTAAATGGAGGTGAGAGTTCTCTCCTTACAGACCCCATGCCTTCACTAGCCGGGACCTTGAGCAAGTCCTGAGCCCTCTCTGGAATTCGAGATTCTCCTCTATGAATTGAGGGGGTTGATTCTGTTGAGGTCTAAGACCCTCTGGCTGAAAGATTCTATCATTCATTTGCAAGAGACTTTTGACCTTGTTATCTGATGGACTAAGTCCCAAGGATTGCTGAAAATATAACCACACTACTTCTCCTACTGTTACATGGTCCCATTATTATTTTTTCTTACCTGCCAATTCAAAATACTTCCTTCTGAGTCATTTGTCTTTGTTATTTCTCCTTGCTGAGGAAACCAAAGCTACTTCAGTGTAGAGAGGGCGGGTCTGACTTCATTCTGCCTTCTAAACCTGCCCTTCTCTGTTTAATCTGACTCCTAGAGTGTTTCCACCTGAGCCTGTTCGAACCTTGTTGGTTTCCCAGGAAAACCCACCTGTTTCTTGCCACTCCTTTCCTACTTGGCACTCTTCAGACCTCATTCACCTTCCGTAACATCTCTGTTCTTCCTTCCTGTCTACTTCTTCGCTGTTTTTCATTACAGACTTAAACTCTCAGCTTCCTATAGCCTCTGTATTTCTGCAACCTGGCTACACACTACAATATCCAGTATGCAGAAATACAGACACCCTGACACTACCCCAGTCCAATTAAATCAGAACTTGGCAGTGTGGAATCTGGATAGCAGTATTATTTAAAAGCTCAAAAGTCCCACAAACGATTCCAATCTGTGGTATGTTAAAACTGTTGCTGTCTATCCCGGGTGGTTCTCAAGTAGAGATAATAAACAAATTACAATCACCTGGGTAGCTAGCTATCTACTCTTTATTCCCAATGAGGTGAGTTTGGGCATGTAATGCAAACAAGCCAAGGTCTCCCAGTTGGTTTGAAGTAGCCCCTTTATGAAAGTTGGAGCTGAGCTGCTCAAACAGATGAGGCAGTGTGTCCTCCTGTCACTGACATTAGCAGAATAACCCAAGACTTCTTATTCTGTCCTGCAAGTTAACATATCTAACTGCAAAGAGCAATGCAGAGAAAAAAGCCTTTGCCAGATGCATATTCTTTTCCTCCATACTCATGGGCTAGGTAACTATGGGGGAATCCCTTTTTTCTCTCTGTGCTTCATTTTCTCTATCTGTAAAAGTTTACTGATTACTAGATAGCACTAAGCTTCCTTTCTATTTTATTATTCTATTATTTTAAGGCCTCCAGCTTATTGTTCCCCAGTATTACATAAGTAGCCCCAGTTCTTTCTGCATTCAGCTGAGAATAGCAGGCAAACCTATTCATGATGCCTGGTAAAGACGGCCCACAGGAAATCAGTACCAAAGACTTCTTCCAAGTGCCTTACTGTATGCCAAGCTTTAGTTCAGGCCGCTGAGTCTCCATAGTTTTCCAAATGGGTGCTTTCTGATAAGCAACTCCATTTTTATTTCTGGGCTTCCCCTGTCCTACCTACAGATGTCTCTATGAATGTGAATCAGCGGCTTAACTTGGTTATGGGGGAGTCCAGTGCCTCAACCACCATGCCACCTGCTGGCTCATTGTTCTGCATTTCTTAAAGGCAATATGGCATAGGGGACAAATCCATTTTGTTCATGGATTCAAAAGTGAGAAAAGCATGATAACATAAAGATGTATATCTACATTTCAGGAAAAAGAAATTAAAATAAGATTCCTAGAGAAAAGGAGAGGCATAGTTCTATAGAAAAAGGCTTTCAGAGGAAATATGGCTACAGCAAAATGGGAGACTCTCTTCGGTAAGGTGGTTTTTGTTGTTTTGGGAGAGATTTTTGCTATAGGGCATGTGTGCTAGTCAGAGAGAGAGACAGAGATAGAGATATAGAAAGCAAGAAGTCACCCCCGGGGGGATGGTCATGCCACAATCCCTTTTCCTCCATTCTTCTCTTGGGATTTTGGGCACAGACACACACACACAGCCTGCATGAGACTGAAGCCTCTGGGTCTGGAACTCAAACCATGGTTGGCCACGTGGGAGTCCAATGATGTAACTTTATGCAATCTGCTCGTCCCGACTCTCTCTGAAATAAGACTCCATACACTACATCCTGGTACTACTACTCCCGCTGCCTATGTCTGCTCAGGTAGTTAATAGCGGCTGACACATTATGATGGCAGAGTTGAGTGCCTGAGGCAGAGATCGTAGGTTAGCAAGACTGAAAATACTATCTGACTTTTTATAGAAAATGTTTGCTAATCCTGAAAAAAAAATTAACTGCCTAATCATGACTATTTCAAAGTATAATGCAGTGACTGAGTTGGTTGATCAGGTATAATATATAATAATGATTTGGGGGTATACAAAGATCCCTAATAAATAAGATGTGAAAATGAAAGTGTGCAGTGTTGGAATAGAATTAAGGGGAACAAAGTGAACATCAGGGATGCTGCAAGAACAGTTTAGGAAGCTTATCACAGAGAGTAAGTTTGAACTGTTCTAAAAAATACAGATTAGCTTAAAAATAGACAACGTATGAGTATGTATAGAAGAAAATTGTGACCACGAGAAGCAGCCTGTCTTCCCAAAGTGTAAGACCTCCTACGTCCACCAAACCAACTTGGAAACCAATTTCTATCTCTCTTACATCTGTAGAATTTTTCCTAGCCACTATTTCCTTCTTACCATGAGTTTCAATTTTGGAAATTGAGAAATCTATGCTTTTTTCACTTAGTCATATCTGTGACTGAGAAATACCTGAGCTCTTTACACAGAACATTTAAACTAGAGACCTTCACACAGCCAAATGCTCTTTAAGTCTTTATTTTTGGTTAAATACGTCCCTCTGCACAAATATCTTCTATTTTGTTTTTGTCTTGCTAAATGACTTCAAAAGTAATTTTTATGTTTTTCTCCCATAATTCCATCTTACATTCATAGTTTCTCTGCCACCATGAAAAACTGAATTGCTATATTAGTTGGGCCAACTTAAAGGTGTTATATGTTTATATGTCTCTTGAACAATGTCACTATCTTTTCAGTAACTATTCACTTTTTAAATGATATGACAAAAATCTTCACCCTGACTCTGTTTAGTGGTACCTATGCAGTATTCTCAGGTTTATTTGTTTCTTTACATAATTCAAGAACCCAAGATAATTCCTGACTCAGGAACCTGTGTCTTCTTCTTATTATACCTCTCTGGCCACTGCAAAGTTGTTCCTGGGAATTCCCTCCAGACAATGATAATCGAAGTCCTTCCTTTGGTAGATGTTTATAACAGATGTTTGTAGTTTATTCTCTTAAAGATTAGTACTTCCTGGTTTTCCAATATGAGTGCTTGGTCTGCCAGACCATCCGCCTTATGTTATTATCTTGTCTTTAATAGTTTTCAAATTTAACTTCTTGTAATTTGATAGAAATAAATTACATACAAAGCTTTCTCCTTTTTCATATTAACACATTTATGAATTCTATCCCTTTCATATGGTATTGTCCCTATTACTACTAATTCTTTGATTTCCCTTTGTAAGCTCAAGGTATAGATTGACTTTTAAAGGCTAGATCCAATTTTAGGCAAAAAGAGAAAAGAAGGGGGAAAAAAAGAAAAGAGAAATAAACTGCTCTAATGAAAAGGGCTTAGCTAGGACCCACCAGATACCACAATTCCCAGATTTTGACTAAGACAATAAACAGCTTAGGGATCGTACAAGCGTAATTCCTTCTAATTAATGAGACCAACCTCATTTAAATAGGATGTCTATAATGCTGATTTCAGGTTTTGTTTTCACCTGCAGACTTGTGAGGTCTTGTTATTAGTGTATTTGGCTTAGAAAAATTTGAATCCAGTATAATTGTATAAAAATAGTATAGCTGTTCTTACTGCTCATTGCATCCAGATATAGGAATAGTCAAAAGTTCATGGAAAATATGTATTATAAAAAACTGTTCATGAATATTAAAAACATTGCATCAAAGCAAATTTGTAGTTTTTAAAAATTGCCACAGTATGAGTGTTTGAGTGAAAGAGGAAGAGAGAGAGAGAGAAAAGGAATAAAGCATCCTCTCCAGTGGGGTGTGGCCACACTGTGCTCCTTTCTCCTTCATTTTTCTGTCCTATCAGGATTTTGGGCATCCACACTCATGGACTTGGTGTGTTTCTCAAGCCACCAAGGCTGAGACCTAAACCATGGTTGGTTATTTGGGGTTCAGTTTTCTTAGCCACTAGGCTACAGGGTCGGTCTTAAACTCACAATTCGAATTTTATTTATCCACACACTTGTTGACATACCCTCACAGACATGCTCCCTACACTTAGTTATCAAAACTTTTATATTCATTAATTTTTTTCACTTAAACACTTGTCAAAAGTAATATTGCATCTTCTCTCAAGCTGACCTTTCCGTGTAAAAGATGATTTTAGCATATTATTTATTTTTATATTATATTTGTTATTATATGATCTGTGATGCATCCAGCTGAAGATGTTATATTGCATGTTACAAAGGTTATTACATAGTAGTAGTAACTATCAATTTCAGAGATGTTGAAACTTGGAAGCACTTTTCAGGCAGAAAACATTGTGTGTGTGTGTGTGTGTGTGTGTGTGTGTGTGTGTGTCCACATTTGTTTAGCTTGTACATGTGTACATTGATGTTTCAGGGTATTGTAATTGATGGTGTAAATTAGGTCTAAAGATAGTAAAGACACTTGGGGATTCTAGCCACTCTTCCATGGAGGTTACAAGTGCTATGTAGGAAGATACACTGAGGAAAATATTCAGAAAAAATATTAGTGCCATAGTGGGAATGGAATGCAAACAAGATAAATGTTATCCTATAATTTAAGTCCTAAAAGGTTGGGTTATAAAATTCAGGCTATCTTGCAATTCTAGGAAGAGCTATAAGTTTCCGAGTTTAATGTTATGGCAGTTGAAAAGTTCCTTTTTTTAAAAAAAATTCTATTTTATTTTAATTGCTTTCATACATTCAATCACTACACATCATTTAGCTTGTAAAGTGAATTTTCCCACCATGAACACACTTCACACCAGACCACTTGAGGACACTAGACACATTATTATCAACAGATAATAATCCATTTCTGTGTTTCATAAATGTCTTGCCTCTTTATTTCTCTCCCTAATGTCTTTTAAAGGTAACTGCAGGGACTGGATAGTGGAACAGCAGTGAAATGCCACACTCTGTGAGGATGACTCACCTGAGAAGGTTCTGGACTGGCATCCAGAGACCTCCCTGAGTACACCAAAGATGTGCATGGCTGTGATCCAAGACATGGCTGTGATCCAAGACTAGTTAAACCTGTAAAGGTAATGTGGTGTCAAAACCCTTTTGGGGGTTCTTGAACTCTCTGACTCTGTTCTCTCACTCATGGCAAAAAGAAAGAAACAAAACTTCAGGAAGTAAAAAGATTAAGTAATTGTGAAAATAATTGTTCGTCTAAAATCTTTTGAAATTGAAATTCAATATAAGTGAAGGATAGCATACAAATATGAACAATCACATTGTTTCCATTATGTACCCAAAGTCCAGTGACTAAGAATCTAAGAAAATTTTTATGATGTAAACTCATTATAACGAAGTGGTCTTGACCACCAGCCTGGTGGTGCAGTTTATAGCAAAGTAAACTGCAGTGCTGGGAGCCACACGGCTGGGAGCACTTGAGATCACCAGGCATGGTGTGTATGTGTGCCCAAGATCCTAACAAGGCGAGGGCTGTATAAAGGAATCATAGCATAGCAAGACCCTGTCTCCTCTCTCTCTCTCATTCTCTGCCTTTCTATTCCTTATTCACTTGCACATGCATATACTATTAGGAATAAACATTTATATAATAAAAAAATAAAAATAGCAAATGTTTTTAAACACATATGTTGTCCCTTGGGATTTGACTTCACTCAAGAAATAAGTGATTAAAAATACATTATACAAAGGGACATTATACTTAAAAAGGGATATCTATCAATAATACAGTTAAAAATGTGAAAGTGAATAACAAGAGCATTGAGCACAGATTAGGAACCATGAATTTTGGAATCTTCATTTTGCCACCCATCAGACATTTGACCTTGAGCATGTTATTTAAACTTTCTACACCTTGGCTTTCTCAGATGGAGAACAGGGATAAAAAATGGCTAATATGTCATGTGGCTTAAGAGAAAATAAGATATGGCCCAGCTGTGGTGGTGCAATTAAGAACTCTGCAATGCTAGGAGTCAAATGGAAGATAGGATTTGGTCAGCAGTTCAAATGGTACATTTCAGGAGCACACACCCATTCCTGGGACCCTGGCTAGCTGGGAAAGACTTGGGAGGAAGAGAGATGGGGGAGAGACCAGAGTGTGAGGCCCTGTTGAAGGTATTTGTCTCCCTTTCTCTCTCTCTTTTTTTTTTTTTTTGAGAGGTTTTTGCTATAGGGCGCGTGCACTCACCAGACAGACAGAGGGAGACATAGAGACAGAAAGTGAGAAATCACCCCTCAAGGGGATGGCCACGCCGCAATCCCTTCTCCTCCATTCTCCTCTCGGGATCTTAGGCACGCACGCACACGTGCCCGGCGTGAGTTTTAAGCCACTGGGTCCGGGACGCGAACCGCGGTCGACTATGTGGGAGTCCAGCGACATAGCCATTACGCTAACTGCTGGTTCCCCGCCTGGTGTGAGTTTTAAGCCACCGGGTCTGGGATGCGAACCGCGGTTGACTACATGGGAGTCCAGCGACATAGCCATGACGCTAACTGCTGGTTCCCAGTGTTTGTCTCCCTCTCTCTTATGAAATCAATTAATTAATTTAAAGAAGCAGACTAACAAGTGATAAGTAATAGTTAACCACTGTTTTAAACTGTGGTCTACATTCAATCCTCATCCTGTCAAGAACAGTGAGTCACAGGAGTGACAAGAGGAGCATGGTTTAATTCCTGGGAACCTCAGTATGCATATAGACTTACAACTATGTCTCCTATCATTTTACAGTCCCTTGATTTTTCAACGAAAGAAAAGCAAATCAGTGCACAGAAATTTATACAGTGATAAATCTTTACTATTCCACAGAAAATTCACAGTGCTGTATACATGGCGCCCACATCCCTCCCATGGCTAGCTGCTCTAAGTTTTGGCATCGAGTTTACATACCAAGGTGGCTGTCCCCTACACCACCACAAAGATGGTCTCAGACTCAGGGCCTGTGATTCTCCTGAGGGTAGAGAGTCGTTTCTCATCAATTCTAGCATGTAATTACAAACATGTTTTGCTGACGTGTACGCAACTAGTACAGCTTAGTGTAGGTTTATACCTTAAAAGAATAAAAATACCACATTCTTGGAGAGACCAAATGTATCATCCCTGAGAAATTCATCTTCTAAGTGATCAAAACCACTTCAATGGTCCTTTTTTTAGATTAAAAATGAATTATAGTGAACAATAAGTTCTATAACCTCAAATCAAATGCCACAATAAAATTATTTTTTACTCACACAATGTCTTATGTAGATATTTCCTTTCAGGCAACTCTCCTGTGGTGCCTGAAGAAAAACTTCTTTAAAGGAAGGTTTTAAAAACCCGCAGCTTGATATCATGAGAACAGTAATAGGTTGCTGTGGCTTTCCTACAAGCGGTGACTTAGGGAGAGAGAATCGAATCTTTTCATCTAGAGGCTCTGCTGTCTGACCCAAGATTTTCTCTGGGTCCTCTCTATCCAGACTGTAAGGGAAGAGAGGAATATAAACGAGGAGATGGGAAGAAAGAGGAAGGGAACACGGAGAGAAGAAGAGAACAAGAGAGCAAGTGAAGAATCTTACGGTAATTTTATGGCCATGTTAGAAAGCCTTCCATCCCCATCTGCATTGACTAGAACCGGGTTACGTGGCCTTACGTAACTTTAAGGGAAGCTGAAAAACGATCAACTGTGCCCAAGAAGAAACTAAAATGATTTAGTACATACACAGCATCATTTCACTCCCTGTGCCTTACCAGTTGGGCAAACAAATTGCTGTTAGATAACTCTAACACTGAGCTTGCTAAATTAAGTATTTGGCAATTATTTATCCTATTTTCATACTATATCTTAAGACCAGAAGACTCTCTATTTTGAGAGAACTTTGGAAAGATGTTAAGAATCATCTCCAACCAAATGGGATCTATATTGTGGTACACAGCAGAAAGAGGGGAAATCCTGAAAGACAGGTCTCTAAGATACCACCAAGTCATTCAAATATTATCCAAGTGTACAGAAAGGAAAACAGGATTTTTTTTTTTTTTGAGAGGTTTTCGCTATAGGGCGTGTACGCTTGCCAGACAGAGAGAGACATAGAGACAGAAAGCGAGAAATCACTCCCCAAAGGGGATGGTCACACCGCAATCCCTTCTCCTCCATTCTCCTCTCGGGATCTTGGGCACACACGCACATGCGCCCGGCGTGAGTTTTAAGCCACGGGTCTGGGACGCGAACCGTGGTCGACTACATGGGAGTCCAGCGACATAGCCATTACACTAACTGCTGGTTCCCAGGAAAACAGGATTTCTATACACTGGACTACAAACATACACCTTAACAAATTTCTATAGAAACAATAGTATTATTATTTGTTTTTACTGTACTCATCCTCTTGGTGTAGATAACTCTGTATTATTCTCTGTTATATTCTGGGCTTGGGCAACAAACCTATATTATTTGGAGGGAAGACTTGGCACCACTGCTGAGAGTTCATCTCTTTGCATATGTATCTGTAAGCTTTCAGGGTAAGCAGAGCACTGAGGTTAGGAAGGTTGGGAAACATGAGAACATTGGGAACCATGACCTTTCCGAATGTCATGGCTGAGAACAGCTGAGTCCAGAACTTGGAGAGACAATACTTAGAAATTTAAAATGCTTTTCCACTCTCCCTTCGAGGGTCCTGTATTGTCGTACATCACATATGCATACATACACAAATCCAATTACATGGCATCTTGAAAGCACCTACAGGAAATTAGTGCAGCACTGCGTACGACTCACCTATGTAAACTGGAGAGTTGAAAGGCCGACTAGGTCTAAATTTCTTTTAGGTTTCTTATGTGTTAAATAGGCACTATTGAAAACATCGGAGAGTGGGTGATGGCAGAGGGTAAGAGATAGGGAATCAAGGATGGGGAAAAAAAGCAAAATATACAGGAAACAAGAAATGGAAAATTATTTGCTGACAATAACATGTATGCTGATGTGCTTGACTGAGCCAATAAACAGTGTACTCTGGATGGGAAATCTCATTTTGTATGCTGTAATGATATACAGTGAATGAATGGAAATAAATAAATTTAAATTAAAAAAAACATACTCTAGAGTGCATAAAGACCAGACTTTATCCCCCCCTTCCCATGGTAGACAAAACATTTTTCACTTGATTAAATGTTTCCTAATTAGTGATTTCCAAAGTCTTTTTAAAAACTTATAAATTGATTTAGTGTTTATTTTCATGGATTGTTGGCTATGTCATGGCACATTTTGGCATAGAAAAAAATATGTCATGAATTTTTCAACTACCTAATATTATTATTGATTTATTTGTTAATATGACATGCAACTATTAATTTTGAGAATGCATCAATTACAATTATGAAATGGAGTATACAATTTCAAGGAACTGTACACCAACATAATGTTAGAAATGGAATAATTGGCTCAGGCAATTAGTTCTAGACACAAACTTATAATTTAATTGCTCAACTCTGGTATTTGTAAAAGAATATTTTTAAAAATTTATTTCATTATTTCATTCCAGGCTCAATATCTTATCTCTTCAAAATTCAAAATGCAAATAAATCAGGAAAATGTGATGTTTCACTTTAGAAGTTGAAACTTGACCTGTCCACTAGTGTTGTGGTAATAATATATTTTAGACTATTCCTCTAAGATCTGGGGGGATAGTCTTGTTCCAAATAAAGGAGATTCATCCAGAGAACATAAATACAATTCATTTGAGAACTCAAGGGTCAGAGGGAAAGTATCAAAGGCTAGTTTGCTCTCCTGCTGAAAACCAGATGCTCACGGGTAGATTGTTTACTCAGTGCTGATAGCCAAGTTCTTCCCCACAGCTGAAACAAGCAAACTTTTACTGAGTATTTAGTACTTGCTTGTCAGTATGTTAAGTGTCAGAAGCATGGGAAATAAATAAAATGCTATAAGATGAGGAGATGGAGACAAAGTGGCCATAAAATCCATTTTGAGGGCTAAATTTATGCATCTCAATCCACCTTGGACTCTTAAACCAAATATTGATAATCAGGAATTCTAATGCTGACCTATCTCCCTGAGCTATGGTGGTCTGGGGAATTCTCAGACAAACCTAGCTCTTTCTAGAGCTTTAAGATGTGGCAGTAATAGAGACTATTGGCACCTCTGAGTTTATGAACACACCTTCCCATTTCACTCCACATCTTAGGTATTTTCAAGGGCTCCCATCAAGTTTTGAAGTCCAAACTCAATAGCGTGGTTATTAAGATGTTTGATGACCTGACCTTAACTCTACCTCATAATGAAACATAGTTCTTATCCTCATTTACGGCTTCTTTACTTACTATACCCTTCTATCTGAAATACCTTTCCACAGCGGTTTACGTTTTGGAATGGTCTGAATGGTTGTGTTCTTCCAAAATTCATGCTGAAACCTAATCCCCAAGGTGGTAGTATTAAGAGGTAGGACTATGGAAAGGTGATTAGGTCAGGAGGATGGAGCACTCATGAATGGGATTGGTGCCCTTATAAAAGAGGCCCAGAAAACTGCCTTGCCCCACTACCATGTGAAGACAGAGCAAGATTATATATATATATATATATACATATATATATATATATATATATATGTATATATATATATATTTTCCCCCTATATCTATGAAAAGGTGGGTGCTCCGCAGGCACAAGATCCACTGGAGCTGAGTTTTGATTTCTTAGCCTCTAGAACAATGAGAAATGAACTCCGGTTGTTTATAAGCTACCCTCCTTATAGTATCATTTTCTGCAGCCAGCTGGACTAAGGCACTTATTACCTAGTACATTTTCATATTTCATGTACAATAAATTAAAAAAAAAATTTCCTGTTCCTTCCCAGTCAAAATAAATCTGTATTCCTTCATACTTCTGTGACAAACCGCAAGCTAACTTTTTACTTTTTGCTATGGTTAGTTGTTTACATGTTGTCTCCCTTCCATGTCATTGGGGATAGGAGATACAAAAAATAGCTCAATATCCACCACTGTGTCTGCTATAGTATTAATGCAAGGTATGTGCTAAATAAATATAAAACAATTGAATTGTTCTTTGTCTTCCTTTTGCAGAATGGGTGCTAAAACTCTCCAGAAGAAGGCAGACTCAAGTCTGTCTACCAGCAAGCTACTACTTCTCTTCCAGTGACCACTAGACTCCACTTTGATCCCTCATACTCTTAGTTTTACTCTGTCCTTAGACCAACACAATCTAATAGCTTCCTATTGTAGAAGCTCTATCAATCTACTAATCTCACCCTCATATTTTTTACTCAAGTCCTGATGGGGTTTATTATATCAATGTATGCATCCAGCTGGTGGAAGATAATGAGTGAATGGGCCTAACTGGAGATAACATGCAGACAAGAAGGGAATTGAACTGTTATTTTTTTAATCGTCTAACAAAACTGTAGACTCCAGTTATATTGGTGCGTCTTCAACACAGGCAATATAGTTCCCACAACATGCTGGATTCTCCGTTCTCTGTACTTTTATTTGGATCATTCCCTCCACCTGGAGTGGCTCCATCTTTATTAAACTCCCCTAATCTTCAAAGCCTGTAGCCAATGTTCCTCAAAAAATGTCCAATTCCTCTATGTGAAATGTGTATTTTCCTTCTGCCCTTCCACTGTACCTTTTAAACAATTCTAGTATACCAGTTGTCAGAAACCAGCTCTAATAATGTATATTAGCCTTGTCTTATGTTGTCATTCTCTACCTCACCCAGCACAGTGCCTTGCACATACTCTCTCTTTCCTACCTTTCTCTCTCTATATATAGGACAACAGAAAAGTCATGACATATTTTTCTATGCAAAAGTGCATCCTGACTTTTCAGACCACACAATAGCTGCGTTAAATGTATATCTCTTTATAACTACCCTGAACAGTAGCAGTTGGGTTCTCAGCCCTAAATTCCACAAGGCAGGATTTTGTAAAGGAAATCGTGGATGGGAAAATCTATGTTTCAAGGGACCAGCAGGTGTTGCTGGACCCCCACATAGTCTACTGTGGTTCAAATCTCTGACTCAGTGGCTTCAAACCCACACTGGGCTCATGTGCTTGCATGCCCAAGATCCCAAGAGGAGAATAGAGGAGAAGGGATTGTGGTGTGGCCATCCCCCTGGGAGGTGATTTCTTGCTTTGTCTCTATAGCCAGCACAACACGTGCCCTATAGCAAAGATCTCTAAAACAAAACGAAACAAAAAATTATGCTTCAAATGATTAAGTAATAGGCCATGACTCAACTAGAAGACCAGTGACAACCTCAAGGTCAGAAGCCTTATCTCTTACAACACATGATTCAAACCATATTGCCTTAGATTAGAATACCTTTACCAATGTGTCTACGTCGTATTTCAAACTCTCCAAGAAGACAGAGAGGCATTATAATCGATGAAAACACTCTTGATATCGAACATATTTATAGTTTTTGAAGGAGAGAGAGGCAGTTTGATGAGTGTGCTGTTAAAACTCTAGGAACTTGGCAGCAGCCAGTGTGCAGGAATTCCCCCTGCTCTGCATTTTAACACTGCAGTGATTTGTAGACATCCCTATTTAATGAAGCACACAGCTGTGCGAGAAGAGCAGGAGGCGGGGTTTGGCAATGGAGGGCCAGAAGGAAATCTGGCAATCCCTGTCATCTGGAATTTCCCTAACTCCTGTCAAGCTGCCCCTCCTTCCATCGCCCTCCTTGAGCTCAGCCTTCAGGCACTCTCTGAGACGACCATTTTAATCACACAAATAACTGGGCAGAGAAATTGCAGTATAAGTCCTGCCCTTCAACTCATGTTTAGCAAGTATATTTTTGTAAGTCCAGGAACTAGAGTTGGACCAACCAGCTAGATAAAATAAGAAAGGAAGAGATGATCCAAATCTTCAACTAAAACTGTAATGGAAACATTGAGGGAAGCTAAAAAAGAAATCTCTTTGGTTAATATGATAAATTATTTCTTTTAATTAAGTTAGCCCTGCCCTTTCCTATTTTAGCTGCAAAGAGAAGTTTCACAAGCAGCAATGTGAAAGCTGAGAAATACTGTGGTGTTCTGTAAAGCTGAGTTGTAGCTGAGTTTAACTCCCAGCTCAGTCACTTACTGATAGTGAGACTTGGGCAAGTTATTTAGGCTCTGTGACCTATATTTTTCCTCTAGAGACTTCTAAAATTCATAGAATTAATGAATGAACTTATTTTGCTGCCAACAATTTGAAACTTATGCATAACTTTTTCTTTTTTTTTGGAGAGGTTTTTGCTATAGGGTGCATGTGCTTGCCATAAAGACAGAGAGACAGAGAGACAGAAAGTGAGAAATCACCCCCCAGGGGGGGATGGCCATACCGCAATCCCTTCTCCTCCATTCTCCTCTCAGGATCTTGGGCACGCACGCAGACACGCCCAGCATGAGTTTTAAGCCACCAGGTCCAAGACTTGAACCGCGGTCGACTACATGGGAGTTCAGCAACATAGCCATTACGCTAACTGCTGGTCCCCATAACTTTTTCATAATACACATTTCCATGAAGTGTCTGAAGACCTCCTCATATTCCATCCCATAGGGTTGTTAGGACAATTACCTGAGAAAGTGTATCTTTAGGAAACATACAAGTAAGGTTGGTTTCCTCTTTTCCTTTTCTCTCCCTACTCTATCACTCAATGCTTCTAATATTTATAAATATCTCTATGAAGTATAAGCAAGGCAAAGATGTTCATCTTGTGAATAGAGAAAATGAGAATGTAGTTTGCATCTTATGACCTAAGCCTTCAAGGGAAGACTACAATTCCTGAGTTATGTCGTTCCTTACTGGAGCTTCTCCCAAACTGCCTTCATGTGTGCCTCCAAAAATGTCCTCTTTGGGGTTAAAAAATCAGAGACCAGGACAAATGGTTCATAGAAACATCTGTTAGCAATGTTGTAAATTTAAAAGGTAACTGTAATTCTTAAAGAAAGCCAAAAATAATATTCAATTCACTACAATTTCCATCAAGAATAAATAATATAAAGGTCTCTTAAGTAAATACAAATTTAGAATGAAAATGAAGACAAATTAAAGTTTTAACATTATACTTCAGTTTTAGGTTTTGGCTCCATAATAGAAACATAAAAGGAAGAAAATAATAAGATGATAGAAGGGCTAGCAGGTGGCCTAATGGGCAAGGCACTGGGTTCCCACACGGCCAACCATGGTTGGAGCTCTGGACTTGGTGTCTTGAGAATCACACACGGCACGGGAGCATGTGTGCCCAAAATCCCAGAAAGAAAATGGAGAAGAAAGGTGTGGCCATCTCTCATGGGGGGGGGGGGGTCATTTCTCATGTTCCATCTCTTTGTCTCTCCCTCTGTGTCTCTCCAGTGAGCACACATGCTTTATGGCAAATACAGAAAAGAAAAAAAAAAAAAAAAGACAATGCAGTAAAGGAAAGGTTAAACAAAAATAATCTTGATGTTTGGGACCAACAGTTGGCATAATGGCTATGTTGCTGGACTCCCATGTAGTTGACCCTGGTTCAAGTCCTGGACTCGGTGGCTTAAACTCATGCCGGGCGTATGTGTGTGTGTGCCCAAGATCCGGAGAGAAGAATGGAGGAGAAGGGATTGTTCATATCCCCTGGGGGGTGATTTCTCACTTCCTGTTTCTCTGTCTCTCTATCTCTCTCTGTCTATCTGGAGAGCACACATGCCCCATAGCAAAAATCTCTTAAAACAAAAACAAAAAACAGAAAAAACCTTGATGTTCATTAAAGTTCTGATAGAAAAAACTGTAATTAATTCATGAATTCAACTCTTTAAAAAAAAGAACACTATTTAATTAAAAGTCAGAAATGGTTACAGTAATTTGTTATAAAACAAAATTTAAATTCATACCAAAAAGGGTAAAGTAGTAGTTTAACCTTTTTCTTTCTTTTCTTTCCTTTAATTTGCCAGTTTGCCAGACAGAAAGAGAGAGAGAGTGGGAGGGAAAAGCTATCCCCCAGTGCAGAAAGGTCACACCATAATCTCTTCTCCTCCATTTTACCACCCCATTGAGAGAGAGATTTTGGAGCATGCATTCTCATGCACCTGGCATGTTTTCAATCCACTGGGTCCAGGACTTGAACAATAGAATTGACCATGTGGGATCTGGCTCCCTTAACAGCCAGACCTGTATCTTCCTTGTTTTAAATAAAAATGAGTAATAATTACTGACTTAAACATGTGGGAAAAAAAATCCTATTTTAGTTGACATATGCATTTAAATAATCTATAAGATAAATAATGTACTAGTAGCTAATGGATTAAAAGTAAGATGAAACAAAAAAGAAAAAGTAAAAAGAAAAAAATCTACATAACTACATGTGGACAAAATGAAACATACGGTAGAAGTCTACATCTAGATGTGCAAAAGGACTGTTGTTGTAGGACTTGTGGAAAAGCAAATCAGCACTCTACAATGTCTTGAACACAGTGAAAGGTTTTGAACTCTCCTGTTACAGCAGTGTATCCAAGCCATGGACTACTCCATGTACAGAGAAAAGTCGATGAAGAATAACCACATTTTCAATATGATTGAAAGTAAAACTTTTCTGTTATGTTGTTTTCTAGCAGTTTAAGCAATGTTCTTTATAAACTAAATGTAAAGAAAGTGGAAAATGAAAGAATCAAGGAATGAACTCTTGTCCCTGGGTGTGAGGAGGTTTGGGGGGTTTAAGCACTTGGCCAGGGCATGCTAAGCACAGTGCACACTTTCCTCTCTATCACCATCTATTTGTGGTCAGCAAGTGTGGTCTGCAGGTCTCCTCCTGTCAGGCACACTCCTAGTCATGTTGACATACCATATCTCAGTAAGAATATGCCGTTTGGGTGGTTCCTCAGAAATTCTATTTACCCAGGCCAGAGAAGAAACTGATCAACCACACCAAAGGCTGCTCTATGCCATCAGTCAGAGTTTACATTCTGGTGTAAAATGTACAGATGACAGAACCCAAAATCACACTCTGGCTAATGAACAGAGAGGAAACAGAAAGATAGATTGTGGTTACTTTTAGCCTTTTGTTCATAAAACAGCAGGCTGATTTCCCTAAATGGATATATTTTTCATGACTGCTACTACTGGCAGGGATACAGTTAGCTGAAATGGGTTTCAAATTCAAAGTTAAAAAATAATACATAGTTATCTGAATTCATTCTCCATGAACTATTTTTAAGCACCAGATATTGCTGAGGCTGCTTTAAAGGACTGCTTTCAATCTGTTGACTGAGATCATGGAAATAATTCAGTGGGCCATACCCAGCTGAAAAAAAAAAAAAAAAGAAGGAAGGAAAGGAAGAATGGAATGCATTGAATAGCAATGGATAAAATGGAATATTTCAGATATCATTGCATATTGTATGAATAAGTATTGTTTTATGAAGTTCTAGGGTTCAATTTATGGATTATGAATATTTGTGTGTCTTTTAGTATGCATGTGTATGTACAGTGCATACATGCTGTGTAAGTAACTTATTTATATTATTGCTAGTAGTCAAAAATATTGGGAAGCTAGTCTAAAGAATAATAAAGCTCTAAGACCATCAGATCACATCATGTTTATATCGTTGGACTCCCATGTAGTTGTTCACAGTTCAAGTCCCAGACTTGACAGCTTGAAACTCACTGGGCACGTGTACATATGTGCCCAAAATCAGAAGAGGAAAATGGAGGAGAAGGTTTTGCAACATGGCCATCCCCTCTGGGGGTGATTTCTCATTTTCTGACTCTCTGTCTCTTTAGTGAGTATACATGCCCTATAGCAAAAATCTCTCTAAAAGAAAAAATAATAATAATAATAATAAAGATCCAATTTTAGTTAGTAGTAAGTTTAAATAACTAAACTTTTCTTAAAGAATTATTTTATTGAACTTTATTATTTATTTATTTATTTAAATTTGATCAGAGAGGGACAGCATGAGAGAGAGAGAGGGAGAGAGAGAGAAAGCTGCCAGGTCCAAGACTTGAACTGTGATTGGCCATGTGGGAGTCCAGTGCCACCTGCTACCTGCTGGTCCCATGAACTAAAAATTAAAAAAAAAAAACTTTCCTAGGGTTTAAATTTACTTTACTTATTTTTAATTTATTATCTCAGTGGTTATAATATTTATTAGTATTAAGATTTATACTTTTTTAAGTAATTGTTTTCTAAATAGTGATCTAAATTTCAAGTTAGTGACATTCTGCTTAACAAAACTTTAATACATGAAAGGGTAGAAATTTTATTATGCTTATAGCCGTAAATACAATGCAGCAAATCTATGTTGGAAATTACCTCCAAAGAAAAACATTTTAAAAGAACAAATATATACAAGTGTATAGAGATAACTACATATGTGTTAATAGCAGCAACAAGTTTATGATTCAACTAAAATTCAACATAAAAGCTTTGTTACAGTATATATTGGCAAATTTACTCAGTATGATGTCATATGCAGTCATTAAAATGATCGTTCTGGCAAATTTGGCAAAAAGCATATATGATAAATTTAAGTAATACAATCTTATCTGTTATGACTATAGATATGGAAATATTATGCAAGCATCTAGCTAGATTTTGGAATAGAACAGGAAAATAGAAATGTTTAATTTGCTGGAGTGATAAAATAGTAGACGCTCTTATAAAACTGTTTTTAGATAATGTCATAAAATTGCATTATCAAAAATTATTATACTTTAGGATGGATCTAAAATACAAATCAGTCTTGACAATTATCCACGAAGCTAAAATGCTTCATTTCTTATATACTGCTAAAGCTTTATGGAAGTGAGCTATCAAGAGAACGCTTTCAAGGATCCAAAACAAAGCAAGGTTTGGGACCATTTTGTAAGTAGAAGAAAATATGCAAGATGTTGAAGATTGTTCCTCTGGCATTTGGTGAATATGGATTTTCCACTGAAGTAGCAGGGGTCTGGAGTCAGAAATGTTATTGAATTAGGCAATTATTTCAAGCCCTTTCTCTGAGTCTCCCTTATCTGTCAAATAAAGCTGGCAATAACCTATGTTCGTTGATCTTAGAGTTCTTCACCTTTCACCTGGTTGATATGTGGGATCTAGCTAATTCTGGATCAGATTTATCAGCACTGGATGGAGAAGTATTCTAGCGTCAGATGTTTGGCTGAATGTCACGAGATGCTGAGTGCTCACAGGCAGAAGATAGGAAGAGTCTCGGGGCAAAAAAACAAAAACAAAAAACAAACAAAAACAAAACAAAAGAAAAACAGATTAAGCCCAAATGTCACAATGACAAGATGATTTCTCTACGTTTTTATTTTTGCCAAAAATATTGGTTGTCATAATTGCCTCCTGTTTATTAGCTATTTGTACAGGGACTGGAGAGTGTTGAAAGACTGGTTAGAATTAAGGGGCATTTGGGACCAGTGGGTGGCGTGGTGGTTAAGACGCTGAATACTCCCACATGGCTGACCATGCTTCAAGTCCTGGACCTGGTGGCTTTCTCTCTCTCTCTTTCTGAGTGTCTCTCTGGTCAAATTAAAATAAATGAATGAATAAATAAAATAAAAGAATTCTTAAAAAATTTAAAAAAGAGAATTAAGGGGCATTTATAAAATACTATAATGTAATATGAGGTTTTCTCCATATTTAAAAATCAAAGTTCAGAGCAAGGGGAGAGAAGTACAACCTTGGTGGACATGGTACCTGGATGGGCAACATAGACTTCACAAGTTCTTCCTTGGTTCTATAAGTCAGGCCAATCTTGGCCTTCTTTGTGGACAGCCCAGGCCCTGAAGTGTCACAGATGTTGTCAGAGGGCTGCTGGCATTGTTAATTCACAGTACACAGATATTTTCCCCTAATATGAGCAGTTTAAAGTGGCAAATGATTTCCTTTCAGGTCTAAACCAGTGTTTCCTTCCTCCTTTTTGACATACAAGAAATCTTACACATGCCTGGAAAACAGCATTTTTCTTTACTAAGGGCCTACAAGCAACAGAGTTCCTTGTCTATTTTCCAAATATAAATTATATATTGTAATGAATCTGTTTTTCTATAAACTCCACATGTTCTCCTACCTACTAGAGGTTCCAATTTAACTTGGGGATGAGAGGAATGGACCCCTCTAGGTGAGAAAGGTTCCTCTGAGCTAAAGTGCAACTTCAGGTAACATGAGGAAATGTCTTAGGTATCTCCAACCATAAGCTGTGAATGATAAACACTAAAAAATAATAATAAAACAGAAGTTTGTATGATATCAAGACAGTCACCTATTCAATAGGAATAATTCCCCAAATTACATGAATATTGAAATGTTTCCAATCATTTCACTGAAATACTCCAGGCATTTAAGTGTTAAATCTTTAAGTTCACATGAGAAGGTAGAGAGAAAAGGTATGTCTGAGAAGTAATACAATTGTTTCATTCCCTAAATGCATATTAGAATCTTCTGGAAAGCTGTATAAATAAATAAATAAATAAATAAATAAATAAATAAATAAATAAACAAACAATGCATAGATTTCACCCAGACTCATTAAATCAGAAACTCTAGGGACTGGATCAGAACATCAGTATTTTTCACAAACCCCCTGTGCAATTCTAGTGTTCAGCCAGGATTGCCAACTCCTGCAGCATGTTAAAGGGCAAAGGGGCCTTGGAGATAATCTGGGCCAATGCTTTTGCATCTCTATTTCTTTATTCACCCCATCAAGAACAGTGGTTCATTTGGCTTGTATTTGTTTAAGGCGACTATTTTTCCTACTGGAATTTCATTTGAAGCAGAAGTTTAGGAGAAGGAAGATAGAAAACCTGGACCAAATAACTCTCTTCTTTTCTCTGTAAGAAGAGTGAGATATGGGTCAGTGTTGGTGTGGAGGTTAAGGCAGATGGATCCCTCATGGGTCACTTCACAGTTCAAGCACCAGATCCAGATGCTTGAAAAACACATAGGTGGGTCTGCACACATGCCCCCAATCCTGAAAAGAGAATGGAGGAGAAGGGTTTGTGGCATCACTTGCCCTCTCTCCAGCAAATGCATGTGCCCTATAGCAAAAACAAAACAAAACAAGACACCTGAAATGAGATGCCTATAAGCTCACTTCCTTGACAGTTTCCACTGGTGCAGATGAAAGCAAATCTATCTTTGGTTTCTCTGTTCCTAGGACATAGGGATTGTCCTACTCCCCAGAATTGTTTTGGTCTCTCTGCTTCAGCAGAAATAGGCAGAAGTTAATAAATTCAACTACCTGGCAATGATGCACTGCTCTTGTGGTCCTGATATTTCTATTGCAAAGTCGGATTTCACAGTATAGAATCATTTTATGGGACGGCACAGTGTTTGACATAATGTGATTATCTGAAGGCATGTATATTGAACACTCACTAAAACTAATCTTAGCACTCTTTGAAACAGGCGACTTACATGCGTTTGATTTCATAGTTTCCTCTTTTCCTGCCTTGAAGACTTAAAAAAAAAAGTGTTTAAATTCTTTTAAAGAACAAAAATGCTGTTATTATGAGAATATTTTTTGAGTAACTAAGAAAACAGCATACTTTTACGTTGTTGTTTTTTGCTCAAATTTATCCCCACTTACAGGCTAACCACTGCTTTTGCTATCTCATTTAACCCTCCATTGTCTATGAGGTAGGGTCTATTAACTTCCTAGTTTTACATATGAGGAAACTGAGGCTCATAGTGGTTAGACAATTTGTCTAAAGAAAGTGGAACTGAGACAATAAATCATTCTGATACAAAAGTCCAAGCTTTTTTTAATTGCCAAAGGGCATGTAGGTTCATCAGAAAGATGAACAGAGAGAGACAGAGAGGTAAAGAGAGAAAGTATCCCACAATGAAACATGTTTAAGCTGTAATCCCTTTTCCTCCATGTCTCCATCTGGTCTGGATTTGGGACACATAAATACACATGCCCCAGGGTTACTGCCAGGACTGAGATTTGAACTACACTCAACCACTAAGCTATGAGGACAGACCCAAAAGTCTAAGCTTACACTACAAAGCTTATCATATGGCTTGAGTATTGAAAAACTTGGGCTGTCACTCACTAAATAAATTTTTAGTGAAATGGTATATATAAGAATATCGTATAACATGAACAATACTGGTGAAAAGTCATACATCTTGGTAAACATACATTTCAGAATTACAGCATTGTACAAATAACTGAAACATTAAATTCTGTGATTTTTACACTTTTCCTCTCAAGGAGAAAAGAAGAACAGAAGTAGTAAGTTACCCCTAGAATTTTTTCTAGTTGACCGGCTGGATTTATTGGAATTTATAAAACTTTTTTTGGGGAGAAGTTTTTGCTATAGGGTGTGTGCACCTACCAGAGAGACAGAGAGACAGAAAGTGAGAAATCACCCCCCAGGGGTTATGACCACGCTGCAATCCCTTCTCCTCTATTCTCCTCTCGGGATCTTGGGTACACACGCACATGCACAACCTGGCATGAGTTTAAGCCACCAAGTCCAGGACTTGAACTGTGCTTGACTACATGGGAGTCCAGTGACATAGCCATTACGGTTACTGCTGGTCTCTCATTTTACTCTTTCAAAGCCTTTTTATTTTTTCTTTCAGCATTTTCAACAGCCAACACTGTGCTAAACTCTTTGGAAACAAAATTCAGTGAGAGTTACACAAGTAAGAAAAGTTATGACTAAAATAAAGTGGCATGGTCCACTCATTCAGTCGAGGAAGACACTAAGTGATTATTCTGCACTGCTAGGCCCTGAGGAAGTGACGGTCTAGAGCAGAGAGCGTTGTTCTTCCTTAAACTTACAGTCTAGTGTGGGAAACAGCCGTCAATCAAGCACAGTAATTCCTCTCATGGAACTCTGACAAGTACTGAACAGAAAAAGGGGGTACGTGAATGCAAATTTTATTTTATTTTATTTTTTTTTTTTTGGTGGAGGATGGACTAAGCCTGATACCAAGGTATGCTTTTCCAAGATGGTGACATTTAAATTGAGATTTGAACAATAGTTAGATGTTATCTAAGGGTTGAACTGTCTAGGAAGCTGGGGAAACAACATGGCAAGCTACGGGTGGCTCCACAAGGGATGTACTAATGGATAGTGGGGTTTAATAGCTAATTCAAATTACTATGTAGAGAACAAAAATACCCCACCAACATTATGGGAAAAAAAATAGCACGAGACAACATTAAGCCATAGTAGGACAGACACCCACGCAAGTGCCCCCAGGCATGAACATGTAGGCGACACCCACTCCTGCATTCAGGCTCTAATGCTTTTCTGCCTCCATTGTAGCTCTCATCACTGAACCTACTACGCAGAATTGGCCTGAAGTGTAAGTGAAACCTGGTCGGTAAAAGGAAAGAAGATATGTAGGGCTGGATTGTTCAAATGTGAACCCAAGAAATGTTCTCTGGGACAGACAACCACACAGAGCATGTAATCCACACTAAAGTTGAAGTCATTGCTATCAAGTCCTAACCAGGAAGTCTATTGGCATTAGAGATCTCGAGGCTCTCTCACAGAATACATTTTCTCCATAGGAGACCAGGATGCGGTTGCACAAATTAGCATGCTGGGGGTTTGTGTGTTGCCTCAGTTCTCCCCAAAAGTCACAGCTATGTCCTTCTCTTTAGAGAAAGGGATACAAGAGGCACTGCTCCATGTTTCCCTGAGGAATATTGACAATGATGTGACCAAAATATGGGATTTTAGGGCATCTCCTGGGTCTTCTCTGTATTAGGATTTAAGAATGTGAATTTTGAAAACTAATTTTACTTGAAGTATTGACAATTCTGCCCTTTACATCTTCTTTCAATCCCATCGCATGCAAATCTTCCATCTGTAGCCATTTGCCTTTTATTTTTCTTTTCATATACCTTTGGACTGGACCCCAGAAAACAGTAGCATTCTGAGGGAGTTATAAACAATAGATGGATTTCGGAGTCAGCCCTGGTTCCAGTCCTGGCTCTACCACTCCAGTTGGCAGAGAGCTTGTTGCTTTGCCTTGCCAAGCCTAGTTTTTCTCATCTGCAAAATGGAAATGGTAATGACACCACCACTGGACATCTCCGCAGAAGTAAGAGTGAGGATACACAGAGCCTGAGTCAGCACACAAACACCAGCGGCTACTGATGCAATTCATTAACTTCTACTATTTGGTGGCAATACATTATTTCCAGTAATATCAATTACACTTCAAGAAAGAAATTATTTCAACCAGTTTACAGAAGAGGAAAAAGCATGGAAGAGAGGTTAATTAATTTTCTCTAGATTACATTTAAAATGACAAAATTAAGACTCCAATTCAGGTCTGCACATTTTGTTCTGCTCATTCCTGACCTATTATCTTGTTAAAAACGATGTAACTGGGACCAACAGATTGTGTAATGGTTACATGGCTGGACTCCTATGTAGTTGACCGCAGTTCGAGTCCGGGACCCAGCACCTTACAGCTCATGATGGGCGTGTGTGTGTACGTGCGTGTGTGTGTGTGTGTGCCCAAGACTCCCAGAGGAGAATGAATGGAGGAGAAGGAATTGTAGCATGGCCATCCCCTAGGGGGGATCATGTCTCACTTTCTGTCTCTCTCATTTTCTTTTTGCCTCTCTCTGTCTCTCCAGCAAACGCATGCTGCCCTATAGCAAAAGTCTCTCAAAAACAAAACAAAACAAACAACAAACAGAAAGAAAGTGTAACTTTCTGCTCTGCTCAACCTCAGCCTTCTCTTTCCTGTGGCATCTGCCCTGCTCATCCCACACCCTGGGCAGGGCTCAGGCTGGCTGCCTTGGACCCGTGCAGGCTCAGCAGCTTTGTGGAACACACTGCCAGAGACCTACTTATCTTTTGAATGACCTAAGAATTTAAGGCCCTAGGGAAGAGGACTTACCAATCAAACCTTCCTCTTTAGGAGTGAAGAAACAATGGAGAGATAATCTATGACAGCAAGAAAAAGACTCCCTAATGCCCTAAAGTCCCAGAGAGGCCTCTAGAGGGTTTCTGAATCATTTTGGCTTAGAAGGAAGTTGGTTTCAAATGAACCCTTGGAAAGTTGAGATTAGATTTCAATAAATCTCCCCTACAAGTTTCTGTCTGATGTTTCACATTCAGTTAAAACCTTTAATTCCCCCAGGGAGCTACAAAAACAAGAGGCCCATTGGAAGCTTAGGAACTAACCCACTAATGCAGCTCCAGAACCAAGGGACCATAAAGGCCAATTAAGCAAGACCAAAAGTCAAGCTCAGGCCCTGCCGAGGTAATCGGAGGAGAGTGCTTTGGCCAACCTAATACCATTAGGGATGTCTTGGGTGCCATAAACTAACGCACTTTCCCTCAGGAATTTCAAACCTGCAGAAAAGTTACATGCTGAACTTAATAATGAGACACTGTGCAGCTGGTGTTTCTTTACATAGATAAAGAAGAAAAAAGAAAAGAAAGCTAGAAGCAAATCAAGAGAAGTCCTTGAGTGTCAAAAATAAAAAGTATCCAATTAATATTACTAAACACAACTGTGTGTCATCATCATCCCTCCTTTGCAAAATAGTAAAGTGTGGAGATAATGAGTGCTCCAACCAAGGTCACTGATCTAGCAAATGGTAGAAAAGGGATAGAGATCATATTATTAGGTTCAAGATCTTTCCACTGGGCCTGTGAATTTGTGAACTCTTTTTCTTCATTTTCTATTGCAGTAAGTACTGTTCTATAGTTATTGTTTTATGTTCCTATCACTCTTCCTGCCTAATTTAAAATTTATATATATAATATATATAGTATTTATATAATATATACAATATTGGTATTATATATATAATATTTATATAATATATACAATATTGGTATTATATATATAATATTTATATAATATATACAATATTGGTATTATATATAATATTTATATAATATATACAATATTGGTATTATATATATATTTACACATATGTGTATATGTGTGTGTGTGTGTGTATATGTATGTATATATATAAATACAATTATAGAATTTTAGGGCATCTTCTGGCTCTTCTCTGCATTAGGACTTATAAACTTATTTATATTTATTTTCTTTCTTTTTTATTTTTGGAGAGGTTTTTGCTATAGGGCGCGTGCACTCGCCAGAAAGACAGACAGACAGAGAGACAGAAAGTAAGAAATCTTCCCCTGGGGGGGATGACCACGCTGCAATCCCTTCTCCTCCATTCTCCTCTCGGGATCTTGGGCACGCATGCACATGCGCCCGGCGTGAGTTTAAGCCACAGTGTCTGGGACTTGAACCATGGTCGACTACATGGGAGTCCAGCGACATAGCCATTACACTAACTGCTGGTCCCTTTCTTTTCTTCTTTCAGGTCAAGGGAAGAAATTCATATATATAATATATAATATATATATATATATATATATCCTTAAATTATTACAAATTGGTTCTTATGCACCCTTATCACTGGCTTCCTGAAAAGCATTTTCCAGTATTCAGTTAGATTTTCCCCTGACCTCTCTTCCACCTGTATATATGTCTCACTTCAATTTCTAATCTAATCCCTTTCCCTAGAAAGTTACTGTGTCTTTTATTGTGATAATTGGAAATACCAAGAGAGGAACTTTAATCAACTTCACATCCTCAAATAAATAGACAAATTCTTAATTCCTCTGTGTTACACATACTTCTGGATCAGGCTTTGACGTGGTATCTGCACTATAAAGGCTTTCTTCAGATAGAATACAATGATGATGACAGCAGTAATAGCAGTCAATAACATTGACTGAATCTGTGTTAGATCTAAATGCTTATACACACATTTGCTCATTTAATGTTTATGTTAACTTTGAAACAGGAACAAATTATTTTCTTTTTTCCAATTTAGGAAATTGAGTCCTAGAGGTCTCATAACTTAGTATAAGTAGCCAATAAGCTGGAAGCAGAAGAAGGCAAACAGTTTTCAACCAGTCTAAACTCTAGAACCTTGTTATTCAATCTCTTTTATCATAAACTAGGGAAAAACAATAGCCTTGGATTTCATCTTAAGTAAATATATCTCTAATCTAGAGTTTCAAAGTCTACTTCACATATTAGAAAATTTGGAAATCAATATGAATTACTCTTTATGACATCACACATCACAGATTTTCTGGTTCCGATAGGCCTTGGTAATGTGTCTAGCCATGATTCATTAGCATTACTTCTGTGATACACTAACTTCCAAAAGATCTGAATCATATTGATATGACCCAAGCTTCTTAATGTTACTAGGATGGGATACTGTGTTATATTATTACCTTCACTGTGAAATTATCCCTGGAACATTTAGAGAGTGTAAAAGAACTCACTAATCTTGGCTCAGCAGAGACAAGGAGGTTAAGGCACTGGAGCCCACATGGCCAGATTTGTGGTTTGAGTCCTGGACTCGGTGGCTTTAAATCATGCTGGGCCCATATGTGTGTGTATACGCCCAAAATCCCAAGAGGAGAGAGGATGAGAAGGGACTGTGGTGTGGTCATCCCCTCTGGGGGCAATTTTTCATTCTCTCTCTCTCTCTCTCTCTCTAGCAAGCACAATCAACCTACAGCAAAAATTAACAAACAAACAACTTCACTAATCTTACATTTAAGTGGAGAAATTAACACAAGACTCTCCTGTTTTCCAATTGTCTATCAGCTTTTTTCATTAGCGCACATTGGTATTAATATGAACGTGGGAGGTTTACTAACCACGGCCAGGAATATAAGCCATGTTATTGTGTCATAACTGCCTAGTCAGTCATTCCCATCACTCTCTGATGGAGAATGGAGACACCACATTCTTGACATGATACTTGTCTACCTACCTCATATTGGTGTTTCTGCTCTTGCAACTAGAAAAATGCCACATGGTTTATCGACCTTCACCACGTGAGGCTCTCAGTCCTCTTCTATAATTTGGAGATCACTGCAACTGCGTAAGCAGCGGCGTTAGAATAAGAACAAACGTGACAGAGTACAGGGAGCACTAAACCCTGGGCCTGCTCAGAGCAAGGTATTCAACCGACGCTTGTTGAAACTGAGTGTATGAATGATGGCCCCACTTTTTCATAATGCCTGTGCATTACTTAAGATGGTGTACAGAAAACCACCCTGCTAGTTTTTCTGCTCATCACAGCACTGCCCTAGAGCTGCTGTTTAACAACTTCAATTAGAAAAATCAAAAGGATCATCTTTAGGAGCCTCTGGGAAGGCATTTAACCTCAAGTTATTGCACAACCTGTTGATCCACCTTTTACCAGGCTCACCCCAGACACTTCAAATGTCCGTGCAGATTAAACAGCTAAGACTTCTAAAAGGTACAAGGGGATTTATCCACTCAGCGCTACAATCAGACAAGCATTCCCTGGCCACCTAATAGCACCAGTACACATAACTCTTTGGTTTGTAAAAAAAAAAAAAAAAAAAAAGTGCCACCAAAGCTAAGATAACTTAAAACATTCTTTCAGTAGCTAACATCCAAGTTAATAAACATTTGTGTAAGAGGTTTTAATTCAAACTTGATTAACTACTTACTGTAAAAGAATAGAATATGAAGATTAGTTCCTTTTTCCCTTTTTCTTTCAGGTCAAGGGAAGAAATTCAGATTCTCTATAGTAATAGAGAAGTACAAGCATCCTACAGCAAAAAAGTATGTGGTAAAAAAGTAATATATAGCATCAGGGGTAACTTTCAACAAAAAAACATTGCTGGTATGCATAAAGCTATGATAAGATATCTAAAGTTATTATTTGTAAATGCTATGATTTTTTTTTCTTTTTAGATATATATTTGTGATCTTTTTCTCCCAAATCTATCAAACCTATTTTGATGAAGCGTATGTAGGTCCCACTTTCCTAATATTTAGGAACTGTGGATTTTTTACACCTCATTGTTGTGGATGAAACCAAGGACAGCTAGAAGATTAATTTATAACATTTGCAGCCAAGCTCAATGTTTTATAATCATTTGAATGTAATCTCTAGGGTTCTGTCCACGTCCAGCATAAAATGGGAAGGTATATCCAAACCTCTGGTTTCTTTATTATCTAAATTTCATATTAAAAAGTTAATAAACTGTTTTCCAGAAATCATGATTTTATGTAGAAGATGGAGATGTATGCATTAAAGCCAATGCCTTTTTCTTTTTTAACTTCACCTATTTCTTCTGTGTGTGAGAGAGAAAATGAAAGCAAGACAGGTACTCACAACAGGGTCCTCATGTTGTGATCCACCCTCAGCCTCAGGCAGTCAGGATCAGGGATGTGTACATGCCCAGGGCAAGGGGAGAGCTCAGGATGCAAACCCAGGACCCTCCTGTGTGGCTTTGACATCATAAGCATTATGTCACCATTGAACCACTGAACTGGCCATATGGACCAATGACCTGAGTCAACAGAGTGCATCTAGATCAGTCGTTCGATGACCTACGGCAAATCTCAAACTCTGGATCTTGGTTCCTTCATCAGTAAAATAAAGGTATTAAGAACAACTTCAGGGGGTGTAATGAGTATTAAAAGGAGGCAATGAGCATGGAACACTTTAGAAAGAGGGATGCTTACTTCACTGTATGACGGGAGGAGTTCATAGGAAAACTGGTCTTCCGTGGCAATCTGGGAGAAAAGCAGGAAGCTCTCCAGCCTTTCATCCCTGGGTGCCTAGGAGCGAACCATGGTCAGCACATAGTAGGCATTCAACAATAGTTGAATATATTATATATGCATTAATGTCCATTTTTGTTTTTATTCTAAAAGAAATGTGAGACAAGTATAATAGTATTTTTCTTTTATAGACTGTCATTCCACAGTACTATCATCCTATATCCAGAAAAAGTGATACTAATTACTAAAATATTATGCAAAATTTATTGAGAAGTAATTGAAGTACCATTTGGTTTAAATAAAACCAATAGGTACTGGGGCTAGCAGTTGGCGCAATGGCTATGTTGCTGGACTCCCGTGTAGTTGACTGCAGTTCAAGTCCCAGATCCGGTGGCTTTAACTCATGCCAGGCACATGTGCATGCATGCCCAAGATCCCAAGAGGAGAATGGAGGAGAAGGGATTGCAGCGTGGCCATCCCCCCTGGGGGCTGATTTCTCGCTTTTTGTCCCTCTGTTTTCTCTGTCTTTCTGGCGAGTGCACATGCCCTATAGCAAAAACCTCTCAAAAAAAAAAAAAAAACAATAGGTATTTATTTACCATGCAAAAGTAATGTGCTAAACAATATGAGTAATAAGAAATATAATAATAAAAGTTATGTTAAAAAATGTTACGTGTGTTATTTGACACATGCGGATACTCTTCTGGGAACATTACAAGTATTAGCTATTTAAGCCTCATAAGACAGGCAGGACTCATCATTAATCTATTGTATCGATTGAGAAAGTGGAGTAATCTAGATCGCTAATTAAGAAGCAAAGCTGGACTGTGAATCCAAGCATTCTGCTTTAGAAAGGCATCATTAACTTTTCTATGTCCCTCTTTTTGAGAAATAACCCATAGCCTTTGTCTTAAATTAAGGAATGGTTGCTCTCTCTAATTGTGGTAGAACAAATTAAGAAAAATAAGAAGACACAAAGGAAAAACAGATTACTGAAGCTCTAGGAACATTTATTTTTAAACTTTTTTTTTTTTTTTTTTTTTCTTTTTTTGGGAGAGGTTTTTGCTATAGGGCGCGTGCGCTCGCCAGACAGACAGAGAGAGACAGAGAGACAGAAAGCAGGAAATCACCCCTCAGGGGGGGATGGCCACGCCGCAATCCCTTCTCCTCCATTCTCCTCTCGGGATCTTGGGCACGCACGCACACGCGCCCGGCGTGAGTTTAAGCCACCGGGTCCGGGACTCGAACCGCGGTCGACTACGTGGGAGTCCAGCGACATAGCCATTACGCTAACTGCTGGTCCCTATTTTTAAACTTTTAAAAATTATTCAACAACATAGACAAAGAGAAGGAAAATCATATGATATCTGATATCCAATATCCATTTATTACAAAATGTCTCAAAAAATTCGAGACATAGAAGAGCTTCCTCAACTGGACCAGGAGTAGCTCCAAAAAGCCTACAGCTAATGTGTAACGGTGAAAATCTAGATACTTGCTAAAATGCTTAGATTGGGAATAAAACAAAGTTCTCTCATCAGTCCTATTCGATGTGGTACTGGAAGCCCTAAAGAGTGAGATAGGATAATAAAAGCATATAAAAGATAAGTAAATGGGAAGAAAGGAATAACACTGCCTTTATGCACAGATGACATGCGCTAGGGTTTGAATATGTCTTCCAGAAGTCGACAAGTTGAAATTTGCTGAGTCATTCCAAAATGGTTTTGAGAGAGCGGAGACCTGATCTGATTACATTGTTAAGAGGTGGAACCTTTGAGAGGTGATTGGGATTGGGTGTGCTCAGGATGGGGTTCCTGAGATTGACTCCTGGAAGCTTTATAAGAAAGTGAACACGTGGACAGACGTGCTCTGCTCTTGCTGCCCTGCCGCGCGATGCCCTGCCCCACATCACACATCAGGACTCCGCGGATAGTCCCGACCAACACAAAGACCCTCAGATACAGCCCTTGACCCTAGACCTCTAACACCATGAACTCCATAAACTTTTATTCTTTATAAATTACCCAGACTCTGGCATTTTTGTTAGTAGCAACAGAGAATGAACAACACTATTAGCTATGTGGAAAATCCCAAGAACCTGCTGGCCCTTATAAGCCACTATAGCAAAGTTACAAAATAAAGAATTAATATATGAAAGCTGCTTTATTTTTCTATATATCCTTTCTCATATATTAGTAACGAACAATTACATATAAAACTTACTGTAGTTTAAGTCCTGGATGTGGTGGCTGGGAATCACGTTGGGCATGTGTGCGTGCATGCTCAATATCCCAAGAGTGGAATGGGGGGAGAAGGGGTTGCAACATGGTCATTACCACTGGGGGGGGGGGGGGAGGGTTGATTTCTCACTTTCCCTCTCACTGTCTCTTTCAGGAAGCACATATGCCCTATGGGGGGACAAACCTTTAAACAATTTTACAATAGCACTGAAAAAAGAGAGAAATATTTAGCTATGAACCTAGAAAAATATAGGAACTATATGCATAAACTACAAAACTGATGATAAATAAAGATCCACAGAGAAATATTCTGTCTTTCTGAACTAGAAGACTCAATGTTGTCTAGAAAATCATATCAGTTCTTCCAACTTGATCAATATAGTCAATACATTTCAAATTAAAATCCTTGCAAATTGTTTTTCAGATATTGGCAAACTGATTCTAAAGTTATATTGTTAAGACAAAAGATCAAGCATAGTCAACACAATACTGAAGAAAAAAATTGGATAATTTATTCTATCTGATTTCAATACATAGTATAAAGCTATAGTAATCAAAACAGTATGGTACTGGCAAAATGATACACTTGCAAATCAATGGAACAGAATAGAAAGTTCAGATCAGAGAGCCAGATAAGTATCACTGATTAATCTTGGACAGAAGAGCAAAGGCAATTCAATGAAGAAATAATTGACTTTTCAACAAATTGTTCTGGGATAATTACACATCTACCTGTAAAAAATTCAACTTAGATATAGACCTTACATCTTTCACAAAAATTGAGTCTAAGAAAACTGTAGAAAACTGTAAGTACATAAAAAGGCAAGCCACAGCCTGGCAGAAAGTATTTGCAAAACACATTTCTGATAAAATATACAAAGAACTCCTAAAACTCAAAAAAAACCCCACAAATTTTAAAAGGGGCAAAAAGAAATTAAAACACACCTCAATAAAGTACACATACATATGAGAAATAAGCATGAAAAGACCAGCATCATTTATCATTAGGAAAATGCAGGTTAAAACAATAAATTATCACTACACTGAGGTAATAACTTTTTTTTTTTTTTTTTTGGTCAGAGGACATATGTGCTCTGGAACAACCATACTGTAGAAAAATTTTCAGCCAGCAATGAAAATAAATTAACTATCAAGTTACAAAAAGATACAGATGAATCTAAATGAATATTGTCAAGTATAAAAACACCAGTTTGAAAAGGCTACATACTATAGGGTCCAAGAAACTGAATTAATAGCCATTTCTATGACTGAGGAGGATACATACAAGATGAACACGACAAATTTGAAGAGTTCATTTTTCTTTTTAACAGCTACAATGATCGGTGTCTCAAAGATAGACAGGCACTGACTGAAACGACTTCTAAAGAAAGTACTATTTTGTTATAACCCAAAGTATAAACCATTCATGAGTCTGTAATAATATAAATAAATAAAAGTAGAGAAAAATTAATCTCCTTCTGAATTCCAAATAATTTTTGTAGATAGACCACCGTCAAAGAAATGTGAAATAACTCTCTACTTCTTAAGTATAAGCTGTTTGTACTGAAGTCCTTCCAAAGAATGTAGTATTGACAGAACAAAGAGTAACTTTAAAGTAGAGAAATCTGACACCCTCTCAGCCAGGTGATCTGTGTAAACATCAACAGGTAAAATTCAAGTTGAGAGCCAGTAGGTGGTGTGGTGGTTAAGGTGTTGGACATGGCCAACCTTGGTTTGAGTCTCACACGGGGCTGCTTGCTTTCTCACTTTCATTCTTTCTCTCTCTCTCCCTCCTGAGCGCACATGCCATATAGCAAATTTTAAAAATAATGGTAATAAATACAATTAAATAAATGATTATTTTTAAAAATTTAAGTTGAGAGTTTGTACTCTTATGAGATGTGACGAAATTGCACTTTTCCACTGTGGTCTCTCTCCCCAGAGCCTAGAATCCCAGTCTTATTAGGAAAAAATATTTACCAGTTGAATGCTAGTGAGAGACGTGTGAAATATCTGAAGAGCAGTCTTTAGAACAATGGGTCATCAAAAGCAAGAAAAGTCTAAGAAAATATCACAGTGAGAAGAAACCTAAGGCAACATGATGACCAAATATAAAACTGTTCTGCAGGGGATACTGGAGCAATAAAAGACATTAGGTAAAAATTAAAGAAATCTCAAAAAAGTATGGACATAAGTTAAAAATAATGTCAGCATTAGTTCCCTAATTGTGGAAAATATATTATAATAACATGTACTATTAGCAATACTGGTTGTGGGTTAGGGGACACTTTCTTTATTCTTAGCATTTTTTTCATAAATCATACTGTCTTAAGATGAAAAGTTTTGTTTTTAAAGTTGAAAAAAATATCGAAAAGAACTGAAGGATTTTTTTTTAAAGAGATTTTTGCTATAGGGCATGTGTGCTTGCCAGAGAGACAGAGAGAGACAGAGAGACAAAAAGCAAAAAATCACCGCCCCTTCCCCCCACCACAGGGGATGGCCACATTGTAATTCCTTTTTCTCCATTTTCCTCTTGGGAGTTTGAACATGCATTCACACATGTCTGGCGGGAGTTTTAAACTACCGGGTCCAGGACTCGAACTGCAGGTGACTACATGGATTCCAGCAATGTCAGATTTACTTCATCTGCTAGTCCCAGAACTAAAGGATTTTCTATTGGTTTGGTAGTAAACTGATTTCTTAGCCAAATTTCTGTTTCATATTTCAATATTCTTGAAAAAATAATATCAATATATTCCACAGCCCCATATATGTACAGCTCATATAAAGTTTATATAGTTTTTGTTTTCTTTTTTTGGAGAGGTTTTTGCTATAGGGTGCGTGCACTCACCAGAAAGACAGAGAGAGACAGAGAAACCAGAAAGCGAGAAATCACCCCCCAGGGGGGATGGCCACGCCACAATCCCTTCTCCTCCATTCTCCTCTTGGGATCTTGGGCACGCATGCTCACACACAGGTGCCCGGTGTGAGTTTAAGCCGCCGGGTCCGGGACTCGAACTGCAGTCGACTACGTGGGATTCCAGTGACATAGCCATTACACTAACTGCTGGTCCCAGTTTATATAGTTTTATAAATTCATGCTGTATGTACAAAATGATATAGGTAAGTAATAAGAGCTAACACTTAAGTGGTTGTGATAGTTAATTTTAGGTATCAACCGGACTGGATAAAGGGATATTGAAAAACCTAGTAACACAGGGAAATCTGTGAGGGTATTTATGGAGGAGTCTGAGTGGGCTAGGTGGGAAAGAGCTGCCCTCACTGTGGGCAGCTCCATTCTATCAGCTCCAGGCCCAGAGAGAACAAATATGGGAGGTGGCTTGTTTTTTCTGGATAGACATTTACTACTGCTGCCTTGGGCATCCAGACTCAAGGCTTGCGGGCCTTTGGACTCAAGGATTTACAGCAGTGGACCCTGAATGAACTCACGCTTTCAGTCTTGGACTGAGAAGAGCACCACTGGCCTCCCGCTGAGACTTTGGACTTTTCTGAGCGGCTCTACCGGTATCTCAGAGTCTAAGCTTGCAGTTAGCCAGGCGTGGGACTTCTTAGCTGCCATATCATGTAAGCCATTTCTCCTAATAAACCTCTCAAATATCTGTATATGTATCCTATTGATCCTGTCTCTAGGGAACTCTAATATGGCAGGGTAGCTTAGATGACAGAAACTATTCTAAGTGAACATCTATTCAGTCATTGAATTTTTCCAGCGACTTTGTGAAGCAGGTGTATTTTGTCTTTACTACCACAAGTCGCATTTTTAGATGAGACACTGAGCACAGGGAGGTAACTAAATCTGCTCAAAATCACCCAGCCGATGGTCAGAGAGCTATCATTTACCCAAGCCCAGCTTCTGCGCTATTTTTCTCACTTGAACTGCTTCTCATTTGACTGTGGCCTCACCTACTCAAAGAGGCAAAAAGCAAAAGCTGGATTTCTACCACAATTCTCCTACCCTCTAGATTAGTACAATTCAAAATAACTGCCTGATTCAAATTTCATTCGATGACTCCTTGGTTGACTTACACGGTGCCCCATGTTTTGTAAAATAATTTGTTGGTTAATTAGGCAAAACCTTATCTGTATTTAAATATTATCAATCCTAAAATAAATTTCATGCTTCAGGCATTTTACCAATTTAATTCATACAGAAAAATGTCACACCTTGTTCTCCTCTCTTTTACTTCTAATTAATGTGGACTCTGAGGGAAAGTATTTTCTTGGGTGTCTGTTTCTCAAACCCAAAATCATTCTGAGAGCTATAAAGAGAAAAATAACCTATAATGAATTCATTCAAGTAATCTGAAGAGTTAGTTTAAATTCTAAAGTGTATGTACATTACACATCACTTTGTTTTCATTTATTATCTTTACTTAAATAGCAATGAGATATAAAATTCTAGAGCCAGAAAAATAATCCTCTTCTCCTAGTTAGTCCCATTAATTTACCACATAATGAGTATATGCTTGAGACAGGACCCAAGTCAAAAATGTATGTAGTGTAATTTTCCTAAAAACAATAATTTTTTAAGAGAGATTTTTGCTGCAGAGCATGTGTACTCACTAGAGAGAAAGAGAGACAGAAAGTGAAAAATCACCCCCCAGGAGGGATGGTCACACTGCAGTCCCTTCTCCATTCTCTTCTTGGGATCTTGGGTACACATGCACAAGCACCTGGTGTGAGTCTCAAGCTGTTGGGTTTAGGACTCAAACCATGGTTGACTAAGTAGGAGTCCAGCAATCTAACCATTACATCATCTGCTCATCCCATTTTTTTTTTTTTTTCATCAAGGGTAGAAGAGGTCTAAATAAGTCTTTTCTACAAATTTCCTGGAAACTCTTCCATTTATAGGACTCCTTTGTATTGGTTTTGCATTAATAATAAATGGATTCTATACAATGCCTAACTGCTGACCCCACAATGATGGGTTAGTCCATGATGGCCTTGCCTGATGGAGACAGAGAGAAAAGCTCTAAGCTAAGGTTCAGAGAACAGATTGGCCATTCATAACCAAGCAGTTTCTGGCATGTTCACACTTCCAGCATCTCAGTATCCTTGCTCCTCGCTGCTCTCATTTGTTGCAGTATCTGTGATTCCATGGTAGCCATCCTCTTTTTCCTCCATTGTTCAACTGTTTATAAAGTCTCTTTTCTCTCCCAAGCTGAAACCAGAAATTCTCTATTGTAACAATTTTGCTTTGCTTTTTATGTATTATATTTTAAAATAATGTAGAATTTATTTTTTAATTTTTTTAATGGAATGAGAGAAGGCTCTTTATTTCTTTACTACAATGAGTGCCTAGCTTTTAGCTACTGTATTCTAAGTTATGCCACACTCTCTTCTAAGTGAGGTGTAACCTGTATTAAACAATGAAAATGGGAAGATGAAGGAACAAAAGAAAACAAGATAAAAATACTAATAAGTAGAGAAGCTAAGGAAGAAAAAAGATGAAAGGAAAAAAGAAAGAGAGAACAGAGGGAAAGAGAAGGAAATCTGAAAGAAAGGAAAACAAACAAGCGTATGTTCTAAAAGCAAAATCCAAACATATTTTAAAAGCATTTTTTGTTTAGTAGAGTTGAATGTCAAGTCTCCAAGGAAACAGCCTTTTAAAAGATAATCCTAGTGCCTAAAGATCAAGTCAGGTAAATTTGTTAAACATCCAGTCACACTGGTATCAAGTTACAACTGGTGGTTATCAATGAGATGATAGAGTCCTGGAAATAATACTTTTAAGGTAAAATTAAAGATGTATTCAAAAATAAAAGTCCAAAAGAGTAAAAAGCAATTGAGGGCCAGATGGCAGCACAGTGGTAACAGTACTGGATCCACATGGGAAAGTCCAAGGTTCACATCCTATACCTTCCCAATATACACTGGGTATGTCTGTGTGTCCATGGTTTGGGCTAGCTGGAGCTGGAAGTGGATTGTAGTGTGATTGGGATGTGATTCTCTTTCCCTCTCTCTTTCCTTCTCTCTCATACAGAAGAAATAAGTAAATCAACAGGAATATAATGAATTGTGGCAGAAAGAAAGGGTAGTGAAATATGTACTAACACAGTCAGCAGGTGGTGTGGAGATTAAGGTAGCTAGATCCCACATGGTCAACTGTGTGGTTCCATTTTCAGATCTGGCAGCTTGAAAATCAGGACAGCCACATGTGCGTGACGTCCAAAATCCCAAGAGTAGAATGGCAGAGAAGGGATTGTGGTGTGGCCATTCCCCTGAGTGGTGATCACCCACCCAACACCCCTTTTTCTGGCAAGCACACGCACTCTATAGCAAAACTAAAATGAAACAAAACGAGAAAAGAAATCTGTGTTAACATTTTGGCATTAACAAGCTTGACCCTGAGCAGCTCACCTTCTATTGCACCTGAAATAAGAGTTCTGGGCAAGATGATCTACTTGTACCATTCTAGCTATGATGTCCTATGCTTCTATTAGTTACTCAGTTTAAAAAAAAAAAAAAGGCTTGTTTATATAGTAAATAGCAATAGGAATCCAAAGGACAATAGCCAAACAACTGAGAATAGTCTTTGTGAGGAAATAACTAGTGCTACAGAAACCAGACGACAATAATGCAGACTCTCAGAGTGGACAGTGTGCTTTCCTTTTACAGATGAAAACCCTGAAGCAAAATCCAGGAAAAGCGATTATTGAAAGCAATGGTTCATAACCAGAGGAAATTTTGTCCCTCAGAAAACACTGGGGAACACTGGAAATGTCTGCAAGTTTGGGGAACAGAGGTTCTGCTGGCAGCTAGTGGAAACAGGCCTGGAATGCTGCTAAACCTCTCACAGGGAACAGAAGGGCCCCCACAACAAGGAACTGGCCAACTCAAAATGTCAGTTGCCAAGGTAACTGAAGCAGGGATAAAAATTTATGCAGTAACAACTCCAATTAAATTTCTATTATATAATAAACTGGGTTCAAGAGTCTACTCAATCAAGCATCTTCAGAATGAACTTCAAACATATGACAATGTGTTTTAACTCTAGCTAAATATGTGAGAGTCACACAAAAGAATTTAATGTCTCTAAAAATGATCCTGTAATTATTAGGAATTACACAAATAAAGGGATTCTACAAAAATGACTAGTAGCTACATGGATTTGATCAAAACACAAAACAAGGAGTCTAAAATAAAATAGCTAAGCATGCCAGTAAAAGACCTAAGTCATCATTCTTCACTTCCTCTTACTCTAGCTGGGTTAGGATTTCTTCTAAAGAAACTCAGTTCTTAAGACCAATCCAAATAAATGTGTCTATAGGAAGTTATTTAAGGTGTGAGTGTGGGAGATTCATGGAATGATTTCAACAGATCACCAGGAAAACTCACTGATAGTTGGAGAGACCACAGAATCTAGGAGCTGGAAACAAAGTAAGATTACTTGTTTCAACCACCTCAACTCTCATATGAGAGGTCCCGAGACGGAGTTAGAGGAGGAAGACTACTCCACTGCCAAAGAACAGATTAGTAATGGCCTGAATCTCAAAAGTCAGGCCCCCATTAAACTGACAAGGTATACATAATCTCTACTTACTCTATATGTTCTTCGTTTGAGTCTTCATAATGTAGACGATTTAACCTGCATAGTAGAAAGTGTTATGTTAGAGAACTTCAAAAAGGTCATGAAAAAGAAGGATTTAAGGCACAAGTTTATTTTGGTGCAAAAAAATATTTGAAATCTATACATAGTTTTTTCATAATATATACTTTGCATAAAATTTTTGAAGACCCCCTCATATTACATTCTATTAAAAAGGTGTTCTACCAAATGAGAAATCTGAAAAGATAAAGCAACTTTCCTGGGTCACAAAGCTAACAAGTGGTATAGTGCAAACTGAAACCCATCCCATCTCATTCCAAGTGCAACAGTGTAATTGTTTTGGCGTTCAGTGTGGTAGGAGGAGTGGACAGGAATAAGAGAGGATTTCTATCACATTGGGCGTGAGAAATCCAGTTATTTTCCTGCTAGCAATATAAAAGTACGATATATAAAAATTCAGAAGAGAAACTTGACTCACCTGTTCTCAACATCCACTCTTCTTTCCTTTCATTCTCTGTCCCTTAAATTGGCTGATTTGTGTAAATCATTTTAAATTAATGTTACTTTAATAAGATGAACTACTGGAAAAAGTTTCCCAGGAATTCAAGACAAATTTCTCCTATGTTTGACCTCAATTATTTTATATATATATATATATATATATATATATATATATATATATATATAATCATATATAAACTAATGATATATAGATATATAAAATAATTATATAATAAATAAAATTTATTATATATACATATATGTATATATGTATCTATGTGTGTATATACATACATACATACATATATACATACACACACACACACACACACACACACACACATATATATTTAACTCCCTGAGGAGAAGATAATCTAGGACATAAACCAATGTTATTTATTCTTTTTTGATTTGTGATTCTTTTGAAAATTTGATTTATCAATGCTCTCATAAAAATGCACAGATTTGCATACAATTTTGGCACATTTTCAAATACACATGATTGACAAAAACACTAGAAGCCCACAGATGAGCCCCACATTTCTAAAGTAAAAAAATGTTTGTTTTGGAAAGCTCTGCCGCTAGTATATATATGACCTTGAACAAGTTAAATGAACCTTGGGGTCTCAGTTTCTCCACCTTTACCACAAGGTAAATTTGGACTCTGGCTACCCTCATTCTGTGTTGCAGATGGAAGTATCAGAGTATGGTAGAAGGTATTCTTGGAGTCAGAGAATCTTGTCAACCACTGTCCGGTGGTGTGGTTCAATGCGTTCTCTTCCTCTCTCTGGAACTTAGTCTCTGTCATAGTAAAATGAGGAGTGACTACCAGATGGCCCATACGTACTTTTCAGCTCCAATGTATTCTAAGTCAAAGAAGAGCATGGTGGTGTGGGAAAGAGCTTTTCTCCATAAGAAGCATTTAAGGTTAGATTTACCTGCTCTACACAAAGCCCTGCCAGACCTCTTAAGCCACTACTTACAAGGCGAGACAACATATTTGCTGCTGGCTAGGTCCTGGGAAGTGGCAGGTGAGGAGGGATGTTGTAATCAGTTTTTCTGATCAGCACCCTTGCCAAACTTTGTGGCCATAAAGCCCTAGAGGATGGAACCCTATCAACAACCACATCTTCACTTGCAAAGGGCACAGCGATAAGAACTCAATTGGATTTGAGAGAGAATCGATCAGGAAGTAGCTTCAGAGGGGAGCAGACGTAACAGCTGTTTCTTAGACACCGGGGCACTGAGGCCAATACTCTCAGCGTCAGAAGTGTGTGTCAACTGCATTCTCTCAAGCAACCAAGTGTCTGTTTATGATCAAGGAGCCTTCCCCAGGCACAAAAGGACTGGAATAAATCTTTTTTATCTTAGGAAAAGATCACACCCTGTACTCACATTCACTAATAACATTTCTGATTTTTTGAGATCTGGAGATTTGAAGATGTGAGTTAAATTATATCTCTCTTCTAGGTTTCAAATTACTCATCTCCAGAATGTGGGGTGTGGGGGGATTAGACAAGATTACCTCTAAGGCATTTTACAGCTTGAAGGTTTTAATTTTAGTGCATTTTTCTGAGAACCAAAATATTTCTTTAAACTCATTCCCTCTACCTCCCAATTCTTTTAAGGAGCCAGGCATTGACTATTATTTATGGATTTTTTTCGGGGGGGGGTTGGTTTTGTAATGATTGATTTGCTTTACCTGTAATAGAATTGCAGAGCTGTAATAAATGAAGCAAGTTGACAGTTTTCTTTTCTTTTATTTATTTTCAAGCCACATTGCATTGCGAGTTACTTTGAAATAAAAGGAAAATAAAGAAGCATAATGCATTAGAAGGCAATGACTAGAGTTTTCATAGATGTCCTTCCAAAGAGATCTCCAATTGTCTGCTTCAAAGTTTTTATGTTCATTCAGTTATTTAACAGTTACTCACTAGATACCTGCTACTTTGCAGGGCATCGTGACTAAGAAATTATTTCTGTCTCAAGATGACCACAGTAGAGAAGACAGTGGCATAAGACAAGCACAGTGCTCCCTGTTCCTCCACCATGAAGTTTCAGAATTAGAAGACACCTTAAAAGGCATCTTCTCACCATCCATTTGAAGTTCATTTTTTCTAATAATAGCCCTATCTTGTGGTTCTATTGATATCTTTAATCAACCTAGACAAGATGTATCACTATTCCTTATAGCAATCTACTATATTTTTATGTATAATTCCATATTCATTCATTACAGAAAAAGAACACAAACCAGTTTCCCATTGTATAAATGAAGTAAAGACTTCAACTGAGTAGAACTGGATAGGGGTTGCTGAGATCACACAACAGGCTGATCAAAGGTAAGATACAGACTGGTTTCTTACACAGAGACAAGATCACTGACACGGGGAAGTGCTTTACTATTACTTGTCTTGACTTTCCCATCTCTAAGATGAAGTGGTTGGTTTATATAAAAGGGAAGCTTTGCTTTTATGTGAGCAGTAGCCTAGAAGATCTCAAAACTCGATATGGTTTCATCACAACTGAGTCAAATCAAGTGAAGATGGCAAGCAACCATGGACTTTGAGTACTTCTGGTACTCTAGACTGTATTAAACCTAACTGAAGACTCTTTCCTGACCAAGAAAGAATAGGACTTACTTTACCCAAGTGTGTTCAGATCTATAGACCACTTATCCATTATCCAAACCATTATTTTTTAGTCTTTCATTAGTCTAACCACCATGAACCTCCCCTTTGTAGCACTAAAAGCCCTGACTCACCCCCTCCGTAAAATCCTCAGTGAAGTTTTTCACTGGTGGTATGCACTTGTTGTGTTTGGATTTACTGTTTTTTTTTTTTTTTTTTTCCTCAACCAAGTGGACTCTAAGTTCCTATGTAGCCCAACTAGTAATAAGTCCATATTTCGAAGGGAGCTAAGTCACCAGGAAACTGCAATCATCGTTTGAAGGCCGGGATGTGAGGGCCTACGTCCCAAAGAACTGAGAACATTCTGGTGTTTCTTTGAACAGGATTACCAAACTGCCTCTGAGAAACTTCTGTTCCCAGCTGTTCTTATTTAGAACACTTCTCACCCTCTTCCATTCCCAGCCTCAATATTGAGAAAAAAAATGCAAAGACTGTTTCTAAAGTATTTTGTGCATGCATTTGTGATAAAACAACAACAGTAACAAAAATCGGCAAAAGCTTGGGGCATGAACTCCAAAGTCAGTGGCCAGGATAAAGGCCTGCATCTGGGGACTGAGATTATACATTCCTCCATGGCTTCCTTTCCTTTCCTGGAATGTCTAGTCACAGTTGTGTACTCTCTCTTCCTGTCTTCAATGACAAAATCAAACAATTTAGAAAACTTCTTGCCAGACTTTTCATTATAAGAGGAGAATGTGTGACTTAGAAATGTGAAATGCAGTATTCAAAGAGGCAGAACTACTTGGTGCAAGATCAAGGTGCAAAGACAGGGTTCCCAATTCCCATAGTGCTCTTCTCATTGATCCATCCTCCTCCTTATGCAGTTTCTTGTTTGCTGGTTTTGCCATAGATAGGTGCACGCTTTCACCAGAGACAGAGACTTAGAAGAAAAGTAGTAAAATCACCCCTTAGGAGAGATGGCTATGCCATAATCCTCTCTCTTCCATTTTCAAGATGCCAGGTCTAGGACTGAACCATGGTTGGCCATGTTCAGGGTCTTAACCACCACAGCACCTGCTGGCCCCGTGTACATTTGTTTTTCAGATAGTTCAAACATATTTTTGGAGCTCATATGAGGAGACTTCAAAAAGTTTGTGAAAAAAGTGGAATTAAAGTAGAGGTTTGCTTTAGTTCAAAAGATGATTTTCAGCTCCATGCACCAGGTTTTTTTATAATACACATTTTTTATGAACTTTTTCAAAGCCCCTCATATTGTCTTACGGTTGTTGTGTTACAAAGGAGAAATATATGATCTCCAATTCACCAGCTCACCCCTTTTACAAGTAAGACCACTGGGGCGATACAAATACATTAAGCAAATATTGTTATTAAATTTCTTTTTTAAAAATTATTTAATTTAATTTTATTTATTTATTTTAATTTTACCAGAGAGAGGGAGAGAGAGAGAGAGAGAGAGAGAGAGAGAGAGAGAGAGAGAGAGAAAGTGAGAAAGCAAGCTGCCGCCAGGTCCGGGATCCAAACCGGAGGTTGGCCATGTGAGAGTCCCCACCCCCAACCACCACGCCACCTGCTGGCCCTAGGATTTTTTGGGCATGCATGCACATGCACCCAGTGTGATGTTCAAGCTGCTGGGTCCTGGATTCAAACTGCAGTCTGCCACATGGAAGTCCAGCACCTCAACCACCACACCACCTGCTGGCCCTGTTATTAAATTTCTAATTCTTAGAAAACCCAACTGAGACATACAGCAATTTCTTATTCTATTTTCCTTCTTCCTACCTCCCCTTTTCTTCCATTGAGCAGACGTTTATTGATGACTTACTGTGAGCCAGTCCTAGAAATACACAGTTACAACATTCATGCCTTGATAGAGTCCACAGAAAATCAAATACTGTGAGAGAGGTTCAAAGTGAGTACTGCAGAAATTCAGAAGACTTAAATATAGAAGGTAAACTCTAGACAGCTTCAACTTGACTGGGCCTTAGAAAACAGAAGCAAGGATAAAAACACAGGCAAAGAAGTGAAAAGACAGTGAAAATGAAGACAAAGGAAGATGCTGGAAGAAGTCAAAACAATGAGGCAGAGGAAGAAACAACATGCAGAGGACAAAGGTATAAAGATAAACACAAGAGGCAAAAATCAACATCTTCAATCCATTTGGCTCTTGGTCTTTATAAGCCCCGACTCATTCAGCCCATTAGCATCTACTCCACATCCTCTCATTTCTTCCCATGGTCCATCTTACAAACTTCCCCTTACTGAGGCCCTTTCTGCATCATGGTAATCTACTCACTGATTCATTTCTTCAGTCACATTTAATAATCTCTTAGAGATTTAGGAAGTTATCATTTGTACCACATTCTGTTTGGCTCTTCTCATTTTAGTTTGTCTGCAGCTTATCATGCTTTGGAGTCTTCCTTATTCTCTTGCACTTTTTTCTGAGCTATTCTACTGTGTATTTACTCGTTCAATTATCTCTATTACATCCGTGATAGTAAGTACATTAGTGCTGGAAAAATTCAAGTAATTCAAAAGATTACAGAATAACAAATAGACTCTTCTTTATCCACACTTGTATTCCTCTTCTTAGAACTAGTGTTATTAACTAATACTTTTCTATTTTTACCTTTACATATATATTTCTTTATAATTCCATTTCCTGAGGGTAAATTATTATAGAATACCCTAGAAATACATAGATTAATTCTGTCCTCCTTAACATCACTAATAAGGTATCACATTTAGCTTTAATATACACTTAATGTACTCTGACTTTCTGCCCTTACTTGCAGACAAACAAAACTACCAATAATTGTCAAAACACAATCCTATTTATACTTTGTGCCTTCTTACATGCAATTATTCCTTTCTGAAATTCTTATCATCTTTTTTGACTTTGTAAGATGGACTTGGCCACTCTTTGAGCTTAACTCTCAAAGCTCTCTGTCCATCTGTCCACCATAGCATTTACAATGTGTATTACCAAGGGATTAACATTTTTTTTTTTTTTAACAGAATGTCAGATTTTAAAGACTAAGAATGTGCCTTGATTGACTTTAGATTCCTGGCACCTAGCAAAGTACCTTGCATCCCACAGTTACCAAATAATTGTTGAATTATTGAATGGAAGGATAAAGATGAAAGTATTTCTTTTGGGTACTATGGCACTGTAATCTTAGGCTGTCATAATTCTACAGAAACTCCACATCATGCTATGGGTTTTCTTTCACCCACTCACACCCTATATTACAGTCATAATGATATTTTACCAACTGCTTTCCTGCAGTTGCTGAAGCTGCAGATGTCTAGGATGTAATCAAATCTTGTGAGACTGAAACTTTGAATGTAAAACCTTACGGAATATATTTTTCATCCTATGTGACATATCTGAATTCTGCAGATTTCCCTCTGGTGAGAACACTGGGCGCTTTAACACTTCGAAAGCAGGTGCTGAGTTGCTGTTATTACAGGTCATGCAGGACAGAGATTCTATAAATTCAGAAGTAGTGAGCAGGGGTACGACTGGCAGGCCACTGCGATGACTTCATGTTCAAGTATAAAGAGGAGGCCAAGTTCCCAATGAAGGAACAGAGGATGAGATCATCATCTTGGCTGGGTCTGGGAACTGAACTTATCCAACTATATGGTGGGACATTCAATATGCTAAACATGATAGGGGATGGAACTGATTCACCGGATGCTGAGAAAGAAATGTAGCTCTTCATGTTCTAGAAATGGCATTTTTCCCACTGCCTACTGTGTCTGCTGCTCTGGCATCTTGTATTTGAGCAACTAAGTTGTCAAAGGAAGATTTGTTCTAAAAGGAAGTGAATGAATTAAGTATGTGTTATAAATTATTACCAAAGCCTCACATAGATGCTAAGAGATGCACCAGTGCTAGACAGTGGCTCAACAGTAGAACTCAATGTTCTGTGAGGCTCATCCTCACAGCATTGGATTTTACCCACAGATCTGGGTTCATATCCTTGAGACCTTCCTGAATATGCGGGATACAGGTGTGCCCATGATCCAGGCCCGGCTGATGTGGAAACCACCGAGTGTGACATCAAGAATCTTGTGGGGGTGCTCTCTCTCTTTCACTCATGGAAGAAATAAATCAGTAAACTTAAAAAAAAAAAAAAAAAGAGAGAGAGAGTTGCATTAAAAAAAAAAAGATAGTCGAGGCTTTAAGGGCAGCAAAAGGTAAAAGATGTGACTTCATTTTAGCTCTGCCACTTACTGTCCATGGGCTTGAGCAGCTCATATTATTATTCTGTGCCTGTTTTCTCATCTGTATAATGGGAATAACAGTAGTATTATAACTCATGAAGTTGTTGTTAAGGTTAAATGTGTAGAGACATGGCATGGTGGTTAGCAGCGTTGTACTCCCCCATGGCTGACCGTGGTTCGAGTCTCAGACCTGGTGGTTTGCTTTCTCACTTCCCTTTCTCTCTGTCTCTCTCACTCTCATTCTGTCCCTCTCTGGTCAAATTTAAATAAATAAATAAGTGAAGTTAAATAAAATAATTATTTTTAAAACTGTGTAGAAACGTATAAAACAGTTAATATAGTGCCCAGCACATAGTTATAAGATAGATATGATTGATTATTCTTTTAGATAATGTGTCTATAATCATTATAAGTTTGAGCCATGAAATAAGATAAATCTGGGCTTCATATAAATTTTATCACTTAATAGCAGCATGATTAATTGCTGCAAATTGATTAACTCCACCAATCCTGAGTTTTCTGATCAGTACAAAGAAAATGATAAAAAGCACCTAAAGTGTAACAGTTTGTAAAGATTAAATAATAAAACATATGAAAGTGTAGCATGTTTAGTGATAAATGTAAGTGCTAATAAATATAATTTATAATCATCTTTATGTTTCATTCAGTAACAGAGGCTTTAGGGATCCAAAGATCATTTTATTTTTTTATGAACTTAAAAATATATATGTCTATTGTTTACATTTAATCACTACATAGCTTTACAGAGGACAATATGGTCTTTCCCAGCACAAATACAGTGCATATCAGTCCAGACAAAGACATTACCATAAACATTATCATCAGTAACTAACTTTATTTTTGTGTCAATTAAATGTATTTTTGTTTGTTTTTTTCCCTGCTCCCTTCCCTCCGTCCCCCCCAGTACTTACCTTGTATTAACTTCCTTATAATCTCTAGTATTTACAGTTGCTGTCCCTGCTATTATACCTTCCAATCTTTCAGTTTCTGCTATAGTATGCAGACATTTAGTACATATTGAGCAGAGACAAAGAAAGCCTATCTTTTATGGTCTAGCTTGCTTCACTTAGCATTAAGTCTTCCATATTCGTTCACTTTGTATCAAATATCAGGGTCTCACTGTTTTTTATAAAATATAAAAACATGCTCAACATTTTTTTTTCATAAGGGAAATGCAAGTGAAAACCACAATGAGATAGCACTTAACACCAGTGAGAATGACTAAAATTTAAAACGTAAAGAATGGTAAGTGCAATCAGAAAAGAGGAAAAAATAAAGGGCATTCGAATAGGAAAAGAAGAGGTGAAACTCTCTATATTTGCAGATGACATGATTGTATACATAGAAGACCCAATGGTCTCCATGGAAAAACTACTGGAAGTAATACATGAATTCAGTAAAGTTGCAGGATATAAAATCAATATACAGAAATCGATAGCATTTCTATATACGAATAACAGGCAGACTGAGATAGAACTGAAAAAACTTATTCCGTTTACCATAGCCACTAAAAGTATAAGATATTTAGGAATAAATCTAACCAAAGAAGTTAAAGACCTCCACAAGGAAAACTATGAGAAGGTAAAAAAAGAAATTGAAAATGACACAAAAAAATGGAAGGACATCCCATGTTCATGGATTGGAAGAGTTAATATAATCAAAATGGCAATTCTACCCAAATTAATCTACCTATTTAATGCAATGCCAATCAAAGTACCAGACACATTCTTCACAGATCTAGAAAAGACAATCTTAAAATTTGTCTGGAATCATAAAAGACCCCGTATTGCCAAAGCACTTCTACACAAGAAGAATGGAGTGGGTGGCATCTCAATCCCCGATCCAAAAATATATTACAAAGCTGTGGTAATAAAGACAGCATGGTATTGGCACAGAAACAGACATGTGGACCAATGGAACAGAATAGTGTCCCCAGAAATAAGTGCCCAAACATACAGTCAACTGATCTTTGACAAGGGGTACCAGTCAATCCAGTGGGAAAATGAAAGCCTCTTCAGCAAGTGGTGCTGGAGAAACTGGACTTCCACTTGCAGAAAGATGAATCTGAACCCCTACCTCTCTCCTTTGACAAGAATCAAGTCAAGGTGGATCAAGGATCTAAATCTAAGACCTCAAACTATAAAGCTGCTCCTGGAGAATGCTGGGGAAACTCTGGGAGACATTGGTGTAGGGAAAGACTTCCTAAAGAAGACCCTCAAAGCAGAGTCCATCGTCCACAAAATAGACAAGTGGGATTACATCAGACTAAGAAGTTTCTGCATGGCCAAAGACACAGTAGTTAGTGTGAATCGACAGCCCTCAGAATGGGAAAATATTTTTGTAAATGTTGCATCAGATAAGGGACTGATAACCAGAATACACAAGGAACTAAAAAAGGTGTTTGGAAAAAAGATGATCAACCCTATTAAAAGATGGGAGAAGGAGATGAAGAAAACACTCTCTAAAGATGACATACGAATGGCCAAAAGGCATATGAAAAAATGTTCAACCTCCCTCATCGTAAGGGAAATGCAGATAAAAACAACAATGAGGTACCACCTAACCCCAGTCAGATTGTCTAATATTAAAAAAACAAAAAATGGTAAGTGTTGGCGGGGGTGTGGTGAAAGGGGAACTCTTTTACACTGCTGGTGGGAATGTAGATTAGTCCAACCACTGTGGAGAATAATTTGGAGATTCCTCAAAAATCTACAGATAGATCTGTCATATGATCCAGAGATCCCACTCCTCGGTATCTACCCAAAGGACAGAAGAATTCTGCATTGGAAAAGTGCTTGCACATCGATGTTTATTGCGGCACTATTCACAATTGCTAAGTCATGGAACCAACCCAGATGTCCCCGTATGGAGGAATGGATTGAAAAACTGTGGCACATATACTCTATGGAATACTACTCAGCCATAAAAACCAACAGAGCCCTGGCTTTTGACAGAAAGTGGAAGAATATGGAAGATGTACTGCTGAGTGAGGCAAGCCAGGCTATGAAGGAGAGACATTGTATGTCCCCACTTAACATATACCGTTTGTCTGCATTCTATGTCTGAAACTGATTGACTAACAGTTGAACAAACACAAGAGATGGGTGTGAATGTCAGATGAGGTGTATGTGGAGGAGTGGGGCCCAACGAAAGACATTTAGAGAAGGGATACAGAGGTAGAGCATTGACGGGATGGGGAGGTGTGGTGTTATCTGTTGAAGATATTTCGATCAACGGGTCTGGGGAGAAATGTTCACATATCGAAATGGTCTCATTGTAAGCCAAACAATATGATTGAAAGTATATACAAAAATAAATAAATTAAAAAAAAATGGTCAATTATGTTCTGACAATAATGCGTATATGGTAATGTCTTTGACTAGACTGATGTGCAGTGTATTCATGCTGGGAAATTTCTTTGTTTTCTGTGGAGATGTACAGTGATTAATTGTAAAATAAAACATATAGGAAAAGAAGAAGAAAATAAAATACAATTTTTAAAAAGGCTTAAAAAATAAAGAAAGAAAGAAAGAAAAAAAAAATAAAGAAAGAATGGTAAGTGCAGACGAGGCTGTGATGAAAAGGGAAATCTCCCACACTGTTGGTGGGAATGTAAATTATTACAAGCATTGTGGAGAACAATATGGAGGTTCCTCAGAAACACAAATAGAATTACCATGCAACCCAGTAATGCCACTCTTAGGCATTTACCCAGAGAACAGGACAACCCTCAGTCCAAAAAACGCTCGTACTTGCACGTTTACTGCAGCATTATTTACAGTTGTTAGGTCATGGAATCAACACAAATGTCCAAATAAGTGGAACAGATTGAAATAAAGGTGGCATATGTACACTATAGACTACTCCGCAGCCATAAAAATGAGATTCATTTTCTTTAAGGGTCCTAGTCTAGTGTAGGACGCGAGATTAAGTTTTGGGGTGGGGAGGTAAAGGAAGCCCTGGCTTTATGCAGAGAAGACCATGAGAACATGGAGGCAAGAGGAATGCCCGTGTTACTGTCAAGTAGGAATGTTTAGAGCAGATAAAAAGGTAAAAGATTCTCTAGGCAAAATAAATTAGCTAAATGTCACAGACAATATCTCAGTATTGATTTCCTTGGGTTGCTTTTTGTTATTATAAATAATACTTTAATGAATACGCCTGTGTACAATGGAGATCTAGTTATTCCCCCCTTACGATAAATTCCTGGAAATAAAACTGGTCAAATGGTAAACAGCCTTCAAGTTTTGGCAAAATATTGTCTTATTTTCCTCTAAGATGATGTAACAATTTTAAATCAGCAGTAATGAAAATATACCCACATCTTTCAAGCCTTAAAAACACTAAATATCAATTTTAAGAAGGAAAATAAAGGCACTAATTTATTCAGTAGAAATGGCAGCTTATTCTTAATTTGTATTTTTTGATTTCTGGCAAACTTGGGCGTTTTTTATATATTCATTGGCCATCTGGAGCCTTTCTTTGGAAAATTACTTAGTAATGTGCTCTGTTATTTTTCCTTTCTGGTTTTCACTGGTACATAGTAATTGCATCAATATTCTGCCATATGTTGAAATCTTTTCTCCCAGCTTATTTTTAAAAATTTAAATATGGTAGTATTATTTCAATATACAGACTATTAAAATTTTACATAATAAATTGATTGGGAGCCAGCAGGTGGCATGGAGTTTAAGGTGCTGGATCCCACATGGCTGATTACATGGTTTGAGTCCTAGGTCCAGTGGCTTAAAAATTATGCTGGGTGCATGTATGTTCATGGCTAAAATCTTGCCTGGGGGTGATTTCTCTCTCTCTCTCTCTCTCTCTCTCTCTCTCTCTCTCTCTGTCTCTCTCTGTGAGTACACATGCTCTAGTGCATTAGCACCAGGCTGGCTACATGGACTCAAACTCAAGGACCTCTCTAGCTAGTGTAAACCCTTAGGACCCAGGTTGCTGGAAAGCACCTGAAAGTATAGCCTTCAGGTCCACCCCACAGACGTAGTCATCAGGCCCATTGCAGTGGACCCTAGTGTCAGCCTAGCCACTGGTGAAATAGGGTACAGGTCTCACCTTATGATCCCAGAAATAAGCCAGGCCCCTGTGGACCCAGGTAACTGTCCCACCTGCTTGATGACATAGGTACCAGGCTAGCATGCCTGAGACTCCAGCCATCATCCCAACAATAGATCTCACCACCTGGCACTCCCAGAATCTCTGGACATACTAACTAGCAAAAGGCTTTCCCTGCCAAGGCCCATCTGTGAAAAGTGGAATAGGTGCCTACTTCCTCAAATATGAAACACCAATGCGAAGCCACAGGAGCCACAAATAATCAGGGAAACTTGTCACCATAAAATTAACAAAACAAAGCACTAATAACAAACCCAGAAAACTAGAGACCTATGATCTACCCCAAAAAACAAATCAATATGACCATCTTAAAGAACTTAGTGAGCTACAAGAGAACACAGGTAACTAAATTATGTTAGGCAAATCATACATAAACAAAATGAAAATTCAACAAAGATTAATAAAAAAGAAAAAATACAGAAATTGTAGAGCTGAAGAATACAGACTGAACTGAAAATTTCCAAAGAGCTTCACCAGCAGACATAATCAAGTAGAAGAAAGAATCAGTGAGGTAAAAGACCATCATTATAGAAAAGACTTCAGAGAGTTTGCTAGCCCTCTCCACTGTGTAGGACACAGTGAGAAGGTACCATCTACAAACCAGGAAATGGGCCCTCATCAGACCCCAAATCTGCTGGAGCCTTGATCTTGGACTTCACAGCTTCCAAATCTATAGAAATAACTTTTGGCTGTCTTTATAAGCTACTCAGTTTATAGAATTTGTTGTAACAGCCTGAGCAGACTAAGACTTATTCCAAGGTATGTTATCCATTTCCCAACATGAATAGAGTGAGTAAAACCTAGCCTGCTTTGGGAATATGTAGGTTCTAATTCATGTCACGATCACAGTTCACCTCTGCCCCAGCTACAGAGGGCAGTTCTGTGCCAGTTCAGGTCTACCACATGTTAATGGAGTCCCATCTCAAACCATTTTGTGTATATATTTTCATTCTACTTCAATGCCTTCCCTACAGGAATCTGCTGAGCCTGGTGCATTCACAGCTTGGATAGGCAGAGAGGATTGAGGAAGTTAAGCTCCCATGTAATCTTCAATTAACAGTGTGTGGATAAACACTCTAGCCTTCTGTTCTGCTGAGGGAAAATTCTGGGAGGCATTCATATTTCTCAGGAGATCCTTTTTGGGGAAGAAGCTCTCATTGCTCATAGCAATAACCTTCATGAATCACTTTATATTGACTTTTCTCTTTCCTTATCTTACTTCCTCTGCTCCTTAGTTCTTGCTTCTTGGGATCAGCACCTTAACATGCTACCAGCACAGAAGTCTTTGGCTCTGGCTTTGCTTTTGAGGGAACCTGGATGAAGACATTTGTGGTTATCATCCCAAATAATAATGACAACTGTAATATTTGGTAATATGTAGACTTAGTTGAAGTGGTTTAGGGTTGAATGAGTTCTAAGCAGAAGTCCTGCAACAATGCTGTCTCATTTTTTAAGTAAAAAAAAAAAAAAAAAAAAAAAAATCTTGATACTGAGCTAGTTGCCACTTCTAGAGGCCTGGAATAAAATATGTACACTGGTGTACCTGCTCTCCATACATTGCTTTATAACGTGTCATCAGAATGTGTTACTAAATAAAGGTGAAGGAAGCCTGGTTCTCTTACGGCTATGAAAATGGGTCTGTATTCATGTTTTCAGGTTGCATTTTGTTGACTTAAAGTTTCATCTATTTTTAATTGCTAAAATAATAAACACAATGATCTCAGTTGGCAACTTGTTTTTCTTTGTAATTGTAACAATAATAAAATGATTTCCATTTTTGCAAACATCTATTAAGTCCATGCTTTTCCATGTTGATTATTTACATGTATTTAAAAAATTCCATTAACAACCCATCTGCAAAGTAGATTTTGTAATAGTGATAGAAATTTAGAAACAGAGGTTAAACTAAATAAATTGCAGAAGTGAAATTTAGCTACAGAAAAGTGACCTGTGCTTTTTAGTTTTCCCTCCCAGATATGTCAGAGACTAAAATATGTGCTTAAGTTTCTCTTGTCAATATTTCCGTATAGATGTTATACCTATATATGGTTAAATGTATCCGTAAATATTTTATTGTGGCTATTTTTATGCTTTGGTAAAAGATCATGTGTATTTTCCAGCCTGTTATTTACTAGTATGCAAAAGTTAATTTTTTTCCTCTTTCTATTATGTGACCTGCTAAGTTTACTTACTAATTCTAATAGAATATTTGTTTTCAAAATTTCCTTAGGAATTTCTTTGGTTTACTTTATTTTTTCTCAGTATTTATGATATTGTTTGTTTATTTACATTTATATCCCTGTCTAAAGGCTCCAGAATAATATTGAATATAATTAGCAATAGAAGACTTCCTTTTTCCTAATCTTAAGAGATTTCCCCAATCACTAAGTAGAATGTTAGTTGAATATATATCCATAGGTCTTTATCAGGCTGAGCAAGATCCTGATCTAAAAGTGAAAATGTCAAACATTTTTTTCTATATCTAGACAGTTATTATGTGATTTTCTTTTTTATTTTAATAGTGTGATGTATTAAACTGCTTATTTTTTCAATGTTGAACAAATCTTATATTTCTGGAACAAAACAACTTAGTCATCATATGTTGCTATTTTATATACTGCTAGATTGGATGTTAATGTTTTTATTAGGATATTTGAGTCTATGAGATTCAGGCAGTCCTCTGTATCTGTGGGATCTGTAGCCCTGGATTCAACCAAAATGGATCAAAAAATATTACCCTATTGCTATAGTTATGCCTGTGATGGCTATATTAGCACTATACTAAGTATTTAGACATTTTTCTTGTCACTATTCTCTAAACAACACAGTATAAAAAGAATTTACATACTGCTTACGTTTCATTAGGTATTCTGAGTAATTCAGAGATGATGTAAAGTGTACAGGAGTATGTGTGTAGGTCATGTACACATACTATGCCATTTTATAAAGCACTTGTGCATCCACAGGTTTTGTTATCCATGGACAGTCTTGGAGCCACTCTCATGGATACTAAGGGTTAATTGTTTCTTTTCCTATTTTCCTTTTAAAAAAATATCTTTACCACATCTTGTAATCAGGGATGTGCTGATTTCTTTAAATGAGTTGGAAGTGTCTTTCCTCTTCTCTATTCTGAAATAATTCATATAAGATTGGTATTTTTTGTTGTTTAACTGCTTGATTGTATTCACCAAATTATCTGGGCCTGGTATTTTCTATGTAAGAATGTTTTTGATAAAAAATTTAGTTTATTGACTAAATTTAGGGCAGGTGGTAGCATGTTAAACTGCAGTTCTAGAAGCCAGATGAGTGACCACAGATTTGGATGTCCTGTCAATCTGATACATTCCCCTCTTCCCAACTCTTGATGAGTTGGTTGGGTAGAAATAGATCACAGCTTGATGAGACTCTGGAAGTTGACTCTGTCTCTGTCTCTCTCACATATACATGAATCTCTCTTTCTCACTAATAAAATAAACTTACAAAAATAAGGTTATTCAGATCTTATGTGTCTAATCTGAACTTTGATTAGCTGTACTATCAATTACTGTGAGAGAGAATGAAAATAACTATGTATGTGGGTAATCTATTCGTCCTTTGGCTTAATCAGTTCTCGCTTCTCTTTTAAACCTCTGTTATTAGGTACGTGCACACTTTAGGCTTATTATTTCTTCTGATGGTCTCATTGAAATAAAAAAAAATCTCTATTTATATTAATACTTTTCTTCTTTGTATCTAGTATGTTTATTCTAGCTTTCTTTTCTTTTTTCTTTTTCTTTTTCTTTTTTTTCCCTTTTATACATTGAATCACTGTGTATAATCACAGCATACCAAATGAATTGACCCATCATGAATACACTGCTTATTGGTCCAGTCAAAGACATTACCATAAATATTATTATCAACAGATTTCTTTCCATTTTGAGTCCTTTAAATGTTTTGCTTCTTTCTTCTTCCCCTTGATTCCCTCCCACTTACCCTCTCCCATTTCCCACCTTCCTTCTCCACCATCTCCAGTACCGTCATTGCTCTCCATGCTTTCATATCTTTCAATTATTCAGTTTCTGCCATAGAGTGCCAACATTTGGTATATACTGACTGGGGACATACAATCCCTCTCTTTCATTGTCTGGCTTGTTTCACTTAGCTTTCTTATGAATAAAGTTTGCATAGTATATTTGGCCCCTTTTTTGTTAATTTGATAAGACAATCTCTTCTTTTTAATTAGAAAGTTTAGTTATTGACATTTACTGAAAACATCAATAATATGTTTTAAGCTATCATTTTGCTATTCACTTTCCACTCACCCCTTCTCTTTCTGTGCCTTCATTCCTTTCTTACCTTTTTTGAGTTAATCACATACTTGTGTTTTCCCTATTAGCTTTCTGCTCTATTTCTTTTTATTATGTTATGATACTTGTTCTAGGGTTAGTGCCATCTAATTTTAACTAATTCAGGTATATTTATAGTCAATATGTATCACTTCAGATATAAACTTTAAGTCTGTAGTATTGCTTACTTTAAAGACGCCCATAGTCTTTATGGCAGCTTCTTGAGCTACAGAAGCTCAGCCCTTAGCCAGACATTTGACCAGAGAACGCACACAACTTCTGAGGTCTCTGCTCAGATCCCTTCTCTCTGGGGCCTTATTCCTATGGACTCCACTTTCTTAAACTCTTAACTATAATCTTTGTTTTAACTTCAATGGGACTATTGTGTTGTGTTTGGGCTTCACCTTTCTCTCAGTTTAGGAAATTTTTCTCAGGCAGAGAGTTGGGTCAGTTGTGGGACAGACTTCAGGAGTTTTCCTTCTCTCATGAATTGCAAGCTTATGTTATTAGTTGTACAATGCCTGAAAACAGTTTTCTAATACATTTTGTCCTAGATTAGAGTTTGTATATATGATCATAAGCATAAGTTCTTCTACTACCATTTTAAAATACCCAATTCATTGTAGTTTACAAATGAAATGACCAAGTAAACACATTCACACAAGAAAATATTTTACCTTTTAAGAGACATTTGACAGTGATAGGGTTATACCCATATTATGTTACTTGAGAATTATCCATTTAGACCAAACATGAATACATTTAGGAGAATGCATCATTCATTTCTTCTCCTAAGAAGTTACCAAAGATTGTTTAGCTTTTAGTTCTCTGACCTCTCATGAGATAAATCAACAAACAAATTAACCAATATTTTATTATCTATTACTATTTTACTGTTTACCCATTCCAGATCATTTATTTTATTCATCTCTTTCTTCTCTTATTTCTTTCTCTTTTTCTCATTTCACTAAAAGATTATTATTAGGTCATCAGGAAAGTCATGATTTATTTTTCTATGCAAAAATGTGTCAGGACTGGGGCTGGCAGGTGGTGTGGTATTAAGGGCACTGGACTCCCACATGGTCAACTGCAGTTCGAGTCCAGGAGCTCGTGGCTTGCTTTCTCACTTCCTTTCTCTTTCTCTCTTTCTCTCTGTCCCTCTCTGGTCAGATTAAAATAAATAAAGTTAAATAAAATAATTCTTTAAAAAAATGTGTCAGGACTGGGGCTGGCAGGTGGCATGGTGGTTAAAGGTGCTGGACTCCCACATGGCTGATCTCGGTTCAAATCCCAGACCTGGCAGCTTGCTTTCTCACTTTCTCTCTCATTCTATCCCTCTATGGTCAAATAAAAATAAATAAATAAATAAATAAATAAATGGATAAAGATAAATAAAATAATTAAAGAAAAAATTAAAAAAAAATGTGTCAGGACTTTATTGACAACACAACAGAATTCAAACTGTGGGTTGACTTTGAACATTTCCAATTTTATTGTTTTTGCTAGAACACCATGCCTACCATAGAAATCCATTACATTACTCTGTCTTTTCATCACACAGAAAGAACACCACATAATCATTCTTTTTGTGCTAGTTGGTGCTACTTTTGTGGGAAAATCCTCGGGGGTTCTGAGTTACAGTAGAATATTTACTTCTTTTTCACTCAACAATATGGAGTTTCTCTGTTAAAATCTCATGTTTCGAATAGTATAATATCAGCACATTTAGTTTTGTTCCTATAACTTCTAGAATTTCCAAGAAATTATAAGAATAATATTTAATTAAACACTAATCATCAGTTTTTAATTGTGTACATGTATACTGATGATATAGTTGATAAATACGGTATGACAAAAAACAATGTACAAAAAAATAAAAAGCTCAGTAAATATTTGAATTATTGGGCTCTGATGCTATTTTCTTTGCTAAGGAAAACTATATTTATTTTAAGTTAGATATTAGGTAGCCATTATACTCATTCGTACTCATAATTATATGAATATATATTTGGAGTGTTCACACTTTTTTCTAAAGTTTCTTTCTGGTTGCATTTTATATAAAGTACTCAGGTTCAAATAACACTTTCATATATTGGAAGCTATAATTAAGTCAAAGTTGTACTTAAAATTAAAAATAAAAAAGACAAGCCTTTAAAATAGAAGTGCTAATTAGACCTTAAATGAACTTTCCTAACTGTCTTGGCTGTAGAAATTAGCTGACTTTTATCTATAAAAAGGGTAATTGGTGTATTAGTTAGGTTACTTTCTGCTGCAAGTAATAGACACCCCAATTAAAAGTGGCTTTAAAATAATATATTTTTCACATGACAGGATGCCTAAAGTGTGATTCCAGAATTAATTAATCCAGTGGCTCAATATAATCATCAAGGACTCAGGTTCTTCCCTACTTCCTTCTCTGCAATCCTCAACATGCTGGCTTTTGCCCTCAGACATGTTCCCTCATAGTTGTAAAAAGAACTGCAATGGTTGCAAATATCACATTCACCTCTTCTTTAAGCTACTTAGAATCCAAAGTATATGGAAATTTTACACAGAACATACCAAACTGGGCCTGATCCTGTGCAGAAGCAGCTTAACCTGTATAACTGCAAGATTATAATATCAATTTATGGTTGACTTAGATATCATGTCATCAATATTTGGATACTCTTTGATTCCAAGTGGTATCCCATTTAAAATAATAATTATGGAATCTCCGGGGGAAGAAAATCCCTGAATCATAACATATATCAATTTCTATAGCATAAATACACCCACCGTGGACAATTTTAAATTATGAAAATGATGCCATTAAGCACAGAGGGGAAGAAATGAGCAGTATACTCTCATGAGGAGTACTTTACCATGCAAGTAAAGTAACCTGAAGAGCATACATAGCAGTAAGATGTAATACAACAATCAAGATGTGATGAGTTTTGATTATTTATACCTCCACTTTGATATTATTCACTGAGTTATGAATCTATATATTTTATTTTTTAAGATAATTACTGTTTCACAAGTAGCCTGCACAATTTCTCAAAATTTAAAACGAGCTGTCATGAGTAGGTACAAGCTAGCTGTGGCACTCAACTGTCTACCTACTGTCTCCTTCCTACCTTTATTAAAATTATAACCTTATACCATGTGTACACATAAAAGATGAACAATTTTATTAAACATGACACAAAAATAAATATTATCTCCTTCACTGTAGAAGTAGATGAAACTTTAATATCATATTAATATCCAAGAACAAAATGGAGCAATTGCCTGAAAGCACCAAAATATTTTATAAACTAAAATAGAAAGTAAATGCACAAATAATAGCCTTTTTGTTGCATTTTACTGAAACTTGGCAGAAAAAAGAAAAGTAAAAACAGAAAAATGGCAGCTTAAATAAATCATATCAGCAGAAGTTTTGAACTCTGAATCAATGTTCCTCAAGGCTCAGTGTTCCTCCTTAGGCTCTGGTTCCTATGAAATCCTGGTCAAGGCATGTTGCATTACAGGGCCTTATTTTTAGAATTTATATATATTAAGGTTCATTCTTTGTACTGTAAGTTTTTTTGGTTTTTAGTGCGTAGTATCATATATCCATGATTGCAGTATTATACACAATAGTTTAACCGCCCAAAAAATTCCCCTATGGAACCAGCAGGTGGTATAGTGCTTAAGGGTCTGGACTCTCACATAGCCAACTGTGGTTTGAGTCTTGAATCTGGTGGTTTGAAACTCACACCATACATGTGTGCATGCATGCCCCAAATCCCAAGAGAAGAATGGTGAAGAAGGGACTGCGGTGTGCCAGAGAGTGATGTCTCACATTGCCTCCACTGTCTGTCTTTCTAGTGAGTGCACATGCCCTATGGCAAAAATCTTTTAAAAAGAAAATCTGTATGTTTTATCTACTCAATAATATATCCCTTCCTTCAAATCCCTAGTAATGACTAATCTTTTCCACCGTCTGTAATTTTGCATTTTCCAGCATACTATATAACTACAAGCACACAGTACACAGACTTTTTAGACTGGGTCCTTTCCCTAGAAAATATGTATTTAAGTATCTTAGTTGCTTCCACTTTTAGTGTAAGAATTTACAACAACAAAATTTGCTGATTTCTCTACTTTTCTATTCAGTTCTATTGATTTTTGGCTAATGTATTTTGATGCTTCATTGCTCAGTTCATACATATTTAATACTGTACCAAGAACATTCGTTGGGGGAAAAGACAGTCTCTTCAATAATGGTGCTGAAAAAATTGAAGATACACATGCAGAAGAACAAAGTTAGACCCATATCTCTAGAAACATACAAAAATGAACTCCATATGGAATAATGACTTTGACATGAAACATAAATCTATGAAGATACTAGAAGAAAACAAAAGAAAAACACTTCAGGGCATTGGTATAGGCAAAGAGTTCGTTCTTGAACAAAACCTCAAAAGTACAGGTAACAAAAGCAAAAATAGACAAATGAGATTATGTCAGACTTACAAGCTTCTGTACAGCAAAGAGAGCAATAAGCTGAGTAAAGAGACAACCTATAGAATGAGGGAAAATATTTACATACTATACATTTGACAAGAGATTAGTAATCAGAATATACAAGGAACTTAACAGAAAAAAAAAACAAAACCCTAACTAACTCTATTAAAAATGTACCAGTAACCTAAATGGTGCTCAAAAAGAGACATACAAATGGCCAACACACATATGGAAAAAAGTTCTGCATCATTAGGGAAAATACAAACCACAATGAGATATCAACTCACCCCAGTTACAATGGCTATTAACAAATAGACAAAAATAAATAAATACATAAATAAATTCTGGTAAGAATGTAGAGAAAGGGATATTATTTTACATTGTTCATGGGAATTTGGGTGTAGTGATTACAGAGAAAAATACAGAGTTTCTTCCAAAAACTAAAAATAAAATTACTATATTGCCCAGCAATTCCACTACAAGCTATATATTCAACCAAAAGGAAATCAGCATGTCACATAAATATCTGCCTCCCAGTGTTTATTGCAGCACTATTCACAATAACCAACATATGGACCCAACCAGTGTTTATCAGCAAATTAAGAGACAAAGAAAATCTGATATTATTTATGTGTGTGTGTGTGTGTGTGTGTGTGTATGTGTGTACATACATACATACATAGGTACATACAATGGAGTATTATTCTTTTTAAAAGAATGAAATTCTTTCCTTTTGAGTAAAATAGGTGAACCTAGAAAAAAAAGTATATTAAATAAAATAATCCACACAAAGAAAAAAAATACCATATGTTTTCACTGACATGTGCAAATTGAAAAAAAAATGACATAGAACTACAGAGTTGAAGATGACTATAAGAGGCTTGGAAGTTTGAGGGACAAGGTAAGACGGGGTACTTTTGATGAACAAAAACAAGATTACAAATGGATGAGAGGGACACTTTCTAGTATTTTAAAATAAAATAGGGTTAGGATTTTGAGCATTCCTAACACAAAGTAATGACAAATATTTGAGATGATGGGTATACTAATTAATCAATTTAATCAACACACATTATTTTCTTGTACTGAGAAATCACAATGTACCCTACAAATACATACAACTTCAAATGTTAATAAAAAAGTTCAAATCTACCACATATGTAAAGGCATTTATTTAGTTAGTTTAGCTTATTCTCCCCCCATAGTGTACATGCACTTGTTAGAGAGTGACAATGAAAGAGAAAGTGATAAATAATTCCCCCCCTCCCCCCCCCAAGAAGGGATGGCCATGCCGCAATCCATTCTCCTCTATTCTCCTGCTGGGATTTTGGGCATGCAGGCACATGCACCCAGTGTGATTTTCAAGCTGCCAGTTCCAGGACTCAAACTGGCATTGATCATGTGGTAGTCCAGCACCTTAACCACCACATCACCTACTGGCTCCTGTAAAAGCAATTAATACATTGTATTTGTTATTTGTTATCCACCCTACCCCCTACCACAATCTTTTATGTCTTCTTTGGTTTTAATTGAACATGTTATATGATACCATTTTAACTCCCATGTTCATACATAATTACAATTAAACATTCTTTTAGTGGTTGCCCTAGAGTTCAAATATAAATTTTTAACTAACCTAAATCTACCTTGAAATGACACTATCCTATTCCATGTGGGATACAAGTACCTTATGACAGTGAACCTTAATTCTTCTCTCATCTCATGTCAAACTATTATTCATTTCTCTAAATTATATGTTTTAGTCATCTAATATATTGTTACTATTATTGTTTTAAACATTTTTCTCTAAGATCAACTAGAAACAAGAAAAATAAATGTTTTATTTTACTTCTGTTCACTCATTTATTCTATGATCCTGTTGACTATTTTGTTTGTTTGTTTCTCCTTATTGAAACATTAAGCCTTGAGGGGACCAGAGTGGAAAGAAGTCTTTCCCCAATAGGGATGGGTCCCTGGCAAACTCTTTTCCCCTGAAGAATAAATCTTTTGGGGAATTAATTTTGTATATTCACAATGATTCTCCTTCTACTCTTCTCCCATGACAGATCCTATTCAAATTATCACAGCAAAAATCTGGTGGAGTTCCTGGTAGAAAAGTCTAGGTATGTATGGATCTCTCTTAAGATTGCAGCCCCAAGGGGTTTATCACTCTTAAAATGGTCCACACAGTCTCCAACAATTCATTAAAAATACTAATTAAGCTTTCCTACTATGGCTTCTGCTCCAGCTAAGTAGTTTCCCTGGAAACATCTATTCCTTCACATTTTGTGGTGGTCATTTGTTCTTCAATCTCAGTTCTCCCTGATGAATCCAAGAAAAGTTATTGCTTCATCAAGCTCTTGTTATAAGAGAAGAAGTGACCTCCAAGCTTTCACTGGACCTTAACCAAAAGTCTCCCTAATCATTTCAGAAGATGCTTACAGAAGCACATATCTCAATTTACTTTTATATCCCAATAGACTAAATATAACTAAAAAGTAATCATCAATGTTCCTTTCACTCCCCCAAAATTCTGTGATTCCATGAACAGATTAATTATGGCATTTCATTCCAACTGATGATCAAGGATCAAAATCATTACAAAATGTATCGCAGAGCACTGCAATTTAAAAGCTATTTCATGATCTTCCCACCCAGATGTTCTCAACGGAATGCAAAGGCTAAAATTTGGCTTCTCTCCAGTAACTCAGTTAAGATCCCTTCCAGCTCACCAAGCTGAACAAGAAATTATATTGAGGGTATGTGACAATGGAAAATAGCTGGACATAGCATGAAAGAGTTGGGTCAGGAGATTTTATACTGAAATCTGAGTGTGGAATATCACAGTACACAATGTATTTCTTAAAAACTAGGTCAACAATACATATACAAAAGAGTTTTTGCAACTTTTAGATTTCTTAGCTTCTTTATTCCATTGTTTATGTCCTTAGCTTGCTCACTAGAAACTTAGCTGTTGTAAGAAGCCATTACAACATTGGCATAACTTACAGCCCTTGTATCTCACAAGGTAAATATTAGTAATATATCTCTCCCACCAAGATTCAGCAGAAAAATACTTCTTAAAATGAACTTAAAGCAAAATAAAAATATATATACCTAAAATCTGTTTACTGTTATCAATGGTAAGTTCCCTAAATAGTAAGATACTATACTTTTATGTCCTAATATCAAAGTCAGTAAAGAAAAGTTCATTTCATCTAAGATTAAGTGAAGTTTCCCATCCTATCGCATGTAGAGGAAAATATGTTATCTGCTTTCACATACCTTTTAGTTTAAAAACCTATTTTTTTTTTCATTTGCCTTGATTCCTGTCATTTTGATTTTTTGGAACAATTGCACAAACATTTTTTAAAAGCTTGGTATTAGCATTCTTTTACTTAGGTAAATATTTCAAGTATTTAGAAAGATATTTCAACTGATTTTGTACTTTTAAGAAAATTTACTGGCAAATGGGACACATGGTTTTTCAGCTTAAACTAATAACTACAAAGTTGTCTCATAGATAAATGGCAGATTAGGTATATAGCATTTACCATGAATAACATAAACACACATGAAGAGAGGATCTAATCACATCTGATTCTTTAATCTCTTCATCCCTAGTAGAGGATGGGCTGAAATTCAACCATTTCTCCTCCCAAGCACAAAGTACCACATGAAAGACTTGAGATGCTTCTTCCTAACACACTATTTTGGTGTTAAAATTACATAGACTAAGAATCTGTTTATGTTTAATCCCTTAAAAAATATAAAGGCTATAGAAAACTAGACAAGCATCCTATTATAAATTAAACATGGTTTAGGACAAAGGCTTTAAGAAAATCAAACACTTAAGAATTTTTGCTAAACAATTACAGTTTTAAGAAAGCATATACTGAATGTCTACATTCTATGGCAGAAACAGAAGATTGGAAGGTATAAAAGCAGGGAGGGGAACTGTAGATACTAGAGACAGTGTGGGAGGGCAACAATCAATTCATGGAGTGAGAGAGGGAGGGAGAGATTTTGGGGGGGAAGCAAAACATTTAACAGACAAAAATGGAAAGGTATCCATTGATGATAATATATGTGGTAATATCTTTGACTGGACTAGTATGCAATGTATTCATGCTAAATAGAAATAATAAAAATATTGAATACAAAACTTTTGATTTCCTTATACTGCTCTACCCTCTAAATAATAAAAGTTCCAATTTAAATAAAAAAAAAATTATGATTGCCTTAATTATGCCAAATTATGATTGCTTAGTTTTAGGCAGACTCAACTGAGATATCAGGAAATTAGTTTGAGTACAGTGATTATTATTTTTTTAGAGAGATTTCTGCTATATAGCACATGCACTAGCTGGAGAGACAGAGAGATAGAAAGCAAGAAATGATCCTCAAGGGAGAATGGCCATGCCACAGTCCCTTCTCTTCCATTCTCCTCTTGGGATTTTGGGCATGTACACACAAGCACCTGGTGTGAGTTTTAAGCTGCTAAGACTCAAACCATGGTCAACTATGTGGGAGTCCAGTGATGTAACCATTACACCATCTGCTGGTCCCTAATTTTTTTTAATTTTGAAAGAAAATGTACTTGTTATGTTTCAATCAATCTCAACTTAGTAGGTAATTTTATTGAGTAGAATTATAGGAGGATGATACAAGACAGATCATAAAAATAACAAATAATGGAAACAACTCAGAAATTGAGAAATAAAATTGTCCTTTATGAGCAAATCAAAATAATAGGTGGATCTGATTGCCAGTCATCTAAGAGACAGGAAGATCTCAGGACAAAACTAGAGTGACATTATCAAACACAATGACATACCTAAAGGAAGGATGTGCCAGTCAAGGTGTGGAGGTTGTGTTGGTTATTGGTCAGAGAGTGGAGGCACGAGAAGAGAGAGGTATGTCTGAATATAGGGTCTCCTGCTCTGTTCCAGCATATGTATGTTCTGGAACAACAATATGAGTATCATTATGATCCCTTTAATGGGTATATTGTTATGGCATTAGGTATAGGGAGATAGATGCATAAAGTTATAAAATGATCTATTTTCTTCCATTTCTCTGCTATGCCATATTTACCCAGCAAAATCTTGAATATACTTTGGTATCCCCTACAATCTGTCTACTAGAAATACATGTGCTGACCAGCCAAAAGAAGCTTACTCAAGAGAGTCACATTTCTCCAGCAAAGAGGTAATACATTGCCTTTCTCATTTTCATATATCTCTGTATGAGTGTTTCATTAAAAAAGAAATTGATCTTATGCTAACACATCAGGATTCTAAGCTTTCAAGGTTGAAAACAGCTTTGGATTGTCATATATTCACTCAGGTAATGTCACACTGTGAGAATGAGATACCCTCCCACACATTACACCCAACTCCAAAGAAGGTCCATCTCTACAAACTTCAACAATTCTATTAGTTAACTTTTGAAGTGTGCCCTTGATATCACCACTTTTTACCACCCTAGGATTTAGTACCATCCCTAGACTTGTTATCTACATCTATTCCCCACATAGCACACAGCCAAAGTGATTATTTAAAATAAAGGACAATAAAATCTCTTATTAGAGAAAAGTCAGTCTTTCCTTGTACACGCTCTCCTCATTCTTACTCCCTAATGATTGATCTCATCGTCTATCTCCTTATTTTTGATTACTCTGCTTTGGCCTCTCTGTTCTCCTTTCATTCCCTGGAATACATGTTCTCTGCCAAATTTCTTTACATTTCCTTCAGATTTCTGCTCAAAAGCCAGTGTTCACTTCATATGAGAGGCCTTATTAAAATGACCATCCCTTACAATGAGGGATGTGGAGCATTTTTCATATGCCTTTTGGCTATTCATATGTCATCTTTTGAGAGTGTTTTTTTCCAACTCATTCTCCAATTGGTCCAGCCACTGTGGAGAACAATTTGGAGAATTCTCAAAAATCTACAAATAGAACTACCATATGACCCAGCAATCCCACTCCTTGGTATCTACCGAAAGGACAGAAGAATTCTTAATTGGAAAAGTGCTTGCACATCGATGTTTACTACAGTATATTCACAATTGCTCAGACTTGGAACCAACTCAAATGTCCACAAACAGATGAATGGATTGAAAAACTGTCGCACATATACTCTATGGAATACTGTTCAGCCATAAAGAAAACCTGGCTTTTGGAAGAAAGTGGAAGAATATATAAGATTTACTGCTCAGTGAAGCAAGCCAGGCTATGAAGGAGAGACATTGTATTACCCCGCTTGATATATACCAAGTGTCCTCATACTATGACTGAAATTGATTGACTGAAGGATATAGAAACACAGTAAATGGGTATGAATACCAGATATAATGTGTGAGAAAGAGTCTGAGGAAGACATTTAGAAGAAAAATAGAGAGGCAAAGCCTTAATGGGACAAAGGAATGTGGTATTATTTGTTGAAGATAATTTTATAGTTTTATCAACTGGACTAGGGAGAAATGTTCACATGTTGAAATACTCACTTTGTAAGCTAAATAATGTGATTGAATGTATAAAAGAAAATGAAATTTAAAAATATTTTAAAAAATAAAATGACCACCCCACTAAATATGGCATTGTTTTTAATTCTATAATTCTTTCTATGTAATCCTTATTTTGCCTCATTGTTATGCAGAGACTTATCACCACCAAACATATCATGTGTTTATTTGAAGACCTAAGATAAGACTCCATGATATGATGGATGAGTTTGTATTCACTAATGCGTGGAATAAAGCTTGATGCATGAGTGATACTTAGTATATTTTTTAGGTTGATTTTTAAATTTTTTTACATGTGAGATAAAGCTATACAAAGACAGAGAGACAGGTACCTGCACCATGGTTCTCATGCCATGTTCTACCCCTAGTGTCTGCTGGCTCTGATTATGGGCATACACATGTGTCCAAACGCTCAGGCATGAAGCATCAACTCAGTACCTTTTCCATATGGATCCGTTGCATTACTGCTTCGTCACTGCCAGATACATTTTAAAAATGAATTAGCAAGAGAGAAATGTGTAATCACAAGGCTATTCACTTGGATTACAGGAATATAATTCTGCCTTTGCCATCAATTAGGCATCTATTTAATCTTCAGCAAGTCACTAACTCCCTAACCTTTAGATTCCTTATCTGTAAATGAAAACAGTAATAGTTCTTCAGCTCAAACACTATATGGAAAAGGGTTTTGTATGATAAAACTCTGAACAACTATGACAACTCTACAACAACTTGTTTGGGGAAATGAGATGTCTAGACTTGCAAACAAGACAGATGGCAAAATTTACTGAGAACATTGAATTCTGAGTGTGACATGTTGATGGTTGTCTTTTATATTTTTATTCTTTATGTCAGAGGGTATGTGTGGTCTGGGGGAGGGATTCTTCCCCCTTCCCCTCACAAATAGAATCAAATCATGTTACAATTTTTTTTCTTCATTTCTTCACCCTGTCTGGATCCTGGCCATGCACATTTGTCTGGCATGTTTCTTTCTTTCTTTCTTTTTTTCTTTTTTTTTTTTTTGAGAGGTTTTTGCTATAGGGTGCATGCGCTCACCAAACAGACAGAGAGAGACAGAGAGACAGAAAGTGAGAAATCACCCCCCAGAGGGGATGGCCATGCCGCAATCCCTTCTCCTCTATTCTCCTCTTAGGATCTTGGGCACGCACATGCATCCGGCGTGAGTTTAAGCCACCGGGTCCAGGACTCGAACCACAGTTGACTACATGGGAGTCCAGCGACATAGCCATCACGCTAACTGCTGGTCCCTGTCTGGCATGTTTTTCAAGTCAGATGGGCTAGGCCTTGAAACCTGGTTGACCATGTGGGATTTGGCTTCCTCTGCACAAAGCCTACCTGATGCATTACAGGACTGGCCTGACACTTCAGTCTTGATGTTCCTATTAATGAGTTTTATAGTTTGTAGTCCATCTTTTAAGGTCTCATTTTTCTGAGTTAGAGAAAACTTTTTTCTTTTTGTCAATCAGATTTTTTCATTAATAATAAAGAAATTGAATCTGAGCATAAAATGCAATAAAGACAACAGTGACTATGATTTTTTTCTTAACAATTTCTCCATAATTCATTGTCCATAGTTATTTACTGAGCACTCAGGTATGCCATGCTCTGCTTAAGTGCTTGGCACAGAGTAAACGAATTCATGCCTTCTTGGGTAAAGAGATAGATACAAAGCAATAACAAAATAAACAAACAAACTTAATACATTTTGGAAGGTAATGTGTGTTATATGAGCAAAATAACACAATAAGGGGATCAGGAACATATGATGGGAAGGGGGTCATGATAAAACATGGGGCCATGATATCTGAGCACATACTGTCATTGAAAAGACTTTCTTTTTCCTCTTCCTTTTCCACTTCCTCCTCACTCTCTTTTTTTCTTCTTAAACATTTAGAGAGGCTTAGCATTAATGGGACAAAGAAACGGCGTATTATCTGTTGAAGATAACTTTGTAGTATTATCAAATGGACTGGGTAGAAATGTACACATGTTGAAATATTCACTTTGAAAGCTAAATAATCTGATTAAATATATAAAAGAACTTTAAATAAAATTAAAAAAAATTAAAAACATTTAAACTCTATTACACATACATTTTTCTTAATACTAGAAAAACTGAATAGTAACAGACCTATAACCAGGACCATTGTAAAGAAACTTTTAAAATTAGTATATTTAATCTTTTAATGCAGAAATCTTTAAGCTCTTAATAATTCAGTTGAACTCATGAGTCTTTTTTTAGAGAGGGAGAGAGTTTTGCTATAGGGCACATGTGCTTACCAGTGAGACAAAAAGATGGAAAGTGAGAAATCATCCCCCAGGGGCATTGGCCACACTGCAATCCCTTCTCCTCCATTCTCCTCTTGGGATTTTGGGCATGCATGGACACATGCCTGGCATGGGTTTTAAGCCACCAAGTCCAGGACTTGAACCACAGTTGACTACATGGGAGTCCAGCAACATAATCATTACTCCAGCTGCTGATCCCAAATTCATGGGTCTTTTAATATGGATTTCTTTCATAGAGGCAATATTTCCACTGTAAATAAAATAAATAGCAATGTCTTTTAAATTAGTGGATGCTTATTTTAAAACTCATAATTTTTGTTACTAACTTTTATTTTCATGGAAACTGCTATACCAAGGAAGAGGGGGAAGTAGAGGCCTATTTTTCTTTTCTTTTCTTTTTCCTAAGACAATGTTCCTTTTTAATTTGGCTTCGGTATTCCTATGAGAGCTGCATAAACAATTACTGGGTAACTGTACCTTTTAGGATGAAGTAAATGATAAAAGGGATGCCAGGCATCCTAAAAGACAGTCTTTATTTCTCTAAGAAGAAGTCATGTAGAACTGTGGTGATTTCCAGGCAAACATAATCACCTGATCCTGCTGGCTTCTAGACTGTAGTATGTGATGAAAGAAGGTGCCAAGAAAAAAAGTGTTGAGGGGCCGGGTGTGTGGCGTGGTGGTTGAGGCGCTGGACTCTCACATTGCTAATTTTGATTTAAGTCCTGGACCTGGTGGTTTGCCTTTTCACTTTCTCTTTCTTTCTCTCAATCTGGTAAAATTTAAAATAATAAATAAATAATTCTTAAAAAAAATAATAATGTATTGAGTTGGGCCATCTCAGGGGAAGATTACTGAAATATAGGTCATATTTAGTAACTTCAAGGAAGGATGCATCCCAAAGTATAGGTATATGAACAAATTGTTTTTACACAGACATTCACATTTTTAGAAATTTGTATTATTCTATGAAGACCTACTTTTTAAAAGGTATGACTCATTAAGGAAAAGTCTAAAATGACAGTATAGCCTTTGTTAAACTGAAAGGCCACATTAGTGTTGCTATCTGATTACAGTGACCCTCCTGATGGTGCATTAAACACTATCCACCTGTATCCTGGCAAAGGACATTGGTGTCTATTTGTCAGGGCATTTGGAGTTCTTGAAAGTGACAAAGTGCTAGACAAATGCCATTATTTATAGTCTGCCCCTGTTCAATGAAAAGAATCCATGAGATGCTGCTGCCAAGAGCAGCATTAGTTATCCAGCCTGAAAATTTTATTTAGGGTTTTCATCAGTTGAAACTGAGCGGCATTCTTTGGGCAATGAAAATCATTGGACTCCTTTATGACTGGATAAGCCTATTTCAGACTCAAGCTGCCCTTGCTTTCCAATAGTGTCTGCCCTGCACACATACTCACACGGTCTGACATGGAAACCACAGGCGTTTTATCAAAGAATACATTATGGGTATGACAACAACAGTCTCCATTCTTATATCAGATTCATTTTCCTTTCTCACTTTCATTTTCAACTTTTTTCCTAACATTTATTTCTGCTGTCATAAGAAGACAAATTCCAGTGGGAGAGATCTCCACCTGCCTTATATCTTTCTGGTCCTTCATTTTGTCAGAAATCCTTGGAGAGAAAGGTGAGGGACGGGGAGAGGGAGACAAAAGTGGGAAAATATAAAATAAGATAACTTCAATCAAATTGAATATTTATTAAATATTATGCATAGGACTCAAGGTTAGACATGGTGTACTAATATATTCAAAAATAATAAAGAGCTTTGCCATTTAAGTAAATACACATAAAAATCATGAGAGAAGGATAAACAAAATTCTATGATATATTAGATAAAAAAAGGCCAGGAGATTAAAGCCTGGTCTGGGTGGGCTTCTTGGGTGAGCCCACACTCCTGGCCTTGGAGCAACTTTGGATTCCATTACCCACTGCTCCTCAAACCTGAGCTCATCCCACCCACCCACCTACCAGGAGATTAGAGCCTGATCTGGGTGGGCCTCTTGGGTGAGTCTGCACTTAGGGCCTACTCCAATAAATTTAGAAAAATAAAATGAATACTGCATTAGATGACTAGGAATCAGCACAGATCTCGAAGAAGCATGAGAAAACAAGGTGGTAACTCTTCCCCAGGTGAGCATAACATCCCTTACCACCAGTGGACAGCACAGAGAAATACACAGACATGTCAGAAAAAGGATTCCGTATATTCACTGTACAAAACTTCATGAGATACAAGAGAAAACAGATAATAAGTTCCAGGAAATGAGAAAATTATTTTAGGACATAAAAGAGGAATTTTATAAAGAATTAGACACCCTATAAAAGAATCAAACAAAACTTCTTGAAATGAAGAATACAAGAAATTAAAATCTCCCTAGAAATTATTAAGAGCAGATTGGACCATAAAGAAGAAAAATTTCTGATCTTGAAGACTAAGTCTCCAGTATAGAGGAAATCACCAAAAAGAAAGAAAAAAAAATGAGGATAACAAACAGGAAATTCTAGACGCTATGAAATGCCAAAATATCCTTATAATGGGTATTCCAGAAGGTGAAGAATCTGCTAAAGGCATGGAAAACTTCTTTCAAGAAATACTATCTGAAAATTTCCCAAATATAGAGAACCATGGAGAAATTTAAACCCATTAATGAAAAGGAACCCAAATAGAATTAAATAGAATCAACAGAAAAAGATTCCCCCCCCGCTCCAGCATATGACTGCCAGATTAGTAAAAACTAAAGACAAAGACAAAATTCTAAAAACGGCAAGGAAGAAACATCAAATTATTTACTAAGGTTACCCCATTAGGCTAATGTTAGACCTCTCAACTCAAACAATGCAGGCAAGAATGAGAATGGGAAGATGCATTCAAAACATTAAAAGGAAAACAATTTCAACCAAGAATACAATATCCAGCAAGATTATCCTTCAAATGGGAAGAACAGATAAAACTATTCTCAGATAAATGAAAATTGAAAGAATTCAACAATAGTAGACCAGCTCTACAGAAAGTACTAGGAGAATATCGCATCAGAATAACCAAAGAGAGACAAGTAGAAACAGGAGAACAAAAAACAACTGAGAACAAGGCTAACAAAATGACAAGGATAAATCCACAAATATCAATAAAAATTTAGAATGTTAATGGATTAAATTATCCCATTAAAAGACTCAGACTGACTGAATGGATTTAAAAACAGAAGTCATCTAAATGCTGTTTATAAGAAACACACCTCACTGATAAGGACATACATTGACTGAAAGCGAAGGGCTGAAAAAGATATTCCATTCAAATGGAAACCTAAAAGAGGCTGGAGTAGAGATACTGGTATCAGACAAAATAGACCTGAAGATAAAAGATGTAAAAGGAGACAAAGAAGAATTTCATATAGTACTGAAAGGACTTGTTCACCAAGAAGATATACCTCTTGTGAATATTTATGCACCCAATATTTGAGTACCTAAATACATCAAAGAGAGACCATTAGATTTCAAGGGAGAGATAGACTATAACACAATAATTGTAGGTGATCTCAACACCCCACTGACTTCTCTGGACAGATCATGTAGACAAAAAATAAACAAAGAGATACAAGATCTAAATAATACCATACAGGAAATGGACTTGACAGACATCTACAGAGTATTTCACCCAACTATCAAAAATACACATTTTTCACCCCCACATAGAAATTTTCAAAGACAGACCGTGGTAGGACACAAAGCAAGCCTTTACAAAATCAAAGATATAGAAACTATATCTAGTATCTTTTCTGACCACAATGAAATCAAACCTGAATTCAACTACAGAAAGAGCCCTCAGAAATTCACAAACACACAGAAATTTAACAAGCTACTATTAAATGAATTTACAACTATAGAAGAAATTAAACTGAAATGAAAAGGTTCATAGAAACCAATGATAACAAACAAGTGTTTATAACCTATGGGACACAGCAATAGCAGTCTTAAGAGAGAAGTTCACACAAATTAATACCCACATGGAAAAAGCAGAAAGGTGGCAAATAAACAACCTAATGACACAACTCAGGGAACTGGAAAAACAAAACAAACAAACAAAACAAAAACAAAAAAATTCCAGGAGAAATGAAATACTAAAGATTTGAGGATATATAAATGAATTAGAGAATAAAAGAACTATATAGAAAATAAACAAAACCAAAAGCTGGATCTTTGAGAAGATAAACAAAATTGACACACGGTTAGCTAGATTAATCAAAAAGAACAGAGAATAAACCAGATAAATCAAATCAGTAAGGAAACAAGCGTTATTACAATGGACATAACAGAAATACAAAATATCATCAGAGAATACTATAAGTGATTGTATAGTAACGAACGGGAAAACCTAGATGGGATGGACAAATTTCTGGACACATATAACTTACCAAGATTGAACCAGGAAGAAATAGAAAGTCTGAATGGACCCATAACAAGCAAAGAGATTTATTCAGTAATAAATAGTCTTCCAATGAGGAAGAGCCCAGGTCTTGATGGCTTTACTACTGAATTCTATAAAACTTTTAAAGAACTAACCCCAATTCACCTTAAACTATTTCTAAAAATTCAAAAAGGAGAAAACCCTCCTGAATTCATTCTATGAAGCCTCCATCCTTTTAATTCCAAAACCAGACAAGGACATGACAAAAAAAAAAAAAGGAAAGCTTCAGGTCCCTATCCCTGATGAATACAAATGCAAAAATTCTCAACAAGGTACTAGTAAGTTGTATTCAACAGCATGTTGAAAAGATTATACACCATGACCAAGTAGGATTTATTCCAGGGATGGAAGGATGGTTCAAAATACACAAAACAATAAATGTAATACATCACATTAACAAAAGGAAACATAAAAACCAAGTGATAATATCAATTGATGCAGAAAAAAAGTTCGATAAAATACTACATCCCTTCATTATTAGAATCCTCAGCAAAATCGGCAAAGAAGGGCCATTACTTAACACAATAAAAGCCATCCATGAAAATTCCATAGCTAACATCATCATCCTGAATGGGGAAAAGTTGAAAGCCTTTCCACTAAAAACTGGAACAAAACAAGGCTGTCCACTTTCTCCACTCTTTTTTAACATAGTACTGGAAGTTCTAGCCAATGTAACTAGACAAAAAAAATAAAGTGAAATTATCTCTATTTGCAGATGATATGATGTGATATGTAGAAAGTCCAAAAGAATCATGAAAAGACTCCTGAAAGTGATAAATATAGTAAAGAAGCATGACTCAAAATCAATGTACAAAAATCTATAGCATTTTTATACACCATCAATGGACAAGTTGAGACAGAATTGAAGAGAGAAATCCCATTTACAATAGCCACAAAACTGATAAGACATCTATGAATAAACCTTACCAAAGACATCAAAGATCTTTATTAGGAAAACTGTGAAACATTAGAAAAATAAATTAAAAATGATATAAAAAAAAGTGGAGAAACATCCTATGTTCCTGGATTGGAAGACTTAATATAGTCAAGATGTCAATACTACCAAATTAATCTACAAATTTAATTCAATCCCAATCAAACTATCAGAGATTTTCCTCACAAAAAATAGAAGGAAAAAAACACTCACAAAATTGTTCTGGAATCTTAATCAAATCGCCAAAGCAATACTATGCAAGGGGGATAAAGTAGGAGACATCTACTGCCTGATCTCAAAATATGACAAAGCTGTGATAATGAAAACAGCGTGATACTGGCACACAAACAGAGAGGTAGACCAATGGAACAGAAATGAGAACCCCCAAATAAACCCCAGAACGTACAGCCCACTGATCCTTGACAAAGAACAAAAGACAATTCAGTGGGAAAAAGAAAATCTTTTCAGCAAATGGTTCTGGGAGAACTGGGTATTCACCTGCAGAAAACTGAAACTGGATCCTTATTTCTCACCATTAACAAAGATTACCTCAAAATGGATTGAGGATCTAAACATAAAACCTCAAAGTATAAAAATACTGGTGGAAAACATGGGAAAAACTCTTGGAGACTTTGGAGTAAGCAAAGCCTTCTTAAAGAAAACTTCCAAAGCGTAAGCAATATTCACCAATATAGACAAATGAGACTATATTAAGCTGAGAAGCTTCTGCACAGCAAAAGAAACAATAGGTAGAGTGAGAAGACAACCCGCATAGTGGGAGAATATATTTGCAAATAATACCTCAGGTATAAACTGACTGATAACCAGAATATACAGGGAACTCAATCAGCTTACCCACACAAAAAATCAATTCAATTAAAAGATGGAAAAATGAGCTGAACAGACAATTCTCCAACGAACAGCCATATGAACAGCCTAAAAGTATATGAAAACATGCTCGACATCCCTTATGATAAGAGAAATGCAAATTGAAACCACAATGAGGTACCACTTAACCCCAGTAAGAATGGTTAAAATTTTAAAAAATAAATAACGATAAGTGTTGGTGAGACTGTGGTGAAATGGGGACTCTCCACTGTTCGTGGGAATGCAAATTAGTACAACCACTTTGGGGAACGATATGGAGATTCCTCAGGAACCAACAAATAGCACTACTCTATGACTCAGTAATTCCACTCTCGGGTATTTACCCAAAGGATAGAAAACCCCTCTATCAGAAAAACACTTGCACATTCATGTTTATTGCAGTGTTATTGACAATTGCTAGGGCATGAAATCAACCGAAATATTCCAAAATAGATTAGGTAAGAATGTGGCATATGTATTCTACAGAATACTACTCAGCCATTAAAAAAAAAAAAAAATGAGACCTTGACATTTGATACAAATGGAATGAATATGGAAGAATGCTAAGTGAAGCAAGCCAGACTATGAAAGACAGTCCCCTCTCAATATATACTGATTGTCTGCGCTCTATAGCAGGAACTGAAAGTTCAGGAGGTATAGTAGCAGGGAGGGCATAGTAGATACTAGAGACTGTCAGGAAAAGGGTAATATGGGGATGGGTAATAGAGGAAGGGAGGGAGGCAGACAGGGGAAAGAAAAAAAGTTTATTTAATTGATAAAAACATGAGAAGTTATTTGCTGATGATAATGCATATAGTAATCTCTTTGTCTTAACCGATAAGCATGGTATTCATGTTAAAAAGAATCAATGTTGTATACTGTAAATATATATGCTATAATACGTAAATTAAAAATATAAATATATATAAAAATAATAATACTAAAAGAGGAAAAATATACTGTTTTTTGTTAAAGATAAGCAAAAGCTTCATTCCATTCATCCATTTACTTACTATGCATTTGTAAAATGCCTGCTCTGTAACTATAGGCATACTTAAATAAATAAGACAATCCCATCCCTTTCCTGTTGGATAGTCAGGTAGCCACACTAAACTGTGGATCAGAATCTTCTGAAGCGTGTATTAATATACAGATTGCTGTCTGTTGATGATGATGTGTATAGTATCCTCAAATGGACCAGTGTGAAGTGTGTTCATGTTGGGTATATCTACTTTACAAGCTAAGTGATACATAGTGATTGAATGTATAAAATAAATTTTTAAAATTAATTAATTTTATACACACACACACACACACACACACATACATGGAGATTATTGGACCACAACTTCAAACCTTTGATTCAGTAGGCTCAGGTGGGATCTGAAACTGTGCATTTCTAATACACAGATTCTCATTTAGTAAGACTGATGCAGGCAGGCCCCCTCCTGAAGTGCATGTGATATTCTATGCATTTCACGGTGAGTAGTAAGGGCCTAGTAGGTGAACAAAAATTTGCAAGTAAATGCATATAAGATACATTATAAATGAAGACAAACTAAGATCACCCTTCAAGAATGGATTGAAGGATGAAGAATGGATTGAAGGATTGATGGACTGAAGAATGGATTTTCACAGAGAAGATTATAAGAGTGTGTAGAAGAAAAAGGCTTGGTGCAAGCTGGGTGTGTGAGAAAAGTAAAGTAACACGAGATTGAATCAGAAATGTCTAAGGGACTGAAGTAATTTCAGGTATGATGAGGTCCAGGGCATGGCTGTGTTGGTTGGTAATCCGTGGAATGGAAAAGGGACCTTCTAGAGTTGAAGAAGCAGAGGAACTGGGGGACAACATTGTGGGAAGGCCAGCAAAAGTAAAACTGAATTCTCAAAGAGATGACAGATGCCATAGGAAAGAGGAAAATCAAATCAAATTACAGAGGGCACTTTTATGAAGGTCAGCAGATTGCCATGAAATTCTGTAAAATCACTCAATGGCAGAGATTTGAGAAAACCTGAGATCGCTGAGTGATAGTGGGTGAACGATGATACAGTGAGAGAGAGGAAGAAAGCACTCCTCAATATGGTGTGGTCATTCTGTGATCCCTTCTCCATTTCTCCATCCTGTTGGGATTTTGGTCTCTGCACACATGGCCTCCCAGTGTGTCTTACAAGCCCCTGGGGTCAGAATTCAAACTGCAGGCTGACTATGTAAGATGGGGATTACCACACACAGCACTTTATCACTGGGCTGCCAGGGCTAACTCAAAGAGAAGTTTAGGAATAAGTGTCCCCAGGTCTCCAAGTGAGACAATTTCAAGCTTTCAAATGGAATCTCTGCCTACCGTGTCTCAGCTCTTCTGATGAAAACATTTATTTCCAGAGATGGTCGGTCTTCAAATTTGGCATTCTGAGCCTGTATTTCTGATGAGAATGACACTTAAAACAGAATTCCTCTTTAGATACAAACTGTTTTTCCACAATGCTCTCTTACTAGTTGTTAGAGTCTCTGTTCCAAGTTTCATTTAAGCTTAAAGATCATTCCTACATAGAATTTACTGAGTTAAGGTACTGGCCATAAAAGAAATAATATGGTAGAAATTAGGACCCTGCCCATTTCTACCTGTGTTGAGCTGTTTCATACAACAGTTTACATAGCCTTTCTGTGTCTCAATTTCCCATCTACAAAACAAGAATAATAAGGGCTAATATTTACATGGTATTCTGTATGTTCCAGATGGTGCCTTAAACAATTTATACAATTAATTAATTTAATTCCCCAAGCAACCTGATCAGGTAGGTACTGCTATTAATATATCATGCTAATCAATACACGAGAAATCATACATGGACGGATGAAGTTAGGAGATCTAACATTTGCCAGAGTGAGATTTGAACCTGGGCACACAGGCCTCAGAATCCAGTCTCTTAAACACTACACTCCCATATCTCAATTAGCAGATTACATTGGTAACAACCTCTTAAAGTGGTTTGAAGATTAAATATTCAAATTAAACATGTAAAGTACTTACAACAGTTTCTGGTGCATTTTAAGAATTTAATAAATACCAGATATTTAGCTGGTTGAGTTTCATTTCAATTTTCTAAAAATATAGAACTGAAAATTTGAGATCCTTTAAATCAGTAATTGTGGTTTCTGTAGTTGCCCTAGCTAATTAAAAAAAATGCTAATTAAAACATGTCATTTTACATCTATTAAATTAGTAACGTTTAAAAATAATAATATCCAAAACTTGAAGTCTTTGGCAGAATACGCTGGCATACTGAATTAAATAGTAATGTTTTCCAGACACTTGAAAAAGCATATGCCCTTGGGAACCAGCAGTTAGCGTAATGGCTATGTCGCTGGACTCCTACGTAGTTGACCGCGGTTCGCATCCTGGACCCGGTGGTTTAAAACTCATGCCGGGCGCGTGTGCGTACATGCCCAAGATCCCAAGAGGAGAATGGAGGAGAAGGGATTGCGGCGTGACCATCTCCCCTGGGGGGTGATTTCTCGCTTTCTGTCTCTATGTCTCTCTCTGTCTGTCTGGCGAGAGCACGTGCCCTATAGCAGAAAAAAAAAAAAAAAAAAAAAGCATATGCCCTTGGGACCAGCAGTTAGCGTAATGGCTATGTCGCTGGACTCCCACGTAGTCAACCGTGGTTCGAGTCCCGGACCTGGTGACTTAAACTCACGCCGGGCGTGTGTGCATGCATGCCCGAGATCCCGAAAGGAGAATGGAGGAGAAGGGATTGTGGCGTGGCCATCCCCCCTGGGGGGTGATTTCTTGCTTTCTGTCTCTCTGTCACTCTCTGTCTGTCTGGTGAGCGCAAGCACCCTATAGCAAAAACCTCTCCAAAAAAAAAAAAAAAAAAAAAAAAAAGCATATGCCCTTATTGCCAATCCTTTCCCTTCTGAGGTGGTAACCTGTAGACGATAGCAGCTGTCTTTCGGTCAGATGGTGCTGGCCCGTGGAGAAACAAAGTACAAATTGGTCTTCCCACTACCAAATTCGGTCACCTTGGTCAAATTCATTATCTCTGATTATCTCTGACGACCATCTTCCTTTTTTATTTTTGGAGAGGTTTTTGCTATAGGGCGTGTACACTTGCCAGAAAGACAGAGAGAGACAGAGAGACAGAAAGCGAGAAATTACTCCCCAGGGGGAATGGCCATGCTGCAATCCCTTCTCCTCCATTCTCCTCTTGGAATCTTGGGCATGCACATGCATCCAGTCTGAGTTTAAGCCACCAGGTCCGGGACTCAAACCACAATCAGCTACATGGGAGTCCAGCAACATAGCCATTACGCTAATTGCTGGTCCTTAAGACCATCTTCTTCATCATCAAACTGAGGATATTGCTGAGCTAAAATAGTGTATTATAGGAGATAGTACAGGTAAATTACATGGCACTTTGGATTGAATATAGTTTGCTTTCCTTAAATACTTGTTGAACTACTCCAAGGAAATAAATAAAATAAAATGTCATTGTATAACATTTTACATTCACAATAAAAATTACAACCAACCAGACCTTCAATAATGAGGGAAATAATACAATAGGTTGGGAGGCTGTGCAGAGGAGCGGATGTATTGAGAATCTGTCAAGGGTACTTGTCTGTTCATCTGTTTCTTTCTCCCCCAAGAAAAAGAAAAGAAAGAAAGAAGGAAGCTTAAAGAAATTGAAACTATCATGATAATGTTTATGTATAAAGTAAGTGTGAACTTAGAAAATGACATGAAAAGCAACTATTTTACTTGATTTTTCTGTTGGTTTCCATGATCATTGAAAACATGCCATCTGCTTCATAAATACTGCTGAATCATCATTAATATCACGTCACTGATACCTTTATCTGAATATGTTTCATCTGAGAATACCTGGTTCCAAGGATCTTCTTTTACTGCATGCTTAATATAGATTAATTTAGAACCAGATTTGATACAGTTAAAAAAAAATAGACAAAATGTTTGAATTTTTAAATTTCTTGTCACTTATCCAGCATCTAACATAAATATTATGTTATAAATAAATATTTCGTGATTTCTTTGAACATTATTAAAGAGTTTTGAATGTAGTTGAACTATTTAAGGCATTACTATTAGGTTGACAGGAAAGTTATGACATATTTTTCTGTTTTTCTATGCAAAAATGCATCATGACTTTCTAGGCAACACAATATTTCCTTTTTCCCATTGCTCCTTGTCTCCTTCAACCCATCAGAATTTATCAATTTATTTAAACATTAGCACATTTACAAATCTCCATTAAAATATAGTTGATTTAAAACTCAAATAAACTAGATATTAAAAAACAAACATCCTGCAAAAATCCCAAAACCATATATTTTGTCAGCTTTATCTTGTCAGTGTTTTTATTTTGTATATGTTGTCACAGTTTCTTACTTTAGCTTATAAAATGGCCTAACTTCACTTTCTCAAATCAAAGCTTGAACTAATAATTTTATAAAAAGTTTTCTATGATTGTTTTTAGTCTTTTCACATATATTCTGTAATACCAAGAAACAAAGAAATGTAGAGTTTATTTGAAAGAGACAAAGAAAAGAAGATTAAAAAGGGGAAAGAGAGGGGACCCACAGTTAGCGTAATGGCTATGTTGCTGGACTCCCATGTAGTTGACTGCGGTTCGAGTCTCAGACCCGGTAGCTTAAACTCACACTGGGCGCGTGTGCATGTGTGCCCAAGACCCCAAGAGGAGAATGGAGGAGAAGGGATTGCGGCGTGGCCATCCCCCCAGGGGGTGATTTCTCGCTTTCTGTCTCTCTGTCTCTGTCTTTCTGGCGAGCGCACGCACCCATTAGCAAAAATCTCTCTCAAAAAAAAAAAAAAAAAAAAAAAAACTAGAGAGAAAAGTAATGGGAAAAAAGTTTTCTGTATTATTGCTTTGAAGGATACAAGACTTAGAAGTGGAAATGTTCATGAATGTTCATGAATTTTATGTAGGAAGATAAGCTGGAACCCTTCATGCCAGATAGAAAGGCCAATACTGCAGTCAGAGGCAATAATGAAGACTCCTGCTGAGTGAATTCAAGATTCAGCCTGTGACTGTGTACGTATGACATCTATATATGATTCAATCTGTAGAGAGTACATCAGTGAGAATGCAACGTCTAGGCCAGCTCACATTCACACCAGTACTAACTAACTTCATTCATTAATATTTAAAGTTTTAGTGAAAAAAAATCTCAATGAAAGCCACTGCAGGTCTCCTTTATACTAAAAAAATCGCCTGGGCAGGTACAAGGATTTATCATAACAGATGGTATCAAGATGCTGGGAATTTTTTTTTATTAGAAGTCCTTTGATTTCCTAATAAGTTAGGTTGAAAAATCTTGTGAAGAAGATTTCATTCACTATCTGAGATAACAAAAGCATTGTAAGAAATAATAAGATGGTACATACATCTTTCTAGCACTTTTTATTTAGAGGCAGTTGCAATGTCATGGAAAAGTTGGAAGGAAGTCAGTTTTCTCATTGAAAGCTTTAATGACTGCTTTATTTACAGTTAAGAAGCAAATGATGCTATTAAATTCAAGCACAGAAATAAAAGTTTCACTGATCCAGAAGGAAATATAGAAGAAAGAAAAGCTAATGATGAATTTGAAATAAGATATTTAAAGTCTGTTCTATTTAGTGAAGTTCTAAAATCTGACCATTTTGATGGAATGTCAGGCTATTACGGGGGGACAGTAAATGAAATGTAATCAATAATTTTAAGGCATAATGTACTTAATGTTAAAAGCATGAGTCTTTACTGCATACTTCAAAAGCAAGTCCTAATCATTCCTTATCATGGCTTAACATGTGTTTTATTATTTTTTCCAATCTACATAAACATTTGCTTTTCTTAAAAAAAAAAAGCTTAAATTACAAATATATACTAAGTAAGCATGTGGCTTATTAACTTCTAATCAGCTTCTATTTTGTATTTGTTGATTTGAATGTTTTCTGTCTTTTGTTTTATTGTTGTAGTTTCTGGTTTACATATACTCATGGCGCATCCGTGGGGTACAAAGTGGATTTTTAAAACCTGTATATTGTGTGTAATAATCAAATCCAAGCTGCATGCATTCTCATGTTTGTTACGATGCAAGTTGTGAGAGAGCTGCCTGACTTAATGAAATTAGAGAGCGAGCGTTTGCTCTTCATCTTGGTTCACTAAGTTCAATCATATAAAACAAAGGAAAAGGCACTGAAAACTCAGAGTAGCAAGAGATTTTGAGGGCACACAACTGTTCTTTGAAGTATAATGATTCCATGTAAACTTCAAAGAGCCTAATCTGTAATAAGAGGCAAATATAAGTGAAGAATGAAAGACAGTCAGTAAGAGTAAGAATGGAGTGACAATTAATTCTCTTCATTTAAATTATCCTACAAATATTATGGCTTGAGGAAAAGCAGAACCGTTCATTGCTGTCCTTTCCACAACCGTGACTCACCAACAAGCACACACCTCCTGTGTCCATTTCTCATCCCATTTTAAATGGAACAAAGTGACTTTCAGAGGTTGAGAAGTACATAATTACAAAGACCAGAGTCTTTGGACTTTGATCATAATTACAGTGCTTCATTCATCCATCACTTGTTGCTTGAGGTGAGCTCTTTAAGGGAGATAGAAACCCTGTCAGGACAAATGTGAGATTCAAAACGGCTAATTAGAAACACCTCTCTTGTCCTGAAACAGAGATTAAAAATTGTCACTTTAATCATACAATCTATTTGGCTTTTAAGTAAAGCGAGAAAATGAAATCTCTCTTTGGGCAGGCATGTGTCTCTGCTGTTCAATATATCTGGGTACATTTTTATGAGTTTCTATTAGGACATTAGGTATAAAGTTTGCCTCCCTGTAGGCATTGATTTTTTTTTTCTTTTTTTTTGGAGAGGTTTTTGCTGTAGGGCGCGTACGCTTGTTAGACAGACAGAGAGAGACAGAGAGATAGAAAACGAGAAATCACCCCCCAGGTGGCATGGCCACGCCGCAATCCCTTCTCCTCCATTCTCCTTTGGGGATCTTGGGCACGCACGCACACGTGCCCGATGTGAGTTTAAGCCACCCGGTCCGGGACGCGAACCACGGTCAACTACGTGGGAGTCCAACGACATAGCCATTACACTAACTGCTGGTCCCTAGGCATTGATTTTTAAAACTGGGTGTGTAAATAATGAAATCATCTAGAGTTCTCGATCAAAATATTGATTTTGCATTCTTTCCACTCATGTCCAATTTCCGAGAGGGAAGAATCCATATAATTTCCAACAAAATTAACTAGAAACCTTATAAACATAAGAAGGTCTAGAGCAGTTTCTCCAAATGTGGTCTGATAAGTACAAGAATCAAAACTGTTAGTTTTTATTTATAGCTCAAATTGAAAGCTCTGCCTAGACATCAAATCAGAGTCTCAGAGCACTGGTGGAACATATTTTTCAATACACCATCAGAAGTGAGCATGTTTACCCCTGGGTGTTCAAAGCTGGGCTTCAAAATTTTTGTTTTTTGTCTAGGGACCAGCAGTTAGCGTAATGGCTATGTCGCTGGACTCCCACGTAGTTGACCGCGGTTCGAGTCCCAGACCCGGTGGCTTAAAACTCACGCCGGGCGCGTGTGCATGCGTGCCCAAGATCCCAAGAGGAGAATGGAGGAGAAGGGATTGCGGCAAGGCCATCCCCCCTGGGGGGTGATTTCTCGCTTTCTGTCTCTCTGTCTCTCTCTGTCTGTCTGGCGAGCACAGGTACCCTATAGCAAAAATCTCTCCAAAAAAAAAAAAATTATTTTCCAAGACTTAAATAGAGTTCTGTGTAAAATGGTTTGAGAAACATTTGCAGAAGTTACTCTCAGAAATCACTGCTACAGTTTGCTGCCTCAAGAGTAGAGGCTTGCGGGACCAGCAGTTAGCATAATGGCTATGTCGCTGGACTCCCATGTAGTCAACCGTGGTTCGAGTCCCGGACCTGGTGGCTTAAACTCACGCCGGGCGCGTGTGCGTGCGTGCCCAAGATCCCGAGAGGAGAATGGAGGAGAAGGGATTGCGGCATGGCCATTCCCCCCAGGTGGTGATTTCTCACTTTCTGCCTCTCTGTCTCTCTCTGTCTGTCTCGTGAGCGCACACACCCTATAGCAAAAACCTCTCAAAAAAAAAAAAAAAAAAAAAAAAGGAAGAGTAGATGCTTGCATCTATATCCAGAGCCAGCTTGTCTAGGGTCCTTCCAACCTGCCACACACCTGTATTAGTCCTGTACACGTAGTTCCACTTTGGATTCTTTCAAGTGTAGGAGTGTGCTTCACTCACTTGCAACCTTCTTCACTGAGCCCCATAAAAATGAATAAATTTATAGGATAGTTTAAGTAAATAAATAAGTCAAGACAAAACATCGTTTTAGTTTCCTTATCTATGATTTGGGGATACAAAACCTTTGCTTGGTGGATTCATTTCCTATTGCTGCAGTAACAAGTTACCACAAATTTATTGGCTTAAACCAATACAAAGTTATCTTACAGTTCTGTAGGTTAGAGGCAGAAGTCTCCCTGGTTGAAAGCAAGGTGTTAGCAGGGCTGTGTTCCTTTTGGAGGCTGTAGGGGAAAATTTTCCCTTGCCTTTTTCCACCTTGCAAAGATTTCCCATCTTCCTTGACTCATTGACTCCCTTTCATCTTCAAAACCAACAATAACCAATATAGTTTTACTCACATCACTTAATTATGACTTTTTTTTTCAATGCCAGAGGGTACATGTGCTAGAGAGAGAGAAAGAGATAATCCCCTCCTATGAAAGAAAATTCCTTTTCCTCCATTTTTCCATCCTGTCGGCACTTTGGGGCACATGCACACTCATACGTGTGCGTGTGTGCATGTATACACACACACACACACACACACACACACACTCGCATGTTTTTCAAGTCACCAGAAACAGGGTTTGAACCATAGGTGGCAATGTAAGCTCTGACTCCCTCCACACAGTGCTTACCCACTGTGTTACCGGGCCACCCCAATCTCTGTTTTAAAGTCAGCTGATTACTCGCCTTAATCCATTTGCGGCATTAATTTCCCTCTACCACATACCCACACATGCACAGGTTCTGGGAACCGGGAGGTGGCTGTCTTTGGAGGCCATTATTCTGCCCACAGACCTGCCTATCTTCTATGTGGATCAGACACACAATGCGTTGAGTAACAGTTTGTTACCTGTGAAATGTTATGCAAATCTATAAAATGCTGTGTCCTGTGATAGACATAGAATTGAATTGGAGACAAGATTTGAACTTGGGCCTTGGTTCCACTACTATTTTGTTGTGTGGTTTTGAACAAGTCATAAAAAACGTCCTCCAAACCTAATTCCTCTGGAATTCAATGTCCCTGATTCTTTTTTTATTTTTTAATTTTTAAGAATTATTTTATTTAACTTTATTTATTTTAATTTGATCAGAGAAATACAGAGAGAGAGAAAGAGAGAAAGTCAGAAAGAAGTCACCAGGTCCTGGACTTAAATCATGGTTGGCCATGCGGGAGTGCAGCTCCTTAAGCACCATGCTACCTGCTGACTCCAAGGATTTTAGATTCTTTCTTTCTTTATTATTTTTTTTTTTTTTGAGAGGTTTTCGCTATAGGGCACGTGTGCTCGCCAGACAGACAGAGAGAGACAGAGAGATAGAAAGCAAGAAATCACCCCCCAGGGGGGATGGTCACGCCGCAATCCCTTCTCCTCCATTCTCCTCTCGGGATCTTAGGCACGCACACACACGCACCTGGTGTGAGTTTTAAGCCACCAGGTCTGGGACGCGAACTGCGGTCGACTACGTGTGAGTCCAGCGACATAGCCATTATGCTAACTGCTGGTTCCCAGGATTTTAGATTCTTAAGGTCATAAATTGAAAGACACAAAGATAGATGATGTCAAGGCCCATAATAACCTTCATTCCTAATTTACCAGTGAAAAGAGCAAAATGGAATTCAAGTTGTGCCTGCCCAAACACACAAAGTTGCAGGGAAGGAAGCCTGAGTCCACTGGCATGCTGCACACACAACAGCAACACTGAGCTGTACGCTGAGGGAGTGTGTTTGGGTTTACACTTGATTCTCAAAGTCCTAGTTGTGAACAGTAGATGAGAGGTGGTTATCCCTGTTCGCCTTGTGGGGAACTTTGACCGAGGTACCTTAGGTGATTTTATGGTCACATGATCACTTCGCAGTGAGGTTAAGACTACAGTTCAGATCTTTTGGGAAGTCCTCTGTGCCCTCTGCTGACTTCCACCCCTCCCTCCCTGCTACTGAAACACACTCACAGCTCAGAAGCAGTCCAGTGATGGCAACAGCATTGTGCTTCCAGTTAGCCACAGTTGGTCATAAGGCATTCTGAAACTTCTTCTAGTGAAAATTATGTTTGAGGGACTTTTTCATGACTATAACTGTTAGATATATTAGTTCCTATGGATAAATTATAACTCGATATTTCTTTAATCAAAAGTATACTCAAGTTCTCATGTTCTTGGTCTTATTTCAGTTCAAGTGCCAAATACAAATGATATACACAGACTATATGTGTATAGTCTACGGTGACTAATTCCTTTCAGCCGTGAAAATGTGGCTTGCTCCCTGAAATGTATGGATGCACACGTCCTTTACCCCACATCCAAAATTACATCATTATATGTTACACAAATTCTTTTGGAAGTTTTCCTATGCACATAACAACACTATGAGCACATTTTTTTAGTTGTTGCCTTTTTTATTTTTTTTAAAGGTTTTTCCATAGGGCACATGTGCTCACCAGGGAAAGGTAAAGGGAGAGTGAGAAATCACCCTCCCTTCCAGGGGAGATGGCCATGCCACAATCCTTTCTCCTCTATTCTCCTCTCAGGATTTGGGGCACACATACACACACCCCCAGCATAAATTTCAAGCCGCCAAGTCTAGTACTCAAACCGTCACTGGCCATGTGGGAGTCCAGCGTCTTAAGTACCCCACCCTCCGCTGGCCCTGAGTACATGGTTAATGCCGAACCTTGCCATGATCCCAGAAGAAAAATACCATTTTATTCTACAGAGGAAAAAATAAATAAAGAGTAATTGAAGAGGGTTTAATGAAGGGATAAAGAATACATTACGGTTTTGTGGAATGAATTAGCAGTGATTAGAAGTAGTTACCACTCCTAGGTTTGAATGAAAGGGACAGTAGGGAATAGTTGTTACCACTCAAAAGAACTGGATCTGCGGCAAGAGGCTATCATAACAGCAGCCTTCAGTAGAAAACTCATTAGAAAGTCAACCAGGGAAACTAATGTTTCAACTTCATCCTCCTCTTGCCCTTAAGTCTCCTGGAGTTTGCCACTGGTTGAGCTCAACAGGAAAACAGGAGAGAATGGAACAGTTCATGTAATATTTAGAAGTAAGCTTCTCGGGGACACAGAGAAGGAGGATGGACGGCAATGTGGAGAAGAAAGTGGAAGATGGGACCAGCAGTTAGCATAATGGCTATGTCTCTGGACTCCCACGTAGTCAACCGCGGTTCCAGTCCCGGACCCGGTGGCTTAAACTCATGCCGGGCGCGTGTGCGTGCTGCCCAAGATCCCGAGAGGAGAATGGAGGAGAAGGGATTGCGGCGTGGCCATCCCCCTGGGGGGTGATTTCTCGCTTTCTATCTCTATGTCTCTCGCTGTCTGGCGAGCGCACGTGCCCTATAGTGAAAACCTCTCGAAAAAAAAAAAAAAAGTGGAAGACACCCCATACAGAGCTGCCTCTGCCTTTATTTGACTTTATCTGACAAACAAAATGATCTTACACTATATGCTCACTGTCACCAGCCTTTCTTTGGGGATATATTTAGAAAGTACAGTTAATAAGGTTGACCTTTAAGCTAGTAAAGCATAAAATTTACAACAAATATGTAGTTCACACAAGAAACACTGCTTATTCATCCATATAGTATTTTAACAGTTTGAGTCTTTAGAGTACAGGATGGCTGAGAAAAACAGCTTACAAGTGGTTCAAGCTGTAATGATGTTTACTTTTCTCTTATTTTTAGCTCTCCATTTCACAGCATTTCAAAAGTTAATCTTGATTTGCTTTTATTATTTTAGCTGATTTATTTTTAAAAGAATAAATTTCAAAAGTATTTACTCTGATAGAATTACTTGATTAAAATTGTATTTTACAAACTAGACCATAATTTAAGAAGTTAAATATGGCATAAAGGCCCAAATTATAACCCAAATAAAATAAATTAACAAAGACTTAGTTTCTAAATTGTTTAATTTTGAGTATTCACCTACTGGGAATTAAAAAATGAACAGACGTCATCATGTAGAGTGTTTTATAAAAAAAACAAAAAAAAAAACCCCCAAAAAAACAAAACTAACCCATTAAGTTATTTATTGACCTTGCATAATTTCCTGATGCTCCTTTATTTTCATTAAAATTAAGTTTATAATCCAAGTGCACTGGTGATTTAGTCTACTTCTTTGTAACTGTCAATATCATCTAAGGGAAATATAATAAGCACTGCAGGTTTAACCACCTTTTTTATTTTAGAAAAGTTTTTGCAAAGACTAAAGTAAATTATCATCAACAGAAGAGCACTACTAAATGCGTACCATGCCAATATGTTCAGGAGAAAAGGGAAAAAGAATGGAGGATAAAATCTCAATTTCAGCTGACAGAATGATTGTCATAATACTTTGAAATGTTTATTGAAGCTGACTTTTCCTGGAATTGCATTAACTTCAGTAACAAATAATAGCACCTGTCATTTATTCTTCTCTGTTATAAGAGGAATTTCATTAATTAAGACAGTTTGGATCTAGGGCTGGCAGGTGGTGTGGTGGTTAAGGCACTAGACTCCCACGTGTCTGACCGTGGTTCAAGTTCTGGAACCGGACCTGGTGGCTTGCTTTCTCACTTTCCCTTTTTCTCCCTCTGTGTCTCTCTAGTCAAATTAAAAAATAATAAATAAAATTAAATAGATAATACTTTAAATAAAAAAGATAGTTTATGTCTTAAAATATCAAGATATTGTGTTCTTTTTCAAATTTTTATTTCATGACTTCTTTCTAAAGACAAGGTCAGGAAAGACAAATTTAACTATGTAGATGACTATGATTATAGAATGATTAAATTTGGTCTTTCTTAAAATAGATTTTGTAAGCTGAGAACTACACGAGTTGTCTGCCTAGAAAAACCAACTCAAACCCATTTACTCATTAGGCCTCAGAGAGAATACTGTTTGATACTTGCTTTGACAATATACAGTATTATATCAATTTCTCTGTGTGTGTGTGTGTGTGTGTTGTTTTTTTTTAAAAAAAAATTGCTGCAGGGCATGTGTACTCGTCAGAGAGAGAGAGAGAAAGCACCCCGCATGGGGAATGGTCATGTCACAATCATTTCTCCTCCATACTCCTCTTTAGATTTTGTGCAAACACACACTCAAAACTAGCATGTTTTTCAAGCCGCCAGGTTTGGGACTTGAACCACACAGTCAGCCATGTGGGATCCGCTGCCTTAAGCACCATGGCCCCATCGATTTTTTATAAATGATATTTTTCATTTATTCATTTATTTATTCACTAAGTCCTATAAGTAGGAAAATAGCAATAATTCAGACCTTAAAATATATGACAAATCAGTTAAAATATGTGAGGAAAATGTATCTAATATTAAATGTATAAGTACTATAGAGTTAAATGAATGAACATTATAGGTATATCCTATTTATATTGTATTTGTAGTCTCTTGCATAGAGCAGATGCTTAGGAATCAATACTTTTCCCTTTCTAATTTACTTAATGGTTATTTTTTTTTTCCACAATGTATTAGGTGAGTAATGTTCCCTGACCTTCCTGAACTACAATCTCACAACTTCCTCAAAAGTGATGCTCACCATGATTAAACATCATAACAATCCAGGAAAATTTAAAACTACTTAAAAACACTATTATTGTTTATAAATTTATGATCTGTTAAAAACTGAGATGATATTTGTTCTATGAACTAACAGTTGTCAGAGCCATATGAAAAACAACTTTTTTTTTTTTTTTTTTTTTTTTTTAAGAGAGATTTTTGCTATAGGGTGTGTGCACTTGCCAGAGAAACAGAGAGAAATTGAGAAATTCCCACCCGGGGCAGGAGGGCGGGATGGCCTTGCCACAATCCCTTCTCCCCCATTCTCCTTTTGGGATTTCAGGCATGTACATGTGCCTGGCATGAGTTTTAAGCCACCAGGTCCGGGACTTGAACCACAGTCGCCTTTGTGGGAGTCCAGCGATATAACCATTATGCCATCCTCTGGTGCCGACAACTCATTTATTTTTTACACTGATAGTCTTCTCTCATCAATCACTACAAATGTTCATAGACCAAGGTGTGCAGAGTTGAAGGATGGGTTGCTAGTAAATAGAAAACATTTTTTTGTAAAGACACGTGTACTTTATACTTTAGGAAAGATACTCTCGAGAGCAGCATTATAAAGTTAATGTTTCGTTAGAATTATGTTGTTAGAAATATTATTTCTAAAGCTGTTCAGTAGAATAGATCCTTTTGAGACCGGAAAAAGTCTCAAGAGCTGGAGAATTATTGATGTATTGATCCTCTCTAAGGATATAAATTTACTTTTCAACTGTTCAAGTCCATAGACCCCTGAGCCATTCATTTTTGCTCATGTTGTTGTGGCAGACAGGCTGGATCGAATTGCCATTTGCATTTTCTGTTTCAACCAGGGAAACAGCACAAGCTTGCTTCCTCTCTCCCTTTCCTTTTCCTCTCTCTCTGTCTCTCCACCATTCTGTTTACCTTTCTGCTCTACTTTTTCTCTTCTATTTTCTCACCAGAAACCCCACAGGAAGAGAAACAGTCTACATCGTCCACATCTGTGTTCTACATGGTGGCAAATTATGTTAATGAAAAATGATCACACATCTTTCATAATCTTCTAGGCAATGCTACAGTAACCAAGTCCTGCCCAGACAGAGCCAGCTCCAGTAGGCACAGGTGGTGAGTGACAAATTAACCCCTTTGGAGCCCCACCATTTTCAACACTCAGAGGACCTCTCTCATTAGTCTTATAAAATAAAGTACGACATTCCAACATCAAATCTCATGCTGTTAAATTAACAACATCACACTGCTCCATACGACTTGAATATTTCCCATAACTTTATGACTGGAAAAACACCGTTCAGATTTCATTTACCAGTTTAAAAATAGCAAACTCTAAGTCGAAACACAGGCTCACACACATACACAATGGTGGACTCTCACTAATATTTCCTCTGAGTGTTAGGCAAAAGTTTTGTCCTGTAAACACAAATAAAATTCAGCATAATCACAGGTTTTAAAAGTCAGATTTGTGAAAAGATGATGTTTGTTATGAAACAAGTCAAAAAGAATATTCTTTAGAGCCAAAATGAGAAGCCACAATCTGTGTAGTATAATGATGGCTATTTATCTACTTTCTAAGGTATAAACCCAAATGATCCCGTGTTTATTTTGACTTGACTCACATCCATAGGTTATCAGATCTCTCCCCCAGTGAAATTTCTTAGGTGAATGAGTGCTTAGCAAGGCGAATAACATTGTTTAAGTATCTTAAAATAATGAGATAACTTTTAGAAAACAGAAAGATTGTCTATAAACGTGGTCATTTTGTAGATCCAGACATTCCCTAAAAATATTTAGAAAAGATGGAACACTTCAAGTCCACAGAGAATCCCAAATAATATCACTGTGCTCATTCAACAAAGAGGGCTGATCTTCCTACCCGGCAGAAACACTCAGACCACACAAGGCACTCTGATTAAGTTTGACAGAAGTTACGTCACGTTACACTCACCGCTGGATGTAAGGGTCGGGGCAGTACTGTAGGGTGGCACACCGTGAAGTTTCGAAATTCATGTCCTTCTACTCTGTTTGATGTCAACACGTGGAGAACAATTATATAAAGTATCCACATATACCCGTGTATATATAGGTATAAAGCCTGCAGGCTAAAAGCAATAGGGTCAAATGCTATCATAGAAGTTTAGACACTTTCCCCCTTCTCAAAGATTTGCAAAGAGGCGGGGCGTTTCTTGATTGTAGCCAATGAGATTCATCAAGTGACTAAAACATCACAAACAGCCAATTCTTACCAGCTGGGCATCCTCTCTAAAGTTGTTCTTGCCTCTCTATCACAGCTTTAGAGTCCTTGCCGTAGAGAAGCCACACTTGTTGGCAATTTGGAGGCATCTCTGAACTTCTGATCTCTCTCGTGATTGGATTCTGGCATGGGTGGCGTCAGAGTTTAATTTCAGCAGCCTGGGCTTTGGTAACAGAAGAGAGTTGAGGAGTGTCCACCCTGCTCCAGCTAAATAACATTTCCTTCTATCTAGGTACTGATTTGATTCGAGGACTTCTGTAACTGTTTCTGGGGCTAAAATATTTTTGCAGAGCTGCTCAGGGAAGTTTTTTCATTGTCCCCCCCAACCCCTCCCCCCCAGTCTCCCTTTCAGCCAACCGCCTGTTGTGGTCACAATCTCAAATAGCAAAGACAGGGAAATTCCTTGATTATATTTAACCTAGAACTCACGCTTCGTCTCAACCAAGAGAAAGAGATATCCATTCACATCTCCTTAGAAGTCTTGCCTACCCCAAATAAAGAAACCTTTATGAGGTGTTTAAATACCCTAGCTCAAACACACACACATATACAATTTCTTTAAGTACTATTATAAGGGGAAATAATATTTTATAAAACATGTGAAGCTTATGAAATATTTCAAATTGCCTGTTAATGAAAATATGTTCTAGTTTATTTCAATGTCTAGCAGTCTGTTTCACTCCCATTTATGTCTTAGTTTTTGGTTTTGCTTTGATTTGGCCTACTTTGGAATGAAACCAGAAAAATGTTCATATAATTGAGAAATTAATACAACATTGGGTAGAGTCTACATACAGAATGATTTTCTTTCTTTTGGAATGTGGGTTATAATCAAATGAACTATGATTCAGAAGCTAAAAAGTAGACTAGATTCCAACAGGAAAAATGAAATACTTTGTGCGCCTAAGTGTCACTGACATGATTGGGCCACGTGATGTCTTCTATTCACCCCTTCATCAACGGTCACCTGTAGGCTGGTAACATTGGTAGATGGCACGGCTGTGAGACAATCTAATGCCCTCTTTAAAGGAACTGGACATTTCCTTGTACATTCTGGTTCAAAATGTATTTCATAAAGATATTTTATGTGCTACTTCAGCCAGGATGGAAGGGAGATGCTATTTAAAACTTGACATTCTCTTCCTTTACTTAGCCTGAGAGCATCTCACATCTGTGAATTGTGAAATTCACAAACATGCCGGCCTGCGCTCCAGCCAAATCAAACAGCTTGTTCTACAACATGTGAAATTGGAAGGGAAGATCATTTTACTAATTAATTATGGATTTGTTAATTGGAGTTAAATTGTTTGGCTTTCTTCCTTGCTACTGGCAAATACAGATGATCTAAATACAAAGTTCTTAACTTGAAAATAATTGATTTCCTGTGACTGTAGCCAAGAGGTTTCATCACACAGAGTATTGCTTTTCTCTGTCGTAAAATGAGAGGTGTAATGGTGATTTCTGGCGCAGAGCTGCTCGAATCGTGAGGTACCTGTGTGTCACCTGGAGGTGTGGTTAATGCAGCTTCTGGTTCAGGAGACCTGGGGGAAGCCTGAGCGACTGCATTTCCAACACATTCCCGGGCGCTCCCAGGGCTGCTGGTCTTCCACTCACACTGTGGAGTAGCAAGGCCTCATGCCTTCCAAGTCTGACCAGTCTAGGAAATAAGTAAGAATTCTTCTACATCTAAATATTTAGAAGGTTATAGACTCCCAATTAATGGATTTGACAAACATTCCTAGTGACTTTATTATTTTCATTTAAAAAAGTTAATGGCTTAATTTATGAAAAGAAAAACCTATTTTAAACACATGCTATGATATTAGTTGCAATTTTAAAATTCTCAATTTTCTTAGCTAAGAAAGACAAATGTTAAATGGCAACAAATTTTATATAGATATAGTTAAGAAAAATATTGATTAATATTGAATAATAGAAAGTGTTACTTTGAACAAGGGGGAAAAGAAACACTGTCTAGAATTTAGCAGTACAGCAATAGCACTCAGCTATTGACGATCTAAGGTAATAAGTGACAATTGTACTATAATTGCCATAACTGCCTCTTACATTGGTATACTGCATCCTTCTTTTCCCAGGAGACTCAGGGTACTGTACAAATGCGTAAGTTACTGGTCTGGTGTGCAAGTTAGGTGCTTTTTCAAGATTTTAAGTTTTTCAGACAAAGATGGTAGTGGAATAAGTTACATAGAAACGTGGAAGAAAGTAATTGCCTTTCTGACCATGACCTGCCTGTCTGAAAAATGTTTGTGTAGATCTCTGATTTCTATGATGCAGGGGGGAAAGGGCTTAGGGAAGCAACAGGATTTAGGGCCTGGAAAACTCGATGTAACGTAAGAGAAAGGATTACTTTTTCCTTCTCAGATTCTACCAGCCAATGTAATAACGTGTCCTCTGCCAGTCTGACGGATTCCTAATACCAGTTCATCTCGATCCAGCCTTTGTGGCACAGCGTGCCAGACAGAGAAGCTGGAAGCCACATGTTGACCATGGTTTGAGTCTGTAACCTAGTTTAGCCTCAAAAACCTGCTGAGTTCATTCACCTGTGTACAGGTGAATGAACTGCCTCTAGCAGGCTGGAGGCATGGAGGGAGGGGATCTAACCTTGACAAGTCCTATGCAGGGTGTCTCTCTCTCTCTTCTGTGTATGTGCTTGAGTTCTATCAGGAATCATATGCCTCTTACTTTTTAATCTATTCAAAAGAATTATTTCACGACCACTGTTCTGGTTGCTCTCCTGCCTGAAATCGTAGTTTGTCTCCTATCGAGAATGTTTTAAAAACCCAAATGCACATATTCCATATCTCACACATCCTTCTAAGTCTAGGAAGTCTCCCTGTGGCCTGTGGCCTCCAGAGACAAGGCATCTTCTTTACCTTGACCACCCCGGATCATTATAGCTGCACTCGTTCGTGTAGGGACTCTTGGTACTTTCTCCCTGGATTCTAGCTGACTTCGGGTAAGACTCACCCCATGTACTAACTGTGAACAACCTTGCTACCTGATTTATCTCTGTCTATCCAGAGACCAGAATAACATTACACAATGGATGAATAACGTGTTCCTATCTTTATAAAAAGCATTTAATAATATTGGGTCATCAGAAAAGTCATGACGTATTTTTTCTATGAAAAAAATGCAGCATGACTTTCCTAATGACCTAATTATTTCAACTGATGACACAATTTCCATAAAATATTTGACTTTTTAGAATCAACTTAATCAAGGTATAATTAATGTACAATGAAATTCAACAATCCGAGGGACCAGCAGTTAGCATAATGGCTATGTCGCTGGACTCCCATGTAGTCGACCACGGTTCGCGTCCCGGACCCGGTGGCTTAAAACTCACGCCGGGCGCATGTGCGTGCGTGCCCAAGATCCCGAGAAGAGAATAGAGGAGAAGGGATTGTGGCATGGCCATCCCCCCTGGGGGGTGATTTCTCACTTTCTGTCTCTCTGTCTCTCTCTGTCTGTCTGGCGAGTGCACGCACCCTATAGCAAAAACCTCTCCAAAAATATATATATATATATACATTCAACTATTCTAAATATTCAGTTTGAGATATTTTTGACACATTACATGCCAAGTGGCTTCTACCACAATCAAGATACATAACATTTCCATGAACCCAAAACTTCCCTCAAACCTTCATATCCCTTATATCTACAGGCAATCCTTCTTCAACACTGGCCTTAGCAATAATGCTATTGCTCTTTTTTTATCATCTATTAGACATATATTTTCTAGAACAGTTTTATCCTTCTATGATGAAGGGAATATTTTTTTCTTTTTTTTTTTTTTTTTTTTTTTTTGAGAGGTTTTTGCTATAGGGTGCATGTGCTCACCGGAAAGATAGAGAGAAAGAGAGACAGAAAGCAAGAAATCACCCCCCCGGGGGGATGGCCATGCCACAATCCCTTCTCCTCCTTTATCCTCTAAGAATCTTGGGCATGCATGCACACGTGCTTGGCATGAGTTTAAGCCACCTGGTCCGGGACTTGAATCGTAGTCAATTACATAGGAGTCCAGCGACATAGCCATTACGTCAACTGCTGGTTTCAAAGGGAATATTTTTTATTTGCACTGTCTGATGTGATAGTCACTAGCACGTGTAGTTAATGCCCCGAATTTGAACTTGTATTTACTTCTAGTCCACATAAATTTAAATAAGCACATGCAGCTAGAGGCTACCATGTTGGACAGTGAAATGCTAGAATATCACCTAAATGGTGGCACACAGTATGTAGTCTTTTATGTCCAAGTTCTTTTGCTCATTGATACCATTGTTTTTTAAATGCATCGATGTTGTTACCTCTGTCAACAACTTACTCTTTTTATAGCTATTAAATACATGGATTTCTTCTCTTGTATTGGCTACTAAGAACAAATTCTAGTCTTAGATACTCAAGATTATGATTATGGCAAGAAGCAGAAGTCCGATATGCTTTTTGTAAAGAATCATTTTATTTCATTCATCATTATATACATATGCACATATAATTATAAATATATATAAATGATGAATAAAATTAAATGTGTGTGTGTGTGTGTGTGGAGAGAGAGAGAGAGAGAGAGAGAGAGAGAGAGAAAGCAATTAAGTACAAGACACAAACCATGGTTGGCCATTTGGGATTCCAGCACCTTAACCTGCCACCCAATAAACTTTTTAAGAGCTCAGTAATGGTACGACCCAGGTTTTCTTCTTGGTCCTCCTGATCCTTAGAGATGTAATAGCTCCTTCTTTCCAAGGTTGTTGTACATCTGAAGGAGGCAGCAAGTATAGTGTAAAGAACTTGGGACTAGCAGTTGGCATAATGACTATGTCACTGGACGCCCATGTAGTCTACCACGGTTCAAGTCCCAGACCCTGTAGCTAAAACTCACGCTGGGTGCGTGTGCATGCGTGTCCAAGATCCCGAGAAGAGAATGGAGGAGAAGGGATTGTGGTGTGGCCATACCCCCTGGAGGGTGATTTCTCGCTTTCTATCTCTTGTCTGTCTCTTTCTGGCGAGCACACACACCCTATAGCAAAAACCTCTTCAAATAAATAAATAAATAAAAGACGTTAGTTAAGTTGGCTTTCATCTGGGCTCAGGTCTTACTCCCAGACCTTTGAAAAGTAGCCTACTGTCTTTGAGTTTTATATTCTTTATCTTTAAAAAGAGAAGATGTTATCTATTAGAATTCTTTTGGTGTAAGTTATATAAATGAACTGCCAAACTAAAGTGAAAATTATGAATATATGTCAAATCAAATTCACAAACTGGAAAACATAACTGAAAAACTAGGTTTAGGAAAGGGCTGTAACCAGGATGATTCTGGGATCTAAAGAACAGGAATGACTGGAGAGCTGCTCCACAGTGCCACTGGAAGTCTAAATCAGAATCAACAGGTTTTTTAACTGGAGTCATTCAACTTAAGGTTCAGACTCCCAGAAGAAAGGCAACACGTTTGGCCAGGTGAAGGCTGAACGCTTGACTGATAGTCCCATCAAGACTGGACAAAGAGAGCTTCAAAAGAAAACAGAGATTTCGAAGACCAAGGAAAGAGCAACAGGTACAGGGCAGTGGGAAACAGCAGATGCCACCAAGAGGGGCTTAAAGCAGATGATCTTGCACGTGCCCTAGCACTCTGGCGGACTGTGACTGTGTGCTCTGAGAGGCTGAATTCTTTTGTGTTGGGGTAATTGAACCTTCAGTCTTGTCCACTCCAGGGCATTCTGACTTGCACTGCTTTTATAATAAGGGGACCAGGAGAGAACCTTGTAGCATTGGAGGTGTTAGAGTACCTTTGTCAAGTGTCACGTAAATAGAAAGGACTAAGGAGTTTGACGATTTTGAATCTCATTACACTTTTCTGTACATGACTTCAATTCAACCCTTCAATCTGTTTTGTAGAGATAGAAACCAAAGCTCCACTTGGGAGGGATTCTACTACCTCTTCCAACTTTGTGCTTTATAGATCCATTTTTTTTTTTTCTTCAGTCTTTCATCCAGTAGGAGAAAAGCTCTAGAACTTAAGTGTACCAGGTGGCCAATTATTTTTCAATTCAAAGAAAAAGCAAATTCATTGCAAGGTTAGCCATGTGCTTAAACTTATGTGATTCCTTCCTCCTTGTGGCTCACAAAGATTCAGTCAAGAGAAAAATGTATAGTCAAGCTGATGTCGCAGAGTCTATGAAAGTGAAAGAAAATGCTTTAGGGGGATGTGGCAAAGGAAAGTGCACTTCTCTGTGCAGAGGGCATGCGAGGAGACAGAGACCAAATGGGTACGGAGAGGGCTGGCAGTTTCCCTGGCAGACAAACCTGATACCCTCCAAGTCACACCCAGTGTCCAAAAGCAATGTGGGTGGGCTTCTCTTCCAGACATCCCTGAACAGCTGTGTGGGGGCTGCTCTTCACTCCCACCCCTCCTTTGCTTAAAGCCTGAGTGAGTGAGAGATAAATAAGGAAGCACAGGAAGTCCTTATTTGGCACCGCCCAGAATTTTTCTTCCTGAGCCATTAGTCGGTTGTGGATATGATGCACCTTTACTCTAAATGTTTCATATGTATCTCGTACTATGAGAAAATCACTTACACAACCAGAATTTAGTCATGGAAATCAGGAAATTAACATCCATAGCGTAGTACAGTCTACTCTACACACCTTCCAACCGGCTGATTGCTCCAAGAATGTCTTTAGTAATAAGAGGAAAGCCTGGGTCCTACTTTACTTCCGGTTGTCTTGCTTTTTAGTCTCTTTCAGTGAGGACAGTTCCTTCTCTGTGTTTGATGACACCGATATTTTTGAAGTGTACAGGCTAGTTATTTTCTAGAAGACACCTTGGTTTAGGTTTGACTGATGTCTCCACACAATCAGATTCAGTTATGCACAAAAGTCATGCAGTAGCCATCTCGGTGCATCATATCAGGAACTGCTCAGTTTCAAAAACCCGCTAATGGGTTTTCCCCAGGTTTCCTTTAAGAAGCAGATTAACTGTGACCCTGAAAAATTTAAATGTCAAGAAACACTTGCACAGTCCCTTCCAAGGTCCTGGGAAGTACCTTAGCAGTGTGTTTTTATGTCCTATTGTTGCTGGACACAGGTCTTGGCCCCGAGAGAACAGAAAGTAACTCTAAACCACAAGTGGAGAGGCTCAGGGAAAGCTTTACTTGGGGCCTATTCAGAATACTAGGGTGCCATGGGAAGAGAGAGCCCCAACTTGCTGCAGGTTTTTTGAATCATGGTAGCAGACAGGAAGTTGTGAGGTCATATTTTTTTTTCGGCACAGCTGCAGTAGCTGTTCATATATCTTCGTATAGTACATTTGTCATTAGCATCTTAAATCTTTGTCCAGGGGTATGATTTTTACTACAGAAATGAGGCATAGCTTCTCTTTGGTCAGTTTCTCTGCTTCATCTTGAGTGCTACAGGTTCTAGTCGGTTCTTGTGTATGCTGTGGTCAAGTTCATAGCTGCAGTTTGGGTACATTTTGCAAAAAGAGAGCTGAAAAGATATTTTGCTTTCAATTCTGGAAGGGCTCTTGTTTTTTACCTGTTTCAATATTATTTTGTTTAATAAACACATGTGAGGGGTTTTTTTTAGAGGTTTTTGCTACAGGGCTCATGCACTTGCCAGAAAGACAGAGAGAGACAGAGAGACAGAAAGCGAAAAATCACCCCCCCAGGGGAGGATGACCACGCCACAATCCCTTCTCCTCCATTCTCCTCTCAGGATCTGGGGCACACACGCACACATGCCCGGCATGAGTTTAAGCCACTGGGTCAAGGACTCAAACCACGGTCAACTACATTGGAGTCCAGTGACATAGCCATGACGCTAACTGCTGGTCCCAACACATGTGATATATTTTTACTACAATCATTCTTATCAATGCCAGAGGGCATGTGCACACACCAGAGAGAGAAAGAGACAGAGAAGGAAAGCAGGCCCATCCCTCGTGGAGACTGGTTTCATGACAGTCCTCCTTTCTACACGTCTCTTTTCTATTAGGATCCTGGGCATGCACCTGGCATGCATTTGCTGGAGCCAAGATCTGTAGAGGTCGGCCATGTGGGATTCAGCTTCATTCACATAGCACTTCCACATTAGGCTACAGGATCAGCCAAATGCCTTTTTTTTTTTTTTTTTTTTCTTTTTTATTTTCTGTTATGGGGTGTGTGACTTAGCCAGAGAGAGCCAGAGAAAGCCAGAGAGAACAGGAATGTGGGAAATCACCCTCTCAGGACAGATGGCTATGCCTCAATACATGCCTTCTTCTCTGTTCTCCTCAAGGGATTTTTGGACATGCACACACATGCACCCACTGCATGTGTGTTTTTCAAGCCGCTGGGTCAGGGACTTAAAAGGCAGAGCTAGCCATGTGGCATCCAGCGCCTTAGTCACCACGTCACCTGCTAGCCCCCTATGCTTTTTTAATATTCCTTTTTTCAGTCAAATTTTCCCTTTGTCACCTTTTACATCCCACAGAGTAGGGATAGAATGGCTGTGGAATCTTTAGGCTCTTGCCAAGAATAAGTTAATTCATGTTTTGGGGGGATACACGTGTGTGGTCTGCAGGCACCTTTGTGTGCATTTAAGGTATTGTTGCTAGTTCTGGTGAAGAAACAGCTTCCAAGAATCACACTCCTGCCTCTGTACTGATTTACTACATGTGACATTGCTGAAGACTCAAAGACTTGAGCCTAGAGACGTTGAGCGTAAATATCCGCAGCAATAATTGCCATGAGAAGTATGCCAACGTTTTTCTTTGTTCTTAGGCATGTGGAATTGTGACTGGAAAAAAACAATGTCATCAATATTTAATCACAACCCAGACTTTCTCCAGTTATTTAGCATATAGAATTATAAATGTATTGTATGTTACATAGTCATTTATGACGAGAATGCATGAAATAGAGTTTATCATAGCTCAGGTGTTGATAGGAGCACAAATGTGACAGTGCTAACAACTAGCAAGGATGTCCGTGAGCCCTTGACTAGGGCTGCAGGACAAAAGACTCCTATAGAGGGTATTAACAATTCTGGCTGGGACCAAGAGTCTTTAATTCTATGAGCATACATTTCTTAAAGGCTATATTTACATATGATTCACGTGTTTATTTATCTACATAAAATCACATTGTTCCAAAATGACTTGAAGTAACTTATAAAAGGCTTAACATATTTTTAACAAATGTAGATGTTTGTATCAGAAAAAAAAAAGTCATACGAAGAACAACTTTTGTGAAATGGCTTCAGGTTTATAAAACATTTTCACACATATTATCTCATTGCAGCCTCCCAGCTGTCATGTGAAATAGATGGTTAGGATAAGAAGTGTCATTACATCGAGGAAGTTAAGATTCAAACAGCTTAAGAAAAAAATTCAAAATCACATGATCACACAGCCACCAGTTGTTTTGGCCTGTACTGAATGCAGGTCTAACTCCCAGACCTGAATCCATCCATTCAATAAAATAACATTAATTAACACACCTGATGTTGCACAGGACTCTGGGAAAAGAAGGGTAATCATCACACAGCCCTTCTCCCACTTACATTACATCTTCAACCCTGAGAATTTTATGAGGGATTTTCAAATTGTTGATGGAAAATGCCCTTTAAGAAAATTCTTTTTATAAATTTCAAAAATTATTTTACACCAAAAATAAACCCGTGCTTCAATTCCATTCTTCCATTAACCTTTATTTTTTAATTGCTAGAGGGTGTGCATGCTCACCAAAGAGAGATAGAAAGACAGAAAAAGAGAACATACTCCCCCCCCTTGGGGTGTGGTCACATCACAATCTGTCCTTCTCCATTTCTCCTGCCAGGATTTTGGGCATGATACTTACATGCCTGGTGTGTTCATCGAGCTTCCAGGGCTGGGATTCAAACTGTGTGGTTGGCTAGGTGGAATTTGGCTTTCACAACCCCTAGGCCACAGGGTTATTCTGGTTCCATGAACTTTTTAAAGTCCCCCCAGATTATTTGCCATTTACTAACTATTTTACGTCCATTACTTGTTCAGAAATCCATGAAAAGCCTTAGATAGTAGCCAGTTTAGATGTTCTTATCTCAGTATGACACAGGACAGTTGGTGAGTCCAAAGTAATCATTCACCCAGCTAGTGGTAGAGCCAGGGTCTGATCTCAGGGACACCTGTTTTCCTGAGATTGCTATCACAGTTTTTACTCTCAAAAAGACTCAGAATACAACTGCACACACTTGTTAATCTGAGTCCTGTGTGCGGTCTCCAGAGCATGTTCCTTAGTGTCTTTTCCCTGGTCCAGTTAGCCTGTGATAATATAAACCCCACAAATGCCAGCCCCAAAGGAAGGCATGAGCTCATGGCAAGCACACACATTTGGGCTGGGAGTCAAGAATGTCAACTCTGCTTATTTTAAAATCTGGGTCGTGCACAGTGTTTAAGCTCGTGGGGGTGGATGCTCTGATAAAAGTCTTCTGTGGGATGGAAATGATTCTCGGGGCATATTTACAGGGGAATCCCCATAGGATGACCCCTGAGTGGACCTTGTTTACAGCAACAACTCTGTGCCAAGCTTCTCAGAGGTAAGTTTAAAGTTGCCTTGGAAGAATAATCTTAGCCTGAAAACACAACTATTCTTCCCTAGTTCAAGAAGATAACAGAGAATCTTGACCCTGAGCTACTGATTCATTTAATCCATCTGGGTTCCTATTCAGTTATCTCTTATATTAAATTATGATAGAATAAACAGTTCAACATGGACTACCATAAAAATCATAGTGATGATAGCAAAAAAAATTTTCAAAGTAAAAGTCACTCTACTTTCTTATGAGACTGTACAAACATGGAGAAATGTGAGGAGAGAGAGAAATGTGATGATATTCACATATAGACATGTATGAATATGTATGAACATATATGTATGTGTATAGGTGTATGTATAGATGTTATATATGTTGATATGTATAGATGTTATATATGTGATATGTATAGATGTTATATATGTGATATGTTTACCTATATATATATATATAATATATGAAATATATGTTTTATATTGGGTTGTTAGAGAAGTCATGATACATTTTTGCATAGGAAAACAGAAAACTACGTCATGACTTTTCTGGGGACCCAATAGTATAATATATGCATAAATCACATCCTACAGTATAATAAGTCATTCTATGATAATACATATATCATAAATATACATATCCATAGATGTATACATATATTTCTGTATACACTAAGACTGTCTTTTAGTCAAGTTTCTCCTCTAGTTTTCTTCTTGTTTTCCTAATGTCTTCTAAATCATTAAGAAAAAGTTGTTTAAAAATTAAATAAAAATATATCCTCTATTCAAAGAAAGTTTATACATTGTATTCTCATGGTGTAGAAAATGTATCTGGGTGCACTATCACAAAGGCGATGCAAAGAAAAAAATTCGGAAACTCTCAATTATTTCTGGGATTTAAGCTATAGAATGTATTTTCTTCTTTATACTTTATTAGTTTTCTATTTTATACAGTGCATAGACATCATTTTTATATTAAAAAAGAAACCTTAAGAAATAATCATTAAAATGCTTCCTAAAGAATTTTCACTCATGAAATAAGTGAATAAGGAAAAAAGAAAAACTGCCTTAGATGGTTCTAACCTATACCAATCTGTACAATGAGAGGCCAACATATATCTCTGGAAGGTGTGCATGACAGATGGGTGACAAAATCATTGTCAAGATGAATGGAACCTGGGCTGGCGCAGTGGCACAGTGGTAAGGCACTGCTTAGGCAATGCGGGATCCAATAGGAAGATCATGGGTTCAGTTCTCTATCTGGCATGTATATGTCAGGCATGTGGCCCCGTGATCCTGGGTGGCTAGGAAGGCTGGAGGGATCACAGTGTTAGACCCTATTGCAAGTGCTTCTCTCTCTCTCTCTCTCTCTCTCTCTCTCTCTCTCTCTCTCGGAAGAAATAAACTTGAAAAAAAATAAAAAATTAAGATAAGTGGAACTCAGTGAGAAAAAAAGTCTCAGTTTCCAGATGAACTGTCTTGTGGATGTGCATACTAAAAAGCAAGAAAATTTTGTGCACATCACAAAACCACGTTATGGTTTTGTGCCATTTGAAAAATGCCTTGAAGCATGGCAGATGAGGGCGAGTGGAGTTTTTTCAAGGGCTGGGTAATGAGGGTGGAACTGTGTGAACTAGATTTACTGAGTCAGGGTGCAATGCTTCTCTCTGAGTTCTCTCCACTGGTGAACACTGGCACAAGGGAGAAAATGGCCCTGAGGGAACATTTGTGGTGGAGTGTGGCAGCCATGCAAGTGCAGTGGAGCTTTTCTGGTGTGGAGTGCATAATCAATTGCAGCACAGCTGCCATCCTTGAACCTACCCTGCTTTTGTATGGAGGCCACATTTCCTCTGGGCTGTTCCCAGACAGTGACTGACCCTGGTGGGGTTATTTCATTGTCACATGGGGCACCTCCAAGGGTAATTTTGACTCAAGAATGCCTTCTTAGCCTGGTCACACATTTCTCGACATTGTATTCTGCCTGTAACACATTCTACTGTATTTTCTTTTTTGTTTTCTTTCCTTTTTTAAAATTTTTAAAATTTATTTATTTTTGTAAATACATTAAATTGCATTGTTTAGCTTACAATGTGAGCATTTCAATATGTGAACATTTCTCCCCAGTCCCGTTGATCAAAATATCTTCAACCGATAACACCACACTTCCCCATCCCGTCAATGTTCTACCTCCGTATCCCTTCTCCAAATGTCCTTCATTAGGCCCCACTCCTCCACATACACCTTGTTCTCCTTTTCTTCATGGCTGTCAGAGAGTGTTTATCATTTTTGGAGTCTCCTTCATTCTGCTTCCTCCTTCTTTAATCTCCACGGGCATTCTTCTTAATGCTTATTTTGTGCATTCACTTTCATTTTTAGGTCCTTTACAAAGGACACAAAAATGTTACAAGTCATCCTAACAGTGGTCCAAGAATGGAGAAGGATGTTGGGATTTGGGATTTGGAACTCTCTCATTCCCTCATCAAACAAATAGGATGGCCCCAAATACTATGAATTGCCCATTGCCAATCTAGGCAAACATGCATTAGATGGCTAGATTTTTATAGTTGCTAAGATTCATGTTTGGGGGAGATACAAAAGAGTTCCTATAAAAACCGAGGAGTTAAATGGTTATACCTTTATATTGATATCCTACAAGGGATAGTAAGAAACTGGGGGCTCTTAACAGACAGTGAAAGGCTCAGTGTAAGAGCCAGATGGCCTCTTTGGTAACTTACAGAAACATGGGCCTCTGTAAAACAAAACAAAACCAAGCAACAGATTGAGAACCTGCTAGAGTCACAGAGCTCCAGAGATCTTTGAATGCTCAATCAAGTTGGGCTGAAAACACTCGAGACCCTGAAATATGGGATAGGGACATTGAGTGGATGTCCCTGATGTCCCTGATTCTACAGATCCACAGAGACATCAATAGCATAGATGAGTTACCCCTTCCTAGCAAGAGCCAGAACATTCCTCATACTGGGAGATGCTTCAGAGGCCCTTCTCTGCGAGATAAGAGAGCTATTCTTCCTTAGGAGTGCTTTTATTTTCTCTCTTGGCTACTTGGCCCTAAATAGGACTAAATCTCAGCAGCACCTGGCTGGAGATGTGCTGCTCATAAGAAAAAGCATAAATAATATAGTAAAGGAGTTGCCAAAACTAGCTAGCATGGGGGATTGGATTTTGTGTGTACTTGAATGAGGAGGCTGGAAAATAAGACTACATAAAAAGTTAATTTGCTTAAGTGCATTTTCTAAAGACATGACCCTTAATACCTGCTAAAGATCACCAAAGACAGGAAACCTCACTGTTAGGGTGGCTCTTAAAAATCTGGAGAGGGACCATCAGGTGTCAAGGTAGTTAAGGTGCTGGACTTTCACATGGCTGACTGTGGTTCGAGCTTTGGACCCAGTGGCTTGAAAATCACTCTGGGTACATGTGTGGCTATGCCTAAAATCCAGATGGGAATTGAGGAGGACAAGGGATTGAGGTGTGACCATCCCCCCTGATAGCTAATTTCCCACTTTCCCTCTTTCTGACTTTTTCTGGTTCTCTCTCTGGTGAGTGCATGTGCCCAGTGGCAACCCACCACCCCCCCATTAAAAAAAAGAAGTCTAGATAAAATTATGACCAACACTGAGTGAGGAATTGTATGAGTTTCCCTTAAAAGTGCGTAGATAATACACCAGAGGAGTATATTAGATGGGAAGACCAAGAAGATGCATGATTTTCCAAGGCTGTCAAGAATGTGCTAGTGATAAGGGTAGCAACAGCATCACTCAGGAGTTCAATGCTCAGTCTTCTCTGTAGCTCAAGGGTGGTGGTTGGAGAAGAGGTCACAGAGCTGGACTTGTTAATATTCATGTGGAAGATGCCCCCTGACCCCCAAGTTATAGAAGCATTTACCTGCCAGATGCCAGGAAGTCATAGTTACCATAATAACTAGTAGGATCAGAGGCACAGCCAAGGAGCTTGACCTGCTAAAAGTTTGGAGATGGTCAATAGAACCTGGTATCTGGAAGGGTGGAATAAATGGGCAGCCAACACAAGTGCTGCTAAACATCTAAATGCAGGAAAAGGCAAGAATGGAATAGTGGAAGGTTAAGAGTGGTCCTCAATCCCTTGCTCAATTCCCTGACCTGAGCCAATGATTAGATCAGGTATTTATTGACTAAAGTGGTAAGTGAGTCCCTAAGAAAAAAGAATTGGTAATCTAAGGTGAACGGTCTTCAAAAAGTTTATGAAAATGCATATTATGCATGGATCTAAAATGCTTTGTACCAAAATAAATTCATTCTTTAATCCATTTTTCCAAAGACTTTTTTTTTGGAAATGTTTTTGCTACAGGGTGCATAGGCTCGCCAGAAAGACAACAGAAGACAGAGAGACAGAAAGCAAGAAATCATCCCCTAGGGGCGATGGCCACTCTGCAATCCCTTCTCCTCCATTCTCCTCTCAGGATCTTGGGCATGCACACACACGTGCTTTGAGTTTAAGCCACCAGGTCCAGGACTCGAACCACGGTCAACTACATGGGAGTTCAGTCACATAGCCATTATGCCAACTGCTGGTTTCCCGAAGACTTTTTAAAAAGAATTATTTCTTTAATTTCATTTATTTATTCATTTATTTCAATTTGACCAGAGAAAGACACATAGAGAGAAAGAAAGTGAAAAAGCAAGCCACCAGGTCTGGGTCTCAAACCATGGTCGGCCATGTGGGAGTGTTAGAGCCTTAACCACCATGCTACCTACCGACCCCTTTCCAAAGACTTTTGAAGTCCTCTCATATACAGTGGTAATTCCTATATGTTTCAACAAAGAGACCTATAGTCTAGGACACTTCAAGGATGTGTTCTGAGTTCTGCTTTCAGAAGAGCATTATTTGGCCAGTATAGCGGTTGAGGCAGCTAGAATCCACATGGCAGACTTCGCAGTTTGAGGTCCAGACCCTGCAGCTTGAAAAACACACTAAGAGCATGTACATGCATGCCTAAAATCTAAAGAGGAAAATGGAAGAGAAGGGATTGCAGCCTGGCTCTCCTCCATGGGGGTGAGGTGGTACTATCTCTCTCTCTGACAAGTGCATGCACCCAGTTTTTTAAAAAGAGAGAGAGAAAGGTCTCTTCATTTGGCTTAATACCATAATATATTGTCACTATCTTGAAATTCTTAGAACTAATTTCTTAAATAAGGGAACCCACTTTTCAATTTGTATTGGGTCATTTAGATTATCTAGCCAGTCTTGCCTAAAATTATTGATTTGGATGACTGCCCAATGGGCAGAGAGGGTCTGAAGTGACACTGATATCTAGAGATCCTAAGTATAATCATGGACCTCTGTTGGAGTGGAAGCTCACGTGTTGTTCTAGTCAGTTCTATTCCTAATAAAAATAAATACTTAAACCTTAGTAATTTAAAAGAATTTTATCCAGCTAATGGTTTGGAGGTCCAAGATCTAGGAGCCACATCTGGTAGGACTTTTCCTGTCGATGGGGTCTTGCAACCTTATAGCACAACACATCATGAGAGAACAGGAGTGTGAGTCTCTGTGTCAGTCTTTCTTTGTCTCTTTCCCCCTCTTTACAAACCCACCAGTCATGGCAGCCCTACCACAACCTCTTTAATCCTAATCCCCTCCTAGGGGTACTATCTTTCAACATCACAATCTTACTCTTTGTTAATCCCATCACAGGCAAATCTCACACATGAATTTTGGGGGACAAGTAAAGCCTACCATATGGTTAGTAATAAATGGAGTTCTGATTACAGTCCAACTCACAATGGGTTCATTGTGTCTGGAGACCTACCTAAAGGTCATTTTTGCAAACATATTGAAAATAACAAATTTGTCAGTTAGGATAATACCCACATTGTGCTCTTGGTCCGTAGATAAGAATATCAGAGTGGGAAAGGTCAAGTGGAAAACTTTGTATCTGCCCTCTGCTCAATTACTCAAGAGAGTCAATTAAAAAGGAAGAAAGAAAGAAGAAAGAAAGAAAGAAAGAAAGAAAGAGAGAAAGGAAGGAAGGAAGGAAGGAAGGAAGGAAGGAAGGAAGGAAGGAAGAGAAAGAAAGGAAGGAAGGAAGGAAGGAAGGAAGGAAGGAAGGAAGGAAGGAAGGAAGGAAGGAAGAAAGAAAGAAAGAAAGAAAGAAAGAAAGAAAGAAAGAAAGAAAGAAAGAAAGAAAGAAAGAAAGAAAGGAGAAAGAAAGAAGGAAAGAGAGAAAGAGAAAGAAAGAAAGAAAGAAAGGAAGAAAGGAAGAAAGGAAGAAAGGAAGAAAGGAAGAAAGAAAGAAAGAAAGAAAGAAAGAAAGAAAGAAAGAAAGAAAGGAAGGAGAAAGAAAGCAAGCAAGCAAGCAAGCAAGCAAGCAAGCAAGCAAGTGAGCAATTCAGGAAGGATAGTGGCTGTGCCTCTGACCCTTCTAGTCATTATGGTAATTATGACTTCCTGGCATCTGGCAGGTAACTGCTTCTATTAAAACCATTTTTAAATAGCTAAAGAATACGGAATTGGGTGAGGGAACTGACCTGATCATATCTCTGCTGGATGCCTTAAATGGGTCCTGAAGAACTTAGTTGGATCCTAACCACTGAGTATAGAATTTTGTCATCTCAGTCAAGGTCTGCTGTGGGGAGGAAGTATCTCTGCTAAGTGAATTAACAAGGTCTCAGGTACTTGATATGAACCATTGACTTGGTGAATGCAATCTTGCTCATTCTGATGATAAAAGAAAATCTGAAACCTTGCCCATTCATTTGGGACATGCAACAATATCCATTTATAGTTTTGCCTTGGGGCTATTTTAACTCTCTTGGTCTTCATTGCATTGTAGACTAATCTGGGCTGCTTGGTCAACTCACAGCACACCATAATGTATGCGTTACATAGATAAAATCTTGCTAACAAGGTAAGACAAAGCAAGGATGGCTGTAATCAGACACAAGCAGTCCAGAGAGTGAGGGATAATCCTCTAACAACTCAGTCTTCAGTGAAGTCTTCATGAATTCAGTAGTCAAGACTTGGTCAGAATATTCCTACCAAAGGGGGGAAAAAAAAGATTGTAGTTCACATCCCTACCATGAAGAAGGAAGCAGAGAGCTTGGTAGTTATTTGGGGGGGTTTGAAAGCAACATATTCCATGCCCAAGAATAGTGTTACGGCAGATACACTGGGTAACAGCAAAGATTTCAAATATCTGTGTGGGGGGAAAATTAGCATGGAGTTTGCGGCAAGCCCCAGTGAACAAATCACAAAGTAAACCCTGATATTCTGAAGTGAGTCCATGCCATTTGCAGTAGAGAAAATAATGCATCTTTTGGTTAAACAGCTCACAAATGAAAACTTGATCATGAGGCACTAAAGGAGCAGAGGCCTGGATTGACACATCATGGGCTGGACTTTTTTTAATTTTTCCAAGTTGTGAAGTCAGCACAGCATCAGTCAATCAAAAATGAACATGATCCATCTGAATTGAGCCTAGGCAGGACCAGGCTGGGTCAGCCGTGTGAGCAGGTGACTGAGACAAACTGTTACCCACAGCCTTCATGCCAGTGATCTTCTTCTACTTTCTACCTAAGACCAGAAGAGGGAGAAGAAGCCTGTCAGTGCCTGCAGCCAAAGGCAGCCAGTTACATCTGTACCTGAACAAGTTGGGTTATTGTTTGTTATAGCAAAAGAAAAAAAATTGTACACCAAGAAGATCCAAGGGAGTGTATCAATAGGAAGTTGTTAGACAGACTTACTATAAGATTTGAGTTTGAGTTACCTTATTTTAGAAAGAGTCCATGGAATTGGAGCTTTGCCAGCTACTAAAATGTTCTCCGACAGAGGGGCAATTCTATGACTATTTTAATAAATATTATTCTGACCAGCAGTTGGCGTAATGGCTATGTCGCTGAACTCCCATGTAGCTGGTCGTGGTTCGAGTCCCAGACCCGGTGGCTTAAACTCACGCCGGGCGTGTGTGCATGCGTGCCCAAGACCCCAAGAGGAGAATGGAGGAGAAGGGATTGTGGCATGGCCATCCCCCCTCGGGGGGGGGGGGGGGGGGTTGGTTTCTCACTTTCTGTCTCTCTGTCTCTCACTGTCTTTCTGGTAAGCCCATGCGCCCTATAGCAAAAACTTCTCCAAAAAAAATTATCTCTAAGGCAGGATTCATGAAGTAAAGCTGAAGTTATCATTGGATAAGGAGCAGCCGTCATTCACATTAGCAGTGTGTGGGTCATTTTTGTGGTTTGACCCACCTTGTCTTTTGTGACTATGTTCATAAGTGATTTCGGACCGGAGTCTTATTTTTTTGTGTTCATCCATACAAGTCAAGGAGAAGCCTTATCTAATGCAGATGTTTGGTCAAAGTGTGTTTATGTTCAGTAGGAGAACACCTGACTACCTTGTCAGTGGCCCAGGAAGAAACGAGAAGATTGGAAACGAGAAGACTAGAGCAGAGGCATGGATGCTTGGGAGTGAGAGAGGAGTATGAAGATTTCTGTGTCACATGGTAAGTATCATCAGAATTCAGAAAAAAAGACTAAACAAGTCAACATACAAAGTTAGGTGAATGTGACGAGTGCTATTAAAGGAACTACCTCTCCCTCCTATTATACGAATAATAGGAGGGAGAGGTAGTCATGGTAATGGTGAACCTACTTGAGGTTAAGTAGTTAGGAAAGGCCTATCAGGGTGTTAATGTGGAGGATAAGAAGGTGGGAGGCATGTGAATGCTGAGGGAAAGAGCAGGCCAGGTAGAGAGAGTAGAATACATCTTTCCTTGAAGTGGGGAGAAAGAGAGGTATTCAAGAGATTGAAAGACGGTACACATGGGCCAGAGTGAGTGAGGGAGATGGCAAAGAGGTACAGATATATTCAGGAGCCAAATTTTTCCAGGCCAGGAAAGGAATATGGTCTTTTTTTTTTTTTTTTTTTCCTAAGAGTAATAAAATATTCCCGAAAGATTTGACCCAGGGATGTGATATAACCAAATTAATGTTTTTAAAAAATTACCCTGGCCTGTCTGTGGAACAAGATTGACACAGGAAGCCTAGTTAGAGAACCTACTGCAATCCTCATGTGGATTGATACTAATCCAAATCAAGACAGGACCTCACCCTAGCCTGTGAATGGCTTACATTGTCTCTCCTGGAGTGGGAAGTAGCTGTGTAGGTGGGTGACAAAGCCTCTGTCTCACAGCTGACATTCCAGTTTCTGACGTTCTGACCAATTTAGTTCCCAAAATATATGTGCTATGGTACATATATAGTCAGCAGGATCAGTACTGGGTAGTTACTAAGATACAGTTCGGAAGGATCCATGGTGAGTTACAATGAAGAGATTACACACTTATACCTCATTCTCTCAAATATCAGCCCAGTGTCTTATCTTTTGAAAATCATGTCTGCAATCAATTTCAGATTAAACGTACTCCCCAAGAGCCTCTGTCTCTAACTCACTGTTGACATAAAATGAAAGAACCAAAGTCATGAAATAAAACTAAATCTGTGTTTGTACATATAACTGTGTTTGTTGGATTTCTTGCAAAGGAATATTTGCAATAAAAAATAAAGGAATATGTTTCCACTTATCTTGAATCAGCAAAGATACCTCGGGCAATCTAAGTATAGGGCAACACTTCCCAGAGGAACACTGTTCTTTTTTTCTTTCTTTCTCTTTCTCGCTCTCTCTCTTTTCTTTTTTTTTTTTCTTTTTTTTTTTTTTTTTTTATACATACACATGTGTGTGCTGTGATTTTCAAGCTGCCAGGTCTGGGACTAGATTCAAGGTTGGTCACATAGAAATTCACCATCTTAACCACCACACCACCTGCTGGCCCCCACAGAGCATTTTAATTTTTTTAATTTTATTTATTCATTTTTTTAAATTCAGTTTTATTTATTTACATTTAATCATATGTCTTGACAGTGTACAACATTTCTTTTCCAGCATGAATACCATATATGTCAGTCAAGACAAAGATATTACTATATACATTATCATCAGAAACAGTTGTTCATTTTGTGTCAATCAAATATACTTTTACTTTTTTTCTTCTCCTTTTCCCTCCTTCCCTTCCCTACTAAACTTTTTTTTTCATGTTTTATTGATTCACAAAAGATTTTAAACTAAAAATATGGACAAAGCTAAAATCTAGAGATGAATGCACTGTAAATTTCTTCTGAAACATTTTTTTCTCTCTCCATTCCCCCTTTTACTAAAGAGAGGTATAAATTAACTTATCTGCAAAAAAGATATTTGCTTAGAGCTATTTGCTCTAAGTCCCCAAAGAATTCAATTTCTGATGCAAGGCAACAGGTACTATTGTATCATTAGACTTACACAAATAATCATTCTTCTACAAAATAGGAGTGCTTACGAAAATTTTCCAAATGCAAAGGGATCAGAATGGGATAAAAGTTTATGTTTCAATTTAAAAAAAATTAACAAATTGCTATCAACAACTCACGAGAGAACCCCAATCCTTAAATCTGGAAGACAAAGTGTAAAAGAAAATTGGTAATGTTTTAGAGAAAGTCCTAGAATTCTATTTCACCAGTTCAGCCTCATATAATTTCTCTTTCGTTGAAATTGTAGTGTTACTGTGGTCTGATATTTCCACTTAAATCCTGGAAGTTAACATTCAACATTATTATTGATATTTCTGAACTTGTCCCTATCATTAAACTGGCCTTTTTCTTGGTCACTTTTTTGTTCTCTTAATTCTGTCTTTAGTTTTCCTGGTATAGCACTCCCTTCAGAACTTCTTGAAGGTCTGGTCTGGTGTTGGTAAATTCTTTCAAGTTTTGTTTATCTGAGAATGTCTTTACCTTTTCTTCCCATCTGAAGGATAACCTTGCCAGGCATAGTATTCTTGGTTGAAACTGTTTTTCTCTTAACGCTTTTAGTATGTTTTCCCATTCTTTCCTTGCTTGCGTTGTTTCCAATGAGAGGTTCAATGTTAGCCTGATGGGATAGCCTTTGAAAATAACTTGTCATTTTAGTTTCTTGTCTGTCTGTGGTTTTGGTCAACCTGGCTATGATGTGCCTTGCAGAAGAACTTCTTGGGTTGATTCTATATGGGGTCCTATGTATTTTCCAATCTGGATATTTAAATGCCTCTCTAGGTTTGGAAAGTTTTCTTCCAGGATATCATGGAATAGATCATTAATGCCCTGATTTAGTTTCTTCACTTTTTGGGATACAGATTATCTGGATGTTTGGGCATCTAATGGTATCTAGTATTACTTATATATTCTTTTTTTTTTTTTTTTTTGGTTATTTTCTCAGTCTTTTTGGTGAATTTTTCTAGGTCAGAGGTGCTGTTTTCTACATCTGAGATTCGATCTTCTGCATGATCTAATCTACTTTTAGTACTTTCAAGGGAAGTTTTGATTTCCTGTGTTATAGCCTTCATCTCTAACAGTTCTTTCTGATTCTTTTTTTATGGCATGTATTTCCTCTTTCAAATCGTGCAAGAACTTCCTCACATCCTGGCTTGTTGTCTCTTTTCTCCTGCATCTTCTGAAGTTCATCGTCTCTCTTCTCTTGCATCTCTGTTAGCTTTGTCACTTTGAATATTTTAAATTCTTTTTTTTTTTGGAGAGGTGTTTGCATAGGGCACGTGTGCTCTCCAGAAAGAGCGAGACAGAGAGACAGAAAGTGAGAAATCACCCCTTGGGGGGATGGCCATGCCACGATCCACTTCTCCCTCCCATCAGGACTTTGGACATTCAGGCACACACAGCAGGTGTGTTTTTCCAGCCACTAGGGCAGCATCCGGGCAGTAGTCAGCCATGTGCCAACTGGTTCCCTGTGCACAGCTGTGCTATGAGGCTGGTCCTAAAATATTCTTTAATTATAATTGAGAGAGAATAATGGGAATTTACTGCTTACACAACAAATTACAATGTTGGTATTAGACCTGTGGCTTCAAGTTAAAAATAAAGCACAGGTAAAATAACTTCAGAGATAAATTATGTAAATTGCTGATATTGTATTTATCCACATTCTCCCTTACATTTGTTTGTAAATGAGGTACTAAATGAATAAAGTTGGGCCAGCAGGTGACATGGCGGTTAAAGTGCTGGATTCCCACGTGATCTACCATGGTTTGAGTCCTGGACCCAGAAGCTTGAAAATCACGCGAGGCATGTGTGCCTGCATGCACAAAGTACCAAAAGGAAAACGGAGGAGAAGGGATTGTGAATGGCCATCCCCTCTGGGTGTGATTTCTCAGTTTCCCTATCTGTCTGCATCTCTCTCCAGTGAGTATACACACCCTATGGCAAAAACCTTAAAACCAGTCAAATTAACTAAAACTTTTTACATCATCTGTACTCTCAAAGTTTGATCCATCATGTCTGATACTTTGGTCATTGTCTTTCTCTCTCTGTTTCTGACTGTGAAAGATATCACAGTCTCAGAAACCTCAGTTTATTATGTCCAAGAATTCAAGAATGTAACCTGAAAAATTAATCACAAGAGAACTCATTTCTAGAACCCTGATGACAGGAGCTGGAAAGATGAGAATTAATGCACTGAAGTTTTTTCATGGATTTTATTTTATTTTATTTTTTCTTTATTCTCCTTATTATTTTTTATTTACATTTTTTAATACATTCAATCACATTATTTAGCTTACAAGGTGATCATTTTAATATATGAACATTTATCAACTCGACTGGGGAGAAATGTTCAAATGTCCATGGATTTTATTGAAAGCTCTAATTCCATACAAATGCTCTTTACTCAGTGAAGTTATACTAAATAAATGTCTCTCCAAAGATTTCCTACAGGTTTTCAAGGATAGTCACACCACCTATCTTTAACTCACACACACACACACACACACACACACACACACACCAACCACCTTTCTATACCTGCTGTGTTATTTGAAATTTTTCTTACCTCCATAAATCATTGCATTTAAAAAAGATGGATTGTTATAATGAACTCATAATGTTAAGAATTTGTTGTGAGGTCAGCAGGTGGCACGGTGGACAAGGGCACTGGACTCCCACACGACCACCTGTGGTTTGAGTCCCGGATCTGGCAGCTTGCTTTCTCACTTCCATTCCCTCTCACTCTCACTCTGTCTCTCTCTGGTCAAAATGAAAATAAATAAATAAATAAAGTTAAATAAAATAATTATTTTTTTTAAAAAAACAGAATTTGTTGTGATTAGAGAGCTTATATTTTATATATGTATATATTTTTCTGGAGAGGTTTTTGCTATAGGTCATGTGCGCTTGTCAGAAAGGCAGAGAGAGACAGAGAGACAGAAAGCGAGAAATCACCCCCCTTCTCCTCTCGGGATTTTTAGCCCGCATGCACTTGGGCCCGGCATGAGTTTAGGCCACTGAGTCTGGGACTCAAACCGTGATCAACTACATGGGAGTCCAGCAACATAGCCATTATGCCAACTGCTAGTTCCTAGAGAGCTTATAATTTAAGCAAGATCCTTTGTCTCTTTTTCTGTAAGGGCTAACCATCCCTAGTCCACTATATATATATATATATATATATATATATATATATATATATATATATATATATAGTTTTTTAGAGGTTTTTGCTATAGGGCACATGGACTTGCCAGAGAGACAGAGAGAGACAGAGAAACAGAAAGCAAGAAATCACCCTCCAGGGGCAATGGCCACATCGCAATCCCTTCTGCTCCATTCTCCTCTTGGGATCTTGGGCACGCACGCACACGCGCCCGGCTTGAGTTTTAAGCCACCGGGTCTGGGACACAAACCGCGGTCAACTATGTGGGAGTCCAGTGACACAGCCATTACACTAACTGCTGGTCCCAGTCCACTATATTTTCTTAAAGTCAAATAAAGTTTTGAGTTATGTTTACCAACCTGTCATTAAGTTTTACCACCAAATATTAGAATAAATAATGAATTTTGAGAGACTATAAGGGGTATTCAGAAATATTTTGTACTCATCTTAAAAACTATATAAATATATTAAGGTATAAGCTATTATAATTCTATAATAGCTTTCCACTATTCTATGTTTTGGTATTTCCTTCTTGATTTGGTTTAAAGGTCAAAATTATTGTATGAACACAAATTATAAATAATATGTATCTTTTCATAATAGCATATACATCATCATTATTATATTATTTCTTATTTAACCTTATGCTAGAAAAAAATTTTGTGTGTTCACAATTATCATTTTAAACTACTTCATGTCAGTCGATATATTTTTTACTCAATTTCGTGTGTACACAATTATCGTTTTAAACTACTTCATGTCAGTTTTCTGTTACTTACCCATCTAACTATAGTAATTTTTTTTTAAATTACAATTGGGAAAATTATTTGTAATAATAGATAAACCACAATAAATATCTTTTAACAAATAACATTTTATAGTAACTTTTAAAAGTTATGCTATTATTCTGAAATAATTATTTATAAAAAAAAGTTGTGAAAAGTAGCACAAAAGATCCTATATGTTTTCATTCAGATTCCATGGTACATTTTCTCAAGATTTTAAAAATTACCATTGACTAAACTACAGTCTCTAGGGAGATTTCATCAAGTTTCCCACTAATATCTTATTTCTTACTCTAGGATCTAATTAGGGAAATTACACTACATTAGTCCCTTTGCCACCTTAATTAATCAGCTACGATCTATGTAGTTCCTAGACTTTCCTTAAGTGTGCGTGCACGCATGTGTGTGTGTGTGTGTGTGTATATATATATATATACATACACACACATACATACATATTTTAAGAATGATTCTTTTTTAACTTTATTTATTTATTTATTTATTTAAATTTGACCAGGGAGGGACAGAGAGAGAGAGAGAAAGTGAGAAAGTAAGCCAGCAGATCTGGGACTCAAACCGTGGTCAGCCATGTGGGTGTCCAGAAACCTTAACCACAATGTCACCTCACGCCACCTGCCAGCCCCGACTTTCCTTAAGTTTATGATCTTGAAAGTTTTGAAGACTTCTCCTATTTTTAATACATTTTGTTTCAATTGTCTATTGTTTTCTCATTTGCAGACTAGGATTATGGGTTTTTAAAAATATCAACAGAATGGGACCCAAAGGTGGTTAAGGTGCTACACTAACACATGATTGCCCACGGTTCAAGTCCCAAACCCAGTGGCTTGAAGGTTATGCTGGGTGTGTGAGCACGTGTGCCCAGAATCCCAGAAGTAGAGCAGAAAAGAAGGGATTTCAGCATGGCCATCCCGTCTGGAGGAGTGATTTCTCTCTTTCTCTCTGTCTCTGTCTCTCTAGTGAGCATATGTCCCATAGAGCAAAAATCCTCTCTCTCTTAAAAAAAAAATATATATATGTGTGTGTGTGTGTGTATATATATATATATATATATATATATATATATATATATATATAAAAGATAATATGCTCTGTGCTCTGTGTGCATCATATCAGGAGTGCATGATAATAACATGACTCATCATTGGTAATGGTAACCTTGTAATTTTTGAAAATGGGGTGGAGAACTAAAACTTCCTGCTGTTAGAGTGACAGAAATTGGCTAGGAGAGTCTGATGGGTATTAAATATACTGATATTCCAAGACACTGTCTTCACGGTTGATATGCTATATAATGTAGCATGGTTGACATGCTACATTCTTTTTCAAAGAATGGGAAAGACCAAAGATAAATGTGGTAGAAGGTATCTATCTTTTTGTTGTTGTTCATAATAGAGAATGAAAAAGAGACAGAGAGAAAAGCACCTTTCCCCAGGGCTCGGGCTTTGTCACGACATGATCCCCTTCCTTCAGTTCTTCAGCTTGACAGGATGATCCTGGGCACTTGTGCTCACACCTGGTATGTCTCCGAACTAGGATCCACATGTGGCTTCCAGTTTTGTAGTCTAGTAGGCTACTGATTACACCATAGAGTCTGGTTCAGGAGGTAGCTGTCTTATAATCTTACTGCACAAATAGTAATGTATTTTTTTTTTCTTCTTCTCTCTCCATCTTTGACTATTTATGTTATATGTAAAGCTTCAGAGATTATCTTAAAATTTCTTTTATAAATGGCACCAGTTGGTTTTGGAATGGACAGTGAATTTTAAAGTACTATAATTATCTCTCTGAAATTTTATTTCAGCGTATGAAGGAGTGGGATATGCTATTTTTTTTGAGAGAAATATTTTTGCTCTAGGGCACATGTGTTTGCTGGAGATATAAAGAGAGACAGAGAGATAGAAAGTGAGAAATCACCCATTCCCAAGGGAGATAGCCATACCTCTCTGTCTCTCCAGTGAGCACACGTTGCCTATAGCAAAATAAAATTTCTCTTAACAAAATTACTATACTCCATCACCCTTTTCTTCAAACTTCTTTCTCTCATTTTTATCTGATTCCTATATGGTGCATTTTGGGTCATTTCTTCAAATTTGTCTTCTAATTTAGTAATTCTCTCATCAGTTATGTCAGTCTGGTATAGACTCATCCACTGAGGTTTTTTTTTTCTTTTCTTAATTGTTTTTTGTTTGTTTATTCCTAGAAAGGTTTATTTGATATTTTTCTGAAAATGTTTGGTTTATAGATTTTTAAAAAGTTCCCACATGTATATCTCATGCTTTTGTTTAATTAATTTAAATGTTATAATATGTGTTAGTTATCTTCAGCTCCATAACAAATTACCTCAAAACTTAGTAACTTAACACAATACCCAATCATTATTTTCCAGTTCCTATGGGTCAAGAATCCAAGTACAACATGCTACATCATCTGCGTCAGTGATTCTCACAAGACTGTAATCAAGGACTCCCAAGGCTGCATCTGTATCCCAAGGCTTGACTCATGTGGATTATTTTTGCTGGATTCAGTTCCTTGCAGACTGTTGGATGAGGATCTCAGTTTCTCACTGGCACTTGGTGGGAAGTCACACTCTGATCCTTGCCATGTGGGCCTCTCCAACATACAGCTTACTTCATCAAAGCAAGTAAGTTTAAAAAAAAGGCATGAAAGAAAAGTGTTGGCAAAAGAGAAGTCACAGTCATACGTTATTATTGGAAGTGCCATTTCATCACAGTTGATGTTTTCTCCTTATTACAAGTCTCCCCAGTCAAGGAGAGAGCATTACATTAAGTTTGTGAACACTAAGAGGTGGGATCATGGGTGGCCATCTTAGAAAACTTCCCCTCGGGAATCAGCAGTTAGCGTAATGGCTATGTTGCTGGACTCCCATGTAGTCAACCGCAGTTCGAGTCCCGGACGTGGTGGCTTAAACTCACGCCGGGCGCGTGTGCGTGCATGCCCAAGATCCCGAGAGGAGGATGGAGGAGAAGGGATTGCGGCGTGGCCATCCCCCTGGGGGGTGATTTCTCGCTTTCTGTCTCTCTGTCTCTCTCTGTCTGTCTGGCGAGTGCACGCGCCCTATAGCGAAAACCTCTCCAAAAAAAAGAGAAAACTTCTCCTCAATTAATCAACTATAATATAGACTATATCCATTAATCCTAGCATTTGAAGTTTCTATAGGCCTTGTTCTGTTGTGTTATTTTTATTGCTTCTTACTCATAGTGCTTTGTTTCCTTGAGTATTTTATTGTATTTTGTATTATGAGTTGTTAATTTTAATCAGTTTTATTAATTTTTTTAGGTCTAAAATGAAGGTGAAAATTATTTATTTATTTTTTTAGATTTTTGCCTTAATAAGGTTCATGCACTTGGTGGGCAAACAGACAGTAAGAGGGAAAAGGAAGATGAAATCTTTAGAGAGGATTTTTATTTGTTTCTACCAAGTGCCTATGGGAATGATCATATAGTACATAATTAAATTTTTTTTTTGAGAGGTTTTTGCCATAGGGCACGTGCGCTCGCCAGACAGACTGAGAGAGACAGAGAGACAGAAAGTGAGAGATCACCCTCCAGGGGGGATGGCCACGCCGCAATCCCTTCTCCTGCATTCTCCTCTCGGGATCCTGGGCACGCACACACACGCGCCCGGCGTGAGTTTCAAGTCACCAGGTCTGGGACGTGAAGCACGGTTGACTACATGGGAGTCCAGTGACATAGCCATTACGTCAACTGCTGGTCCCTAGTACATAATTAAATTTTTATCTTGAAATGTTTGGATCAATAAGTTAGTATCAATTTAGGCTGAAAACTAGTTTGATTTCAAATTATGAGTAGTGATTTTCCTTCCTTTATGGTATGTTTAGTCTTGTGACCTTTGATTTCTATTAATGTCTCCTGGATAAGAGGGATCAAGCTTATTTTTGTTTCAATATTTTACACTGTGTATAGCTTTTGGTATCCAAGAAGATATTCTGGTACACTTCTTACATTAGACAGATTTTAGACTCCTACTCTTCATGCCTTAAAAACTATCAACATCAAAGCTCAAATTTGCCTTTGGTATACCAACACAACCCTAGGTTCTCTCTTCACTACTGCTTTATTTGGAGAATTTTAATTTTTTCTCTAGTTCATTAATGCATCTAATTTTAAAAAAAATTTTCTTGACTACTTCATTGGTTAGAATGAAATTTGATCCATTTTTTCTAGATCATCATATTACCAGAAATTGAATACTTGAATATCTCTAGTGGAATTTTACTTAACAAATATTTATTGATTATATATCAAGTACCAGAATCTATACCAAGTTTTAGAAGGTCTGGTATTGTTGTCTTGAAGGAGCTCCCCATTTAACAGAGAGACAATTTTGCAAATTATGATGTAATGCAAGGTAAGTTCACAAGTATGCACGCATATCACTATAGAGATACAGATAAAGGTACAGATAATGCAGTCATGAAAGGACTCCATGGTAGCTGTATGGCGTTCACTTTTGGAAGATAACTGAGATCGCCTTGCATTTTCTCCAGATAGTAGAGATCTTTACACAGACCCTTGACAAAAGCTGATTTATGATAATGTATTTACTAATGAAGTAAAAACTTGTCAAATTCAAGTGTAACAGTTTATTCACTCGGAATAAGCAGTGGCCTGATTTTAGGAAACTGAGTTTCCTTCTTGACTTTAATATTATCAGTAAGCAAGGCAAGTATCTTTGTTTTAATTGTATTGGTAGGAAATTGAGTCCCAAGGAGGTCACATGCCTTTTTCTTTCCACTCTCTGTGTGGTCTCAGTGAGAACAAGACACTACTATAATAGGAGCCAGCTGCCAGAAAGCCCTGAGATCCCGAGTGGGAGTTATTGGGAAAAGCATACAACATCAGAGCCTAGTCACTGTTACTCATCAGAAAGGAAACCAGGATGACAAGGAAACACATTTTTAAGGAAAGTGCTTCTGCGTCCTTCTTAGGTAGCATAAGAAAATTACTTACTCTCTTTGGCTCCCAGGTAAATAAAGTATGTAAAGTGAATTTCTGACCTGTTTATATCTCACGATTTTTAAAATGTCAAAGAACGTAACTAATGTAAGACTTCACAGATAGCTTTGCAAATTGTAACGATGGCTTTCTTAATTTTGTTTAATATTTTTGTGTAAGGGTAACATCATAAGATATGGCTGAATTCAATGGTCCATCTCCCAATCACAATCCCAATTGTTTTTCCAATCTCAATCAATATCCAGATTGCGAAATCCTGGTTAAATGTTGGCAGTCTAGAGACCCTGTTCCACAATACTTTTAGCCAAGACTCCGCCTCTCCCTGGAGACTACCTTCAACTAAATACCCAAGAAGGAAAATGTACATGGTTTCCTCTGAATTCATCTGAATTTGTGTCGACAACTTTAAACTCTTGCTTTGTGTAGCTATGAAGGCATTTGTGCAGGAGATGATGGTAAAAAAAGATGGAGGGTGTATTAAAAAAATCTATCAGATAAAAGATGGCAGCTAAATAGTAGGAGTGACTTAATGAGTTCCTCTTTGCCAAACATAGTGTCAGTTCTAATTCTTCCACCTAACTTGCAGTCTAGGGTTGACTTTTCTGTTTGCTGATTAGTAAGCTGAAACTCAGAGAAGAAACTTGTCTAAGCTCACACCATGAGGAGGTGACAGATCTAAAATTCAGACTCAGGACTAACTCCAAAGACCATGTTCCTTGCACAAAGCTTTCTAAGATATTAATATATCTTGTTGTTTCTACTAATTATTTCTTGATGAAAATAGATTTGTTTTACACACACGTTCCATTAAACTATTCATTTAGAAGCTCACCATGTAATTTAAGCTATTTTGTCAATAGAGACATGGCTGAAGTATTAACTTAAGGGACTAAACTCAGAAAGAGAAAAACATGATATTTCTTTGACTGTTTTTGTTTGTTTGTTTTATTTTTCTGATAGGAGAATGAAATAGAAAGCATTCTTTCCAGATGAGGGCTGAGAGCCTGAAATTCAGAGTGATATTTGTATACATCTTTAAAGTAATGGAAAGTAGCTTAATACATAAAGAAAACAAATATAAAGATGAAATACCGAGATAAGTAAGAAGATAGGAAAAAGGATTTTGCAACTCTAAAACTGTGCTTATTTTGTCCATGAAGGCAATAACCTGTAGGGTAGAATAAAACTCAAAAAACTGACTACTCACTGCTTATATGGAATGTCTTGGCAAAGGAAAGGGAGAACTTAGTTTTTGAGCCACTGATCTTTTATCTTTCTTGATAAAACAAAATAAAATCTTAAAGTAAGACATCTTTCTGCTGCCCATGCTGCTCTTAAGAATAAGTCAAAAATAGTAATAATATGTTTACTGAGGAAGAAACACATCTTATAGTAAACTCAGGAAAAAGGAGGATGAAGAGGACGTGGAGGAGGGGAAACCCACAAGGTGCACAGAAAATATGATTCATTTTCTTCACCTTGTAGGTGAGAAAAACAAACCCAGATAAGGACAGTGGTGGCCTGGGAGCTGGGACCAGGACCACAGCCATCTGCTATGAGCCTAGTTCTGGTTCCACTGCTACATTATTGCTTATGCAGAGAAGAGACATAAACATTTAACATTTTAGGAGTCAGCGCATGGCGCATGTGCTGGTCCCACTACATAACTGTTTTTCAACTGCCTGATAGTCCTGACAATGGAGCCTTTGGTAATAGAGACTCCATTTGCATTAGGTGTTTATCCTTCAGAGCTTATTTACTAGTGCAGCTGAAAGGTGCATAAATGAATTCTTAACCCAGGAGGGTATCTGCTGCGGCACACCAGCTCGATGCTATTAAAGTGAAGCATGTGCCTCTATCTTAACAATAGTGTTCATTATTAAATAACAGACTCTACAGGCTATATAATTTAATACGGGGCAATCCACAATTTGCAAACGGAAGTTCTGGTACTAAAAGAGTGTGTGAAATCAGTGTCATGATGCAACAGCCATTTCTTGCAGCCCGAAGAAGAGGCTTAAAAGCGCAGTCAAAGAGAATTAATATTTTCTGGCGCGGATGCATCATTGGCTGCACAAGGTGATTTTACTGTGCATTATACTTTAATTATAACTGTGCTGTAGCCATCTGCTCCACTTCATTCCCTAATTATAGATGCAAAAAGCATTTCACAACTCCCACCCATAAAAAAGATCTGAGGGATTTCATGGCAGGCTTGCTCTGAGAGCTCCCCTCCTTTCTTGGCCTGTGGTGGACTCTCTTTTCAATGATGCATTTGAACAGACCAGAAAGCGTTTGTGATGTCCTGATCAGCCTAGAAGGTTTGGGGTGTCTGAGCTTGTTCCGTGCATTAATAATTCTCCACTACCGTTATTATACGCACTTTGGCACATTCACATGTGACTTCCCGTGCACATAGACTTTTCTACCTGAGCTCCTCCCCCATTTTTCTTTTAATTAGTCCTTTCATGTTATTTTATTTCCAGTGCTATTACTTCAAGCATCTTCCTAACTCCTGAGAATCTTAAAGAAAGTTATTATTGTCCTCACTTTTCAGGGGAGAGAGTGAGAGATCTTAAAGTTTTCTGTTTTTTTTTTTTTTTTTTGGTAGAAAAAAAGATTTAATAGAAAGAAAGGAAAGGAAAGAAAGAAAGTACACCCAAAAAGGTTGTTGGGTGGGCAGATTGCCAGGTGGCAACCACCAAGTTTTCTGTTTTTCTAAGGTGACTCCATTGGTCAGTGGCAGAATCAGGCTGGGAAATCCCGTCTGTAGACATCGATGCCCACTCTTTCACACTCTCTACTGTCATGTAGTATTTGGAAGTGTTGTTTAAATCCCCACTGAGAGCTGAGAGGTGCTGGAGCCATCTCATACTGCCTCCCAAGGGCGAACTGTGGGTACCCCTTTCCAATCCTCTGCGCAGTGACTTGTTGTTTGCTTGAAGTTGGCCACGGTGGGAGCAGGAAATGGACACACACTGCGAATCAGAGCTTCCACTGCTTTTCCAAGGAGTAAATGTCAGTGACAATCCAGAGTGCCATGGTGCCACGGGATACGGGGAACAGATCTATGTGTTCTCAGAGACATAATGTATTTGGTACACAGTGCCCTTTCCATCTCTGAATTTAAATAATTTGAGTATGAAAACTACTCATGAATGAGAAAAAGCTAAGTTCTTTAACTATACAAGTTACTCTTTCAATGGTCTAAAGATAGGATCTACGGAGATAATGAAGACTCTTCTCCAGGGGGTAAATTCAGAATTTTCTAATGAAAGTTTTGGCTTTAACAGTTTCCATGGCTTCAAAACTAAGTTTGCAAGTTAAGAATTTAGGTTTCCAGGGAGGTTGAAGATGATTCTCAGCAGTTCCAAAGCAGGAGGCTCCAGGAACACGACCGGTTCTTGGCATCCAAGTACGTTCCAATCAGACACTGGCATATAAAGAAATACCCTTCTGGAGGTTAGATGTGGAGATTTCTGATGAAGACCAAATGAGCACATATGGCCTTTTTCAAGGTAAAAGGGAAACAATTTAGAAATGTCAAAATTTCTTTCCCCTCCTAATTGGGTTTTCCAGAAACGTGAATCCTAGCTGCTCTAAGACTGCAGTTCAAGCCCCAGTACAGTCATTAAAAATTAGCACATCCAACCTGACCTGAAGAAAGACTTAAAACATCAGCTAACCAAAAATAAGCAGTGACTCTCCAGGCAAAAAAACATGAAATGTAAGCTTTTTACCAAACATTGAATGCAGATATCAAATCACAAGATAATAGGAGCATAACACTAAAATTTAGCACATGTTGTACTGATTAGAGAGTCAATTAGGTTCTCTATATAGCAAAGACAGCTGCATCGGATGGTCTGTATGCTCCCTAATGGCCATTTGAATTTATATATGGGCTGATCTCAAAAAACTAAATTGTGATGACCTCAAAAGTATTTAGCCAAAGTTGACAGGAAGATTAAACATTAATATGCATTCTATAGATGTCTTTTTGCAACTACTAGAGGATCTACCTTTGGGAAGTCCCTGAAGAGAAGTTTGCTCAGTTAATGATCTACTGGCCTGCTAGTCAGGGGTTAGAGCAGTCCTAGGTCTAAAGCTTAGTTAATGATCTAGTGACCTAGTAGTCAGGGGTTAGAGCAGTCCTAGGTCTAAAGGCTTAGGTAGGATCTAAAGCAGTGGGGGACAGAGTAGAGAGGCAGATGGGGTGTAACAACTGAGAGAATGGATTTGGGAGTTGGACTGCCTGAGTTAACACCTACTTCTACTATTTAATAGCTGCCAAAGTTTGGACAAATAACTTAAACCTTCTGTGTCTTTGTTTCCTCATCTGCTCCATAGGTACAATAACAGAACTGAATTTCTCTTAGGGGTTTGAAACAATTAAAGAATTGTACCCATGCTTAGAATAGTTTCTGACATGTAGCAAGTATCTAATTTATGTTAAGTTTTACCCCAATCAACCTCCTCATTTTAGACTACATTAAACAAACAAACAAAAACCTAAAGTCCAAAGAGATTAAATGTTTTTTTTTTTTTTTCAAATTCATGGAGCTAATTAGAGGTAGTATTGGAATTAGAATCAAAGATTCTTATAATAAAAATAAAATAAAATAAAATAAAATAAAGGAATTTAAGGCTCTTTCCCATCATTTCACCCTTTTCCCCAATGGTGATGAATAGGTTATTTGTATGTACTCAGTTCAACAATTTTCAAATCCCTCTGGGAGCTGGGGTTACTCAACAAAGGACTTTCCCAATACAAAAATAACTGAAGAGTTCAGTTCTCAGGCAAGATCTTTTGACTCTAGATAAAGTGTTTTCAACTCTTCAACATGCTACTTCTCAGTTATGCACTTTTGGAATTCCACGTTATCCATTTCTAATATAGGAAAAATAATTCTTATAACAATAGCAACAATAACAGAAAAGAATTTACAGAGCTTATTATAAAAATAATACAAAAGAGAATGAATCACTGTAGAGTAAAATAAATACATTCAAAACACAATGATAAGAAAAAAAGCAAATGAAGGATGAAGTGAACACTTTTCAAATCCAACATGACAATGGGGTTTGCTCTGTGTCCCTGGAGGCAGTAAACTCTCATGAAAGAAATAATCTTTTTTTTTTTTTTTTTTTAGAGTTTTTTGCTATAGGGCGCGTGCACTCTCCAGACAGAGACAGAAAGCAAGAAATCACCCCCCCCAGGGGGATGGCCATGCTGCAATCCCTTCTCCTCCATTCTCCTCTCGGGATCTTGGGCACACACGCACATGAGCCCGGTGTGAGTTTTAAGCCATCGGGTCCGGGACGCGAACCATGGTCAACTACGTGGCAGTCCAGCGACACAGCCATTATGCCAACTGCTGGTCCAGAAAGAAATAATATTTAATTGTTGGGGTACACTCCTTGATCTGCAACCCTGAAAAAAGCTCAAAGGGAGAAACTCCCAAACCTCATTGATCCTTACTGTCAGGACTGCTTTTGGTGCTGCTGTTCCTATTGTTTTTAAGCTTTCTGTCATTATTTTGGAGTGTTCTCCCACTTCAGAACAAAAGAAAGTGTTATTTCATTATTTTTTCAGAATATACTAATTTCGAAAAAGAGGATGGCGGTTAGAAGAAAAGAGAGGGCTTCTGAGAAATTAGGCTGTGGTTAGAAGTCTAATGGTAAATTATGGTAATTGATGGGTCCAAAAAATAGAAGCCCCAAATCCAAAATTGTTGATTATCTTTCCAGGCTCTTTTATTTTTTTTATTTTATTTTTTTAAACCATTATTGGTAGAGACAGTAAAGTGGCTAGTAATATCAGAAATTGGTCAAAAGTTAAGTTTATAGGCATATTCTAAGAACAAAAACCGGGGAAACAAACAAAACAACTAGTTAATTACAGATGCAAAAATTTAAGTAAAGGTCAATGAAGCGAGATAGAGATCCGAGGAGGTATACATAACTTTGAAACAAATTCCAGAAGTGAATACTGGTGAGTTAAAATATGTTCTTAGATGGGACCAGCAGTTAGCGTAATGGCTATGTCGCTGGACTCCCACGTAGTCGACCGTGGTTCAAGTCCCGGACCCGGTGGCTTAAACTCATGCCCAAGATCCTGAGAAGAGAATGGAGGAGAAGGGATTGCGGTGTGGCCATCCCCCCTGGGGGGTGATTTCTCGCTTTCTGTCTCTCTTTCTCTCTCTGTCTGTCTGGCGAGCGCACGTGCCCTATAGCAAAAACCTCTCCAAAAAAAGAAAAAAAAAATGTTCTTAGAACTGGAGGGATTCCAACTTGAGTTTGGGCATTATCCAAATCTGATTTGCCTTTCAGTTTGTGTTCTGCAATGGTCAAGGTCATGGTACCCTGCACAGAGCTTCAGATGACAATGGCCAACTATTTACCAAAACTAGCACTTTCTTTCCTCTTCCTTTCTCTTCCTTTCTCTTTTTTCTTTTCTTCTTTCTTTTCTTTATTTTATTTTTTTTTTTTGGTTGTTGTTTGTCTATTGAGGTGTAAGTATAAAATGAGGTTGTTTATTTGTGTTTCCCCTCAAGGATGCCTTTCTTACTATAAACGTCCCACTTAAGTGCTTTTGTTGCCCATGATTTTTGGCATGTGATTTCTTTTCTGTTTCTTTCAAAATAGTTTTAATTTCCCTTTTGATTTCTCCTTTTACCCGTTGGTTGTTTAAGAATGGAGTGCTTAATTTTCACATATTTTTGAATTTTCCAATTTTCTTCCTGTTATTCATTTCTTCTTTGATAAAAGCATGGTAGAAAAAGCTACCTGAGACTCAGTTGCTATGGGACACTGCTAGCGCTAGTCAGCACCTTGCAGTGCTAGATGCCAAAACGGCAACCAGAGTTTGGATTTCGAGTCAGCCTGAAAAACAGCCCAGGTACATGCTTGGGTACCCAGAATCCTGAGGAGCTGGAAGGCAAGGGAAAGGGGACGGTAGGACGAAAAGATCCTGCAAAAGATGTTTTCTCCCCCTCCCCTGCTCCTTCTTGTGCATGTGTCCACACATTAAAAAAAGGGGGTTAGGGGAGAGAGAAGATTCTTAATATTATTTTAGAATTAAAATTTTTAAGGCCTATTTTCTGACTGTATATGTCCTGGAGAATGTTCCTTATGTGCTAAAGAAAATTTATTCTACTGCGAATAGCTGGAATGTCCTGTGTATGTCTGATAGCATCATTTGGTCTATAGTGGGGTTCAAGTCTGCCCTTTTATTATTGATTTGCTATGGGGAGTTTCTATCTATTGTTGAAAGTAAGGTATTAAAGTTCACCATTATTATCATATTGCTGTTTATTTCTCTCTTTATTTCTGTTAATGTATTTTTTTTGGAGAGGTTTTTGCTATAGGGCATGTGCACTCGCCAGACAGACAGAGAGAGGCAGAGAGACAGAAAGTGAGAAATCACCCCCCCAGGGGGGATGGCCACGCCATAATCCCTTCTCCTCCATTCTCCTCTTGGGATCTTGGGCACACACGCACATGCGCCTGGTGTGAGTTTTAAGCCACCTGGTCCGGGACTCGACCCGCGGTGGACTACGTGGGAGTCCAGCAACATAGCCATTACGCTAACTGCTGGTCCCTTTATTTCTGTTAATATTTGCTTTGTATGTTTAGGTGCTCTGAGCTTTTGGGTACATATATATTTACAACTATTACACCCTCTGGATGGATCATTTCCTTTATCATTACTTAATGCCCTTCTTTGTCTCTTGTGTAAGTTGTTAACTTTAAATTTATTTTATTTTATTTGACCACTTGCAGTAAAAAAATTATTTTATTTTGGCATGAACTTTTTATTTTTTTAATTCCAGAATCAAGTTTTATTCATTTATATATATGTAAAAATGTAAACTCAGATGTGCAAGTATTTTTCTGACTGAGGGTGTTCCTATCCTTTGGATAAATATCTATAAATTTATGTATCTATATCTATATAGATAGATATAGATATAGTATATATATATGAATAAATAGTATATATATGTGTGTGTTTATATATATACTATTTGCATTTCATCACTATAGGCTGTATGTGCTCACTAGACAGACAGAGAGACAGATTGTGAGAAAGCAACTCCCAAGGGGGATGGTCAAGCCGTAATCCTTATACCATTCTCCTCTTGGGATTTTGACCATGCAGGTACATGTGCCCAGTGTGAGTTTTAAGCCACTGGGTCTGGGACTTGAACTGTGACCTACTATGTAGGAGCACAGCAACGTAACATTATGCCATCTGGTGGTCCCACCGTGTGGTTACTTTTAACAGCATGAATACGGTGCATATCAGTTAAGACAAAGACATTACCATATACATTATTATCAGCAAATAATTTTTCATTTTTGTGTCAGTTAAACATACTATTATTTCTTTATTCCTTGTCCCCTCCCTCTCTCCCCCATTACTCTTCTTTTATGACCTTACTATCTCTAGTATCTACAGTTGCACTCTGTTATTATACCTTTCAATTTTTCAGTTTCTGCTATAGAATGCAGACATTCAGTATATAATGAGAGAGGACATACAAAGTCTGTTTTTCATAGTCTGGCTTGCTTCACTTTCACTGATTTCCATATTTGTCCACTTTGCATCAAATGTCAGGGTCTCTTGACAGATGGTGTTCCTATCCTTTTTATAAATACCTAAAAGTGGAATTATTGGATCATAGGATAATTCTTTTTGTAGGTTTCTGGGGAATCTCCCTATCTTTCCCCACAGTGGTTGTGCTAATTTCCATCAATAGCATAGGAGAGCTCCCTTTTCACCACATACTTGCCAGCACTTATCACTCTTCATTTTTTTTTAACTTTAGCCATTCTAACTGGGGTTAAGTGGTATCTCCTTGTGGTTTTGATTTACATTTCCCTTATGATAAGAGAGGTTGGACATTTTTCATATACTTTTTGGCTTTCATATGTCTTCCTTGGGGGGTTTTCTGTCCAGATCATTTTCCCATCTTTTAATTGGATCGATTATTAGTATTGTTCTTCTTCTTATTATTATTTTGCAAGAAAGCTGCTTGAGTTCCCTGTATATTCTGGTTACCAGTTCCTTATCTGAGGCATAGTTTGCAAATATGTTCTCCCACTCTGAGGGGTGGTGCCTCACTCTAATTGTTTCTTTTGCTGTGCAGAACCTTTTTATCCTGATGTAGTCCCACTTGTCTATTTGGGGACTATCGTTTGTGCTTTGGAAGTCTTATTTTAGAAGTCTTTACCCACTCCATGGTCTCTAAGAGTTTCCTTTGTGTTTTCTACAAGTAGTTTTATAGCTTGAGGTTTTATGTTTGGATTCTTGATTCATTTTGAGTTGATTTTTATTAGTGATGAGAGATAGGTTTCCAGCTTCCTTCTTCTGCAGGTGGAGATCCAGTTTTCCCAGCACCATTTGCAGAAGAGATTTTCTTTTCCCCACTGGATTGTCTTGTGCCCTTTTTCAAGGATAAGCTGGTTGTATGCTTTGAGGTTCTAAATTCTGTTCTACTGGTCTATCTATCTGGTTTTTTTTTTTTTTTTTTTTTTCCTGTGCCAGTACAATGCTGTTTGATTATCTCAAAAGATCTAACATGATTGGAGGTTAGGAAGTGAGATGCCTCCTACGTTATTTCCCTTGGATTGTATCAGATTGGTGATATAGGGCCTTTTATGATTTCTGACAATTTTTATGTTTTTTTTTTTCTATTTCTGTGAGGAATATCTCAGGTAGTTTGGTAGGACACTGAATTTGTAGATTTGTTTGGATAGAATTGACATTTTGATTATATTAATTCTTCCAATAAAGGAACATGGGATTTTTAAAAAAATTTTTTGGGTAATTTTTAATTTCTTTTTCTAGTGTTTTATTGTTTTCTTCGTGAAGTTCTTTGACTTAATTAGTTAAGTTTTTTCCTTGATATCTTATTGTTTCTGTGGCTATGGGATAGATTTCTGTATGTTGATTTTGTGTCCTGCCAATTTACTGTATTCATTTACCACTCCGAGGAGGTTTTTTTGTTTGTTTGTTTGTTTTTGTTTTTTTTTTTATTCTTTAGGATTTTCTATATATAGAACCAGATCACCTGAAAATAGAGATGATTTCACTTCTTGTCCTATTTGAATGTCTTTATTTGACTGTCTTTTCTAGTTGCATTGGCTAGAACTTCTAGCACTATATCAAAAAGGAGTGGAGAGAGTGAGTGGGCAGCCTTGCCTTGTTCCAATTTTCAGTGGAAAAGCTTTAAGCTTTTCTCCCATTTAGTATGATGTTAACTATGGGTTTGCCAGAGATGTCTTTTAGTATGTTGAGTAATGTCTCGTCTATGACAATTTTTCTGAGTGTTTTAATCATGAAGGGATGTTGTATTTTATCAAATACTTTTCTGCATCAATTGACATGACCCTCTGATTTTTATCTTTCTTTCTGTTAATGTGATATATTGCATTTATTGTTTTGCATATGTTGAACCATCCTTGTATCTCTTAAATAAAGTCTACCTGTATAATCTTTTTGAGAACAGTACCTTGTTGAGAATATTTGCACCTGGATTCATTATGGATATTGGCCTGTAGTTTTATTTTTGTTGTGTTCTTGTCTGATTTTGGAATCAGGATGATGGAGGCTTCATAGAATGAATTAGGAAAGGTTTCTTTCTTTTGAATCTTAAGGAAGAGTTTGAGCAGAATTAGGATTTCTTCTTCTTTAAAGATTTGTAGAATTTAGAGGACCTGGGCTTTTCTTTGTTGGGAGATTATTCATTACTGAGTCCATTTCATTGCTTGTAATGAGGCTGGCTATTCAGGCTTTTCACTTCATCCTGGTTCAATCTTGATAAGTTATACAGGTCCAGAAATTTGTCCATCTAATCTAGGTTTTCTTGTTGGTTGACATATAATTTCTCATGATATTCTCTGAAGATGATTTGTATTTCTGTTATGTCCATTGTAATATTTCTGTTTCCTTGATGATTTGATTTGTATGGTTCCTTTCTCTATTCTTGATTAATCTAGCTAATGGTGTGTCAATTTTGTTTATCTTCTCAAAAACTAGCTTTTAATTTTATTTATTTATTGTATCAATCTCTTATTCTCTATTTCATTTATTTCTGCACAAATCTTTACTATTTCTCTTCTCCTGCTATTTTTGTTGTTGTTATTTTTCCAGTTCTCTGAGTTGTGTCATTAAGTTGTTTATTTGACACCTTTCTGTTCTTTCCTTGTGGGCACTAACTGTTATGAACTTCTCTTTCTTACGACTGCTTCTGCTGTGTTCCATCAATTATAAAAACTTGCTTATTATTACTGGTTTCTATGAACCTTTTGATTTCAGCTTTAATCTCTTCAGTGATTATAAAGTCATTCAGGAGTAGGTTGCTTAGTTTACATGTGTTTGTGTATTTGTGCAAGGGCTCTTTCTGTAGTTGATTTCAAGTTTGATGCCATTGTGGTTGTAAAAAATGCTGGATATAGTTTCTATAAATTTGAATTTGTAAAGGTTTGTTTTGTGTCCTATCACATGTGGATCTTCAAAAATGTTCCCTTTGGGAGTGAGAAAAATGTCTACTTTATGGTTGTTGGGTAAAATGATGCAGATGTCTTTCAAGTCCATTTCATTTATGGTATCATTTAGATCTTATATCTCTTTATTTTTGTCTAGAAGAGAGAATGGGATGTTGAGATCCCCAAAGAGCATTGTGTTGCAATCTATCTCTCCCTTGAGATAAACAGTCTCTCCTTCATGTATTTGGGTGCTCCAGTACTGAGTACATAGATTTTTTTTTTTTTTCTGTTTTTGGAGAGGTTTTTGCTATAGGGCCCTTGTGCTCGCCAGAAAGACAGAGAGAGACAGAGAGACAGAAAGCGAGAAATCACCCCCCAGAGGGAATGGCCATGCTACAATCCCTTTTCCTCCATTCTCCTCTAGGGATCTTGGGCATGCACACACACGCACCCGGCGTGAGTTTAAGCCTCCGGGCCCAGGACTCAAACAGCAGTCGACTACATGAGAGTCCAGCGACATAGCCATTACACTCACTGCTCCCAAGATATTTAAAAGTATTATATCTTCTTGTTGAACAAGTCCTTTTAGTATTATGTAATATACTTGTTTGTCTCTTACATCTTTTGTCTTGAAGTCTACTTTTTCTAATATCCATATTGCAACTCGAGTCTTTTTAATTTTGGTTTTCTTTTTTTTAAATTATTTAATTTATTTATTTAACATCAGTTTTGCCAGAGAAAGACAGAGAGAGTGAGAGAGAGAGAGCTAAGTTGCCAGGTTCAGGACTCAAACCATGGTCGGCCATGTGGGAATTCCAGCACCTTAACTACCACACCACCTGCTGGCCCCTATTTTGGTTTCATTTACATGGAGAATCTATTTCTATCCCTTAGCTTCTAGTCTATTTATATCTTTACAATGAGGCATATTTCTTGTAAGAAGCATATATAGATGGCTTCTGCTTTTTAATCCATTCAGTCAATTTGTCTTTTAATAGAATTTAATCCACTAACATTCAACATTATTACTGATATTTGTAGATCTCTCCCTGTCATTTTGTTAACCATTCCTTGGTTGTTTTTTGTTCTCTTATTTCTGTTTGTTTCTCTTAAGTTATCCTGATAGAATACTCCCTTCAGTATGTCTTAAAGAGCTGGTCTAGTATTGGTGAGTTCTTTCAGTTTTTGTTTATCTGAGAATGTTTTTTAATTTATTCTTCCCATTTGAAGAATAGTCTTGCTAGATATAGCATTTTTGTTTGGTCAAAATTGCTTTTCTTTCTTTCTATTTTTTTTTTTTTTTTTTGAGAGGTTTTTCTATAGGGTGCTCACCAGAAAGACAGAGAGAGATAGAGAGACAGAAAATGAGAAATCACCCCCCAGGTGGGATGGCCATGCCACAGTCCCTTCTCCTCTATTCTTATCTCGAGATCTTGGGCACACACGCATACGCACCTGGAATGAGTTTAAGTCACCAGGTCCGGGATTCAAACTGTGATCGACTACATGGGAGTCCAGCAACATAGCCATTATGCCATCTGTGGGTCCCATGAAATTGTTTTTCTTTTAAATGTTTTGAATATGTCTTTTGTCTTTGATTGTTGCCAATTTAGCTATGATGTGTCGGGAGGATTTTTTTTAGGTTGATCTTATTTGGAGTTCTTTTTATTTCTTGGGTCTAAATTTCTCCATATGTCTCTAGATTTGGAAAGTTTCCATAGTATTTCATGAGAGAGGTTTTTCCATGCTTTTAGCAGCTTACTCACTCTCTGGAAAACCCATTATACAGATATTTGGGCATTTCATGGTGCCTAGAATTTCCTCTATGTTGTCCTCATTTTATTGTTGTTGTTATTTATTTATTTATTTGTTTGTTTGTTAGTGTGGTATTTGTTGGGGACTTTGTCTTTAAGATCAGAAATTTTTTCTTCTGCATTGTTTAATCTGCTGTTTATGTTTTCTAGGGAGATTTTTAATTACTTGTATTGTATTCTTCATTTCCGTAAGTTCTGTTTGATTCTTTTTCAGGGTGTCTATATTTTTATAAACTTCCTCTTTTGTGTCCTGGAATGATTATTCTCTTTTCCTAGAATTGGTTGTCTGTTTTCTCCTGCATCTTATTGAGTTTTTTCACTATGAATGTTCAGAATTCTTTTTACAACATTTCTGTGAATTCTTTTGTGCTGTCCATGGTTGGTGAGGTGCTACTATGCTCACCTAGGAGAGAGTTACCCCCTCATTTTCTTACGTTTCTTCAATCTCTACACTAGTCTTCTGATGCAGTATTCACTTTTTTTCTGGTTATCAGAGTGGATTTTGCAGTATTAAAAGAGGGAATTTCACCCTAAGTGCCAAGGCATGTTCCTATCAAAGGGCTGTGTCTCGCAGATCAGAGTAGGTATAGCATATATAGGTAATTTCAGGACTTTGGTTGCTTCAGCATACTTTCAGCTCTTGATACGGCAAAAACAAGCTAAGGGGATATAACTTAGTGAAGAGGATCAAGTCACATGCTGCACACAGCACAGCACATGGGCCAGAGTGTCACAAATTCCAGAGATAACCCTGGGAGGAGGTGGGGGTGCTTTCACAAGAAGAGGCCTGCAGAGACCAGGCCCACGTCTCCAGGTATGCATGTTAGGCCCTGCAGAAGGGAATGCTGGGTAGACAGAGTGCCACAAATTCCAATAATGACCCCAGGAGGTGGGGGTGCACTCAAGAGAAGAGGCTCATGGAGAAGAGGCCCAAACTCCCAAATGGGTGGGCCCAGCCCAGGCAGCAGATGGAGTGCTGCAAGTTCCAAAGATAACCCAGGGAGGTGAGGGTGTACTCATGAGAAGAGGCCAACCAAGACCAGGCCCAAGGCTCCCAGTCAGCAGGCCGAGCCCACACAGGAGGGAGCACTGGACAGTGGAGTGCCACACGTTCCCAAGACTATTTTTTATCATATCTTTATAGGCACCCTGATCTCTTTTGATGACCATTTATAAAGAATATCTTTTCCATTACTTCTATGTGTATATTCAAAGCTAACGTGAGTCTTTTTTAGGCAGAATATAGTTGGATCTTGTTTGTGTTTTTAAAAAAATAATTTATTCACTCTATTTTGATTGGAGAATTTAATGCATTTACATTTAATTATTGTTTTTTTTGTTTGTTCATTTTTTATTGGTGTAAAGGAATTAGTATTACCATTTTAAAAATAATTTTCCATCTATTTCATAGTTCTTTTTTGTTTCTTGTTTCCTTTCTGTCTTCCTTTTTGATCTGAGAGATTTTTATAGTGGTATGCTTTGATTCCTTTTTCTTTATATTTTAGATATCTTGGATTAGTGTCTGCATTTTTTTTTAAAGAGGTTTTTGCTATAGGGTGCATGTGTTCGCCAGAAAGACAGAAAGAGACAGAGAGACAGAGAGCTTGAAATCACCCCATCCCAGGGAGAATGGGCACGTCACAATCCCTTCTCCTCCATTCTCCTCTCGGGATCTTAGGCACGTACACATGCACGCATGTACATGCACCTGGCATGAGTTTAAGCCACCAGGTCTGGGACTTGAACCTCGGGTGACTACATGGGAGTCCAGTGACATAGCCTTTACACCAATTGCTGGTCCCGGTGTCTGCACATTTTTAGTAATTTCTTCTTCTAGTCTTTAAAGACTGACTTCAGCAAGGAAGCCCTTTACCCATGAGCTGGTCCAGTGATTTTTTGTGTGGGTGGCTACTGGGGTAAGTAACCAGGCTTATTACTTGAGTCCTCAAGGGAGCTGACCTGGTCACTGGGTCAGCTGGCAGGTAGGACTGGTGCCTAGTTTCACAGAGGCTGGCCTGGAGCTTGGGTCTTTGGGGGACAATTTGACACCAGGATTCATGGGGGCAAGTCTAGTGTCAAAGTCCATGGTAAAGTTAGGAGCTTACTTCACTCTCCTTCTTTCATGTAGGGGTATCTCTCTCTGAAGTGCACTAAGGAGACATGGGGGAGGGGTGACATGCAGTGTCCTTTCTAATCTTTTCAATGCATTTTTTTCTCATTTCTATCCACCCACATGCTGTAATCTCTCATCTTGATTTCTTTGGTCTTGTGACATTATTGTCATGCATAGATGGTCTTTAGCTACTGAGCCCCACCTTAACAAAGAAAAAACAAATGCCTCGTGACTGTTCATACTTGTGTTTTGCCCAACAGATCTCAGCTAATTCTGAGATAGTACACATAAAAACTGCAACTGCCACTAGTGCTGGGAATGGAAAAGAAATGCTTTAGAAAGAGCACTGAAAAGCATTGTGAGATTTTTGTCATGAAGGTTCACTGCTGAATCACTCTACAATTCTTGATTTACGGTAGACAGCACATACTTGAGAGAGAGTGAGAGCAATCGTCAGTGGGGCCTGGTCACACTACAATTCTTTTCCCACCAATTCTTCATTCCTTCAGGACCCTGAGCACGTATGCACATAGTCAGCATGTTTTTTAAGCCTTTAGGGCAAGGACTAAAAATTTTTTGAAATATCTTCTTGGGATGCTTCATAATCCTTTAGGACAAAAGCAGAGAATTACAAAACCAAGTGATGTCACACCACTGCTATCTTCTCAGAATCTAGATAAATGTTTCAGAAGTCAAACTTGATTCACCATGTGTTTTTGTTTTTGTTTTTGTTTTCCCCCTCTGCAATCATGGAGACATGTATCAAAATATAACCTCTATCAGTCTTCTTGTTTGAGTTCATCTCTTGCTCATGCACTTTGCATACCTACTGAGTTAGAGAAAAAATTGCAACATGAAGCTAGTGGAAAACAAGAAACAAACAAACATGCCTTGTGTTGTTTTATGTGCAATACAAATCCAGTAATACCAAATTATGTACCTTAAATTTCTCCTTCCACCTTCCCAATGCCTAGGGTTGGTGAAAGGACCAGAGAACTAGAGTGGGAGGAAGCTGATCTGGCAATTTACCAAGGGCTGTTCCTAAGCTTAGAACTTTTCTACTAGGGTCTTCAGGGGCTTAAATGACAGAAAGGTCCATTTTTCACTGTAAACATCCTCTTTTCTCTTTTCTAGTTATTCTACCTTTATAGAGTACTAGGATCTAATCAAGACTTGCAGGAAATTTTATCAAAAGTTTGTCTGATGCAGAGCTTTTTACACCCTTTCAAAGCGATATCCAACTTTTCCTTAAACATTCTTTTAGATAGAGAATATATTTTCAGTTCCATTTACACATAGCATCAGCTCAAATATAGTTCTTCTTTCTATGTTTAAGTAAATTGTGCTTCACTGCAATTTCTACCCAACAAAAGTTTTAGCCCTACCTCTTGGGGCTACAAGTTAATCCTTCTACTCTTCAACAGTACTTAAAATATTTGAAGAAAGCTTACACAGTCTCTGAATTGAAGTTTTCTGAATTCTTCCCAGAGAGGGAACTTGAGTCACAAAATTGGTATAGAGAGGAGATGACAATTATGGAGATGTGAAATAATATCCAAGTAGTCACAACATTGTTATTATCAATAGCGTACACAAAGAAAAGACAAGCAGCAGGGAAGAGATGAAATTTTCTAGTCCGCATATCTTAAATCAGTTGAGGAATCAGTCTGATTCATCAAAAACAGAACAATAACAAAATGGTTGGTAAAATCTCTGTTTTGGCAGAAAGAAGCTCAGTTTCTCATTTCTCTTTTTAAATCCTATCTCTTCTGACTCCCTTTGTTGGTGATTCATTTCAATGAGAGTTTTGCTGCCAACTTGCTATAATGACTAGAAGAAGAGAGAGAGAAACAAGTAAAATTACAAGGACAACCTCAGGGATACATGGAGGAAGATACAGACTATGATACATTCAGGGTGTAAAGGATCACTTCCCAGGTAAGGAAACAAGTCATGTCTAATACTCTGAACTGAAAAGTAACACCTACTCTGCATTTGAATCAAATATAGAAATGTAAAAACACCAAGTGAGGGCAATGTGACCAGCAAAAGCACAGGCTAAAGACTCAGAGCTTGTTGTTTGTTTTGTTTTACCTCAAGTGGTAGGGCTACTTAGAAAATGAGTACAAGTACAGACAGGTAAATTCATTGAAGGCTGTTTCCAAACAGAGGAGTGTTGTACCCCATAGCAAGGGCATGGTTCTAGCTACTTTCAAGAAAAGGAAACATGCTGGAATGTTTTACAAGGAATTTGGGTGAACTAGATAACAAACCATGCCTTTAGAAAGGGACATGACAATGTTGAGTTTGTTCACCTTGAATCAGGATGAGTCCATGAACGGTAGCAGCCAGAGGCATAGTGATTAAGGCACTGGACTCCCACATGGCTGACCACTGTTCGATTAGAGTCCATACCCGGCGGCTTGAATATCACATCAGGCACATGTGCCTGCATGCTCAGAAATCCCAAAAGGAGGGACCAGCAGTTAGCGTAATGGCTATGTCACTGGACTCCCATGGAGTCGACCGTGGTTCGCGTCCCAGACCCGGTGGCTTAAAACTCACGCCGGGTGTGTGTGCATGCGTGCCCAAGATCCAGAGAGGAGAATGGAGGAGAAGGGATTGCGGCATGGCTATCCCTTCTGGGGGGGGGGGGGGGGGACGTGATTTCTCACTTTCTATCTCTTTGTCTCTCTCTGTCTGCCTGGTGAGCACATGTGCCCTATAGCAAAAAACCTCTCCAAAAAAAAAAAAAAAAAATCCCAAAAGGAAAAAGGAGAAGGGATTGCTATCTAGGGGAAGGTGTGTGTGTGTTGGGGGGGGTGATTTCCCACTTTCCCTCTTGGTTTCTCTCTGGTGAGTGAATGTATCCTATGTCAAAAAAAAAAAAAAAAAAAAAACACACACAAAACAACAAAAAAAATAACAACCACCACCACCACCAACAACAACAAAAAAGTCCATGGAGAACTATAAATGACTATTCTGGTAAAGAGAAATTAAAAGTAAATAGGACTAATACAAGGGGAAGAGAATTTTAAGGCTCAAGATAATGGAACATCTCAGACAGTAGAAAAATTGAGGCTGAGTCTATTGCTGTGTATGTTTTAGGGTTAATTCTGGTAAACATTACAGTTCAGTAGGTTCCTAAAACATAAAAACTGGCCTTGGACCAAGATGCTATCTTGAGATTTGGATTTGGTCTGGTCTTAGAATGAGTCCATCTTAGTAGGAGAAAGGGCACTAGACTAGAGGCCCAAGGGCTAGTTTCTGCTTTCCACAGTCTTCATGACTTTCAGTAGTGGGCTATACTTAGATCGGTGGTTTTCAAATTCAAAATACTACCCAGAAGTATAAATAACCACAATACGTGAATTCTATTAAAAATATACTGGAGTTGAATGAAGTTGAAGTGGAGATGGGCAGTCTCTTTTCCCCAAGGCTTTTCAGGGCAGCCTCTGCAGGGGACCTTCCATTTCTCAGGAAGACCAAGGAGCACGGATTTTAAGTGGTCTCCACCACTGATCTCTGTCAACCTAGAATTTGTTGTTTAAGTATGGTCCAGCATTTCTTGTATCATAGAAGCGAGATAATTATTCGGGGCTTTGAAAGTCATTTGGAAAATTACTCTGGGCATTGAGATATTTAGCATAGATTCAGATACAATTCTCTGAACATACTTTGCATCTTACTTTGTTTTCCCAGGTTTGGAATATCTTTTCATATTTTTTCACTGGCCCACATCCTTTATACCCTTTATAATCCAGCTCAACTTTCTCCCAGAAAGAATTCTTAAGCCCCACACCCCGCTCCTTGGTGATTTTTTTGGCAGACTACATTGTGCATGTCCGCATGACCATCTCAATAAATCTGGAACTGCAGGAAGCAGCATAGTGTAAAATGTGCATGGTCATAGCTTCTCCAGCGGGTAACTGTGTGACCCTGAGTAAGTAACTCAGTATCTGTGAGTCTCAGTCTTTTCATTTGCAAAATAGGATGTGTGTGTGCCCATTTGAAAGATTTTTTGTGTGAGGTAATCGAATAAAGTAATATATGTAAGACACCTAATTGAAAAGATTTCATGAGTTATTAATTGCATCTGTTCTTTTCAGTGCTCCAGAGGGAAGAAAATGGAAGTATTTCTTGGGACGGAAATCGTTGCGCTTTTTAACATAGTTATCTGTGCTGCTGGCTTCCCTTTAACTCAGCCGTCATTCAGTATCTATAAACACTGAAATTAGAAACAAAGAAATTGGCTAAAGAAGGAGAGAGCAACATCTCTTTCATTAGCAATGCTTTATAGAGCATGTGTTTACATGCCTGATCTAATTTGATGTTCACAACACCACCCTATAAAAGAGATTCTAGCTCACTTAGAGATAAAGAAATGGAAGTTAAGGACAATGATGTATCCCAAGTCACCTGCTTGTTGGAAAGGAATGGAGACTCAATACTGGTCTTTCCTTATTCCCAAACTCAGGATTTTCTACCTTGTGTTGTCACTTAAGTGAACTTTTCTTAGTTTCTGCCCTGGGGAAAGTGGTAATGTTTCCTGTTCCTGTTAAAACTGGGGAAGAGAAGAACTCTCAGTCTAGAATAGGGAGGGAAAAACCAGCTAGGACTTCCTCATCCTTACAGAAAACAGTCTGACTTGGCCTTGCCTCATCTGTAGGGATACTTCCTGGTACAACCACTCTGGCAAATAGAGATTTATTATCCCATGGGAGTACTGTATGCCTCCCTCCCTCTCAAATCCTACGTCTGAAGTGGTTAACTCCTCTCTGAGGGAGTTCTTTATTTTGTTCAGCCTTGCTCTTGCTTGTCTCTAGAGATCCGCAGCTCACTCTCCAGCCCCAACCCCAGGATTTTGCAATCGCCCTCCAGCCTGTTGAAGAAGAGTCATGCTTCCTCATGGGGTAGTCCCTGAAGTTCATTAAAGGCTGTTTCCCCTGGCACGGCAGTTCCAATGTTCCCTATGCTTTTGGCTGAAACTCATGGATCCAAACTGATCATTGAAATAAGCCACGGCAATCCAGCAACCCCCAATTTGGGAGGTCTGGGTATAGGAAAACCCATAAAAGTCTTGATTCAGCAGTTGCTGACAGATCGCACCTACCTTCTTTCTCTGCCTGCCCAGCTGCCCACAACTCACCCTACTACATAGAGACACACACGTGCTTCTGAAGAGAGAACTTGGCACCAGCCCTTTGCTCCCCAGGGCATAGCTGGGGATCACGTACAACCGGTAACTCACCACTAAGGGTGCATGGCATGAAGACAACCTTTTCAGGAGACGGCTGCTTTCTTCACTCTGCTGAATTCATGACATAAGAACAGACAGCTGGCTCCATGCAGGGCTTAACAGGAACACACTGACCTTCCTTTCTTTGTGTGGTTGACAGAAATGTGCCCAGAAATTTTCAACAGTAGGCCACCATTAGCATCTTCCTTCTGTTGGTTTAGTTGGAGGAAAAAAAAAAAAAAAAAAGTCATCTAAATTCAGTTTCAGACAAATGCACAGATTTTGCTCAGGTCAGTCTTTTCCAGGAGCTCTGAGAGGGCCTAACTGCAATGATGCACTGGTAGCATATAGCTGCCCGATGCTATTGTAGACCCTCTATAGAAGATGGGATTTGGTTGACCAGTATGGGCTCATAATCCTGGTCGGCCAAAGAGGCCAGGGTGTGAAGCCCTGGTAAGGGTGCCTGTTTTTCTCTCTTTTTCTGCTTAATACACTCTATATCTCATGGAAAAAAATAAAAATAAAAATGAAAGCTCTGACATGATCTGCTCTGCTTACCCAGCACTCTTAGCAAAGTTGCAAAATACTAAAAATCATCAGGATTGTGAGTGCCATTGCCCTATATTAACAGCGGAAGTCGTGGAGTATTTTTCACTTAATACTCTGAAACATTATGGAAACTACAGTTGATTGCTTAGATACCTACTATTTGTTAGTCACTCCACAAGTGTATAAGACATTTGCTTCATATCATTGTTATGGCAATATGGTAAAGTAGATATTATAATGACCATTTCCAGATGAGAAAATTGAGCCTCAGAATGCCAGAAAGTGAGCAAGTGCAAGAGTCTAGATCCAAACCCTGCTTTCTCTGACTACAAAGCCTTAAAGTATTCCATGCCTAATCAGTAGCCATCATGTTGTGGATCTCAAATCTTTGCTAATCTGTTGTACTGAGATCCTTCCAAAGCCATCGTAGTGAAGTTATACTGAGCATGTATTGAGCACAGTCCTTGCACCCAGTACTTGAGAGGATATAATAGAAGTAGCAGATAGCTGAGCTCCTCATCTTGGGAACTTTGATAATGTATATGGTAATGTCTTTGTCTTGACTAATGGCACTTTGCTTGTGCTGGGAAAATCCATGCTGTGTACTGTAAAGATGTATAGTGATTAAATGTAAATGATGTATGTGTGTGTGAAGTAACTACAGGGAAGTACCTATTGCAGAGTTTTAAAGAGGTTTGAAATTACATGGAAAAGTGTAGACTGGACCTGAGTGCTAAGGGAACACTCAGTGAGGGAAGGATGGCCATAGGCCCTGGGAGTCTTCCTTAAAGAGTTAGTCTCTGAAAGAGTGAAGCCTATTTGTTGCAGAGCCTGAGGAAGATTGAGGATCAGATTTATACATCTTTCAACATTTTCCTCCCATAGATAAGAGAGTGCAAATTCAAGCTCTCATTCTGGCTTAGCCATGTGACCCTGGTGATTTTGTTTTCTTCACTGATCCTCAGTTTCCACAAAATTAAAACAGGAATATTGGAAAAATTATCTGTGAGGAGCTAGTATGCCATAGGTCCTCTGAGAAAGCTCACATTTCTAAGTATAGTGGAATGAGCCCTGAGAGAGAGACAGAAGCCATTTTTTCCTAAGAGTGGCCCAACCCTAAATATGCATGTGATCTTGGTAACTGCCTTTTACTCTGCATTTCAGTATTCACATAAATAAAATGAGAAGCTGGAGGAGTTCTCCAAAGTCTCTATCCACTGTGTAATTTAATGAGTCTAGAAATTCTATCTTAAATTATTCATAATAAAAGTATTCCTTCAGATAATAAAATAAAAGAAACAAAATAGACCTCCTGAAGGCACCAAAATGCGTATTTGATATTATTCATTAAATTGGTTTTGACTGGAATTTAGCATCTTTGTGCAAACAATGACTCAGAAAATTAATTAGCCTCTGCTTTAATTAAATAATAATTCTGTTTAATGCCAATTAAAATACCACATCAGAGTCAATTTGCTGCAGCAAGGTGTAGTTAATGCAGGAAACATGTTCCTCTGCCATGGGGAGCTTGGTCGATGACTGAGGTGCTGGGACTCCTGATTTCCAGATAGGCACTCAGGACTCAGGACGAAAACTCCCAGAGGCCATGGGTGCAGCCCTCTCTGATGAAATCTTGCATACCTTAGCTTTCTTCATCAGATTATTTTGCAGATCTTATTATTAGCATTAAAGACACAGAGAAAAAGCTAACTAACAGTGCTGAGTTTTCCAGATGGCATTTCCAGAAGCCAAGCCATTTCTGCCTAGTGCTGCATTCTTCCTGAAAGTTCCAGTTATGGCTGGACTGAAGAGACTTTTGATTTACTTGAACTTTTGTGTGATATCACCTGTAAGAGTCCTGCATAACTGAGATAGTGGAATCATTAAACAAAGCTATTGCAACCAGATTCAATCTTTCTAACTTTTGAAACAACACGGCTTTGACTTATTCTAGTTTAAAGGCAGCCACCATATCCTACACTAAATTTCATTTTATGTGTATTGTGTTTTATACCACTTTGTGTTTATAAAGGTTGAATTTTAAAACATAAAAATATATGATTTTCCTGTACATTAATATGCTGGAGCCTTGCTATGGTCTGAATGTTTGTGTTTCCCCAAAATTCATATGTTGAAATCTTAACACCCAAGGTGATGATATTAGAAGATAGGGTCTTTTGGAAAATGACTAGACATAAGAGGAGAGATCTAGGAATGAGATCAGTTCCCATGTAAAATAGATCCAAAAGAACTCATTCACATTTTTCTTTCATGTAAGAACACTGTGAGGGGACCAGCAGTTGGCATAATGGCTATGTTGCTAGACTCCCATGTAGTGCATCATGGTTCGAGTCCTAGACTCGGTGATTTAAACTCATGCCGGGTGCATGTGCGTGCATGCCCAAGATCCCAAGAGGAGAATGGAGGAGAAGGGATTGCGGTGTGGCCATCCCCCTGGGGGGTGATTTCTCGCTTTCTGTCTCTCTGTCTCTCTCTGTCTTTCTGGCAAGCACACATGCCCTATAGCAACCCCTTCCGAACCACCCCCCACCAAAAAAAGAAAAAAAAAAAAAGAACACAGCGAGAAGTTTCTATCTGTGGACCAGGAAACAGGCTTTTTCGAGATGATAAATCCCCCAGAGTCTTTGTCTTTACTTTCCAGCCTCCAAAATTGTGAGCAATAAATTTCTGTTGTTTATGAACTACTCAGTCTATGATAGTTTCTTTTAGTAGTATGAATGGACTAAGACAAACCACATAAGAATATTTCAGATGTGGGCTGGTCTTATAGTCCTTTTTGAGCTCAAGGAGTTTATACGACTTACCCAGCATCATGGTTCTAGTTCCCCTGCCTGACTGTTTCTGGGCATTACTCTGCATATTGTAGAAACTCATAAGCATCAAAAGGGAAAGATGGAAAACTGTGTCCTTCCTTCCTAAGGGAAGTTCCCCCAGAAGCATAGAATTTTAGAGATATAAAGAAAGCTCTTTGTTGTCTTACCAAATGAGCAGTCAATGATTATCTGAAGTTGATACCTGAAGGAACAGTCAAAAAGAAGTCGAAGATTTTTTCTAGACATATAGTCAAGTGTGTTCAGCCAGAAATGGTATTTACTCAAAGGATGGGAAAACAGTCAGAAAAACACTTATGAGACCAGCTGGTGGCATGATGGTTGAGCCACTGGACTCCCACATGGCCAACTGTGGTTTGAGTCTGGACCTGGTGGCTTGAAATTCATGCTTGGCATGAGTGTCTATATGCCCAAAATCTCAGGAGGAGAATGGAAGAGTAGGGATTGTGGTGTGGTCATTCTCCCTGAGAGGTGACTTCTCATTTTCTCTCTTTGTCTCTCTGGCAATCTCACCCCCTTATAACAAAAATCTCTCTCTCAAAAAAAAAAAAAAAAAAAGAAAGAAAGAAAGAAAAGAAAAGCACTTGCACATTCACATCCATTTTATTGCAACATATTCACAGTTGCTAGGACATGAAATCAACTCAAATGTATAAGAACAGATGCATCATTGAAAAAAATGTGGCACGTGTACTCTATGAAATACTACACAGCCATAAGAAAAAAAATGACATCTTAAAATTTTATAGAGAGTAGATGAATATGGAAGAGTTAATGCTAAGAATGCTAAGAGAAGCAAAACAGACTATGAAAGATGGACATTATGTCTCACTTAATATATAGCTAATGTTTGCACTCTCTAACAGAAACTGAAAGAGCATAAGGTCTAATAGCAGGAAGGGCAACTATGGATTCTAACAGGCAGTTTAGAACAGGTGAATGATGAAGTGAGTAATAAAGAATAGGAGGGAGGGGATTGGGAAAAAAATAAACCTTTTGATAGACATAAAAATGAAAAGTTATATGTTCATGATAATGTACATGATAATGTACATGGTAATATTTTTGACTTGACTAATGTAAATCTGGGGGAAAAACATGTCATACACTGTAAAAATATATGATGATTAAATGTAAATTAAAAATTTATTTTAAAAAAATGCCCACAAAACACTTGATACTTCACTCCTAAAAGTTGGAGACTAATTCTCATCACCCCCCACCCAAAATCTGGGCTGGTCTTGGTACTTTGCCTGATTAACAGAACGTGGCAGTTGTGACATCCTGGGACTTACAAGGTTGAGTCGTAAGAAGTATCGCAGCTAGGTCGCTGAGAGCATTATCTTCTCAGACTCTTGAGTTACCATGTATATCAACTACACTAAGGTTGCCATACTGGTAATTATATATGTAGTTGCATTTGTCAAAAGTCTTAACTAATCCCAATCTCTCTGCCATGACTGACAAGGCACAAAACATGTGAATGAACCTGTCTAGGGGATTATACACAGTTGTGAGGTAGTTAATATTGAATGATTTCAGTCAGTGTGATATAGAAATATTGGTCACCTGAGCTCTTCCAGAATTCCTGACTCATGAAACCATGAGATATAGTAAAATAATCATTGTTTTAAATCACTTAGCTTTGGGATAATTTGTTATTCAGCAATATATTAGTAGAACACAAAATTGTAAGAAATGAGAACCGGGCAACTGTAATTCTGAGCTTAAAATCTATTATGAGAAAAATAAATGATTAATTATAATAGTGATAATTGGCCCAGAGGTTAAGTACATGGACTCTTGAATTTAGTGCTGAAATTATTGTGGAAGCACTTTCTAGGTGATGGAACTTGTTCTTAGATTTTTATAACCTCAGTTTCCTCAGCTCTAAAATAGAGGCATTATCAGGAACTGAGAGATTTATTTTAATGATTTAATGAGATATAACACCTAATAATTAAGAACAATGAATGATTGTTCATGTACCTAGTTGTAGCATACTACATATGTAATTTGGGTATGTAAAAGGAGCCATAGGAGTAGAGGGGGGCACACCAACTGAAGGCATGTAATCTCATGGGAGCCAGGAATCATGAAGTTAGCCAAGTTCTGAATACAGAAAACAAAACTGATGCTGAAATACGTACCTTTCCATGTAAGACAAATTACTATTCCTTAGGTAGTTACCTTGCCACAGTGGCCAGTTGTTCTCCTGGAAGAATAATGACATATTAAGAGGTCAATGTTATTCTCTTGCTGACACATGGATACTCACAGAGAGTGAGAGTTAAACTGGTCTTGGTAAGTGGGAATCCGTGTTGTTGAGCTCATGCATAGACTTTTTTTATCTGCCCCATGGCCCTTGGTGCCTATTTTGCAGTGGTCAAAGACAAAGACTGCCTAATTTTTTTATTTTTTTTATTTTTTGGAGAGGTTTTTGCAATAGGGCACGTGCACTTGCCAGACAGACAGAGAGAGACAGAGAGACAGAAAGTGAGAAATCACCCCCCAGAGGGGATGGCCACGCCACAATCCCTTCTCCTCCATTCTCTTCTTGGGATCTTGGGCATGCACGCACATGCACCAGGCATGAGTTTTAAGCCACCGGATCCGGGACGCAAACCACGGTTGACTACATGGGAGTCCAGCAGCATAGACATTATGCTAACTGCTGGTCCCAAGACTGCCTAATTTTAACTGGCCATATTATTTTGTCTACTTGGTACGTCTGTGTTTCTTTAATGATGAGTGACTTCTGGTAGGCATTAATGTGTGATAAAAAATATTTACACTGGGCCAGCTCTATAACCTAGTGATTAGGGAAACCCCCTACCACATGGCTGACTGTAGTTCTGATGCTGGCCCCAGTGGCTTGAAAATTGTGCCAAGTGCATGTGTCCCAAATCCTGACACAAGGGGAAAAAATTGCACCATATCCATGACCCATTGAGGTGTTCTTTCTCTCTTTCTTTCTTGTGAGCACATGTACTCTTTGGAAGTTAAAAAAAAAAAATCATGCTTTATGCCCAACCCTAAATATCCATCTACTATCTCTCTACCTACCGTTATCCAAGATCTTTTTTGCTCCAGTTTTCTTGATGAGGCATCAAGGCCATTGGATGATATCCAGAAATCTATTTATATCTCCTCTTTACATCATATCTCCTTCTGCATAAAAAGTATAATACAATTCACTGATCAGTTTCATTCACTGGAAAAATTTTCTTCTATACTGTCTTTCATGTCTATTTCTTAATCCAAGTGGGATTATATCAAGTTAAAAAGTTTCTACAATGCAAAGGAAACAATCAATAGAGTGAAAAGAAAACCTACAGGATGGAAGAAAATATTTACAAACTATAAATTTGAAGAAGGCTTGATATCCAGAATATATAAGGAACTCAAATAACTCAATAGTTACCAAAAAAGCAAATAACCCAATTGAAACTTTGTAAATGTTCTGATTAAACAGCTATCGAGACAAAAAACATACAAATGACCAACAGATAGATAACCAAATGTTGGGACCAGCAGTTGGCTTAATGGCTGTGTTGCTGGACTCCCGTGTAGTCGACTGCAGTTCAATTTCTGGACCCGGTGTCTTAAACTAACACTGAGTGTGTGTGTGTGCGTGCGTGCCCAAGATCCTGAGAGGAGAATGGAGGAGAAGGGATTGCGGCATGACCATCCCCCCTGGGAGGTGATTTCTTGCTTTCTGTCTCTCTGTCTCTCTCTGTCTTTCCAGTGAGTGCATGAACCCTATAGCAAAAACCTCTCAAAAAACCAAAAAGACAAAAAGAACAAAGGCTGTATGTCATTAAAGGGTAATTCTAATGCTGTTGGTGAGAATGTAAATTGGTATAGTCACTATAGAAAATAGTGTGGAGTTTCCTCAGAAAAGTAAACACAGCACTACCATATGATCCAGTGATCCTACATCTAGATATCCACCTAGAGAAAGAGAAATTAGTATATCAAGAAGATACCTAAATTCCCATGTTCATTGCAGCACTGTTCACATTAGCCAGTATATTGAATGATGGAGGATTAAAGAAATCGTGGTATCTATGCACTATAAAATACTATTTAGTCATGAAAAAATTAAATCTTGTCATTGGAGACAACATAGAAAGATTTGGAGGATATTATGGTAAGTGAAATAACCCAGCAAATACCACATAATCTCAAGCATATGTGGAAACTAAAAGAGTTGATGTCGTACTAATAGAGAGTATGATAGTGGGTACCAGAGGCTAGAGAGGGTAGAAGAAAATAGGAAATAGAGAAAGATTGGTTAGCAGGTAAAGTGTTGCAGTTGAGAGAAATAAGTTCTGGTGTTTTATTGTGCGGTAGTGTGATTATGGCTAATGATATTATAGTCTATATTTCAAAATAGCTACAAGGAAAGATTTTGAATGTTGTCACCACAAAGAGATGATAAATATATAATGTACTAAATGCTCTTATTTTATTCTCATACAATGTATACATATATCCAAAAAAATCATACTATACCCCATAAATTTGTACAATTATTATGTGTCAATTAAAAACAAAATTAAAACATGTTAAAAAGCCAAACTGTCTATAATCAAAGCTCAGATTGTTTTTCCTCCTCTTTCAGTATTTCTCACGTGATCATAGGGTCATAGCCACAAGTGAGAGACAGTTTGCTAATACAACTGTGATGGGTAACTTGCATTTTTAGGGTACATACGTAAGCAAGTTATTATACCCTCTTGTCCTGCTCAGGCTCAATCCCAGATATACCATTTCCTACTTGAAATCAACATCCTCTGGGCTGACCTGACTGTATTATGTGGCAGGTGTCTGAAAATTCAGATTGTAAAGGAAAGTTCTAGATTCATGGTCACTTGATATTCTGTGACCTAACATCTTTCTCTATCAAGGTACGGTGGTAACATGCAAAGAATTATTGCTCAAAGTATTGGGCCATCAGGAAAGTCATGATGCATTTTTGCACTGAAAAACAGAAAAATACATCATAACTTTCCTGATGACCTCATTTTCTATTCTCTGCTGATAAAGGCATAGGATTGCTCTAGAAACCTAAGGCCCTGTTTTTTTTATTTGTTTGTTTGTTTGTTTTGTTTTTTCTATTGGGTGTGTGTGCTCCCCAGGAAGACAGAAAGTGAGAAATCACCCCCCAGGGGGATGGCCACTCCGCAATCCCTTCTCCTCCACTCTCCTCATGGGATCTTGGGCGTACATGCACATGCGCCTGGCATGAGTTTAAGCTACCAGGTCCGGGACTCTAACCATGGTCAACTACATGGGAGTCCAGCGACATAGCCATTATACCAACTGCTGGTCCCAAGGTCCTGTGTTTTAAATCTCTAATTAGAACTTGTCATAATCCACACTATATTTTCTACCACTACTGGCATCTCCAATGCCAAAAAATCGATTAAATCATTTGGTCCAAGTGGCAGGGCAAATTTTCTGTTGACTGAACCAGTTGTAAAACTCTTTCTTGACCAAGACCCACTCAAAACCAACAACCTTTCTTTATCCTTCAATATTTGGACCAGAAAAATATATATATATTTTTAAGAATTTTGCTATAGGGGTTGTATGCTTACTGGAGACACACAGAGAGAGAGAGAGACAGAGAAAGTGACAAATCATCCTTTAGGATGGATGGCCATGTTGCAATCTGTTCTCCATTCTCCTCTCAAGATTTTGGGCATGCATGCACACATGCCTGGTATGAGTTTCAAGTCACTGGGACCAGGACTCCAACTGTGGTCAGCTATGTGGAAATTCTGTGTCTTAACCACTATGCCATCTACTGGTCCCCAGAAAAGTATTCTTAACATGTAATATTTTATCTCCTGAGCTCAAAAAGGCCTATCAGGTGCTATTCTTCCTTTTTTATGGGGTATAAGATGCATTGTGTCTTTTACTTTGAAGCGGACAGTGTACATGATTCTAACCAACCCCAATGAAGAAAAGAAGGAGGGAAGGAGGGAAGAAAAGGAAGGAAAAGAGGAAGAGAGGGAAGAAAAGAAAGATGAAGTGTGAATTATAAAAAAAAAAAAAGTTCAAAAAGGCTGTCAAGCACCCTTGAGCAAAGCCATTCCTTAAGAAGCCCTCGTTGGCTGGGGATGGGCCTGTCTTAGTGTCCATAAGTGCCCAGTCACTGGCCAGGAGCAGCTGTGGGAAGTGCAGACTCAGTGAAAATACTGTGATGGGAGCAAGGGCACAATAGCTGAGGCCCAGGGCAACTATGTACAGGTAGAAGTCAGAAACAAAACCTGATTCTTACTGTTACACTTCTTCAAACTGAGTTGAATTCAGAAACAGATACCAAGTCAACTGGCACACGAACTTTAAATACCCACTGCAACAGGAATTGTTTCTATAATATATCTGTGGAGAGAGCTACCACATTCTCTACGTTTGTTCCAACCAGTTTCTGTATCTTACTAAATTCTATGAGTTGTTGTCATTGTTGATAAGTAAAATGAAAATGGAAATTTTTCCATACTTTATGGAAATTTTAACATAAAAAGAAAAGGTGGTATTTCCTACTACCTCCAAGTTTACCATCTGAACATAATTTCTAGAAGCAAACCGTGAGCCATGTTTGTGTTACCTAATATAGGATTTAGGAAACTTTTTACATACTGAATATTTTCAGCGTTTCAGGGTGTATGGTCTCTTGCAGCTACTCAACTCTAACATTGTAGTGTGAAAACAACTCTACTGGGTCATCATAAAAGTCATAATTTATTTTTCTGTTTTTCTATGCAAAAAATGAGTCGTGATTTTCCAACAACCCAACACAATACATAAACAAATAGATATGAGCGTGTGCTAATAAAGCTTTAGTTGTGAAACAAGAGACTTGACAGAGTTGGTCCCTGGTCCATAGTTTGACTACTCCAGTTCTAGAGAAGAAAGAACAAAACCTAAGGCTCTTAATTCCTATTTTTTTTACTATTCTAGTCAATTAAATGTTGCTCTGGTCACACGTCCTTGTGTTTATAGCACCTAACCTGATGTCTGATACATGTTCAACTATAGTTTACTGATTAGTAAATGTATAACTACATGGTAGACTTGGCTCAATAACTGCCATGTTTCTTCCAAATTTAATATTCTCTGAAAATATTAGCTAATCTAGGCAATTAAATTAATCTCCAGACCTCTGCAAGTCATGAATTTTGCACATCTTCATATTAATGAGATTAAACAAAATGCAAAGAGTTCTAGTCATCTAAGTCAAGCATACCTCGGCCCACATTCAAGGGCATTGTTGCAAAGTTTGAAATGTCTTTCTAAAGCTTGCCAGTCTTTTTGACTTAAGGGAATCCCAAAGGAGAAAACAAAATCAGTTTGAAATCAACAAGATAATGTTCATGTATTCTTTAGCTTTGCATCTGTAATCCTGTTTGGTGATATACACTTCATCTGGTTTGCCATGAGGTCCTCAGCAATTTCCTCCTTTATAACAATAGAGCTCTAACACTTGTCTTTCACCTGGGTCACAAGCAAGGCATAATCAGCCAATAGCTAGATGAATTTTAAGAACTTTGCTGAGGATGTAGGAGGATAAAAATCTGGAAATATAAGAATGGATAGTACCATACATCTATCCTCATTTTACGTGGGAAACTAAAACTTAGGACCTACAAAAATTGCATGTTAGATCAAGTCACTTCTGTCTTTCTTTTGTCTGCCTGGCAAGCTGGACAGAGAGAGACAGAGAGACAGAAAGCGGGAGATCACCCCTTCCTGTGGGGATGGCCATCCACAATCGCTTCTCCTTCATTCTCTCTAAATCATGGGCATGCATGCACATGTACATGGTGTGAATTTTACGTCACTGGGTCCAGGACTTGAACTGCGGTCAACTAGGTGGAAGTCCATCGATACGTATCCATTACATCTTCTGCCGGTCTCAAAATCTTTCAATGACTTTCTAGTCATTCATTCACTCGAAAGATATTCATCTGGCATCTGAGATGTACAGTGAAGATTTAGTCCTGCGTAATGCATACTTTTCTTTATCTTACGAAGCTTTCATTCTGGTAAAGGAAAGGCATTTAACAAGTGACATTTAAAATATTAGGCTGTTGGGAAAGTCATATTTTTCTAGGTTTTTCTATGCAAAACTTCATCATGACTTTCCAGACAACCCAATAGTTATAAACTTTGAAAAGTGCTACAAAGAAAAATAAGAATGGGCTGTGTGAAACAGGATAGGCCGTGGCACTGATGAACAGTGAGGGTTTTTTATTTACATTCAAAGCTAAAGAATGAGTAGAGGTATCCCAGGCCGATGATGGGTATAAGAATACATAAGTAAGAAGGGATAGTAATATATGAGCAGGTCCTGGGTTAAAAAAAAAAAAAAAAAAAGGAAGAGAAAGAAAGAAAGGAAGGAAGAAAGAAAGAAAGAGAAAGAAAGAAAAAGAAAAGAAAAGAAAGGAAGAAAAAGAAAGAAAGAAAGAAAGAAAGAAAGAAAGAAAGAAAGAAAGAAAGAAAGAAAGAAATTGCTTTTTAAGAGCTAAGTATGGTATGCCATGCTGGGATGGAGAAAGGTGATGTAAAAACGGTCAATGAGTTAGACTGAGGACAGATCTTAAGATCTTATCAAGAACTGGAATTTAAAGAAGAATGTTCAGTAGGAGAGTACTCTGATCAAACCTTCACTAAACACATACACTACTCTGGCTACTTTGTGGAGTCTATTAGAAAGAAGCAAGCTAGAAGGAGGATGATGACTCAAATGGTGGACAAGATGAAAAGCCAGGATGATGCTAGGATATGCTTTGAATTGACAGTGCTTTGTGAATCATTGGAAGAGATGGCATGCTATGTACAAGGAATTTTTGAAAAGTTCCTAGAAAATGCATTTTAAAAAAATCTACAATAGTTTAAAATTTTTGCACTGAAATAAATTAATACTTTATTTTTTCTGTGAACTTTTGAAGTCCTCTAGGATTACTATACCTATCTAATAGGTCTCAAAGAGGGCACTAATAAATATTTGTTGATTCAGCAAACGAGACCCAGAAAGATAACGCGAGATCGCATTGTTAAGAGAGTCAGAGCCTAATCTGGAACCTAAATTGCTTAACTTTCATTCAAGTCCTCTTTCCAGTCTACTATTCCACCGCTCTGTCTTATCAACAATAGATCTTAACTTGCTAGTTATCTTACACAGATAAAAATGTGTACAGTTTGATCCCATGTTCTTGGGTTATTAGGAAATTCTTTAACTTTTCAATGAATTAATTTTCTCAGACTCTTATTAAATAAATATTTACTAGTGACTACTAAAATCGTGAATGAAAGGACTGTCAAAATCACCTGTGGAATTTCCTTTTCTAGAGAGATTTTTGTTATAGGGTGTGTGCGCTTGCCAGAGAGAGAGAGAGATAGAGAGACAGAAAGCAAGAAATCACCCCCAGGGCTATGGCCACACCTCAGTCCCTTCTCCTCCATTCTCTTCTTGCAATTTTGGGCATGGATGCACACGTGCCCGGTGTTGAGTTGAAGCCACCACACCCAGGACTCAAACCGAGGTCGGCCATGTGGGAGTCCAGCCATATAACCATTATGCCATCTGTTGGTCCCTAGAACTTACTTTTTTAATAGAAAGGTATAAATGTGCTCATTACTGTCTCTGCTTCATCTCTGCCCCCTTTATGTTTTTCTGTGTCACACGGGTGAGTAAAAGCTCCTGCCTTGCCAGCTGAAATTTCACTAAGCCCTATGAATGGGAGACAGAGCTGGAAAGCAACAGGAAGCAGAAGGCAGAAAAAGGCCCATTTTCTCTGTGTCTAGCAGTGCCTCAGGCAGTGGCCATACCAGTGGCCATAGGTGTGTTTCTGGTTTCATGCTCGTGTGATAGTCTTCGATGTCCTTTATCAGCAAAAGTCCATTTAGGAAATTGGGAGCCACCCCAGGTATTTTGAATAGAGAACATTTATTATGAAGGTTTGGTTATTAAGAATGTTTAAATAGCTGGAAGATGAAAAGAGGAAAGGGGGATTTATTCAGAATTAGGAGAGATTATCCCCAAAACTAGAACAAAGAAGGAAGCTGTTGTTACCCAGAGCGAATATTCCCCCTTATTAGATGTGTCACTGAGCCTGCTGGAGCCTCCACTGTTGCTCCTGTTCCTGTGGGACCATTGCCGCAAGCAGAGACTACTCTGTGAGCACTGCAGGTTCCCCAGAGTCAAAAGTTTATCACTCCTGTTGCTCCTAAGATAAATTCCAGGAATGCTATGCCACCAAGGCAACAGGGACCCCTGCTGTGTGGAGTCACACTGACTGGGAAGGCACCCTGGAACTCTTAGCAGCTGCCCTAGCTACTGGCACTGCTCATGGAGGGCAGCAAACAAAATAAAATAGCTCCTTTCCCTTCTTTCAGTTCCTGACAGAACCATCCAATGACAAAATCTATCTAGAAAATAGTTTGTAAGCAAATCTGGAAAACGTAGTTTGTAGGCTGCTAGCCTTTTGCCGTTAAGAAGAACATAGGAGGTAAGGAATGGAACAGCAAGCCAATACACAAGAAAACAGTCAATAAGATTGTGCTCTATGTCAGAAGGTAGTAATTGCCATGGAAAACTAAATCAAGGAAAGAAGAGGTAATTACTTGGGTGTAGGGAGGAGAAATTTTAAATAAGATTATTTCTGTTGACTTAATTGAGAATCTGTCACTTGGGCCACAACTGAAGAGGGTGATAGAGTAAACCATGTAGATATCTGAAAGAAGAATGCTTTGGGAAAAATAAAATAAAATCAGTAAGTGCAAGGGCCTGAGGCTGCCTAGAATATAATAAGAGTGGCAATGTGTCTAGAATCCAGTGAGGCAAGATGTGTGGAAGGACCAGAAGTCAGAAAAGTGATGGGAATGAGAGGAAAGAACAGGACTTCCTCATGCTTTATAGCCAGCCATTGTGAGGAGTTGTCCGTTTAGAATGCAAGTTAAATGTAGTTTTTAAGCAGGAGAGTAATACTATCTGACTACTGGGATAATACTCCCTATCTCACACATTTACTATGAGGAGTAAATTAAATAAAGAAGAATTGTGTCTAGCACACTTTAGGGAAGATAGTACAAAAGTTACTGCTAATTCGCTTCCCATGACATATACTAGAAATTACATCTACGCCTTTTGATGAATTTGCCCTGGTCTGATCACTAAGATTCTTTTAAATATGCAAATATCTCTTCCTTATTTTATCACAATTTGGTTATTTTGCTGAATAATCGGTCTATGGAAGAATTATGATATAGTCACTAGTACTTCAATCTGTCAGGTAAATAATAATCTTATTCAGAAAGTTCTTGAATTATTTCCTCATTAGAGACTTAATAAACTGTCCTAAACAGTCCTGTACCCTTTGATAAGTGGGCTTATAACATGTATTTCCTGAAAATTTAACAACATCATATCATCTTCTCCTTGAGAGAATTGGCTAGAATGGTGACCTGCAGTTGATGGTTTGAGTCCTGGGCCTGGTGGTTTAAAAATCACCCTGGGTGCATGTATGTGCCAAAGATCCCAGGAGTAGAATGAAGGAGAAGGGATCGTGGCATGGCCCTCACCTATGGAGGGTGATTTCTCACTTTCCTTCTTACTGTCTCTGTCTCTTTCTCTCTCTCTAGTGAGTACACATGGCCTTGCCCCAAAACCTCCAAGATCATGTACAAAAATGGAAAATTATCAGTTGATGATAATGTATATGATAATATCTTTGACTAGACTAATATGCAGTATCCTCGTGCCTATAAAGCCCATTCTGTATGCTGTAAAGATGTACAGTAATTAAATGTAAAAAAAATGAAAAAGTTCACAAGGCTCTAATCTACTCAGTGGCTTGCTGTATTACATTATGGCCTTCTCCAGTGGATTCCAAGATGGCCTCCAAGTCACTGGCAGAAATTTGCTGGAACTACATGCAGGGCTGCAGAGATTCCTCTCCACAGTTATAGAGCAGTGTTCCAGGCTGAGGAGCACTAGATCTGGCTGTTTCAGTAATGGCTGCTCCAGGACTGGATGTTCCAGGGTAGGTTGCTCCATGTGTTATTGCTCCACATTAGAAGGTTTCCTGATGGGTTCACGAGGCATTTTTGGTGATAGGAAGAGTAGAAGTTTAGGTATTCCATAGGTGCCAGGTCTTTCTGACTCATTACTCTTCTTGGGCAGTTGTTTCATTTTATTCTCTGGTTCTATGTGAAAAAAGAGGATGTTTGGGGGACCAGCAGTTAGTGTAATGGCTATGTTGCTGAACCCCCATGTAGCCGACCATGGTTCGAGTCCTGGACCTGGCGGCTTAAACTCACGCCGGGCGCATGTGCATGCATGCCAAAGATCCCGAGAGGAGAATGGAAGAGAAGAGATTGCAGAGTGGCCATCCCCCCTGGGGGGTGATTTCTCGCTTTCTAACTCTCTGTCTCTCTCTGTCTTTCTGGAGAGTGCACGCTCCCTAGAGCAAAAAACTCTAAAAAAAAAAGAAAAGAGGATGCTTAGATTTTCAAATTTAGAGCTTGAGTGTCAGCTAATAAAGAAGAATTAAACCTAAAAAAGTAGTGGTAAGGTAAACAAAAGCTGAAGAGTAGTCATTAGAAATAAAGAAGAGCCAAAATACCTTGCTATTTCTTATCATCCCTTGGAGAATAGATACCCACCCCATCCATTGGGGCTAATCCCCAAAAGCTTCATTTATATACATTCCTTCCTTCCCTGAAAGCAGTATTCAGCAAAGGGATGAGTACAATTTGGAAGGATTAATTATGGCAGGCTGTCTCACCAATGGTTATGTTTCTATACTACAAGCTTTTTTAAAGACATTTGCATAGGGCTTGTGTCCTTGCCAGAGAATAAGATGGTGAGAAATTACCCCCTGGGGAGGGATGGCCACACTGCAGTCACTTTTCCTCCATTCTACTCTCGGGATTTTGGGCACACACGCACATACACCTTGTGTGAGTTTCAAGCCATCGGGTCTGGGACTCGAATTGTAGTTGGCCATGAGGGAATTCAGCACCTTAACTACTATGTCACCTGATGGCCCCAATACTATAAGCTTTTCAACTAAAAAAAGCAAAGCATCTTCACTTACATATTGAGTGTAAAGTCAGAACATAACATTAACAAAATCTACCACTATGTAAAAGTTCTTTGGAGAGCTTCCATACATCTTGTCCAGAAAAAAACTCATTATTGGGACAACTTACAGTACTTTCGTAATGTTGCTTTGCTGCCTTTATGATATTCTGTGACCAGCACAGATCATTCATATCAACCTTTGGTAAGCATCTGTTACCACGGGAAGACTGGTCTAACGGCACTGTGAGGATTGACATGGTGCCATGCAGAACCCACACTGAGGCAAAGTCAGACCCTCACTGATGCAAATCAGTAAGGGCTTACATAGCGGAAGATGTAGAAAGTAAAAACTGAATGGAGATGGCACTATGCAGTTAATACGCACAGGACTGGGTTACTGAAACACTATGGGATGGTCCCCTATTGGATGGAGAGAGGTAACAGAATCGAAGGAATTAGAATTAGACTTAACTTGGTGTTCTTGGTGTAAGGAGCTTTACTTCTTGATAGAGGACCGGTAGCTATTTTCACTTTATTTCAGCTTTCTGTTCATTTTTGGCGTCTATCTTACTCATGTAGCTTTGTGTGGTCCTCCTGTCCTGGGCTACAGTGGTGGTATGGTTTGAGTGTGTCCTTCAAAGTTCATATACTAGAATCTCAATCCACCATTCCTTATAGGAACTATGTGGACCACTGGGGGCACTGCCCTTGTGAATGGACTAATGCCATGACTGTGGCATTGTGGGAGTTGGTTTTTTAAAGAAGGATGTGTTCAGCCATCTCCTCCTGACTCAGGTGTGTTTTCTCGCTTGTGTGATACCTTCTGCCATGCAACAAAAAAGTCCCCACAAGATGTATCCCCGATTTGAACTTCTCAGCCTGCAGAACCATAAGCTAAATACATTTCTGTTTATTATAAATTACCCATTCTGTGTTATTCCATTATAGCAGCACAAAGCAAACTAAGACAGATAGTAAATCCCACATTTTATGCACGTAACACTCCTCAGAGAACAGAAATATCTTGGACACGCAGTGGAATGCAGCCTTGGTTTGCACTGGAAAATGTTCACTCTGTGCCACTGTTTACCAAATGTCCCCACAACCAGTCACGAGGTAATGGTGAGGGAGAAATACAACGATGGGGAGTAAAACAACGTGCAAGCCTCTGTGCACTGTACAAATACAGGGGGACTTCCAAAAATGCATGAAAACGTGGAATTAATGTGTGAGTTTAATTCGTTGCAAACTTTTTTTAAAAATCCATGCACAAATTTTTCACCCTATGCAATTTCCTTGAAATTGTGAACACCTCCTTGCACTGCTACTCTTCATAACCATTGTAGTTCATTTAATTTTTATTTAGAAAACAATAATACGACTATTTTGGTAGAAAGGAAAAATGAGCAAACTAACACCAGGTTTGATTGAAATGAACAAAAGCGGTTTTTTAGTCTTGAATGCATCTTGACAGGTCACCCGTCAGCTCAACAGATCTTTTATAGCCAAAAACAGTAAACTACAAGTTTTCTGATTAGGGTCCTTCAGGGGAGATTTACTTAGAAATTGTAACATGACAAACTAACAGCACTGCTTTGAAGGAAGCCGACAGCGTCACTGCTGGCTCCAAATGAACGGCTGCCATGGCCACGCACTCCCTGTCATTTCCCTTTCTCAGGGTGCTTTTCTTTCCTCCCGAAGAGTCAAAACAATGGTAACTGAGAAGCTGGCATCGGCGTGAGTGACAGTAAGTGTTCCAAGACAGCTCGTTGATTGATTGATGGACGATGATGAATGTTGTCTAAAAGAACAGAAAGCTGTGCTTCCTTTTTGAAACAGTTCAAATTTGGACAACATGGGCCAACAATTAGACATTTCTAAATTTAATGTGCATACCAATTCCAAATAGGCACACTGCGATCAAAACCACCACCCGCCAGGAATCACATACATTAATAAATGTCAAAGTAATTCCAACATCAGAAAGCTCCTTTTTTACCTGCACAGATGCCACAAGTCCTAGTTGATGAAATGACAGGAAAGAGAACACGGTATGCAAATCTAGCTAATGATCTTCACTGCCAAAGCACATGTGTGTACAGCAATTTCTCTTACTTTAGCCTATTGTGAAACTTTGAGGTGGTGGCCTAGGGTTGGAAGCTTCAAGATCCCATAGTCCAAATCCTTCACTTTGTTACAAGTGGGTCCAAACCTTAATGGGGACGTATGTCTGGAAAATTATTGCCAGGCACATGATGGCTTCTGGTCCACATTCTCCCAGCCCAGTGCTTTTTGGAGTATGTATTTTTAAAGTTTCATTTTATTTCTTTATTGAGAGAGAGGGAGAGAGAACCAGGAAGTGAGAGTAAGGTACTCTTGATAAGGTCTTGCCCCTCGCCCTCCTAGCCATCTAGGAGCATGGGTGCCCATGTGCTCAGGTCAACCCAGGGTTCAAAGCTGGGGCTTTCATGTATGGCTCGGCCAGTGTTTTTGTTCTTTATGTTACTATATAAGTAAAGAGCCTAATTGGTCAAATGTTCCACTCAACACAGGATAATTCAAAGTGAGTTTATCCTACATTTAGATAGATAGATGATATATAGATAGATTAGATAGATAAATAGACAGATGATAGATAGGGCATAGAGAAAGAGTTAGCTCTTAAACTGAGAGCAGCAGCAGTGGCAGTGTCTAATCCTAAGGCTCAGAATGATGGGGTGGGAGAACAAACCTGGAGAAAAGAGATCTCTAGGGCAGCTGCGGTTTAAAGAGCAGAGGACCAGTGAAGGGGCACAGCCTGAAATTTCGCAGGAGTAGGGAACCACAGAGGAAGAGCGCTTCAGTTCCCTTTCTTCCCCATTTCTGACCGCCCACTCCAGATGCCCATCGGGTGAACCCAGCAGAAAGGTGAGGGCACTGGTGCCACCCATGGAACCCAGTTCCTGGGGCAAAGGGCAGGTAGAGGATGGGTATGGAAGGGGAAATGGATAAGATCTGTCACAAAAGCACATGCTACAGTTTCTCAATATGTGTATACCAAAGCAAGAAAAAGACACAGGTAAAGAGAGCAAAAAAGAAAGTGAGAGAACAGAATGTAATTATATAAGGCAGGCTTAAAAAAAGCTGTGCAGTGGACTTATGGGAATTTCCCATTGACCACCTGCTCTTGAATGTGTGTTGGGGAAATTCTAAGAGGCTTTAGGACACACTCGCTAAAGTCAAAAACAGCCTGTAAAATTGCAGCTGCAGTTTATTTTTATTTGAACAACTTGATAAACAGTTGTCAACCAATAAGGGGGCTTGCTGGCTGGAAGCGCCAGGACCTCACAAGAGCTCCTAGAACAGACACAGTATTGTGGTACTGTCAGGATTCAGGTTGACGCCCACTGCAGAGGCTTCCCATATCATAGAGAAAACAATAGTTACTAAGAATAATACTGAGTTTCATTTGAATAGAATTTTATAATATCTGGTATTATTATTTATTCAACTTCAGTAATATGTAAGATTCTCCCAGAGCTTGTATAAGAAATAAAGATTACTTGGCTTCCCCTCTAAAGAGGCTGGTTCAGTGTGTAAGGGTGTAGCCCACGATCTGTACTTTTTGAATGTGTATTCCTTTAGAGTTACTATGTATGAAACACTGGCCCAAGATTATCAAGAAAGAGCATATCTCAAAGTTACTTATCAGAATCATAGATTTTCATTTGCAGTCCTCTCACCTTTTCATATCTACCCATTTATTCATCAGTGTGTCAGTCCATCCAATCTACACTTCCGTTTAGTTCTGATGAGAACTTATTTCTTGATAACAATGTTTTTCCAATCCCCTCTTCTATCATCTGTTTTGTTTTTGTTTTTGTTTTTATGCTGACTGCACTAATTAAATCAGAATATCTGTAGTTATGCTCAGATATCAATATTTCTTTTCCATTTTTTCAGTTTTACTATAGGGTATGTGTGGAGAGAGACAGATATATATATAGAGAGAGAGACAGTGAGAAATCATCCTCCGGGAGGGATGGTAACACCACAACCCTTTTACCATGCTCCTCTTGGGATTTTTGGACATGCTCACCCACACACCCAGCTTGTTTTTCAAGCTTCCTAGACTAGAACTCAAATTGTACAGCTGGCCATTTGGGATCCAGCAATCCTAACCTCCACACACCTGCTGACCTAAGATTAGTATTTCTTAAAACTCTCCAGTTCATTTTAAAGTATATCCATCAGTCAGAAAACCACTTGCACATCTATGTTTATTGCAGGATTATTCACAAATGCTAGGACATGTAATCAACCTAAATGTCCAAGAATGGATGAGTCCATTGAAAAACATGTGGCACCGGTACTCTATGGAGTACTACTTAGCCATAAAAAACAATGAGACCTTAACATTTGATACAAGTAAGACAGATATGGAATATGTAATGCTAAGTGAAGCAAGCCAGGCTATGAAAGACAGGCACTGCATGTCCCACTTGCATATACTAAATGTCTTTTTTGCAGAAACAGAAAGATTGAAAGGTATAATGACAGAGAGAGCAACTGTAGATACTAGAATCAGTATAGGAGGGTGTGGGTAAAAAGGGGTAAGTAATAGGGAGTGGGAGAAGGGATCAGGAAAAACACAAATAAAACATTTAATAGACACAAAATGAAAGTTATCTGTTGATGGTAATGTACATGCCTTTGACTTGACAAATACGCACTGTATTTGGGCTGGGTAAAATCATATTGTACACTGTAAAGATGTATAGTTATTAAATGCAAATTTTAAAAAAAGCAACAATGACCACTAAATAGACAGATAGATGTATAGATAAATAGATAATAGATAGGTGATAGATATAGATAGAGAGATGGATAGGTATAAAAAGATAGATAGATATAGATGGATGATAGACTAGATAGGTATAGATAGATAGTTGATAGATACAGACAGATAGAAAGAGACAGGTAGGTAGATAGAAAAAAAACGGTGCAGACCTTTGCTATCTAAAATGTTGTCTGTAGACCAGTCCAAATAAATCACCTGGGAAACTTGTTAAAACACGGATTTGGAGAGGCCTGGCATCTGGCAGAGTCTATATTTCTAGCAGCCTTCCAAATGATGCCATGTGAGTCTCTGAAACTCCTCCCTCAGTTTCTACACCTGGATCCCGTACTTGGGCTTTGATTCCACTTAACCCCAGTGTTTCTTATGGATTTTGACTAGACCAAGCTCTAGGTTTCAGGTTCATGAATGTTGGCTGGCGGAATCTTCTCATCTAAGCCCAGCCCTGTAGGGAACTATTCTAAGCACTGTGTGTGACACTATGGAATTGATAAGTTTTATGATAAATTTTGCAGGATTGGAAAGTTTTAGACAGCCACTTCAGCAGGCATGTCTCTAATTATTGTACCTTTTCTGCTTCCTAAACATACTGCCACTCCTGGTATCTTCTCAGCCTTCCCTCTGGACATTTGTTGACTGTGTTTCCTACCACTATCAGTCTGATGACTGCAAACCCCTGGCTGCCAGCAGAATTATTTCTACTCAAATAAAGTCAATGATACTATCTCTCTAGCTAGTTTTCCATGCCCAGTCCCCCAACCCCAATAAACAATACTCTGCATCTCCGCTTCTCAGAAAGTTGTTGTGACCTAGAACCAGCAGGTGGCATAATGGCTACATTGCTGGATTCCCATGTAGTCGACCGTGGTTCAAGTCCCAGACCTGGTGGCTTAAACTCTCACCGGGCATGTGTGCATGCGTGTCCAAGATCCTGAGAGGAGAAGGGAGGAGAAGGGATGCAGCATGACCATCCCCAGGGGGGTGATTTCTTGCTTTTTATCTCTCTTTGTCTTTCTGGCAAGCCCAAGCACCCTATAGCAAAAATCTCTCTCTCCCCAAATAAAGAAACAAAAAAATAAAAAAAGAAAGTCTTTGTGACCTCTATCCTCAAACAAAATGAGGGTCTGTTCTCCTTTCCAATGCTATTTCCCTTATGTAGAAGGCCCTTCCCTGATTCCTTCATTATGAACATCTATGTATCCTTCAAAACCTCTGTCTCTTTCTCTGACTATCTCTGCTAGGTGGAATCAATTCTGGACTGGAACCCAGGGTATAACTCTTAAGTTCTAATCATAGTACTTATTTTACATTCAACAGGGTGTCCATAAAGTCTGGAAACATAGATTATATTACACTGTAGTTCCACATACTGGAGATATCCTTGACATTCTGTAGATATATTACTATGCATATATGTTTATATTCTCAGATTTTATGGACATATACACAAAATCCTGTAGAATCTATGTTACCATAGGTCATGGCTTTATTAAATTAAGTTTTTTTTTTTTTTTGAAGAGGTTTTTGCTATAGGGCACATGCGCTCGCCAGGCAGACAGAGAGAGAGAGATAGAAAGTAAGAAATCACCCCCCAGGGGGGATGGCCACACCACAATCCCTTCTCCTCCATTCTCCTCTCGGGATCTTGGGCACGCATGCACACACGCCCGGTGTGAGTTTAAGCCACTGGGTTTAAGCCACCGGGTCCAGGACTCGAACCATGGTCAACTACATGGGAGTCCAGCAACATAGCCATTCCACTAACTGCTGGTCCCTTTATTAAATTAAGTTTTAAAAATATCTAGCATAGATCGTGGCTTCTTTTGAAATTCAGTAGTTTATCAAGTTGAAAAGTGAATTGTTTACATTTAATAATGACTTTAAAAATTTTGTTTAAAGAATCATTTCATTTAACTTTATTTATTTATTTATTTATTTTAATTTGGCCAGAGAGGGACAGAGTAAGAGAGACAGAGAGACACAGAGAGAGAGAGAGAGAGAAAGCAATTCACGGGGTCCGGAACTCCAACCATGGTCTACCATGTGGGAATCCGGTGCCCTTAACCACCACCCGACCTGTCGGCCCCATGGAGCACAGATCTTATTAAATATCACTTCATGTTCAGTTGCAGAAGGTGCCTTCCCATTGTCTTAGGCAGCAAACTCCAGTTGCTCTTCTCCAGAAGTAACTTCAGAGCTGGGCCTTTCATAATAAATGGACAGAGGCCTCTGTAGGATAATCTGAAAGAGTAGAACTATAGAGATGATTGATATAGCAGACATTGTTCTGTAGTCAAAACTCCAGCTTTGAAGCCAGATTCCTGAGGCTTTCTGCCCAGAGATGCCAAAGAAGGATACAAGACCAGGAGGTTGAACTGCCTCAGTCCTTGTAAATGGATATACATGAGAGGGTGTAGTCTCCCTCACGGTCACTCATAACGTTTTACTTGGGCTGGAAAAGCCTCTGCTAACTTGTTAAAATAACACTCCCCCCGGGGTACCCAGTCACAGAAGACATGCCTGTGGGTAACCAAACCCAGAGTCACATCACCAGTAAAATGATTCAGTACAATGAGTCAGTCTGTCTTCACATTTCTACACTGAGGCAGGAGGGAGTAGCCACCTGCGGCTGCTCAAGTCAGCTCAGCATTTGTATAACCCAAAAAAATGCCAACACAGGAATTCCTCTCCTTCAGGAGGGCCTGCTAAGATTCTTCTTATCCTGCTACCTGCTTCCAAGTGCATCTCTAAGCAAAACAGCTGCAATTCTAGAAAATTGGAGTATGAGCAAGTCCTTGAATCACCTGGTTATGAAACTCAGAAAGTGCTAAAATAATGTAGGGATGAGTTTGAAAATTCTAGTGTACAAACAATGTATGTTCAGTGAGAACAGTTAAATACAAAGAGTAAAAACAGAATAAATAATTAAAATAAAGCTACCTGAAATAAAAGGTCAGAGAACATTTTGGAATACAGCATCTTCAAAAATTTCATGGAAACTGTGTATTATTAAAATCTTGGGGTAGTAGGTGCCATAACAGTTAAGGTGCTGAACTCCCATGTGGTCAACCACGGTTCGAATCCCAGACCCGGTGGCCTGAAACTCATGCTGGGCACATGTGCCTGAGTGCCCTAAATCCTGAGATGAGAATAGAGGAGAAGGAATTGTGGTGTAAACATCCCTCCTGGGGAGGGGTGATTATTCACTTTCTGTCTTTTCTTTCTCTCTTTCTCCAGTGATGCACACACCGTATAGCAAAATTCTCTCTCAAAAAAAAAAATCTTTGCCTGAACTTCAAAATATTTTTTGCATCAAAATAAACTAACAGTGGTTTTTTTGTTTTTGTTTTTTTAAAAAAATGTAATAGAGCATGTGTTGAGAGAGAGAGAGGGAAAGAGAGAGATACGCCCCCAGGGTCAGGGGCTTAGTCGCACTGTGACCCCCTTCCTCCTGTCCTCCAGCCTACCAATATCCTGGGCACACATGCACACAGCCAGTATATTGTCAGGCCGACTGGGCCAGGGACTCAAATTCATCAGCGTGTGGCTCCCGACTCTGCAGTCTAACATGCTACTGACTATGCCTCAGAGCCTGGGCCAAGACTCGTACTTTCCATACGAGAGCAGAATTCCTGTGTTTGAGCTATTTGTCCATATACTTTGTGAAGCATGTCTATCCTTCATGATACACATTGTGTCTGTATGTGTCTGTATAGATGCACGTACACGTATATGTGCTAAGTGTATATAGAAATAGTTAACCAATTAATTCCCGTTCGACATGTAAATTATTTTAACATGTCTTATTTTTTAAAATTTAACTTTATTGATTCATTTATTTTAATTTGGCCAGAGAGGGACAGAGAGAGAAGAGAGAGAGAAAGTGAGAAAGCAAGCCACTAGGTTCGGATTCAAACTGTAGTCAGCTCTTTGGGAGTCCAGCACCCTTAACCGTCATGCCACTTGCTGGCAACAAAATGCCTCATTGCTATAAACAAAATGATGGAAAACATTTTTTTAACTCCATCTCTCGACACATCTTTATGTACTACCTGGGATGCATTGCTAGGAGTGAACTGTGAGGTCAAGAGACAGACACTGCAAAGAGGCCTCCTGAATACGTTGGTCCGTTTATTTCCCTGGGGAGCATTTGAGAGTCTGTTTCCCTGTATCACCTTCTCCAAGTGTCCTTTAAAATCTGTAAATTTAATAATAAATGTGAAATCTCACTTTAATTATTTTCTTTATTCATGATACAGTGTCTGCACATGCATGTGAAAGGAGGAAAACAGGGAGGAGGTAGAAGGAGGGAAGAAGGGCGGGAGAAAGGGAGAGAAAGAGAGATCCTCCTCAGAGTCTGCTCATGCTCCAATCCCTGTCCTCCAGTCCTCCAGCCCATCAGCTTGGGGACATTCATGTCGGTGCCTGCTATGTTTGGGCTGCCTTGGTTGGGAATTTGAACTGTGCTTGTCATATGGAATCTGGCTGCTCTAGGCTCATTACTACTGCGCCATGGAGTGACCCATTATTCTAATTTTATTATTTTTTATTTATTTATTCATTTTGAGAGGTTTTTGCCATAGGGCATATGCGCTCTCCAGAAAGACAGAGGGAGACAGAGAGAAAGAAAGTGAGAAATCACCCCCCAGGGGGTTGGCCATGCCGCCATCCCTTCTCCTCCATTCTCCTCTCGGGATCTTGGGCACGCATGCACACATGCCCGGTGTGAGTTTAAACTGCCAGATCCAAGACTCGAACCACAGTCAACTATGTGGGAGTCCAGTGACATAGCCATTACACCAACTGCTGGTCTCTTAATTTTATTATTTTGATTACGGGTGAGATTGTTATTGTATCTTATTATCGCTTCCAATTAGTTTACAAACTTTCTTTTTTTTCCTTTTTTTGAGAGAAAGATTTTTGCCATAGGGTGCATATACTCACTGGAGAGACAGGCAGAGACAGAGAGACAGAAAGTGAGAAATCAGCCCCCAAGGGGGATGACCATACTGCAATCCCTTCTCCATTCTCTTCTCGGGATTTTAGGTACACATGCACCTGTGCCTGGTGTGAGTGTTAAGCCACTGGGTCTGGGACTTGAACCATGTGGACTATGTGGGAGACCGGTGATGTAACTATTACACCATCTGCTGGTCCCTAGCTTGTGAAATTTCTGTTTGTGACTTTTGTCTCTTTTTTCTCCATAATATCATGTATTTTTTATAGATGTATAAAACGTATTTATAAATTAAAACTACTAGCTCTTTGAAATATCCATTGCATATGTTTTCTTAATTTATCTTTATCTTTTTAACTTTGTTAATGTTTTTTTTTTTTTAACTACAAAACCATTGCCTTTTTTTTTTTTTTTTTTTTTTTTTTTTTTGGAGAGGTTTTTGCTATAGGGCGCGTGCGCTCGCCAGACAGACAGAGAGAGACAGAGAGATAGAAAGCAGGAAATCACCCCCCAGGGGGGATGGCCACGCCGCAATCCCTTCTCCTCCATTCTCCTCTCGGGATCTTGGGCACGCACGCACTCGCGCCCGGCGTGAGTTTAAGCCGCCGGGTCCGGGACTCGAACCGCGGTCGACTACGTGGGAGTCCAGCGACATAGCCATTACGCCAACTGCTGGTCCCCAAAACCATTGCCTTTTCATGCAGAAAACTATAGATTTTATTCACATGGTTTCTGCCTTTTGCATTTTAACATATAGATCAGGATACCTACCTACTGCAGATGAAAAACTAACACTAGGAAAAAAAAAAATGCCATTTTAAGAGTTAGAGATGGCTGGGACTAGCAGTTAGCATAATGGCTATGTCACTGGACTCCCATGTAGTAGACCATGGTTTGAGCTCTGGACCCGGTGGCTTAAACTCATGCCAGGCACGTGTGCATGCGTGCCCAAGATCATGAGAGGAGAATGGAGGAGAAGGGATTGCAGCGTGGCCATCCCCCTGGGGGGTGATTTCTCGCTTTCTGTCTCTTTGTCTCTCTCTGTCTTTCTGGTAAGCACATGCGCCCTATAGTAAAAGCCTCTCTAAAAAAAAAAGAAAAAAAAAAGAATAAAAGAATTAGAGATTGTTTTGAGAAAATTATTCAGAATATTGATTAGTTAAGGAAACGTGAATAAGATCGTCTTGTTCATGGATCACAGTTCATGGACTGGCAAGTCTCATTAGACAGAAGTGAACTGATGTCTGCTATCAAATGACAAGAAGGGGACAAGACAAAGATGCCCATGAAAAAAACCTCCACAGAAGGTCTAGGTTTATGGACTGTGAAAGTACTCCAGTGACGTATTGTTAAATGTTTAGCCACTGACACTCTGGAGAAAAATGGATGCATGTTTATATGTACATAAGCTTACCATAATTTTAAGGATATGACATTTACTAAGCAAAAATGTACAGAGAATATACAGTCTAGTCTTTTTGCCAGTTTTTACTAAACTCTGGTATAGCCAATTCATGGTACAAATTGATGAATGACTAATTTCAAAATGAATGTGGATTGACACTTTTCTAGGACTCGAACCAGAGTTGGCCATGTAGAATCCATGTGGGATCCAGACACCTTAACCTTCGCACCCACGGCAGGCACGGTTGACGCATTTTTATGTTAAGGAATCAGACAAAAGAGAAACCATAAAACCATTCCTCAAAACCTTGGCTTGTCAGTGATCAAAGTCACTTATTTGTTAAGTCAGATAATAGTTTTCTAATACTGTAGTATTTCCTTAATTTTTTGTGCTATTCACAAATTAATGACTATGGACACAACACAATTTTAACTTAATCTACATTAAGATTTTCTTTATTCTTAAACATCAATAAAACAATAAATTAAGCTCCAATGTATAGCATTTGCTCATTTCTGTGTTGTAAATATTCATACCATGATTGATTTCAAGCTATAATCCTGATGAATGAAGTCCAAGTATTCATTATCATTTAAAATATAATTTGACTGTAAAAGTATATGTTAATTTTAATGACATCTGTGTTTAGCTACTAGTTTGTACAATTGCTCAACATACAATAATTAGCTTTTTAGAAAAGAAATCTCAGTTGGGCCCAGCAGATGTTGTAATGGTTATGTCGCTGGACTCCCGAGTAGCTGGCTGTGGTTCAAGTCCTGGATCTGTTTGCTTAAGACTCACACTGGGTACATGTGTGTGTGTGTGTGTGTGTGTGTGTGTGTGTGTGTGTGTGTGCCCAAAATATTAAGAAGGAAGATGGAGGAGAAGGGATTGTGGAGTGATTTGATATCCAACTGGGGGGGGGTGATTTCTTGGTTTTTGTCTCTCTGTCTCTCTGGTGAGCACATGTGCCCTATAACAAAAATCTCTCTCAGAAAAAAAGTAAGAAATTTCAGTTTGGGGTTTTTTAATGTTTATTTTATTCATGGTAGAGACAGAAAGTGCATGCCTGAGAGTGAGAGACAGAGAAGCGTGAGAGAAGCACCCTCAGCAGGGTCCCATCATGCTGTCTTACCCTTTCCCAGCCCTCCAGCTCCTCAGGATCTGGGGTACTGACGTGCATGCCTGGTGTGTTTTCAAGCTGACCTAAGGCTCCAAACCTCGGCCTATGGCTTCCTGTACTGCAGTTCGTTTGCTACCAATTGTTACTGAAGGCAATCGAGGGAAGATTCTTAGAGTAAGTGGTAGAGTGTAAGCCATCATTCCTTAACATGGCTGGTTTAAAGACATCAGGAGGTAATTTGCAGAAGAGAATAGTTTTCTGGAACAAGACTCTAAGGGTGAAGATCAGATCTGTGAATTGTGTAAATCACAACTCTCAAAGTAATCTGTTGTGAGTTTGATTCCTCTGCCATTCAATAGCATATGAAATTTCAAAATTGTTCCTGGTAATTTGTCTCTAAAAAGGAGATTTTTTTTTACAAACAAAAGTTCATCATTTTAAAATAGCTTTAATATGGTGTAATTAACTTACCATAAACACATTTAAAGTACGGGATTTCTTAAGTTTTGACCTACACATACCTTTATTCAACTATTGCCTTAATCAAGATGAAGAACATCTCCATAAACCTCCCAAATTTCCCCATTCGCCTTTGTAATCCTGCCGTCTTGCCACTTCTATATCTCACAACTTCCATCCTGAGGCAATCAGTGATCGACTTTGTGACAATATAAATCAGTTTGCATATTTTGGATTTTTATATAAATAAAACTATAATAGTCTGTAATGTTTTTTTTTCTGGCTTCTTTTAATCAAATCATTGTTTTGCTATTCAACTATTTTGTTTTTGCATACATCAATAAGATTATGTTTTTTGGAATAGTAGCCCATTGTACATAATTTCACTCATTCACTGAGTTGTTTCCAACTTTAGATATCACAAATAAAGGTTATATGAGGTTTAAGACAAATGTTTGTATGAATATATGCCTACATTTTGCTAGGGTGAATAAATTACTAGTAGTGGAGTGGTTGTTTTATATTATAGGTATGCATTTAACTCATTTCACTTTTTAGAAACAAACTACCATCCAAAGAAATAATTTTTGAAAAATAATTTTACCATTTTACACTCCCACAGTGTATAACAGTTCAGTTATTCACATCCTTGTCAACAATAGCGTGGACAATCTTTTTAATTTTAGCCATTGAGATAGGTATGTAGTGGTGCTCATTTTGGTCTACATTTTTCTTATGTCTAATGAGGTCAATATCCTTTCCTGTGCTTATCTGCCATTCATAAAATTTCTTTGAGTTGTATGTACAAATATTGTCCCATTTTGGTGTTTGTTTATATAGGGTTCTTTCTTTCTTTTGAGAGATGTTTGCTATAGGGTGCATGCACTCTCTGGAGAGACAGAGACCAAAAGAGAAATCACCTTTCGGGAGGTTGGTTATGCAACAATCCCTTCTTCTTCCTTCCCCTCTCAAGATCTTGGGCACACAAGCACATGCGCCAGGTGTGAGTTTTAAGTTGCCGGGTCTCAGACTGTGGTCAACTACATGGGAATCCAATGACATAGCCATTGTGACATCTGCTGATCCCGTTTATATAGTTTTTTACATTTAAGAGTGTATATGTATATATGTTCTGATGTCCTCGGAAGGGAGGATTGAGGATCTTACTGAGGGAATGGATTTTGACACCATGGGTATAGACTTGCCACCTTCAAAGAATCAACGAGAGAGAACAGAACTGAAGCCTGATGTTTTTGATCCAGCTTCAATTATGGATGAATCAGTTCTTGGGGTGTCAATGTTTTGAAGCCAGTACACAATGAAGTCTGTGGTGAAGTCATTTTCTAAATGGAAGAGGAAATTTTTAAATAAAGTGTGGTAGATATGATGAAATTCTGTACAGATTTTTCTCTAAGGAGGAAATGACATGCTTATGCTTACCAAGATCAAGTGCATTGAGGGGCAGTTTTGTTTGCCTGAAAAAAGTAAAGGACAAGTAAATAATGCGATGATAAACTACAGTTTTTCTTAGAAAGTAATATTTTACCTATTCACTGTTAGTTGGCTTTTGAAATTATTTCATGCTTTTAAAAAAATATAATAATCTGGGGACCAGCAGTTAGCGTAATGGCTATGTCGCTGGACTCCCATGTAGTCGACCATGGTTCGCGTCACGGACCCGGTGGCTTAAACTCACGCCGGGCACGTGTGCATGCGTGCCCAAGATCCCAAGAGGAGAAGGAATTGCGGCGTGGCCATCCCCGCTGGGAGGTGATTTCTCGCTTTCTGTCTCTCTGTCTCTGTCTGCCTGGCTAGCGCACGCGCCCTATAGCAAAAACCTCTCCAAAATATATATATATATATATATATATATATATATATATATATATATATATAATGATCTGAAGAGGTCTTTGGTACAGATACAAATTCTCTCACATTTATTTACTGGTTGTACTAAATAATGATTTAATGCTGGATTTCTGTTTACATCAAAGAAACAAAGTTAAGGATGAATTTATTCTCCCACCCCAAAATTATAGGATATATTTTTTTCTTTTTCTCCTTCTTTTTTTTTTTTTTTTTTTTTTTGAGAGGTTTTTGCTATAGGGCACGTGCACTCGCCAGAAAGAGAGAGAGAGAGAGAGAGAGAGAGAGAGAGAGAGAGATAAAGCAAGAAATCACCTCCCAGGGGGGAATGGCCACACTGCAATCCCTTCTCCTTCACTCTGCTCTTGGGGTCTTGGGCATGCACAAACACGTGCCCAGCATGAGTTTAAGTCACTGGGTCTGGGACTCAACCTTGGTCGACTACATGGGAGTCCAGTGACATAGCCATTATGCCAACTGCTGGTCCCCCAGATAGAATTGTTTTTAGCATTCTAAATTTAAATGCTTAAAGCACCAATCAACAAAACTTTATTTTAAATATTGTCATTGTAGAGAAAAGTAAACTTATAAACAGAACTTTCACAATTTTTTCATCTAAAATATATTTTAAGATATTTTTTAAATCCAAGAGCTATTCTATACTTTTCAGAAATATCCAGATGCAGTGAACTGCCAGTAGGTAACCAGTCTCAAACATGCTTATCCCATTATCAACCCTGAAGGTTGGCTTGTCCTTTAAAATAAAAGTGTAATGTAATATTCCTTCCAGTAGTGCCACTGTATTTTGTCTCCAAATAAAAGAAGCTTATTGTAGTATGTTTGCAGAAAAATTCTAAAGAAAAATTACACAGCTTATATTAGATTGTGAGAATAGGAATCTAAATTTTAAATAAAATTATATATATATATATATATATATATATATATATATATATATATAAATTGGTTCTGATTTTATAATTGCACAGTTTATTTTTTCTTACTTTTAAATTCCAACTTAAAATTATGAAGTTTCAGAAATAAATTAAAAGTTTGACAATGTTTAAAAACAGACAAGCATGAGTGTTCATGCTTTAAAATGATTTTTAAATTTGAATTTTATATTGTTTTTATCTATTTGTCTTTGCAAGCGGTCTTCAAGTTAAAGATACTTCTAACAGGTTATAGTACATTTCCTCTGAATGTAAATTAGATTGGATAATAATAACCCATAATATTCTTTGAAAGCTGAGCTTTATACTTCATTTTATGTCCGTTCACAAATAAATTAGTTTAAAACAGGGAGTGGCTATATGCCATTTTGACATCAACTCATTTTTGTGAGGCTTAGGCAGCTAGGCATAGTTTAAAACAAAATATTAATTTATATTACATGTGTATCTATTTTTTGTCAGTCATCTCTCAGTTCTTGAGGTATATTATTTTAATCATTCCATGCCTTAATATGCTTGCAATCCAAAAATATCTTCAGATGATGAATACCAAAAGGCTTTCAGTTGTTTTTTTTTTTTTTTTGGAGAGGTTTTTCGCTATAGGGCGCGTGCACTCGCCAGACAGACAGAGAGAGACATAGAGACAGAAAGCGAGAAATCACCCCCCAGGGGGGATGGTCACGCCGCAATCCCTTCTCCTCCATTCTCCTCTCGGGGTCTTGGGCACGCACGCACACGCGCCCGGCGTGAGTTGTAAGCCACCGGGTCTGAGACGCGAACCGCGGTCGACTACGTGGGAGTCCAGCGACATAGCCATTACGCTAACTGCTGGTTCCCAAGGCTTTCAGTTTTTAGAGTCAGAAATCAACAAGCATTGGGCTGTGGTAGCCAAAAACCATAGGTTTAGCTAAAAGATTATGATAAAATACAATTATTTTGTTAAATCATGGTTAATAACAAATGAAAACAGACTTGTCTAACAGATTTTCCATCAGTAATATTGTTATGTGCAAAAGTATTGCCTATGTTGTTTTACGCACCACTGCATTTACTAGAACTGCTGAGAGGACTGTATATATGATCTTAAACCTAAGGGGATTTTGTTTTTCTCTCTCTTGAAAGGAGTACTTCTTTGTGAAAGCCATTCTTACAGTTTTGTTTTCAACCAGCTAACAATGTTTTATATATTACTCTAACCTGTTATCCTCCACATTCTGTTGTCCTCATGGTACTGTTTCCTGATTTGTATTTATGTCTTGAGTCAGTAGCTTTTTGAATAAAAACGAACCTACAGAAAAAGAAAGAGTATATATGTTCTAGATACAAATTTGTTATCAGATATGTTATTTGAAACTATTTGCATATCACTTATTTTCTACTCTCTTACCTTTGTCTTTCAGAAAGCAGAAGTTTTAAATTCTGATTAAGTCTAATTTATTGAATTTTCTATGGATTGTACATTTGGTATGATTACTAAGAAATCTTTGCTGAGTCCAAGGGAACCTAGATTTCTTCCTGGCCTGGTCTAAGGGGTACAATTGGTCGCACACCAAGCTGCAGGGCTGGAAGCCACAGCCCAGCTGCAGTTCAAATCACTGGCCCATTTGACCCGAAATAAACTGGGTGCACACACATGTCCCCAAGATCCTTTTTTTTTTTTTTTTTTTGGAGAGGTTTTTGCTATAGGGTGCGTGCACTTGCCAGAAAGACAGAGAGAGACAGAGAGACAGAAAGCGAGAAATCACCCCTAAGGGGAGATGGCTACACCGCAATCCCTTCTCCTCCATTCTCCTCTTGGGATCTTGGGCATGTACGCACATGCACCCGTGTCCCCAAGATTTTGACAAGCTGAAGGGTTAAAGGTAGGGACCTGGTGTGCTAAGATCCAATCAAGGGTGCTTCTCTCTCTCTCTTTTTTTATATATGCACTTTCTATCATGAATGAAAAAAAAAAAACACTCTCTATTAAACTTTATATATATATATATATATATATATATATATACACACACACACACATACATATATACATATATATATATATATATATGTATATATATTTAAATAGGTTTAGATTTCACCTAAAGTTTCAATTTGTTTGCTATTATTAGCATAAAGATACATACTGATTGATATGTATTATTTAGGTTTTTTGCAGCTAGACCTATGATTCATTTTCAGTTAATTTATATATATATTTTGAGGATGACTTCAAGTTTATTTTTGCATATGGACATCTGTTATTTCAAAACACTTTCTTGAAAAGCCTATCTTTTTACCACTCTATTGCCTTTGCACCTTTGTTAAAAATCAGTTGTCTGTATATATGGGTCTATTTTGCAATCTTTTTTTCTATTCCTTTGATCTACAAGGGGTCTAGCAACAGACCCGAGTCTGTGTGTGATTCTTCAGGACCAATCATGGATATTTAAAAGGCGCTGCAGAGGATAACAGGTGACGTGGTGGTTAAGGTGCTGAATTCCCACATGGCCAACTGCAGTTGAGGTCTGGAGCCCAGAGGCTTGAAAATCACTCCAGGCATGTGTAAGTACATGCCCCAGATCCCGAGAGGATAATGGATGGGCCAGAATTGTGATGTGGCCATTCCCTTGAGGGTTAATTTGTCACTTTCCCTCTCTCCGTCTCTGTTTCTCTCCACCCCTATGCCCAAAAGACTTTTAAAAAAAAAGTTTCTCAATCATAGGTATTTACAAGGCTTTGCCTAGAAGGCCATCTGGGAGAATTTATAGGAGATTGGTGCGTAAGGACCTCCTTATATGAGATTGGTGCATAAGGACTTTACTTCAATGCAGTCTCTGGAGGAAACTGCTATCAAAAGCATAAACTCCTCTGCACCAGTCATGTTCATACACAAGTCAGCATTATTAATCCTGGCACCTCCATTCAGAGTCCTCCTTATCAGGCCTTAGCTGAGATACTTCCAAGGTTCTTTCACTAAAATCTCTGCTATTGATTGTCATAGCACTAAATTGCTCTTCATGTCAGGTAGTTCTCTAACTTCATTCTTCCACAGAGATTGTTCTGCAAATTATAGGTCCTATACACTGCCATGTGAATTATAGATTTCATTTTTCTATTTCCACAAAAAATTCTGCTTGTATATAAATAGATAGATAGATAGATAGATAGATAGATAGATAGATATGGATAGATTTAGATTTAGATTCAGATTTAGTTTGCTTTTTTTTTTTTTTTTTTTTTTGCTATAGGGCTTGTGTACTCACTGGAGAGAGATGGTGAGAGAGCCATTTCTTGGTCAGTTTTTATTTTTTCCTCATATATGATATGGAATAGGAATTAAAATTTGTTTTTCCTTCCTTCATAGCAAAGTCCCCTAATAAGTTTGCTTATTTTGAGAAGACACATAGAAAGGAAAAGAGTGAGAAAGTTCCTGTGATGAACATGAAGTCGGAGACCAGACCCTCTAGTATGTGATCATTCTGTTTCTGGTTGCCCTAGTTTTCATGATTATCTTCCTGGGTGCATGTGAAGCTCAGGCTCTACAGTTTGCCTAAATATCGCTTAAATGCAATTTAACTCCTTCATCAGCTAATCAATGAATAAAGCAGCAATTAGTTTAATCCCTCAATGAAAAACTGGATGCATTGGATCTATTGAGAAAGAGAAAGCTAGCACTTACAGGTATTTAAAGGATATGTTTCCTCTATAGATGGTTTCAGACTTTGGAATATAAAGCTATGCCTAAAATGTCTACTTCTATACTCAGTAACTAATAATGTGGGCAGAAAGATGATTTTGGGATTTCTAGTTTCTGGCTTAGTACAGTTATTAAAGATAAGGAACACTTCAGTAAAGGTTTTAATGATATGTCCATAAAGAACAGAAACAGTTCAGGAAGAACTGGGATACCTTTGGAGACTCTGCCTGGCACAAAGGTGTAGAGAGATATTTTTTCTGTCATTGCCATCAATATGGCTGAGTTCGAACCCCTTAAATTTATCTTCACCTATCAGCTTTGCTCACTTATGCAGCAAGAAACACCATGGGCCCGATAGTCATCTCAATTTCCATTTACTTTTGAAGAGAGGATAGTTTGGCTTTCAGACATGTGAAATTTGAAGTTCCTAGAGGAGAAATCTCCAGGGGACATTTGGTTACTTGGGTCTAGAGTGAAGGAAAAATCAGCATTCAAAAAGAGATATTGAGATCAACAAAATCAAACCATGAGAAAGTTTGAATGTGTGTGCTGACCAGGAGAGAATATTAAGAACATTTGGAAAAGAAAGTAGAGGAAATGGAAGACAGCCAGGGAACCTGAGAACAGTCTGAGAGCTGAAGAAAAAGGACACCCTGAGGACGGGAGTGCTTATAGGAATGAAATATTGACCTCAAAATTCTCCATTTTAGAAGACGTAGTCTCCCTTTGAAGTGTTCCAGGTAAATAAATCAGATTCTCAGTTAGGCTAATTAACAATTCCGTCATCTAAACATATATTGAAACATCACATTGTGCCTCATAAATATGTAAAATTATTTGTCAATTAAAATCTACAAAGACATTTAAATAAAAAATAAAATCACCATCTATTTTTCAAAAAACCTGTATCCAGAGAGCAATCTTAGAATTATTTTCAGGGCCGCAAAAGAAAAGATGATGGGAAAACTCAGGTTTCATTTTTTCTTTTTTCTTCTGAGATTCCAATCAACCACAGTTATTCTCACATGGTCCCTTCCAGATTTGCTCTTTTGACAAACACTGATGGTGGGAAGTCAGAATAAATAACAAGGCACTGATAAGAGAGTGGAGTTAAATCTTTTGTCTAAAGTATCGGTGACTTTCTCTAAACAGGAAGTAGGAATCTTGGATAATATAAAATTCACTAGTGGGAACCAGCAGTTAGCGTAATGGCTATGTCACTGGACTCCCACGTAGTCGACCGCGGTTCGCGTCCCGGACCCGGTGGCTTAAAACTTGTGCCGGGCGCGTGTGTGTGCATGCCCAAGATCCCGAGAGGAGAATGGAGGAGAAGGGATTGTGGCGTGACCATCCCCCTGGGGAGTGATTTCTCACTTTCTGTCTCTATGTCTCTCTCTGTCTGTCTGGCAAACGCACACGAAAACCTCTCAAAAAAAAAAAAAAAAAAACATAGTCTATTTTGACCCATAAATTACAAATAATATATGATTTCATGCTAGAGCACTACCATGATACTTTGGTATATAGTAAAATAAGGGGTTATTGATAATCTGTTAACACCAAGGTAACTTTTGAAACATAGTGAAAAACAATGGCTATGAAAACCCATGGCTAACAAATGGCTAACATTTTAGGTAGATCTTTCTCAATTAGAAATTGTGTTCTCTATCAGTTGCATTTTAACTTGGAGTTTCTATCTCCAAACAGGATTACCATTTAGCTTATCTTTGTTCTTGGCTATAGACAAATGAGAATTAATCCTTTTCCACTATCTTTCATGCACTTGGCCCTAAGTATAGGACCAATAATTGTGGGGGGCTATGTGAAAGCCCATATTATACTGGGGAAATTGTAAGTTTATATTAATCTAACAGTTGCTAAGTAATACCTTCTTTGTATAAGATAAAATTCTATTGGTGAAGAAGGTAATAAAAGAAGGTTTTTTTCTGATTCAGTATCACATGACCAAGTAAAGAAGAAAGCTGGGACTCAACTCCCCGACCAAGTGACATGTTTTCACTAACCCCCTTGTGTTGCTCAGTAATTAGCTACTGCTAGCAATTATTTAGCAGATATAGTGGAAAGCAGCAAGACGGCACAGATTTCAGCATCAGAAAATTGTGGATTTGAATTCTGGCTTTGTCACTTACTAGCTACTTAGACAAGCATTTTACATTCTTTGTGTCTCAGATTCTGGGCTATAAATCCCTTAATTTAAAATAATAATATTTACTTTATAGCACTGCCATAAGGATTAATTGAGATAATGCATAGTCTATTACTTTGAAGCAAGATCAGCACATAGCAGGCTTTCAACAAATGTTAGTTTTCTCTCTCTCTCTCTCTCGTAAAAAGAAAAACATACTGTTCATTCATCAAAAAATGTGTGGCATAAACCCAGCGTAAGTCAAGTGGGATAAAAAGAAGCATGCATTGCTCACATAATCACTGCAGGATGGGCAGATAATTCCAGAGAAAATTGGACCCAAGGACTGGGCCCTGCCAGCATTCTCTCCATATTACTCTTTGCCTTTTTCTGGTGGCTATCCAATTCACTCATATTACACCTTCCTTCCACTGTGTTAAAATATGGCTGCTGGCCAATCCCAGACTCACATCTACTCTGTCACCATAGAGGTCTTGACCCTATTTTCCTGGCTGTTAAATGAAAACATCTGATTCCAATTGGTCAATCTAATACTGAACTAATCACTTGAAGAAAGAAAAAAGTGAGGTAGGTCTACTATATTTCAACTGGCTATTATGTCTCCCTCCAAACCTTCAGAAAGGGAGTTGGAGTCATTGAAGCACTCACTATGAAAACACAACCAATCACAGTGCTGGATTGAAAAAAAAAAAAAAAAAATAAAAAACAAGCTGCAAAAGAACACAGAACATATATATTAACTATACAAACTCTAAACATACAAAATAATACTTCCCAATTTTTTATGTGCAGCTGTATGTAGCAAAAGTAGAACGTTGTGTGTATGAGTGATACAGACTAAATTGAAAAAGTGGTTTCCTAGGGAAGGAAAGATAGAGAGGAAAAGAGAAATATCAATGTATTCTTTAGTTAGAAAGAAGGGAGGAAGAAAGGGAAGGGCAGAAAGAGAAGGGAGAGAAGGAAAGAAGGAAAGGTCTAAATTAGCTAAAACAATGCTTTTAAATTAGGCCAAAGTATCAAATTCATAGCTGGGGAAGAAGGGAGAGAGATAAAATGTAATTACACTCTTAAAAAATAAATTCCCAGAAGCATTTTCAGAAATGTTGGGGAGAAATGTTGCTCAGAAAAACATTAAAGGTCCACTGTATTTCAGTTTCCTTTATTTTCTACAAGCTTCTAAGGCTTTTAAAATTCAGCACAGGTATGGAACAGGATAACCTTGCCATATGTGAACTTTAAGGTATTCCAAACTCTCATTGATTTAATTGTGGGCCTTATTCAACAAAGAAGTTCCTTTAAAAACATATTTTTTAACAAAGTACCATACCAGGTACTGAAATAAAGGTTGACTTGCTGATAAGATGTTAAAATAATCAGTAATCTCTTGAGACAACAAAAAATGAGACACTTTGTCATCAATTCCTAAAGAATACAGACAATCTTTTTGAAAAGATCTGGAGCCAGGTAAACACAAGATACAGACCTCAGATTAAATTTTAGAAAAAAAAATTGCTGCTGTCTGCCAAAAGAGAGTGAAAACAAACAAAACACTTGCTTTATCATGAACCAAAACAAAGGAAAGCAGGAAGGAGGCTTTTATGTGAATGATACTTTTACATCTTCTACATAGTTTAACAAAACATTGAGATGAGGTAGATGGAGAAGTTTTGTGCTTTGTAATTTGTTCATGCAGATTGCTGCTCTTTATTTTAAGCAACATGACATAAAACTAAATATTTAACTTTATACTTTCTTTCTTTGCTTTATGGAAAGATCTAAAGTAAGATTAGTTTTATAAAGTGTTCCTAATGCATAGACATTAATCAAGAAACAACTTTTAGTCACTTCTTTGCCCAGCTTCATGGATACACATAGATGTTATATTGTCATTTTTTTCTTTTTTTTTCCAGTCATGACAGAGTGTGTGTGAGTGTGCTCAATACAGAGAGAGAGAGAGATGCATCCCCACACAGAGCTCAGCAACATCACAATCCCCTTGCTCCCATCCTCCAGCCTGCAGGGTCTTGGACTAGGAGTGTTTTCAAGCAGATCATCCTGGGGACTCTAACCATAGACAGCATGTGGTTTCCAGGTCTATGGGCCAGCGTGCTACAAACTGTGCTGCAGAGGCTGGCCCATGTCCCACGTTTAACTGAAAAGACAAAATTAAAGTGCATGAAATGTCATATTTGAGTTGAAGGTTGAAGACTCTTAGAACTTACTCTGGGAACGCAGCAAGATCAAAGATATCAATGTGCACTGAGCATGGCAGTTGTTAAATATGACTCAACCTACAAGAATTTTAAATATATTTGTCATATATGCATATATATATACATTGTGCAAAGTATCTCAATTTTGTTTAGTGTGTCTTTAAATACAGTAAAAACATTTTGAACGTGTATACAAAGAGCAACTTGTTCCCTTCCTTATTTACTCCGTGCTTTTGGAGGGTGGGGGTCGTGTGAGGAGGGAGGGTCCTGATACTACAACCTCTCTCAAGGAGAATAATTGCTGGTCTGAATTTTAAATCTCAGAGCTGCATTTCCCCAAGATGCATGACAGACCTTGTCCTGCATTGCTTATTGTCAGCCTAGACACAGCCTGGACTTTATGAGCTTCCCATAACGATCGAAGACGATCGACTTCTCACGGTAGGATTCAAGTATGTCTTTGTTTTGTTTTGTTTTTTTTTTTTTTTTTTTTTTTTTTTTTTTTGGAGAGGTTTTTGCTATAGGGCACGTGCGCTCGCCAGACAGACAGAGAGAGACAGAGAGATAGAAAGCAGGAAATCACCCCCCAGGGGGGATGGCCACGCCGCAATCCCTTCTCCTCCATTCTCCTCTCGGGATCCTGGGCACGCACGCACACGCGCCCGGCGTGAGTTTAAGCCGCCGGGTCCGGGACTCGAACCGCGGTCGACTACGTGGGAGTCCAGCGACATAGCCATTACGCTAACTGCTGGTCCCAGTATGTCTTTGTTTTGTGCCTCTTCAGAGCCTAGCACCATGCTGGCTCATTATGTACTCAGTCTAATTTTTGAAAGTAGTTAATTGATTAAGTCATGAAGCAAAAGGAAACTTGAGTGGATTTTCAAATTGCCTATTGAAAGAGATCATCTCTTGGCATCTATCATGCACCAGTTCAAGAAGGATTTCATTAATGGACATTACCACATGTCAGAGCATTTTGTAATGTGATAAGGGGACTTTTGCCTCCAAAACACCTGTTTGAATCCATCCCAAGTAGATAGAGGCTGGAAGTTACTACAGCCAATATGAAGAGAACTCACAATGGATTAGGGTTTAGATCCCAAGGAACAGGTGTCGTTGTCATAAAATAATTCATAACTATGAGCCAGAAATGTTAGGCACTGGAAGAACCACTAACAAAGACCTTCATGTAATCTAGAAGGTTATAGTCCCATTGTAGTAACTGAATGGTCTATGGAAGATGGTTAGAGGCCTGGATTCATTTGATTCAAATTCTGGTCCTGATTCTGGCATTATATGGTTTCTTTGTTATGACAAATTGTTGCACGCTCATCTTCTTTATTTTTATAAGCTTATTTACTTACTTGTTCCCTGAGTGAGAAAGACACAGAAAATTAATGAGAAAGAGATAGCTCTCAACATGGTCCAGGTCATGATTCACTCCCAGCCTTCAGTCAAATCTAGATCATGGGCAGGTACTCAGAGGGGTCTCCAAACTTGAATAGGAAATCTTCCCAAGTGGAATTGTCTTGCAGAGCATCATCTTTTACCACTGTGCCACCAGGTGGCCCCTTTCATGCTCATTTTCTACATTTAGTGTCTCCGACCTAGAATGTCCTATTTAAAAAAACAAACAAAAATCTTTGGTTGGTCTGGCACTGTAGCGCAGTGGTAGGGCAACTCTACAGAGGAAGACAGATCCCACATAACCGACCAGAGTTTGAATCCCAGTCCCAGTGACTCAAATACTAGGTACACATACACATACCCAGGACCCTGACAGGATGACGAATTACAGGATTTTAATGGGGATTTTGGTGTGACCTGGCCCTATTGGGGATTACTTTCTTTCTATTTTTCTCCTCTTTCTGTTTTTTCTTTCCCTCTTGTTTGTGTGCATGTGCTCCCTGGCATAATTTTAATAAATTCAAAAATAAATCCTTGATATTTTAATAGGACAAATTATTTCAGCATCATAACCTGGGTTCTAACAATGTTCAGTATTATAGACTTCATTGGACATTGTTCCTAGTCTTCATCAATGAAAATAACTAAGAAATGTACGTGTATTTAAAACAAATTACCTCAAGAAATCAAACTGAAGCTTCTAATTTAATTTCAGACTACAGAGTTTTTAACTTATCCTCTGCTCCTCTACATCTGTTTTACCCTTTCTTCCAAATGGGGAATCCTGGTTCTCAATGACAGAGGCTCATAGAAATAACTTATTCCATAATTATTCACTTTCTTTATTTATTAAAACATATGTAATAGTTTCAGGATAACCAACTAAAGCTACCATCCACTATAATCACTGAAGACAAGTAAGTATGAGAGGACTTGAAAATGTTTGTGAAAAAATAGAATTATAATATGGATTTATTTCAGTGCAAAAAAATTTGAGATCCATGGGCCAGCAGTTGCTGTAATGGCTATGCCACTGGCCTCCCATACAGTCGACCACGGTTCAAGTCCCAGACCCGGTGGCTTAAATGCATACCAGGCGCGTGTGCATGCGTGCCCAAGATCCCGAGAAGAGAATGGAGGAGAAGGGATTGCGCCGTGGCCATTCCCCCTGGAGGGTGATTTCTCGCTTTCTGTCTCTCTGTCTCTCTCTGTCTTTCTGGCGAGCACACACACCTTATAGCAAAAACCTCTCCAAAAAAAAAAAAATTGAGATCCATGCATAATTTTTCTTAATATACATTTTGCCTTAATTGTTTAAACACTCCCTCATGTGTATTTATTGCTTACGCTTTCTCCAGTCCTTTCTTTTTTTTTGGTTGTGCTGTGTTTATTGCCTCAACATATGACCCTTACCTACCTTACCTACTGTTTTCTCACTTTTGGTTCTCATTTAATCTGTTCTAGTAACTAGTAGTCAACCCCACACCTTGTGACAATGTCTCTTTCATCATTTTTACTTTCTGAAATTTGCTCACTAGAAATCCTCAGAGTGGGTTCATAGGAAAAATATTCACTGAGTTTCTCCTTATTTATATCTTTATGTTTTCTTTTCTACATCGAAGTCAGTCTTGTTGGATACAAAATCCTAAATTCACATCTTCTTGAGCACACTCTTTTAGCATAAAACATTGCTGTTGAGAATTTTTTACATTGTTCAGATTTTCTGTCATTTTCTCATGGTATTCACTATTAGCTTGATTTCTGAGACTTCATTGTTCTCATTTTCTCCTCACTTTTATCTGCTTCTCTTTCCTTTGTTTATACTGTAACTTACATTGCTCGATTTTGATTGTTATTTCTCCTTTGGAGAAGGCCCTATCCTGGAAGGAAATCCTGCTTGACCGATTCTAGGAATTTGTAGGGACTAGATTACATCAAGCCTCTTACTTGCCACAGGCTCCTTGTACTCACCTGACACTGGACTGGGCAAACCCTTCTAGTTGCAGTGCTGTCATCCAATTGGTCCGCTATAATTTACTGTAAACACCCGTTGTCTATTCTGGGGTTTCTCTCTTTTCATGTCTGTCAGACAGTTTCTCTCTGTACATCCACTCAGATGTAGACTTCTTGCTAGATTTTGTTGCATTTTGGCATAAAGAGAGGTTCTTTTTCACTGCTTTATTTATATTTGTTGTTCATTGTTTTTTGTGTTTTAACTGTTCTGCTTTGGTTCTTAGGTTTCTCTCTTTTATGTGGAGGATTTGTGCAATTTAGAAGCTATGTTGCCATCACTCTCTTCCCACTGAGACAGTACTTTTAAGTGACTTAAAGGATTTGAAGCATTCTAAAGAGATATTCTTATTTTTTCTTTCAAATTATAGTGTGGAAGGCAGCTGCCCTTAGTTAGAATCTAAAACCATGTCTGGACACTTAATTAACACAACCACTTTTACTGGATAAGCTTTGCACTGTAACAGACAAGTATCTATCACTCATACCTTCAATGGCAACATGGTAGATAGAGGAAAATATTAAGTGATATTTAATATTCCACCATGTGGAATCAGATAAATAAATACAGAATGAAGGATTTCTGGCAAAATAAAATGGCTTGAGAAAAAGGTGAGAAAGAGGGTACACTAGATTGGAAGAGACATAACAAAAAGCGTTGTCATATGGTAATAAAAGAACTTTTTACTTCAAAATACTATGTAAAGGTATATTTTAACATGCGGTTTTTCCATAGTGGATGAGAGGAGCCAAAGAGAGCCAGGGTGAAAGATCTCAGCCCAGTATTATTATCTTGGGAAAGAAAAATTGATTCTCTTACTGGTTTTGGTGGGAAGTTGCAAGTAGAAAAATATCAAAGGTCTGGGGATATGGAGGGTAACCCTGAGGTGTTTTTTCTTTTCTCTTTTTTTTTTCTTTTTCCTTCTGTTTTTATTTTCTTTTTTCCCTTTTCTTTATGATAGAATGCATGCACTTGCACTTGAGAATAATAGAAAGAGAGAGAGAAAGAGAGAAAGAGAAAGAGGAGTATGTTCCCCAAGATTGAGCACACCATGATTCCCCTGAAACATAAGAGTGTTCCTCACAAAGGTTGCACCACCCCTAAATATTCTCGCATGTAATTCTGACGGATACTCTCTTCTCTCTCTAAGCAATTACAATGCAATCACCAAAATCAGAAAAGGAATGTTGATGCTTCACTACGATCTAATTCTTAGAGCACATTCCACTGTCATTCCATTGCCCAAGGTATGTCTTCTTTTTTTACGAAGACCCAGTCTATGATTTAATGTTGACTTTAGTTGTCATTTTTATTTCGATTTTGAACAGTTCCTCAGTCTTCCTTTGTATTCATTTTGACACTTTTGAAGGTTAAGCTTGGTCCCCAATGTATGACTCTTGACTTGGTCTTTGAAAACTCTTGGGAAGTAGGGTGTAATTTCTCCATCTTGAATGACATCTTCTCTATTTGCAAATGGACTGGACATCATGACTTCCAAAGCCTTTCATTATAACCATACTCTGTTTCATTAGGACAATTTCAGGTCCAAGTCTAGTAATTCAATTTGCAAAATAAGAACTTGAAGATAGTCAAATGTGCATATATCCATACCGCCAGAATGTTCCATTAATGACAAGATAATAGCTTCACACATAAAGAAGAGTACATGTATGCCTTTGGCTACTTCTCAGTTAAATAAAGACCATGTCAGAGGGAACAAGACAGAGCTCAGTTTCAAAACAAGACCAAATCAATAAAGGTAAGACCAAGAGACTAAAGGCTCTATTAAGAAAGAAGAATCTATCAACTCCAGCTGAGTTCCAGATAAGCCTTTTATGTGGCCACCATACTCTTTCTACCAGAGTTATTTTAACAAGAAATCTTCATATCCTGGGGCAAACATGAAATCTGAAAGAAGCCAACTCTCGCCTTCTCCTCACATTGATTATTACGAGGACTTTTCAGATTACATTCGACCTGAATGCCAGAAAGGAAGTTGCCTCCTCTCCCAGTATATTGTCTTTGTAGCCTATTCCCTTGCTTGAGCACCAGTTTATATCAAACATTGGTGAAAAGTAAACAAAACCAATTGTCAAAACTGCTGGCTTCGTTTTACCAAGTGCGCTTGAAGTATGCTATCCTGTTACATCTCTTAAAAAAAAAAAATTTAAAAGAAGCAATCTAAGTTAAATCAATCTCCAGCCCACACATAACTCCCTCAAACCAAAACACAGAACACAGAGTTAACGCAATCCCAAGGTGGTCGAGTGGTTTAACCACAAATATCTTGGCAACTTTGTGATCTGACTCTTAGTTTACACAGCTGAAATAGGATGGCTGGGGCCTCTTGTTAGCACGGGGAAGGAAGGAAACTGTGATAAACTGGTACCCACTGTGGGCAAATCTTCCTTTGGACCAATATGATAGGGTTTTCATATCTGAACAATGAAGAAAAACAGAAAAACTATTCATCCTGTACAATATGTACTACATACTGAAACTTGCTAAGTTGGTTGAAGATAGTAAATGGAAGGAAAATAAAAGATGAGCAAGACTTGAATATTATCCTCTAGGCTATGTGTGACACAAAGTAGAAACTCTAAGTGCTAGAAGACATAGAGAAGATTCTATAGAAAAAAAGTAAGATCTGATTTTAGTGGACTATCAGTGAATGTGTGATGGAAGAAAGGAGAGAAAGAAGGAAGATAAGGAGACCAAAAATAAAAATGCTTAGTTCTGGCTTTGGAGGGGAGTATGTCAGGGAACTTATACTGAGAGATAAACAGAATAATATATTAGATGCCCTAACATAATAAATGAAACTATCTGAGCTTAGAGGCAGTACTTTTAAAAAGAATTATGTAAGTAGCCACTTAGTTTACAATGAATTATCTTGATTTGTATCCCACTAGAAAAATGTCTCACTACTCTATGAAAAGACATGGGTTACTCTGTCACTCAGAAACCAGCAGAACTTGTTTGTTTCAAAGAGCATCTCTCCTTACTCTAAAATAAGAAGATTGGTTCCTATCCCGAGAATCCAGCCCCAAGATGTCAGCAGATACACCAGGCATTCATAGCTGCCCTTTTGGAATATGACCCTCTATTTGCTTGCCTTGGATCTGTTTTTCTGGCACCATATTGCAGGTCCAAATCCTACCACCCTTCAGGGTTTTCTACATGGTCACATCCTCTTGGGTGTTTCTATGATATTCCAACAGGAAGTGATCATTACCTGTTGAAGTATCTAGAACCTTGTCCTTGCCATTGAGTACTTAATTCATAGTCTTATTGTCTTGTTTCAAGGTTTTTGGTACAGGTCCTGCCTTCTCTGTAAGGCCTGGAGGGTACATGATCTAATACATCTTTACCCACCTAAGATCAATCAGGACTCAACAGGATCTGATAGGAGTTCAATAAGTGTGGTAACAAATGAAAGACTAGGTTGATGTCATAGAGTGAGTCACTGTCGACTGCATAACCAGGATAAGCTAAGATGTGCTGCTGCATAATTACAATCTTCAGTGACTTAAACAGCGAAAGATTATTTCTCATTTCTAATGTAAGACCATTGTGGATTGGTTACAGGCTATATTCTACCTCATTCTGATTCAGGTATGCAAGCTGATGGGCCTTCCAACTCCTGGAGCATTATCTAAGGCAAGCAGAAAGAAAGACTGATGAATTAGATGCCAGGTTGTAAAAGATTTTGTCTAAAAAATGACATATCTTATGTTCCTAATCAGATTCTACTGGCCAAAGCTATTCACAAAAAAGGCTTATTTGAAGAGGGCAGTGAAATACAACCATATTATGTACTTAAAATGTTCAGTGAAAAGCTCTAATGACTACTAAAAAAGTTCACAAAACTTGAAACTTTCCGTCTTTAAATTTGAGCTCATTTAATAAGTATGAAAGGATAATAGCTCATATCAAAACCAGCTCTAAAATAACGTGCCTAGAGCCCTAAAATAAAAGTCAAAAATCAGGAGATTCCATCTTAACTATTTTTTATATGATAGAGAGATGAATAAATTATTTTCTAATAAAATGGATTTTAAAAACCATTAATTTACTGTGCACAAGACAGTTTGCTACAGCTGGAAACAGATATTTTGCTGTATTTAAGGAGTGAAAGTTACGAAATCGTGGAAAACACTGTATTCAATAAAGAAATAATTATTAAACATTATTTAGAAAATGGCATTATATGTGGATGTTTTTCTGTTAACAACACAGGGACCTTCTGGCTAGGCAGAAATGAAATATAAAGTTGTCAGTAAGGTAGTCATAAGATTTTGTCACTTAACCCTGGACAAAGACAAAGGTCTGTCAAAAGAAGAACCCATGATTTTAAAAAGTATCATTTTGTGAAATGGGAAGTGGGAAGAGTCCTTTTATGGGTGATGAAATATTCTCAGAATGATTGTGGCAATAACTAAACAATTCTGAATACACTAAAACCATTGGACTATGCACTTTAGATGGATGAATTGTATGATAGATGAAGTATATCTCAAATCTATTAAAAAGAGAACAATTCAAAAAAAAAAAAAAGTATCGATTTGTTATTGACCATAAAGGTAAGTTGTGGAACTACTCCCAAAACAAGCCCCCAACAAAAGAGATTTCTGAGATTTTTCTGATCCTACAACTTTATCCCAGGGAAAAATACATACAGATAAATGTGGATTTCTACATCTAGGGGTGGCGAAACCAAAGTGGAGGCTTAAGAGGGGAGAAAGGAAAAAGGGTAGAGTTCAGAGCAAGGCACTAGGCTGACAGAGGTAGTTGGTTCAGGATTTAAGACACAAATCAGCTACTGGTGACAGGGGACACTAGGCAACTTGGAGCAGAGGACAGTTCTTAGTATGTGGAGTCTGGGAAACAAGTAGACCCTTAAAGGAACTAAATAGGACCAGAAAGTCACTTGCTAGATTTTTAGAAAAGGGGTGGGGGAGATATATAGATTTAGTGAGCAAAATGTTTTGCATTATATTGATTTAGTAAGTCTCAGGTAAGATCCCCAGATCAAGGTGTCATCTAACGATTTCCTGAGGATTTCTAAAAGTCCTACAAAGTCATCCATTGCTATAGATTCAATTAATTCAAGAAAAGATAGAGACAGAATGTCTTCAGAAGTTACTGGAGTCATATGATGTGCTTACAATATCTGTAGCTCCACCCACTGAAACAGCATCTTCACAGGTGCCCTTCCCAGAGAATATTTAGAGGCTAGTGTAGGTCAACTCTGAAGAACCTGGTCCCCTTCATTGGAACTTATTGGCCCCCATTTTTAACCTTTTAATATATTGGGATTTCTCTGAATATTTTGTTTTGTACAATGGATTTTGTCTTAAAAAAATAGTACTGATGTTCTTAAGACAAATCAATTTCTTGACTCAGAAGAGTCATAAGGCAGATGAATAAGGAAGATGAATAATGAAGGGGCTGAAGAGAGTTTTGCCAGGATGCTGGCTCCACTTCCTTCTCCTGTTAGGCTGAATTCCAAGCATAGACCTTCTGAGACCAATGATAACATTGAGGTAGAGCTTCAGGTATTCTGAATAGAATGAACCATATTATTTAATGCAATGGTTCTAAAACTCAGTGATGTCATGAACCATAACAAGTAATAAATTAGAGGCTTGGTGCACAGTCATCATTGGACGGGGGATAGTTATGGCCAGGGTTATCCCCAAGGTATGCAAGACATTAGCCAAATAATTTGATGGCTCCCGGTCTGTCTATAAATGACATGCAAGATCCTAAGAGGAGAATGGAGGAGAAAGGATTATAGCATGATCGTCCCCACCAGGGGATGATTTCTCACTTTCCCTCACTGTTTCTGTCTCTGTCTTTCGCAGGCAAGGGCACAGGCCCTAAGGCAAAAACTTCTGGGGGAGTAGGGGGAGTTTAGAATACAAGATGGGAGTTATTAATGTATTTCTCTGTGTATATTTGATGATTCTTACACCAAAGTCTGACTCCTCTGAGAAACATTTCAGACTCCAAGGTGGAAGTTTTGACAGTTTTGACTATTAGTGTCACTGGTAAAGACTAGTACCTTCCTTTCTCAATATCCAAACCTTCTTGGGAATAAGATCAAGAGAAAAATAAATTTTCCATTTTCATTTATCAGAAAACAGTGCTCCTTTTTCTGCAGCCTCATTTTTATCATCTAGATACCACAATTCACCTCCATGTAACAAAGTACTTGTTTCTGTCGGATTGCCTTTTTATCCTTTGATAGGTGCTTTCGGTGTGATTTGGTCATTTAACTCTCTCAATAACACTTAAGATGGGCATTAGTATGCTCACATTGTAGACGAGAAACTTGTCTAATTGACCAGGTCAAGATAGGTCTGCTTTCTTCCTCTACAACACTTGTATTCCTTCAGCTCATTATCTGTGGTTTTCTAAAATTTGAGGTGAGGGATTGTCAGCTGTAAATATTAATGTATAAGGATCACCAGCAATTTCTGAGCTGCCATGTTAGGGTAAGTAGATGGTTGGACATGAGCAGGGAGGAAGGATCTGGAGGTCTGTTGGTATTGTCCAAGGCACTGTCCATGGAAACGTTCTAAACTGTCCATTTGCAGTTTTGTGGTTGGGAACATCCTGCTACACAAGGTAAGGGGCAGTATAGAGGAGCTTATATAACTTGAGGAATGCCCAGAATTGAACCTATGGAGCTTATATATCTTGACAGGACCTTATATAACTTGGAACATGCTCAGTATTGAACCTAGGGAACTTACATAACTCGAAATGACCTTATGTAACTTGGAGCATGCTCCGTGCTGAGCTGGTTACCCTTGAGTAACCTTAGCACATTAACATCCATTTGCATTGACTCATGGGAAATTATTATGTAATTGGGCCCAGCTAAGCATGTGCTGAAGTCACACCTATCTCTGAGGAGTGTACTTTCGCTTTCAATTTTTCTTTCTTTTTATTTTTGTTCTACTCTGCTATAAAGCTTTGATGTTTCCCTATACCTATGTCTCTTGGCTGAATTTTTTCTTCCAAGAAGATGATTTTTTTCTTCATCTCCATGCTAACAACCAGAGAGCAATATTCCCAAACTTTCTGCTTTTTTTTTAATGTAATTCACCTCTTAAATAGAGCTGTATAGGGGCCAGCAGGTGGATAAGTGCACTGGACTCCCACATGGCAGACAGTGGTTCAAGTCCTGGACCTGGTGGCTTGTTTTCTCACTTTCCCTCTCTCTGTCTCTCTCTCTCTGGTCAAATTAAAATAATAATAATGATGATAAATAAAATAATTCTGCCTAAGAAATAGAGCTGTATATTTCTGTGTGAGTGTGTGTTCTAGCTGACAGTTAAATTGCTGGTTTAACTATATATAACTTGATGAGAGATAAAGCCATAGTTAAGACCAGGCCTATAAATATGACTAAGTAATGTAATGAGCTAAGAGTCTATGTTTGCTATCTAATATCAATACCAAATATTCTAAGACCTTTCACAGAAAATGTCCTGTTGCTTGCAATGTTAGCTTTTGTAAACCTTTGATCTTCAACTGTAAAAAATAAAGGGTCTTAATTTGAGTAACTCTGACCCATGCAACAAAGATGGGCAATATTTTCAGAATGCAACAATTTCCCTAGATGATATTTCCACAATAGGTCTATGACTGGGAATTACTTTTTAACTACAACTATACATACATAAACCTACATAAACACATACACATGTACATGCACACACATGTATATTCACACACTGAGATACATATATCAATACTGGAGTTCAATTCACTCCTTAGTTTTGATCATCTTTATTACTTAAAGGCAGTGTAAGTGTGCAGTCACAGGATAGTTAAAATATGAAAGTGTCAAGTCTTCTATGTAGAAATTGCAGGTAGATTAAAGAGTAGAGAATATGTATAACAAAAAAAATACTTTGCATATGGATGGGACTTTACAAAAACCTTTCATTTCCATGATCTTACTTGATCCCCATCATAGGCTTAGCAATAGGCAAAAAAGTTGCTATGAACTCACTTTATAGATGAGTAAACTGAAGTCCATATTCATGTTTAATATTATATACAAGGTAATACAACCAGAACTGAAATCTGGATCGCCACATTTAACTTTTGTATACTTTTTATTATATTTTTCCCCAAAAGACATTATGTTTCTGATCATCTATATTCTCATACCTCTGTACTGTACACTGTTCTGTTCATCCATCCATTATCTAGTTAGCTACCTTCATATTTTACAGTTTTTGAGATATCTTCAGGGTACTGGTGATGCTTCTGTTTACACATTTACATAAAGAAATGCTTTCAAATTTTGTTGTATTCAGAGTCCCTTGCCCCTCCAAGTTCTACACATGCCCCTCAGGACTAGAAATCTCTATTATCCTCAGTCACTGAGATGTATTCAGCCCACCAGTGTTATACAGAAAATTTAAATACAAGTCTTTAATTTAGCAGATCCACCCACAAGGTTCCAGAAGCTTAAGTCAGCATGAGGCTTTGGGAAAATATCACCCTGGAAAAAATAGTACATGTGAGAAAAATACTGTGAATTTAGAAGCATTTGTTTTACAAACTACAGATGCAGAGTGAAAGAAAATGACATCTCGCTTTGATATTAAGCATTCCTCCATAACACATCCATCTGCAACATGTTTTGCAGTCACTTACCCGCTAAACCTCACCACACACAGATTTGCACATGAGGCACAATACAGCTGACCCCGTTTTACAGATGGAGAGCATAGAAACAGAGAGATTAAATGAATTTCTCAAAGTTTCCCATCAGTGCTTAGACATCTGTCATAGTGCAGGAGGGAACTAAGTAAGCCACACTAGTCGTTTATTAAAGTTGAAATAATGAAATTGCACTGACTCCAGCTTTTTTCTTTTTAAGAGGGGATTGTTGACTTAAATCTGGCCAAAAGGATAGTCAAAATGTCTCTTAAATCCACTTTTATATAGCAAAACCACAGTCGGTAATTAGATTAGTGTTCATTACGGTTTATTTGGTGCAGGTTTGATGAGAAGGCAGCGCTTTGGTAGTGCCAATGACATAAAAGTGATACGAAGAACATGGACCAAGTGGCCATTTAGAAGAGTAAAGGAGTTTCATAATGGAAGGAGTGAGAGATGAAAGACTCAGCTCTTGGTGATGGGCCCTGTTTCTTAGATGAATTTTTCTGTTACTATGAGCTTCAGGCATTTCACCTTTAAAATACAGAGGATGGGAAAAAAAAAAAAAAACAGTATGTTTAATTGACATCAAAATAAAAAGCTAGGGACCAGCAGTTAGCATAATGGCTATGTCGCTGGACTCCCATGTAGTCGACCGCGGTTCGAGTCCCAGACCCAGCGGCGTGATGCCGGGCGCGTGTGTATGCATGCCCAAGATCCCGAGAGGAGAATGGAGGAGAAGGGATTGCGGCGTGGCCATCCCCCCTGGGGGGTGATTTCTCGCTTTCTATCTCTCTGTCTCTCTGTCTGGCGAGTGCACGTGCCCTATAGCAAAAAAAACTCTCAAAAAAAAAAAAATAAAATAAAATAAAAAAGCTATTATGTTGATGATAAAGTATATATAGTGTCTTTGTTGTGACCGATATACACTGTATTCGTGCTGGGAAAATCCATCTTGTGCAGAGATATATAGTGATGAAATAAAAATAATAAATATATGTATTTTAAAAATCACTTAAAAAATACAGAGGATGGACGAGTTCATTAGATCTCCACGTATGGTTGTCAGGCCAGCAACATGAACATCATCACCTGGGAGCTTGTTGGAAATGTATATCCTCAGATCTCATCATTTATTAAGAAATGCTGAGGATGAGGTCTCAAATCTGTTTCTTGAAGCCCTTCAGGTGGTTCTGAAGTGTGCCCAGATTTAAAGACCACTAGACTAAAAGTCATCTAATGACCTTCTAGCTCAATATTTTGATCCTACCATTTTATGAAGATGACAAATTATATTTTTAAGATAATTTTTAAATATTTTGAGCTCTTTAGACACATGTTTGCTCATTTTCATGCTTTCTAAAGAAACTAGCTATTAATCTTCTTCGGTGACAGAGATTTTGACAGAATTCCTATAGACTTTACTATAGGAATTAGACCAGCAGGTGGCATGGTGGTTAAGGCACTGGATCTCACATGATCAACTGCACGACTGGAGTCCTGGACCTGGCATCTTGGGAGTACATGTGCGTGCAGGCCCAAAACCTCGAGAGGAGAATGGAGAAAGGATTGTGATGTGGCCATCCCCACAGGGGACTATTTATCACCTTTCTTTCTGTCTCTCTAGTAAGCACACATGTCCTATAGCAAAACAAACAAAATCAAGGCATGAGACAGTATAAGACAGTATAGTGTAATGTTTCCTTCCTAATAAAACACATTTATCTTTTCCTTCTGCAGCTCATATTTTGTAACCAAAGTTGATGAGAACAAAGCATCAGCAGACATGGGATCCAGAGGTATTCCTGCATTCACTTAATAACCTTGGTAAGCCAGTACCTAGGTGTACCTTGTACTATGATACTGGGACATAGTATCAGTTGCTAGTTTCTACTTTTCCAGAATGTTAGAAAGATACATAAAATACTGCAATGCCAAGTGTTTTAATAGATTTTCAAGGAGCAAGATAAAATTTAGAAACATTTTAAGATACAGATCTTACAGTGGGGTACCTGAAACTTCCTCATTGGTCTTAGCACACAGTCTAATATGTAATAGGTCATGGGCAAATGTTTATTGAATTAGGTGGGTCTATTCAGATTTCTGTGAGAGATAGAAAGAAGACTAGTGTTCTAAGTAAAACTAGAGAAATATAGCCAACTGTACTGTGTACAAGGTAGAGTAGCTAGACTCAAAGATACTCTAGAATTAGTGGAAGAACAGTAAAGGAAATAGTAGATGTTTAATACAAAGAGTAAGTAGATAATATTGATGAGACAAGTTGGGTATCTTCAAATAGCTGAAGAGCAGAAGGGTTTCCATCTACCTAGGAGGAGAAGAATACAAACTGGTGAGACAAACAACAGAAAGGGATATTTTGACTCTTTTTCAGCAGTAGTGAGTTTCCTATCCACAAAGTTTGTGCTGATCAAGCAAAATCTATAGCTAGACATAAAAAAAGTCATTTACGATGTTAAAAAGAAATGCTGGTGGTTACATCGGAGCAGTGGAGAATTTGGGAGGTTCGGTTGTTTGCTTTTGGCACTTGCTTCCAGCTCATATGCCCAATCTATTTTCTGCAATTCTGTGCCCCATTTCTTACTCTGGGATGTTGATGTCTCCAGACTCTATCACCTGGACATGTTCGCCCTTCAGTTTCTGGTTCAGTTTGCAAAATGGAAGGCACAGGTTAGAGGTTGGAGGGTGGAGAATAAATCATCTATTTATTCTGTCCTCTACCACAGGCTGTGAGGGTCAGACAGTGACAGGTCCGTTACGTGACCCTTGTTCCAAACTCCAGCTCCTTTCAAATCCTACAACATAATTTCTTCCCTGTGCGCCTTTTGGCCTGGGGTGGAAACCATGCTAAATTATTCTCAGAATTTCTGACTCAAGGCATCCCTGATTGGGCACAAGGATTTCATTTCTAACAAGTTCCAAGTAATGGTGATGCTGCTGGCTTGATGATCACATTTTTGAGGATAACCGCTTTCAAGTAATTCATATAATAGACACTCATCAGAATTACTTCCCAAACTACATAAAATTAGATTCTTGAATTCCCCGTTTGTACCTACTGAAACAGAACCTGAACGATTGGAGTGCTAGATCATGTAGTTTTTTGTTTTGTTTGTTTTGTTTTTAATCTTATGGTCTTTATTAGCATAAAAATCATTATATAATGTGTTATAGTTCAGTTTCTTATTAATCAAATGTGTGTGGGCAAAAGCATTTAATTTCTACTAAAAATGTATTCTCTTTTCACCTAATTTTTTTAACATTTAATTATTGTACATCTTTACAGCATACAAAATGAACCTGCCCATCATGAATATAATGCATCATTAGTCTAGTCAAAGATATTACCATTATAAACAGGTGATTTTCCAATTTCGTGTCTGGTAAGTCTTTTGTTTTCTTTTCCCCCTTGATTTCCTCTCTCCCGCCCCGTTTGTCTACCCTCCTCCCACACCGTCTCTAGTCTCCACAGTTGTCATTCCCGCCTTTATACCTTCCAATCTCAGTCTCTGCACCCATCTCCTAGAAAATGCCAGGCCTCATCATTTTTTATGACTGAGTAGTATTCCATAGAGCATATGTGTCACACTTTTTCAATCCATTTGTCTGTTGTTGGACATTTGCATTGATTCCATGTCTTAGAAATTATGAATAATGCTACAAAACACATGGATATACAAGTGTTTTTTCAGACTGAGTGTTTTCTGATCCTTTGGGTAGATACCCAGGAGTGGAATTACTGTATCATATGGTAGTTCTATTTGTATTGTGTAGCTCTTAAAGTATCTCGAGTAATTATGATGAAGCTGGACTATTCAACATTCTTTTAAATCTGAGCTAAGGAGAAAATGAGATTCTAATTATTCCATACCTTTTGGCTGGAAGGTTATGAGAAGACCCTGATCCTGAGAAAGAAACAAGAAACTTAGTTTTCTTCCTCCAAGATTCAGTTCAGTAGTTTTAACTTTGGAGAGGGAGGCTTCTTTAAATACTATAAGAAGATGTGGTCACCTCATTCTCTTTTGTTTCATTTCGGCCCCTGCACCCACCTTTGAGTGAGTGCACCTATCTCAGTACATCTGCATTGTTGGCTCTCAAAGCTGAGCCCTCTAGAAGATGATGAGCTTCTTGAGGATGGGAATTAAGTCTCTCTGATTCTGAATCACCAGCACTTAGCATTTATTACATCTTTATGTCTGATTATCAAAACACAGAACCTGGCCTAGTACAGAGTAAGTAGAGTAGCTTGGAGATTGTTGAATGAGTGAATTAAATTATAGAACAAATAGATATGGTTCTTTCTCATTTTTTTTCTATTATGGCAACATAAAATAACATAAACTTTTGCCCTCAGACACTGATTTTAACAAATAAATTTGTCAGAGCAGCGGGACCTGAAGTAAGTTGGATGGCCTCATAGATCTTTTCTATCTCTTAACTTCTTGGTTCAGCAAGTAATTGAAAGGAATCAATCTCCTGCTGACTGACAGTTTTGACAGCTGCTGTTCTCGGGATGTCAATGTATAATCTGTTATTCTACTTTCCAATTTAAAACTGAACAGAGACATATGCACTGTCAGTCTGATTTCTCTGATCTTGCTACTGGTCCCCAGCTCCCCCCCTCCTGCCCTGCTTTATCCTTTCCCTCCCTCATGTCAGTGAAGTGCTTTTACATTCTTAGCAGTTCTGAAGCTCCTCTGCCTCAAGCTAGAAGCCAGATCAGAGCTCAGCTTCCCTGAGTGTTATTACAACACGTTCACAGTGCAGTCTCCAGATTTACAAACTAATAGGGCATCATAAATTTGAAGTTGTTCAAATAATAAATGAATCTTTTCTCTATGCTCAGCCAAGAAAAGGGAATATTAAAGCGAATAAGAGTAATAATAAAAAGTGAGTTAGCAGCACAGTATAATTAAGCTGAATAGCTCTCACACACAAAATAAAGCTCTGAACATTGACTTCCTCCAGGACACACCCCAGTATACCCAGACCTCGCCTCAGAAAGGTATGCACAGTTTGTCATCCTAAAGTAAAGCAAACACCTACACTCACTCTCCCATCTACAATAGGGAGAAGGGTTTGGCTTCCTGAGTAAAAAGCTCTTCCAGTTCTAAGGAGTAAAAGAAAAAAAAGAAAGAAAGAAAGAAAGAAAGAAAGAAAGAAAGAAAGAAAGAAAGAAAGAAAGAAAGAAAGAAAGAAGAAAAAGTCCTCTTATGTTTTCTATTCTTAGCACTGGGGATAATGAAAATGCAGTTTCTTAAACTGTTAGGTTGAGCAGTTGACTTTAAGGATGAGGGCCCATGGAACGGTATCATATTTGTACTTGGTGGGATAAGTGTGTTTTCACCTGTGCCAGCAGGAATAGCCAGCAGCATGGTGAGGGCATTTTGACCCTCAACACTGCTTTGCTGATCTCCTGGGGCCCCTTCCTTCCAGAGCATTCATTAGAAAGCGCAAGCTCTGTGAGAGCTCGGTCACCGTGGGTGGGGCCATACCATGTGCACTTTCTCCCCTGGAGCCATTTTAAACCCCATGAAGAAACAGTCATCCAGACTGGGTTACACCTATCTTCCTTTCTCAAGAGCTCAGATTTAAGTCACCATTGGCATAAAGATGAAAAAATACTTCCTCATCGCTTTTGATAAATTGAGTTTGTGAGAACAGTCTCTTAGGTTATTTATAATCTGGAATTATTATACATTTATACAGCCCCTTTCTTCTGAAGAAACTCTTTGCAAAGAGGCCTCTACCAGTGTACATTTTCTTTTTCTTTTTTAAAAAATGGGTTTTATTTATTTCATTTTAAAATATTTTATTTTAATTTCTTTTATACATTTCATCACTATACATCACTTAGCTTGTGAAGTGAATTTTCCAACATTAGTACATTCATACCAGTCCAGTTGGGGATAGCATAGATGTTATCATCAACAGATAACAATCCATTTCTGTGTCCCCTAAATGTCTATTTTCTCCTTAATGTCATTCTTCAGACTCTCCTCCTTCTCTCACCCTCTTCCCACACTGTATCTATTATGTATAGCCCTTTTCCATGTATGTTTCTATATCTTCTAATCTTTCACAATGCTTTCTTTCATTTTTTTTTTTTTTTTGAGGGGGGGAGAGGTTTTTGCTATAGGGAGCATGCACTCGCCAGAAAGACAGAGAGAGACAGAGAGACAAAAAGCTAGAAATCACCCCCCAGGGGGTATGGTCTCACCGCAATCCCTTCTCCTCCATTCTCCTCTTGGGATCTTGGGCACGCATGTACACACGCCCAGCGTAGGTTTAAGCCACTGGGTCTGGGACTCGAACCCTGGTTGACTATATGGGAGTCCAGGGACATAGCCATTACGCCAACTGCTGGTCCCAACAATGCTTTCTTTTTGAGAAAACAAAATATTCACCCTAAAATGATTATGTGTATGACGTGAAAGCTTTTTTAAACTTAGTATCTTCTTTTGTTCTTTATTTCCCTTTCCTGAATATTTGAGACTCACATAGCCTCTTTAGAGAAACAAAGGAGAAAGCCTATACTCTCCTATGGATGTGAGGGATTAAATCTATTTCCCAGTTGTGTTGCTTCATATCCATTCTCAACCTGGCAAACAAAACACAGTTCTCCTCCCTTCACTTGGTAACCACCGTCTATTGACTGGGCCTCTTGGTGTTGTAATAGTTTCATAGCAAAGAAAATCTCTCAGAGAAAGAATAATAAAGATCTTCTACTTTAATGTCCAATTTCGCAGTTGACTGAGTTGACAAGCAGAGAGGAGGATACTTGTCTGGGATCAAGAAGAACTCAAATCACATTTCTTAAACCTTAGTTAGAAGTTTTCTATTTTGGTTCTGTGTTATTCTCAGTATTCACAATATTACGCATATTTATCATGGAATTCTGAAAATATTAAGCCTAAGTTAAATGAGATTAATTGCAGTGCCTCCCTTACCACCTGAGGGACTGAGAACTCACTTGTCGTTTGTAGTTCTGTTTTCCTAGTAACAGGAGTATTGGCACAGTGAGATTGAATTGTGCCTTCAAGCTCTACTGTTCATTATTGTCCTACTCTCCATGACAGATGATTAGCAAAGTGATTGTTGCTTCTGTTAGTTTGGATAATCAAGACTTAAACAAATGTATTTATGTGTATGGGATTAAGACACATGTATTATGCACATGACAATCTATTAGAACATGTTAGAAAAATTTAAAATATCTACCTTAAATTTAATTTAATCTTATATTATGGTTTATTTCATTTTATAGGGCAAAATGAGGAAAAATTCTAAGTTTCTAGCTCTCTAGTTTTTTTTTTTTTTTTTTTTTTTTTTTGAGAGATTTTCACTATAGGGCGCATGCGCTCACCAGACAGACAGAGAGAGACAGAGATATAGAAAGCGAGAAATCACCCACCAGGGAGGATGGCCAGGCTGCAATCCCTTCTCCTTCATTCTTCTCTCGGGATCTTGGGCACGCACGCACACGCGCCCAGAATGAGTTTTAAGCCACCGGGTCTGGGACGCAAACCGCGGTCGACTACATGGGAGTCCAGCGACATAGCCATTATGCTAACTGCTGGCTCCCCCTCTAGTTTTTTTTTTTTTTTTTTTTTTTTTTTTTAATCCAATTTTACTATTTACTTTTACTATATGACTGAGCAAGTCACTTAACTTTCCTGGAAAGCTCTCAGCTCTTATATTTTGTTTTTCCTTCTGCATGATGTTCACTAAGAAGCAACAACAAAAAATAAGATGTGTCCTTGTTTCTGGGCTTCAAGTACAAACACGAATACACACCGATAATGTGATCGCTCTTGGCACAAGTTCAGCATCACCCTAAACTTCCTTGCTTAGAAAGTTACCAGAGTTTCATGGTTTGAAACTATCTAAGCCATGAAGGAATGAAAATAGAGGTACACAGAATCCACTAGAGTGTTTTTAGTCACTAGGCTATACTAAGGATAAATGAGTTAAAATACCCAGAAGTTCCCTTTCTCTCCAGAATAAGTCACCTTTCTTATGTAGAAGACACACGGGTCCAGAGGTGCCTTAAGGCAGAATGGTGAGGCAGTATGGCTCCTTCCACATTTTTTCCTTCTCCCAGGTCACAGCCACACTTCTTTGGCAAACTCAGATTCTTGTTTGGTGTAACAGGCATGAAAGTCATCACTCTGTACTTTGGGACCCAACTGCCATAAAGGGCTTGATTTACTCTGTGAATAGTACAGAAATTATTTACATAATAGGTATTTTAATAGATATTTTAACCAACACAAGTCAGCATATGTGACCTAAAGATAACTTAACTTGCTTAGTGACTGTAAGGAAGTTATTTCACCTCTTAGGTCTCAAGGGAACTGAAACAGATCAACAGTGCTTGACATTGGTTGCCCATTACAACATCCTGGAGGCCTTTGGAAACTATTGACTACCAAGCTCTACCCATATCACTGGTAAATTATCATCTCTGGTAGTGCACTTTGGGCACAGGGTTTTTTGAAAATTCCCCAAGTGATTCTGATATGCAAGACTGAGAAGCAAGGTTCCATCTGAAATCAAGCATGGGAGGCATTGACGACAGCAAAGAGTTGGCCTTAAGGTTAAACATGCACTGAATGTAAATGGGAAGGATGCTTGCAAAAGAAAGTGCTATGTTTGACCTACTCATGGGGACTACACCCTGCAATCCTACCACCGTGCAGATGGCAAACTGAAAACCCAAAAATTAAGTCTCATGGTATTATTTAACTTGTTGAGGAAAACTGAGGTTGATCTCTCCTACGGTAATATTCGGATCATAAGCTCTTTTAGTTTTTCATGAGTGGGGTTGGTTGAGAAATAATATACTACTCAACAAAATAGCTCCCCAAAAGTGCTATTGCCTCATGCTGGCAACAAAAACTGTGTTTTCCCTTAGGCCTTGCTTCGTAGGCCGGAGTTGCCATGGGAAGCAAGGCTTTATTGGGATGCCAGAACAAACAGGCTCTGAAACCACCCTAGCATAACTTATAGAGCTGCCTATAAATCAAAGAGAGCCCCAGGGCAAAAGCCACTTAGACACACACACACACACACACACACACACACACACACACTCCCTGAAAATATTACAAAGGAGAAGGTATGTCAGGGAAATCCAACTAAAATTACTTCACGTTAAGTAATAATAACAGAAATTTATGTGCTCCTTTCATCCACAGTTCTCCAAAGACACAGAGTGTGCGAAGATTAGTTGTCTTTTAAAAGCTTTGCAATGTTCTGAAGGATAGACCTAGAAGAGAGCTATTTTGCATATAAAATCAGGCAAGTGGAAGTGACTATCAGAGGTCAGCTACTCTAATCTGGTCTCAGACATGGTACAAATGAAACCAAGCCACCTCTCTCCTTTCTCTTAGCAAAGTCTATGCTATGCCATTCCAAAGTACTGTCTTCCATCCAGCCCACTCTATTTGTTTCTCTAAAACGTTTTCTACGAGGGATCATTCTGCTGAGACGGGATTTTAAAGCAATCTCTCTCTCCTATCATAACATTCAGGTGCCAATGTAAAAGCTTATAGTGTTCAACTGCTGATAAAATGACCAAGATTTTCCAGCATTCTCCCCACCCACTTAGTTTCCTCTTTCACCAAAAATGCCCATTCTCCCAATAAGAGTGAGCTCCTTTGTCTCAGAGGAACAGTATTTAATTATCCTTAGAAATCTGGAACTATCCAGATAACTTGAATATTAAAAAATATATATTTATTTCAGGTCAGCCCTATGGTCCAGAGGTTAAGGGAGCCAGATCCCATGTGACTGACCATGGTTCAGGTACTGGCCCCTGGCAACTTGAAAAACACACTTAGCATTTATGTGTGCATGCTCCAAATCGCAATAGGATGAGAAATAGAGGAGAAAGGATTGTGTCATGACTATGCCCCATTGGCAGGTGGTCTCTCCCTCTCTGTTTCTCTGTCTCTCTCTAGAAAGTGCACATGTCCTCTGACAATTAAAAAGAAAAAGAAATAATGTAAATATTTGTATACCATACAGTATTTCTAAAAGTCATAGTTGAATGAAACCAGTGGTATATGATCTTGCTCAGCCATATATGAAAATGATAACAGTTGATCATTACTTAGTAGAGCTCATTAGATATCAGTTTTCCCCATTTCTTTCCCTCAGGCAGTTCTGTTTTTTTTTTTTTCTTTTTAATTTCTATCATGCTAAATTAAAATGTAAGATTAAATTTGGAACTCTTGCAAAAAAAAAAGTTTTGGAAAAAAAGTGTACTTTTCAATTGAAAAGGATTATTTTGTTATGTAAAACATGAGAACATTTTCAGGAGGAAAGATCTCCCTAAAATGTCAAGCCAGCCCGTTTAGATGGTATTGCACTGCCCTATCAGCAGCTTCTGTAATAACTAACCCTACCTGCAACATAAAGATGCAGCCCTGATCGAAGTTCTAGCATCAGTCCTGACTCTAACCATGCAGTTGATATGGACCTGATTAAATTCCCTAGGATATTCAAGAGACACTGATTCCAACACTGACCTTGTCTCCTTGTGTTAATAGCTCAGATTCTGCCTCAACCTTGGCAGTCAGTCATCACCATAACCTGCTCTCCTTCTTGTCAGAGTTCCTGTGCCTGATTTATCAATACTTTCTTGAAACTTGCTGAGCATACCTGTCTCCCTTAGACTTCATTCTTTGCCATCTTCCAATCTCACACCTTCAAAATGGTGGGGAGACCATGGAGAGTCAATGAAGAAAGAGGTGGAAGCAAATGTGTAGGAAACATGTTTGGAATATTTTCTGAATCAAAAAGCAGATTCTTGTGTATGTTTTTATTCTCTCCTCATGAGTCATGGTTTTATTTAGATATTAGTCAACACAAAGTTTAACTAGAATGTATAAGAAATGCTTAGTACTAGGCCTAGTGCACTTTTTCTTTAACTTGCCATTTTCTTCTTACATCACATCCATGGCTAGATTTGTGTCTCTTTTCCCTGCTCGTTCTAATTCGACTTCTCTAACTCAGGAGTAAATGCACAAGGCAGTTATGGTACAGCAAAGGATACCCTTGTGTGGTTATCTGATTGCGTTTCAATTTCTCTGTTCATTGGCAAGGTGACCTTGGGGGAGTTATTTTCCCTCACTGAGTTTTACGTTACTTACAGGACTTTTATGTGCACCAAATGGGTTGTGAAAGCTGAATAGCACTATCAACATGTAGACCGTTTTCTCCTCTCTTCCTAATGTGAGACTAGAGTCATAACAAATTCAAAATCTTCTTATATTCATCTTCAGGAAAACTTAAGAGTGATTTGGGGATGTCATTTATGGTCAAGCACTGGTCAGTTTTGCTTTAGTTAGAATCCACAGTTTACAGTTCAACATAACATTGAAAGATTCTGTATCTGGCATTTATTTCTCTAAAGTACACCATTCTCAGGTCTTTGCTGGGGCACTTGAGCTGGAATAAAACTTAAAAGAAATCTTAAAGCGGTGAGAGAACTTCAAAGGCTTTCTGTAGGGTCAATTAGCACCCATAACATTTATCTCTGTTGCACTAATGGCTATTAAACTAAAGTGGGTTAATGAGGACTGATAACTACCACCTCCTAGGATTGTTGACATTTAAGTAGAAAATAACCCTTACCTTGCAACACTGAATATTCTATGTGTGATATGTTTAACTTTTGTAGATTTGAGATTATTTTATTATTATTAGGATTTTGCCATAGGGCACATGTGCTTGCCAAGAGAGAGAGAGAGAGCCAGGATAGAAAGAGGGGAAGTGAAAAATCACTTCCCAGGGAGGATGGCCACCACAATTCCTTCTCCCCTATTCTCTTCTCAGGAGTTTAGGCATGCGTACATGCATGCTCAGTGTGAGTTTTTATGATTCTTTCAGGTAACAAACTTTGCTGTGTACATGGCAACAAATACAGCTCAGGTGCTCACTTTTTATGAAGGTAAAATTGGCAAGACTTTCTGATGGAATGAGAACTGACCTCCATGTAGGCCTTGAAGCCTTCCAAAATTCAAGTAGACACATTAGCAGCAGACAGCATAGCATACTGTAGGTCATAGAGAGAGACTGAGATCAAATCTTATCTCAGCCATTTTGCAGCTTCTTAATCTTGGGCACATTAACTAACCCTTCTGAGAAGTTGTTTCTTCACTTGTAAGAGGGGTCTAATCAATCTTACCTACCTCCAGGTATTGTAGCAAGTGAAAATAATGAATACAAAGTACTCAGTGGTCCCTAGTATTAGGTGACCAGGAGAATGGAATTTTGACTTTATCTTTTGGTTTTGTTAATAAAAAGTAAAGTTTTCATGTTTGTAATAAAATTTAGCTTAAAATATCTTTTCTTGAATGAATCTCCCTCAAAATACCATGTAATTTTAGGTACATATTTCTATATAATGTAGATAAAATGATTTGATATGCACTTTTTTCTTTCTATCTTATTTATATCTTCTGATTATAAAATTAGCACATTCTAAGTCTGATTTTAAAAGAACAATAAGTATAAAGAAACAAAAAAAAATTCACCTATATCCTGTTACCCAAAGACACCAGTTATTTTGTCACGTATCTTTTAAACAATTTTTAACATCAGGAATATTACTGAAATGAAAAAAAAAAGTATTTTGGAATTGTAAAGGTATATTTAATATATATGAAATTTTCTAAAACTAAAATAGTGGTTATTTGGTTTCTTAATATTTGTCTCATTTTTATCTTTTTCACTTTCTTCTGATTCTTCAACCCCTTTACAGCAAAATTCTCAACTCTGACTACATATTGGAATCATTTGGGGAAATTTAGAAAAATATTGATGACCAGGCTGTTCCCCAAGTCAGTTACAAAAGGATCTGGGTAAGGGTATTTGTAGTTTTTAAATCTCCTCAGGCGGTTTACTTTTCTTTTTTTTCCTTTTCTTTTTTTGTTTCTTTGTTTTTTAGGTAGTACATTTTTTAAATGTTTAATTCTTTTTAAATTTATTTTATACATTCAATCACTGTACATCACAACAGCTTATAAAATGAATTTTCTCAGCATAAATACACTGTACGTCAGTCCAGTTAAAGATATTATCTTACATGTTCTTGTCAACAGACAATCCTCCATTTCTGTGTGCCTTAAATGCCTATTTTCCTCCTTGACTCTCTTCCTTAGGTGATTTTAACTGAAGTCTTTCTTTACAGGGGCTGGATTCTCCCCTTGGATCTCAGACAAGTCCCCCTCTTTCTATGTGAAAGCAGCACTGACCAAAGGTTCCTCAGCACTGCTGTCCTGCCAATTCAGTCTCAAGGTCAAGACTCCTGGAAAAGCCATCAGGTTCTTTTGCTGACCTCTTGTATTGAACCCTTCTCTATTATCACTATTCTCTGGAAAGTCACAGATTATCACCTATCAGCATATTCAATGACCCAAAAAAAAAAAAATCTGCAAGTTTTTTTCTTTCCCACTCCTAAACTCTAATTCGTCATCTAAGTTCTCTGCACTTAAACTGTTAATTTCTCATTTAGAAATGAGAATTAAATCCTCTCCTGATTTTCTAAGCAGATTACTCATGAGAAAAAAAAAAAAAAAGTTTTTTGGAGCAAGATGGTGGCGGGTTCATGTTCCAGCACTACCTGCTAAGATCTAATGAATTACATGACCTACGCCCTTGGGGCTGTGCCTGCACATGAGGACATTCAACAGTTTGTACCCTATTTTCCTATGCTACTTCTTCTGCTGCTTCTTTCCTAGAGAAAATAGATGCTTTTATTCACTCAAATGCCATGAGAAGTTTGCTCACTCTGGTGGAGAGGGCGAGCCCCATGACAGAAAGGGAAGGTGGAGGAAAGAGGTGAAAGTAAGAATTTCTGAAAATTTTAGTGTGGATGGGCTATGAAAAGTCTTCTAGAGCCTCTTCAAGAGACTCTACGCTAAAAGTGTTTGATTTTCAAGTTTTCTTGAGTAGGATTTTGGTGTAGTTGGTTGGGGGCTCTGGGGTTTGAGGAGAATGGGTGGACAGAAGCAGTTCTCAAAAGTCATCCTAAATTCCTTTTCAACCCCAAATAGATGCATTCCAAGCACACGGATTGTAAGAGCTAGTATTTATGAGGGCTTCCTGTATGATGTTCTAGGTTGGTAAGACTTAAAATTGCCCTCTCAGGGAGGATATATCCTCTAGTAAAAGAGAACTACGTGTATTCTTATATACGTGACATCATTTCCCACCACAAAAACCTTGCTTATGCTTCTTTCAGACGATCTATTCATCATACCCACCACAGAGCATTTCAAACAAAACTAATGTTGATGGAAATATACATTCCTCTTCTAAATACTCATAATTCTTAAGTTATTAATACCATATAGGTGTTTATGTGTATAAAATATATCTAATTACATTGATAGCTCTCTTCTTGGCTAATCTTTTCATTCACTTTGATCTGAATTCTGATATCTAATATCTAATAATGTTTATAAGCTGTAGTACTGTAAATTTCATAATATGCTTTCATGTAAAGGTTAGAACATGAAACACAGTATGCACTCAATATATAGTTTTAGAATGAACACTTGTCTTTCTCTTGATGCCTCTCTTTCTCTCTTTAAAGAGAAATGTACGTGTATGAATGAGGTGCACTTCCAGACAGTAACATTTGTCTGACAAATATGTTTATTATTTCTATAATTCTAACTCTTATTATTTGATGTTGAACAACAGTTTTTACATAGTATTCCTTAAAAGATATCAGAAACAAAACATTCCTCTTAATTTTGGCTAAGCCATGTCAAGAAAAAAACAAGGATGGATTAGTGGATAATGAGAGGAAAGCTGCTGATAATCCCTGAAATAGTTGTTTGTCACTGTTATATATATATATATGAAGAATAATTATGCAAAAATATAGCAACTTGGGATTTATTTAGTAAAAAAGAAAGAAAGTTCTAGCTTTCTCTCCCATGGCATTTAATATTCCTGGTATTTATGATTGTAAACAAAGAATTTCATGTTAATAATCATTTAATAACATTTTTGAATGGCACCAGAGCTTTTTATACTTCTACATCACTTTGCACCTGTGGACTAATATCTCAGATGAGGACTAGAACATAAGGATGTATAGAGGGTGAGTTGCCTGTGTTTATGCTGCAGTTGAGGCTAATGCTGAAAACGGGATATCCATGAAAAATAAAGTTGAAAACATTAATTAGTTGAAGAATGTTGAATAAGAAAAAAATTATTAAACTATCACTTAGTGATAAATACCTTTAAAATGTTGATTCATTCCCTTACATTTATAAACACATATACTTTCTATCAATACTAATACAATGATATTAGTTAAGGAATAATGTAAAGAATATGCATATCCTATATATAAAAGATAGAAATTACATAAAGTATAATAGAATAGTAATAATCACAATTGGTTTAAAACATCAGAATAATTATAAATATATTTGATATGCTTTTGTACTTTTATAGTATATCTAAACTTTCATATCAGTATTTGAAAACATGATTTTTCTTTACTTTTTTTAGAGTTTATTTATTTATTTTTCCATGAGTGAGAAAGAAGGAGAATGACAGAGAGATAGCACCTTCAGTAGGATCCCAGGGCTATGATCAATCCCAGCCTCAGCCAGCTCCAGATCACAGATGCATATGTGTACCTTACTCAAGGAGATCTCTGCGTGAGAGCCTTCCCACATGGCTGAGCTTCACAGACCATTATGCTTTACCACTGTACCAAAGTTTTATTCCTGAACACATTTTTGTTTGTTTTTTGTTTTTATTTATTTATTTTTGTTTGTTTTTGTTTTGTTTTGTTTTTCTTAGATTTTTTTACCATAGGATGTGTGTAGTGGTGGGAAAGGGACAGAGAGAAAATGAGAGATCACCTCCCCCAGCAGGGATGACTATACCACAATCCTTCCTCTTCCATTTTCCTCTCAGGGTTTTGGACACACATATACACGTGATCAGTGTCTTTTTCAATCCACCAGGTTGAGAACTCAAACTGCAGAGCCAGCCATGTGGACGTCAAGTGTCTTAACCACCATGCCACCTCCTTGCCCTGAAACATGAATTTTAATGGCTGTATAGAATCAGAATGTTGGAATATATTATAAAATTATTTACTCATTTTCTCACTATTGATCATTTCTATTTTTCCTTTTTCAATTTTCTGTCATAAATGACCTTCAGTGATGTCTATGTAATCACATATATGTGGACCTCTTTTCTTAGTACCTTAAGCTATAATTCTGATAGAGATCACAGAAATAAACCCCCAAACATACAGCCAACTGATTTTTGACAAAGGGTACCAGTCAATCTAGTGGGGAAAAGAAAATTGGCAAATGGTGGAAAGACTCAAATATAAAACTGGTGAGTAATGCAGGGGAAACTCTTGGAGACATCAGAGTAGGCAAAAATGTAAGTAAGACCTTTAAAGCACAGGCAATAATCTCAAAAATAGACAAATGGGATTACAAAAATAGACAAATGGGATTACATCAGGTTAAAAAGTTCTGCTCTGCAAAAGAAACAATTGTTAGAGTAAACCAGCAACCCTCAGAATGGGAGAATATATTTACAAACTAAACCTCAAACAAGGGACTCAAGGGACTGACAACCAGAATATACAGGGAACTTACCTGGAAAAAATAAAAATCAACCCAATTAAAAGAAGGGCTATTGAGCTGAACAATCATCTCTCTAAGGAAGACATGAAAAGCCAAAAAAGTATATGAAAAGATACTCAATATCCCATAAGGGAAATACAAATCAAAACCACAATGAGGTATGATCTAATCCCAGTCAGAATAGCTAAGATTAAAAAATAAATAATAAGTGCTGGCTAGTCTGTGGTAAAAAAGGAATTCTCCTCCACTGTTGTTGGAAATGTAAATTAGTACAACCACTGAATATGGAGGTTCCTCAAAGATCTACAAATAGAACTACCATATGACCCAGCAATTTCATTCATAGATATCTATCACCCAAAGGATAACATAATGTTTAGTTGGAAAAGAGCTTGCACACTCATGTTTATTGTGCATTAATCATAGTTGCTAAGACATGGAACCAACCCACATGTCCATGAACAGATGAATGGACTGAAAAAGTATGGCACATAGGGGCCGGCAGGTGGCATGGTGGTAAAAGGTGCTGGGCTCCCACATGGCTGACCACAGTTTGAGTCCTGAACTTGGTAGCTTGCTTTTTCACTTTCTCTCTGTCTTTGTCTCTCTCTGGTCAAATTGAGAAAAAAAAAAAAAATAATGATAGTAAATAAATAAATAAATATGACACATATACACTACAAAATACTACTCAGTCATAAAATCACTGAAATCCTGGCATTTGATAGAAAATGGACAAATAATGGAAAATTTACTGCTGAGTGAAGGAAGCCAGATTATAAAAGATAGACATTGTACATCCCCACTTTCTAATATATTCTTAGTAAAATATATTTCACTTTATAATATATTCTATGGAGGAAACTGAAAGATTGGAGGATATAGAACATGGTGAACATTGTAGATACTGGAGACAGTGTGGGAGGTGGGCAGGAGGTGGGAAAGTGTGAGAGGAAGTGAATCAAGCAGAAGAAATAGAGACAAGATACTTAAGGGACACAGAAATGGAGGATTGTCTGTTAATGATAATGTGTATGATAATATTTTTAAATGGACTGGTGTGTAGTGCAGTTATGTTGGTAAAATTCATTGTACAAGCTGTGGTGGTATAGAGTGATTAAATGTATAAATTTTTAAAAAATCTAAACAAAAAAGCCTCAGCTGATCAAGACAAATGAGCAGAATCTTTAAATTTCATTTGAAATGTACACAAATAAAAATTAGAAAAAGAAAAATGGATATATAAATATCCTCCAAAACAATTTTCACAATATTCATTAGATCATACCTTTCTAGGTTTCTAATAGCCTGGAACATGATGTCTAACTTCATGCCTTATATCATTAAATTTTCATTTCACAAATTATCACTCAGAACTTTGTTAAAACGTGTCAAAATGTACAGCTGTATTTTTAACCAACAACTTGTTCCACCATTCTTTTCCATTGTTTCCCATGAAGATAGTATCCAACCCAAATTGCGAGACTTTTCAATTTTTCACTCTGTCTCCTCAAAAAGAAAAAGAAAACAAAACAAACAAATAAATAAATAAACGTGAAACTACTCTTATTTTCTTTTGCGCTTATAAACCTATAAAACTAAAAGAAGGATAACGTTAGAAGTCTTCTTTAGCATTGTGTTTCTTTACAAGGATTGACGTTTGTAGCATGACACAATGGAAAGAGTCACAGCCTGAGAACCAAGAGAACTGACATGGAACCTTAGCTTGGCCTCCAGCTCTCTAGGGACAACATAAACTCCTGTTCTAGCTCATAAGTGAAGAATGGGACATTTCTGAGTTCCTCATTCAAGGAACAATTTGAGCAGAAATGTTTTAAACTTCAGTGTGTACTGGAATCATCTGGAAAGGTTTGTTAAGCATAAGTTGCTAGACTCTATCCCAAAAGTGCCACAGTTGGAAGGTCTGGTTGAATTCTAAGAATTTGCATATATCTACAGGTCCCAAATGTTGCCGATGCTTCTGGTCTACGACCTTATGAAAACAATTGAACTAAAGCATCTGTTAGCAGAACTAGGATATTGAGAATGCAAGGAAAACATCCTTACATGTTTAAAACAAGACATAAGGTGTAACAACCAAAGAAGAACAGAAAAGAACAGAGAAAAAGATCACTGGATTCTCTTCCTAGAATCTAACCATGCCTTAGGTAACTTTTGCTGATTACTTCCCCAATAGAGCCATGACCCAGCAATGAGGAGCTTTATTTTTCTAGGCCAAATCTGGCTCCATACTCTTGCAAACAGTTGAGATAAGATATAATTGTTCAAAATGACCAACACTGAAGCCAAAAGGGAAGAGAACAAAAAGCAGATTAAAAAGTGTAGTGTATGTTGACAATTCTGTCACTTAATTATCTCAAAACATTATAGGCCCAAGCCATGGTACATCCAGTTTCCCAAGATGGCTTTACTACAACTTCAGGGTACTGAGACAACTTCTTAGGCATCTCGCCCAGCTCCTTGCTTTCCAAAGGCCTCTCTGCCTCACTGTGCCTGGAACCATGCCTCTGTTGTCTTAGACAAGCTAAGTGGTCATTGTGAGACTAAAGCTATTTAAGGTCAACTCACTCGGTTTAGTTTGAGAAACATACATCTTCTTTAGGTATCTAGCAGAATGTGACAATTGGTAAATAGCTGACCCAACTGATGTCACCTAACACCCAGCCTCTTTTCACTACATGTGTATAAACAGGGAATGCAGAGTTGAACTGCAGCACAATTCTAACATGTGTGTAACCAGTATTGTACCCCTACAGTGGCAAGGCTGTGGGGGAGGAGTTACGGTGTTCTGTCACTGAGTGTGAAGCTGTCCAAAATTAGACTGATGAAAGAAATCAGAATGTTCAGTTTCTGTACACTCAGTGAATTTCAATTAGAATCTTTGAGTCATCCTGTGTGGTTTTAAGGGATGGATCTGTTAGTACTGATGCATGAACAATTCTGGGCACAAATGGGAGAGGTAACATTTGCTGAGAACCTACTGCATAGTGTGATGTTATAGATAATAGTATGTAGTTTCTGAGAGATAATGTTGTCTAAAAATAGAGCAGTCTGCCTTGTATGATAATGTGTTGACTAATACTGGAAACATCTAAACCAAATTCATGTTCAAGTTCTACTTCTTCTCAACCTTTGGTTATTCCCATTTTCTGGGTCCCAGTACTCATTTAATTTTCCACCTGATTTTTCTGATTCTACTCTTATCTTCTAAAATCCATTGCAATTAGAGTAACAACTGTAAAATGTGAAATACCAGGGTAAGCAGGTAGAGCGGTGCTTAAGGTGCTGGACCCCCATGTGATCAACTGTGATTCAAGTCCCAGACCAGGAGGCTTGAAACTCATACTGGGACCTTGTGCATGCATGCCCAAAATCCTGAAAGGAGAATGGAGAAGAAGGGATTGCAGTGTGGCCATCCCCCCTGGAGGCAGTGATTTCTCGTTTTCTGCCTCTCTGATGAGCGCATGCACCCTAGGAATCTCTCACTTAAAAAAAAAAAAAGATGTTAAATACATTTTACCGTTACTTAAAATACTTCTATGAGTTCCAAATATGCTTGGGATAAAACCCAAATCCCTCAACGTGCTCGGCATGGCTTCGTTAGTGCCAGCTCTCTGATCTCATTCCTTCGACTCTCCTCCATGTTGAGCATGCTCCTCATACTCAGACATCATTTCTGTTTCTTAGGTCCTGCTTAGGTCTTCCTCCCCCCTTGGTACTTGCTGTGTCTTCGGTCAGTGAATTTTTTTCCTCAGAGAAATTCTGAGTTCATTTTATTTTTTCACCTCTCAGCAAAACATTTTTGTCTTTTAAATCCTAACCACGTTCTGTAATATATAGGAACACTCACTTGGAACTCTCCACATGAAAACCCTTTTTTTTTTCCATTATATTCTTTTCATGGCCTTTATTGTATTTCAAATAATTGACTGGGATACTTACCGCTGTCTTCCTTTCCCCACCAGATGTGTGCTCCAATAAAGAAGATGCCTAGTCTGTTTTGTTCACAACTGGATACTCAGCACCTGGAGTGGAGCCCGGGAAGATAGAAGGAAGGGAGCAAGGGAAGGAAGGAAGAAGGAAGAAGATACCTACCTGTTTTAGGCAGTTCATTAGCCAATAAATGTTGACCAAGTGTTGCACACTGTAATTCTTAAATATTTCATGTGAATTTTAAAGATTAAAAATGATGCATAATCTAACCTATGACCCTTCTGCAACCAAATTGTCATCTTCACCCACTGTGTTTGAGATGAAGAAATTGAAGGCCTGTGTGGTTGACTTGCCCAAGGTCGTGTGGTAGAGCTGAGACACATTCTTTCCACTGCATCACCCAGGAATTTCTTCAACACTCCAACCAGACTTACACCTTTTCTCTAAAGAAAGCAAGAGAGAGTTCAGAGTCCTTATTTTTAAACCTGCATTAAATGGAAACCTTTGGAAGAGCAGGTGGTGGCAATGCTATGAATCTGGCTCAGCAAGGGAACACTGAGGTCATGATATTTTTCACATTTAGTAACTTCAAAAATATAGGGATGATGTAAACTTCCTAAGACTTGCTGCCAGCCTAGTGATATGGGTAACTTTGGGTAGAAGGGTGCATCATTGGTCATGGCAGGCACATGTGTGGCCAATGAGCTCTCTCTAATCAGAAGATGCTCTGGTAATGCTTTCAGATGACTGTCTTGGATTCACATCCTGCTTACAGTAACACTAGCACGGCTGCTTAAATTTCCTATTAGATACATGACAAAAATATCCTATGATGTGAAGAACTCGCTAAGACCAAACAGTACCTACTTGATAGAGTTGAAAGATTTAATGAGCAAACACATTCAAGGTTCTTTGCACATTCTGGCACTTAGTAGTGCTCATTAAATATCACTTTCAAAAACAAATAAAGAGCTAGTTAAAATGAGAGGGAGTTTGAACATTTGATTTTTCTGAGTTAAATCGGGCTGCTCATGACTCATCCTGTACCTGACTTTGCTTAAAGTAACATATGGTAAATGGAAGAATCACACTGTCATAGGTCAGACCGAGAAGGGACAGTTATGATGATGACCCGGTTGCAAACCAGGTCATAATTAAAGCAACCAAACAACAGGAAAACAACAACAATGAACTGGGAGATAACCCCAGTCAGTGACATAACTGAATTTAAATCATACTGATGATTTAAATTCAGTTATTCTGGGATTATAGCCTAGTATACTACTAAAGTTGGAAGGGACGTATGTACAACCATTAACATTCAGAATTATTTTTAAATGATTCTTAAAAAGATCAGTATCAATAATTTAGGTCTCCTTTTTATCAGTTCAATGTTTTCTTTTCTGACCTAGAAAATAATGTTATTATGCTTTACATTTGGCCTAGCTTTTATATGTTTGTTTGTTTTACTTATTTTTAAAAAAAATTGACAGGGGGTGCACATGCTCAGCAGAGAGAGAGAGACAGTGAGAGAGAGAGAAGAGGAGAGAGGATGTGTAAGAGAACGCCCTGCAGTGGGGTTGCGATCATGCCACTAACCCTTCTCCTCCATTTCTATATCTGGTCAGGACTTGGGGCACACGCACAGCCTATTTTTAAAGCAGCCAGGGCCAGTTTTCTAACCATATGGCCAGCCATGTGGGATTCAACTCTCTTAGACACCCTGGACCTGTTTTTAAAAATTGTTTAAATTTTTTACATTTTTAAACATTGTTTAAATTTTCTAAAAATACTGTTTAACTGACATGTGAAGAGTTAATATATTTAAGATGATATTATTATTGTGATCATTTAATATATATATACATACACACATGCACACACATTGTACGAGTACTACAAACAAATTGACATATCTAAAAGCAGTCATATTATACATTTGATTCTAAGAACTTACTTACTTTATAACAGAATGGCTGGGCCCCTTGAATGATGTCTCCCCATTTTCCCCACTCTCTAGCCCCTCGCAATGACTGCTCTACTCTGCTTCTATGAGTGGGCCCATTTAAAAAAAATTCCTTTTGCATTAAATACTCTTAGAGCCCTGGTGATAAGATATATAGTCTCCCTTTAAACTAAGAAGCCCCAGTAGGCTCACATTCATTCTTCCTATACTACCAGAATTTCTCATAACCATACCATATATTTCATCCTATAGGTTATAATAAATAGTGGATCATATCTAAGGACACATCCAGGTCTAAAATTCTGTGACTCTATATTCATACTGATGATTTAAATTCAGTTATTCTGGGATTATAGCCTGGTATACTACTAAAGAGGGCAGGGACATATGTACAACCATTAACATTCAAGATTATTTTTAAATGATTCTTAAAAAGATCAGTATCAATAATTTAGAATATGCTCTGTATAATACTTTGTTCTCAAGCAAAAAGGATAAAAGGGTTTCTGTAAAGGGCAGAGGATTTTAACCTTAAAGTTGTTTTAGCAATAGTTCTGTTACTAATTACACCTCAAATTTAGGAAATTAACATTTTCTATTCATGTTGAATGAGCCCTAGGCTAATTCTAGTTGGTAGCCTGTGGTTCATCATTCTGTAAACACGACTTCATGATTTTTGAGCAAAAATTGAGAAAACTGATGATTATTTGCTTGACTTTATGTAGTAATGTGCCTCTGTAGGTTTCTGTATATATTATTTTATAAATCAACTGATTTTTTTTTACTATTGATTTACATATAAACTTCAAAATGTTTTAGCTCCATTTGATTGACTTCAATTGATACTTAACCTTTTTTCTTTTCTTTTTTTTTTTTTTTTTTTTGGAGAGGTTTTTGCTATAGGGCACGTGCACTTGCCAGAAAGACAGAGAGAGACAGAGAGACAGAAAGTGAGAAATACCCCCCCAGGGGAGATGGTCACAGTGCAATCCCTTCTCCTCCATTCTCCTCTCAGGATCATGGGTACGCATGCACGTGCGCCCGGCATGAGTTTAAGCCACCGGGTCCAGAACTCGAACCGCGTCTGACTATATGGGAGTCCAACGACATAGCCATTACGCCAACTGCCGGTCCCAGTACTTAACCATTAAAAGGAAAGCTAAACAATTTATTAAACCTCTGTGTAAAGAGGAGTGGAAAAATTAATACTCACCTCTTAGCTACTAGAGCTATTGCTTATATTCTTTAGCAATGTATTGTATACCAAAATAAGTAAAAAGAAAATACAGTGAAATGAGGGTATAAAAACCTGGGTGTTAGGTGATTTCCCAATTTCTGGGTTCAGGTTCTCAATCAGTATTATGAGAATTAAAATCTACTAGATGATGATTCAAATCCCTCTCTTAAGAAATCAAAAATCTTGGGACCAGCAGTTAGCGTAATGGCTATGTCGCTGGACTCCCATGTAGTTGACTGCGGTTCGAGTCTTGGACCCAGTGGCTAAAACTCATGCCAGGTGCCTGTGCATTCGTGCCCAAGATCCCAAGAGGAGAAAGGAGGAGAAGGGATTGAGGCATGGCCATCCCCCCCGGGGGGTGATTTCTCACTTTCTGTCTCTCTCTATCTTTCTGGCAAGTGCACACACCCTATAGCAAAAACCTCTCCCCCGCCCAAAAAAAAAAATCAAAGATCTGTCAATACACATTAAAAAGCCTGATAAATTGCACAAATTCCTTCTACACTCCCACATGCCTATAAATGAGTTAGCAGCAGAAAATAGTCATGTTCTCCTCAATGTGCATTTAGCTTTTTCCAACACCAAGCAGCTGGACAAATAAGCAGATGCATTTGTGCTTCTACAGAAGAAAATACTTTGTTGCCTGTACTTCAGGTAGCATGGTTTCACTGGTGGATAAATGGATTTTTCACTCTGACATTCTGGTGGTCACCAAACCCTGGCAATTTGATCTCTGCTTTGTGTGCTGCATATCTTAGGAGTCTGTTTCCTCCTAGCTACAGCAGATGCAGAGTTCAAATCCTCAGGCTTTTTGATCCGGATCACTACAACAGCCTTCCAATTCATGCTTAGCTTCACTCTTTCTCACTCCGTATCCGTTCTTGCCCCAGTTATTAATCTGACTATGGCCCAGACCTGCTTAAAAGTATATGGCTCCCAGTCACCTTCAGGATAAAATCTAAGCATATTAGCATCACTTTCACATGATTTGGTCCCATTTTAACTTTCCAATCTCAGTGCCCCTGGCACTCTCACTCCATATCCACCGCAAGGAAGTGCGTTCCTCTAGAATAATATTAGACCGAGTTATTGATCATTCTTGAAGTGCCAGGGATTTTTGCACACATTGTTTTAATTAATCAAATATTAACACTTCAAGAAAGCATTATCTCTGTTTTTAAGGGAAATTGGACAATTTGCTCAAGGTTCCTCAGCTGTCAGAGGCCTGAGCAGAACTTATACATAGGTGGGTGTACGTCTCCATGCTCTTCCAACTTGCTATGCTGCCTCCCAAAGACACTTTATACTTTGTCTTTACACATGCTGCTTCTTCATTCTGGAATGTTCTTTCCATTTCCACTTGTTTGAATCTCATTCTTTTTTTTTTTTTTTTTTTTCTTTTTTTGGAGAGGTGTTTTGCTATAGGGTGCGTGCGTTCACCAGACAGACAGAGAGAGACTGAGAGACAGAAAGCAAAACATCACCCCCAGGGGGGATGGCCACGCTGCAATCCCTTCTCCTCCATTCTCCTCTTGGGATCTTAGGCACGCACGCACACACGCCCAGTGTGAGTTTAAGCCACCAGGTCCAGGACTCGAACTGCGGTCGACTATGTGGGAGTCTAGTGACATAGCCATTACGCTAACTGCTGGTCCCTGAATCTCATTCTTTAAGCTCATTTAAAATGTCATATCTTGGGGCCAGCATGTGGCGTGGTGGTTAAGGCACTGGACTTCCATATGGCTGATCACAGTTCAAGTTCCAAACCTGGTGGTTTGCTTTCTCACTTTCTCACTCTAGTGAGCACACACACCGTACAGTAAATTAAAAAAATAGTAATAATACATAAAATTAAATATATATTTCTTTTTTAAAAAGTCATATCTTTTGTGATATTTTGGGTATTCTAATGGAATGAACATTCTTTCTTCTGTGCTCCATTGTTTGTTTATAGACACCTATAGAACTGTGAATTATAACAGCGATATTTGTATGCATACCTCACCAGCCAATAAGAATGTAAGTTCCTAAAGTATAGGGGCCATGTTCACCCTACACCTGACCTTTAGAACAGTGGCGGGAAGATAGTAGGCACTCGTCCAATGTCTTTTGGAATGAATGAACACATCAAGAAAATACTTCCATTTTATTTTGCTCATTTCTAAATTTAGATCTCAAGTGGTGCGGCAAAGTAAGTTACTAGATACTACACTGTACTGAGGGTCGGCACAGAAAGAAAATTTACAAAAGAGCATAGCTCACACTTCAAAAATAGCTCATTCGTACTTAGAAACATTATACTACTTACGATAGAACTGATTACTCCCAAAATAAGTTGCAACCATTTTCCTGTAAATGAAAAAGCAAATGATACAGTGGTTAAAAATAGGCATTTTGCCTAAATTGTTCAAACATTAGTCTGCTTCTGCTTCCAAGCTTGTATAAAAACAAAAAGTCTAGTCTTGCTGTGGGGATAGGTGGTAATGTTCTCCTGTGTGATCTTTCAGCTACGCAGAGGACGGGATGTGTTCCAGAACGGCCACAACGTTTTCAGTTTATTTCCATGAGGAGGACGATGACAAAGACACAAGCACATGGTCCGATCTAAGGCTTCTGTGGAAAGCATCGTTAAAGTTACGATACAGCGCGACTTTCCAGATCGGACCTGCCATTTGTCCATGGAGGGAAGAAAGTGTCTCAGCAATCTAACATGCCAAGGAGATATTGTTTGTGCAAAATCTGCTAGCTGGGGAAAGTAAATTAAGACAAATGAATGCCAGAACACTGCCTTGCATCTCCTAAATGGCATTCATGAACAGAAATCTTGTTTGCGGTAGGGACTCTCAGTTCCCCTCCATAACACCTTCTCTAAGCCTATCCATGTCTACCTAGTGGAGAAAGAACCACTGCCATGGCCCTCCTGCCTCTTAGGTCCCACTTTAGAGCCAGAATAATACTCCTAAAACACAGGTTGTATCATGTTACAAGTTTTCACATGAATCTAAAACATCCTCATTGCCCGGGATAATGGAACAGCTTTCAAAGCCTAGTTCATTTCAAGCTGGAATGCCCTTCCTCTTCCCATAAAACTCCCACAATCCTACATTCTTCAGGGTGTAGCTCAATTATCACCTTCTCAAAGAAGTATCTCAGCCAATTCAGATTAATTCTTTCTCAGAATAACCATATTTGCTGGGTGTGTGTGTGTGTGTGTGTGTGTGTGCACTTTGTATTGAGCTTCTTACTTATACATTTTAAGAACCTCAAGGGCAGAAACAATCTTATTTATTTTTGCATCTGGCAGAACATATAATGAAGTAGCTGAGCAAACAAATTGCTAGGGTTACTGAACGAATGACTGAGAAACAAATGTTTTCTCTTTTTTGCAACTAAACATTAAAAAAGATATGGGCATGACTGCTTTCCTCAGAGAATTTCTGATCTCAAAGAATAATCTCAAGAAGTAAGATTCAAGTCAGGTTGTGGAGAAACATCATGAGGCTGAAATAATTAAGAGGTAAGAAACCACATTATTCCAAAAGACCTCCTTCCATTGGTTATAAATGTGCCCTAAACATTGTAGGATTTTGGTGTTGTGTCCCAAACTAATTTTAAAAATGTAGTAGGCTAAATTTGCAAAGATTTAAAACACAGGATTTGAAGTAAGATAAACTTCTTGGTAGTGAAATCATAAAAAAAAATCACTGCTCATCAGAATGGTATTTTCTTTTCCTGTCTGTAACTGTCTTTTGAAAGCACAGCATCCCATATTTTATCTTATACTTGAGGAAACCGCAGCCCAGAGATGAACTCTCTTAAGTCTCTGGGGCAGGCAGTGATGGAGAAGGAGTATGAAAGCAGTAGTCTGGCATTGGAGTCATTCTAATGACTGGATTAAGCCACTCTTTTGGCAGCCTCACGGGAAATGGAAGTATTCATCTGTTTTCTTCATAAAAATAATCTAAGAAAACTTGGGATCTTTTCCAAACTCAGATCTTGTGCAAGGGCCTATATATTTGAAATTGAAATGTATCCTTGGGATTTTGATCTACCACTTTCATATTTACTGATTTATAATTTATCTAAGATGTATTGTTATGTAGGTTAAAATATACCCAACTTAAAATACAGGCTCTTAATTTAGCAAAAGCTTGTTGTAATTATTTAATATCCATTAAATAAATTGCATATTTATAAATTCCTTAAAGAAAAAAAGTTACAGAGATGAAATGAGGTGAGACCAGGAATTAGGCCAAACAGGGTAGTTCCTCCAGAACAGGTGTCAATGGACACAGAATCTACTCAAAGACTGAAGAGCAAAACTTTTTGCTTATTTCAAAAGTAATACTAGCAACTGTATGTATTAATTGAGTTCATTGTTTTTGCTTCCTAATCCATTGATATTTGGTTTTACCTTTATTGAATAAAATGTTATTAGCTTTCTCAAGTTCATTTTATCAGTGACTTTCTAACTCCTTATCTTTCATGCATAGTAATTTTCTTTCATGATTTGTAATGGAAGCATTAAGGATAGGCTGCCTTTGAGTGTAGTCTTGGCTTTGAAGTATAAATAAATAATTATAGTCAAGCAATGAATAAATGATGATATATCTATATGATGTAATATTATGCAACACTTAAAATACTTTCAATTTTTATCTCAAGCAAAATAAAGTACATAATGAATTGTTAAGAAAAATAAAAAGGTTTGGGAACCAGCAGTTAGCGTAATGGCTATGTCTCTGGACTCCCATGTAGTCGACCGCGGTTCGCGTCCCGGACCCAGTGGCTTAAAACTCACGCCGGGCACATGTGCGTGCATGCCCAAGATCCCGAGAGGAGAATGGAGGAGAAGGGATTGCGGCGTGACCATCCCCCCTTGGGGGTGATTTCTCGCTTTCTGTCCCTCTGTCTCTCTCTGTCTGTCTGGCGAGCGCATGCGCCCTATAGCGAAAACCTCTCCAAAAAAAATAAAAAAGAAAAAGAAAAAAAAAAAAAGAAAAATAAAAAGGTTCCAAACTGTTTTAAGCGCTATCATCCCTATCTTTATGTGTTTTATGCTTAAAATATACTTAAAGGGTACTCATCAGTATTTATCTCTAAACAGTGATTATTATGGCTAAGTTTTGTTTTCTACATTGTGCCCTTAAATTTCTCAATTTTAAAAAATCATAATTTACTGTTATAACTATTTAAGAAAAAATTTTAATTCTATTTTCTGTAATTTTTCTAAAAGATTATTAAAATAATTAACATGTATGTAAAACACTCATGATATGATGTCAAGTTTAAAGGCTATTATTAACTAGGCACTATGATATTAACCCTGAAAAAATATAAATTTTGCACTCACCCACAATTTCAAAAAATAAAGACAGGAAGTAGACAAAAATATTAACTACTCTGTTCTTGATTGCAGAATTGTGGATTAATTTTATTTTCTAAAATACTTTCCAAAATTCTGCGTGGGATAAATGGATTTTATATGAAGTAAACAAGAAAAACAAAGGGTCTTTAAAATGTTCATGGAAAATATAAATCAAGATATAACTGTGAGTCTCAAAAGTTTTTGCACCAGAATCAACTCATACTTTAATTTCACTTTTTTTTCTTTTTAATGGAGAGGTTTTTGCTATAGGGCGCGTGCGCTCGCCAGAAAGACAGAGAGAGACAGAGAGATAGAAAGCAAGAAATCATCCCCCGGGGGGATGGCCACGCCACAATTCATTCTCCTCTCGGGATCTTGGGCACGCACGCACACGCGCCTGGCGTGAGTTTAAGCCACGAGGTCTGGGACTCCAACTGGGAGTTCAGAGACATGGCCATTATGCTAACTGCTGGTCCCTTAATTCCACTTTTCCACAAATATTTTGTAGCCCCTTCATTGATATGATCTCTTCCTAGATATTATTTGTTATCACTACTATGCCACAGGATTGTTCAATTCATGTGCACGTGACCTCTAGCTGGTCAAAGAGAAGTCTAGCTGCTTTCCTTGCCTTTTTTTTTTTTTTGTCTATCTCCCATTCTCTTTTACCTACTGCCAATAGGTTCTTAAGAATCACTTTTCAATCAGAGCTCTTCAAAGAATCTGTAACACCTATGAACTGAAGTTTGGACTTTTTGACATGAGTAACCAAAGCTCTCCATTTCTCTTCCCTGAGTGTGTGTTTTTCATTATAAATCTTGAAAGCTTTTTGTCTAGATGGACTCTGCACCCAGATCAAACAATATCAAACTCAACTTGCTCCTTACAAGGACATTAGTTCTGCCATTTTTCCTTTGGGAATAAAACCATTCCCTATGAATCATGTATCAAAGCGTTACCAAAATTTTTCAAATCTTTTCTCATTGCCTCAGCTAAAATAAGTAACAGTCTACCATGTTATGATCTATGAATCACATTGTCTTCAATTATAGTCATGTTATTGGTACATATTAAGTACCAATGTAAGTTATTTGTAAAAGAATTAGTGGTATATGGTATGGTCTATTTCCCTATTAGTACTGTCTGAAGTATTGTGTATTATCTAGATCTTTTGTCTCACTCCTACTTTAGATGGTAAGAGTTTGCATAATGTAAGGGATCAGCAAGAGAGAATTGGAAAGAAGTACTAAATAAATCTTTCCTTTCCTAAGTCATGTTACTTTGATAGCCCAGAAATCCAGGTTTTTAATTTTGTTTTAATGTTTTTGTTTGTGTGTTTGTTTGTTTCTTTGTTTTGGGATCAGCAAACCATTACAAACTTGACTGTTCAAACATTAGAAGGGTATAATAGTCTTCTTCCTGTTTTAGAGATGTGAAGGGTTGAGCACGTTCCATGAAGTCAAAACTGATTAAAAGTCCCTAATTTAGAAGTATGGCTGACAATAGAGGTAGATTTAAAAATATATGTATTTATCTCATTTATTATTACTATTATTATTATTAATTTGCTCTAGGGCGTGTGCACTCACCAGAGAGAGAGGGAGAGAGAGAAAGCAAGCTGCCAGACCCAGGACTCGAACTGTGGTTGGTCATGTGGGAGTTCAATGCCTGAACCAACATAACACCGGCTGGCCCCAGAAGTAAAATTTGATCGTGTGTGTCAGAGGTAAAGGGGTTATCTATCCAGGGAAACATCCTGAGCAAGTCAACATTTTAAGGACAGAGCAAGACCCAGGTGATTAGAGATCCGAGAGAAATGAGTGTTGGGAGACTCCAGTAAGTTGAATCTTTAGCAAATATCAAGAGAGGTGTCCTTGCCCATGGCTTCTTCTTACATACTTCCATGGTGTGCTGTGTAGGAGAGTTGGCAGCACTCGTGGGACCAGTAAGAACATGGTCCCTTCACTTTATTTGCCCCTTCCTTGCCTATTAATAATGAGGGGTGTGTTAGCTTTCTCTGAAAATTAGTGGAATATTTTCAGGGTTTTATAGGACTTTCTGGCTACATAAAGCTGGCTTGTCTTTGGGATTCAGAAATGTCTTATAAAATCTTGAAATCTTAGCAGCAAGCACAAGGAATAAACTATAAGGGCATTCGGTTTCAGATACAAGACACGCAGATGATAGGGAGGCTGAGTAACACTGCCTTTGACCGGGTCATCTTGGCCAGTCCCATTCTGTACCAAAACTGAGGGTGTAGATTTCTAAAACACTCTCAGAGACATGATGGCCCTTCTTTGGAGCCCATGTCAAAAAAAGAGTAAGGGAAGGATTTTTCCCTACCTCTGCAGAGAGCCAGCACAAATTCATGACAAGACTCCAGGTTTTATTATCAGACTCCTTCTTGTAGCCCATGGTGTACAGGCTGTGGTAGAGGTAAAGGTGCATCTTGAAGAAGCCCAGCAGGTTTCCAGGGACTGTGGGGAAGAATATTTTAGCAGCTTTACAGTGGGTAACACCTCTGAAGTTGCTGGAGAAGAGAAGAAAAGCAGTCATGGGTGTGATATAATAAAGGCAAGCCGACTTCATGAGCACAAATGACAGATAGTCATTGGAAGTTCTGGGAAATAATGAAGGAGAGTTTTGAAAGGGTTCAGGTCCTGTATATTAGGGAATAGCAAAGTCAAAGAGTAGTATGTGGTGCCACTGGGCAGCTATTAGGAGTTAAGGAATTAAAGTCAGAGAGTCTGCCTTTAACGGTCACTTTCTAAATCTGTGATAATAGGCAAGGCATTTATCTTCACTAAGCTTCAATTTCTTCCTCTGTAAAACAGGAAAGGGAACACATGTGTGCCTCTGGATTCACTAGTTTGTCTTCACTTCCCGTGAGGACCATTCCACTTCCTTCCTTGCGCCATGTTCCTTTATCTGACTTCACTGGATCTGTTCTAGGGAGCAGGAATATTAACCTAATTGACCAGAACCGAGTTCATCAGCACACTGGCAGTATCTGAAGGTCAGGTTTCAAGGTCATTTTTCAATGCTCTTGGTGTCCCTTTAGTACGCTGTCCACACTGCTTCACTCTAGCCTCTGCTCAGGCTAAAACTGGGTGAGACACCGCGTCTGCTCCGCCTACAAAACGCTCGCTCTCCTAAGCCTCAGGCCTAACTTGTGTTCTCCAATCCTGTTTCTTAAGAGTTTTTTTGTTTGGTTTTGCTTTGTTTTTCTTTGTGGGCTTTCCGAGATATTCATAATATCAGCACTTTCTTTCCCATTTGACTGCTGAATCTTTGGTGAATATGATCTTCAGCTGGGAACTGTGGAGGAGCAGAGGAATGAATGGTAGGATTTGGGCATCCAACCAGCTGCACCCCAAACCACACCCACAATGCATCACTCTGTCTTTTCATAGGATTTTTGGAGGATTAAAGAAAAGAATACAGGTAAAGTGCCAAGCGTAGTCTCTGGCATACAGCACTCGCTCAATGGATGCTCATTCTTGTTCCTAATATACAGAGGTGACGTATCTTTGCTGTTGTCTATCTGCATCTGATCAGATAGCTGCCTGGTTTCGGGGAAAATGCTTTTGGGTCCAATATCTGAACATTTAATTAATGGAAACTAGAACAAAAAATAGCATTAAAACTTATGATGAATTTTATTCTCGCAGTTCAGTGTAAGAATTTTTTTTTTTCTTTTTTTTGGGAGAGGTTTTTGCTATAGGGCACGTGTGCTCTCCAGAGAGACAGAGAGAGACAGAGACAGAAAGCGATAAATCACCCCCCAGGGGGGATGGCCATGCCGCAATCCCTTCTCCTCCATTCTCCTCTCCGGATCTTGGGCATGCATGCACACGCGCCCGACATGAGTTTAAGCCACCGGGTCCGGGACTCGAACCGCGGTCAACTACGTGGGAGTCCAGCGACATAGCCATTACTCTAACTGCTGGTCCAAGAATTTTTTCTTTAAAATGCATCACTTTTTCTTCTGAGAGAGCTCAGTCTGTGGATATAGTGGTGATGCACATAGAAATACCTATTTTTTTGCCATTGGGTAGCCAATGCTTGTGAAGAGATATGAATACAAAGCCCTTCGTTTTGCCTTAACAGATTTTGATTAATGAATAATGAAAGTGGAGAGTGAAATATGTCTTCTTAAAGATTTTCCTTTCTATATTCAAAATTTCTTTTAGATTTGCTTTTGTACAACAAAATAACCAAGTCGGGGTAAGGGGCTGATACCCAGGGAAAAGGTCTGGTAGAAGCAGCTCTACAGAGCTGACCCTAGCAGTTGGGAGGGTTAGGAGCTATGGAGAGATGCAGGCAGCCATAGGCTTCTTCTGATACGGTTTGGTTGGTAGGTTTCAGGAAGCATTGTTTTCTAATGTTCAATATTTAGTTTTTCCATACTAGTTTTGCAATTCTCTTTTGATATATTCATGACTTTGGTAAGTATTTTTAATCCCAAGTTCAATGTTTGGGGAATGACAGAAAGAACATGCTCATGATTAGGGAAATCATTAAGAGGAGAAGACAGTAACCAACCAAAGGGACTGTGACCCTGCAGAAGGTGACCCAGATAGCTGGCTTTCCAGTACCTAGAGCAAGGAAACATTTATAAGAAATGCTTGGAGGTCCCTCTGAAGGAGTCAGCCTCCTGTAGCAATGTAGCTTGGGACATGCTTTCTTCTGTTTGACCATTACAGGAGGGAGTGATTTGGAAAGATCGAGAACTTGAGTTACCCCGCTCCTGGAACTTAATTTTTCTGACCTTGAATTTGTTCCCTTCACTCTTTAAATACAGAATCTTCCTCAGTAAAATGAGGGTCCAAGTACATTATCTTTCAATAACTTTTGACTCAATATTGTTGACTACGTTATTTCACGTTCAGTCGAACACTTGTGCTTACTGTGTTCAGGTGCCAGAAAATACAAGGACGAATGAGAGAGTCCTTGAACACAAGGACCTTATATCTAAGGGAGATATGTATGTGCATAAATAGTTGATTTTAATATATGTAGGACACAACCCTGGATTGACGATATTAGAGGTAGCATTCTAGAGGTAATACTCAAAATGGTTCTCAAAGCTCTATCAGATTGTTCATTTGATCTGTGTACTTCCTGTCTTCAACTTCATGGAATAAAATAAGTGTAGGAGATAGCTCTTCTTGCTGATATCCTTTCTGGAATGAATGCAAATTAGTGAAGAAAAGATTGTTAAGTAGGAGTAGCCATCGAAATGCAACTGTGGAGTAGAGACCCAGTAGAGAGAAAAGCAATGGGCTAGATTTCTCTGAACTTGAGTTTAAATCCTGGTAGCTAATTACTTCACTGCGTAGCCTTGGGAAATTCAAGAGACCACTGGGAACCTAATTACTCTCCTTAGAACAAAGGAAATAATCTCCTTCCTTGTCCCCTTCACAAGGCTCTCCTGCAGATCAAATGAAATACTGAATTTGAAAGTGCTTTATATGATAGCAAGAAGCCTCCTCATTCGCAGGGAATGTTCTCCAAAGAGGTTCTCCCTCCTTCAAAAGCACAAGGTGAATGAATGGCTGGTTTAGGGAAGGAGCCTTGGAGAGGAGCAGACAATATTTTACAGAGTTGAAAGTTCCTATCAATATTCTAAACAAGTGGAAGACTGGAGCCCTGAGGGATCCTGGAGGATGAGATTTTCCCCCAACCAGTTCCATCGACCTATGTGCCACCAGCAAATACGTGGAAAGCAGGATCAGCAGTGGGTGAAAGACAAGAAGGAAGGACAGTGTCAGCAAAGGTCTGAGTATCACGCATCAGTCACAATGACAGCTGCCAGGGCTCAGAGGACTGTAGAGCATAAGGACAGCCATTGGATTGGATTCGGACACATTCCTGAAGCTTTGCATCACATACCCAGGATGGTGGTCCTAGCTCATCGAAGCTCACTGTTCTACTCAGCCTCTCTGAATGTGTGCTTTTCAGGCTGCTGTATCTGCTTTCCTTAGGAGGGATTACTCATCTGCACTGTCACAGCCAGGGGATCAAACCAGGGAGAGCTTCTGCCTCCCTGCTGGGCCAGAGGCTCTCCAGACCCACAGGTTATGAGCACACAGGAGCTGCATGGCAGATTCCCTGGAAAGCGCCAGAACTTGTGCAGCGTGTCCCTCACGCTCTGTGTGTGCAACCTTTCCCGTCTTGTTTGTGCAGTTAGAGAAGCAGAAATACATGCTAGAAAGGGTGCTGGACCTTGAATCTTTCACCTCAAATCACCTGAAGGAAAGGGACATTACTTCATATAGTAACCAATAGTTACTAGATGGTGTGCCAGGGCACATTTTCTGACTTTTAAAATTTACCCTAAGAAGGACCAGCAAATGGTGTAATGGTTACGTCGTTGGACTCTCGTGTAGTCAACTGTAGTTGGAGTCCCGGACCCAGTGGTTTAAACTCACACCGGGCTCATGTGTGTGCATATTTGCCCAAAATCCTGAAGGGAGAATGGAGGACGAGGGATTCTGGTGTGGTCATCCCACCTGGGGGGTGACTTGAGGGTAGGGAAAAAAAAAAAAAACTCAAGAGACATGCTTTCAAATAGATATTTTTAATAATACATTTCTGATGACAGAAAAGGGCCTAGAAAGGCTAGGTGACCTGTCTAGAATCTCTCAGTGATCAAGTGTTGAAATTAGAAATGAAGTCGCATCAGGTCCACTGCAACGCCCGAGCTCTTGACCTCACTCTCATCTAGACAATGAAGTGGTGGTGGTATCTGCAGGACCTTTCGTCTCCAAAATTCGACGATCCTTTTAAGTCAAAGCCTCTGGGAAGGAATTATTCAGTTTTGAGCTGTAAGAAGCAATTATATTTTAGTCCCTGGTAAATACTGTTTTTCTGGTATATATTAGATGCCTAAAAAACTATCAGCAGAATTAAATTAAACTGGATTTTCAAAACCTTACTTTCTTCATTTATAAAATGAGGATAAGGGTCCCTTTATTAAAAAATCTCAAGAGGTTTTCATGAGGCTCAGATAAAATCCGGTGATTGGAAGCACTTTTTAAAAATATTATTGTAGAGTAATATGAATGCATGTGATATATCTTATGGCTATACTGAATGATTATAACACAATGAACATTAACCCTGGGAGATAGTATTACACACCCATCAAAATGCTGAAATTTAAGCACTTTTAAAATGGTACATCTAAACCATAATTGCTCCTAGAAAGTAAGAAATACATGCAGAATAACTGCAGCATGTGAGGCTACAATTGTGATTGGGCACGATGGAGGAAAATATATGCTTTCAATACACTATTTCCTTACGGGAGACCTCTGACTGAGCAAGAACAGTGTAAATAAGTTTGAGCCATTAACAAAATGCAGGTTTCCCATGAAACTTGTTTTATTGAGATGAAGCCTACTAGATGGAAGGAAACTGGGGACTTTTCTTGGGAAGAGCACCTGTAGGGGAGCAAAGACAATAGAACTGGACAGAAGAGTTGAGTCACAATGTTGTCCTATCATACACTTCGGACACTCCTACAGAGGAGATTTGGAGTTGGCTTACTCTTCAGAGGTGTCCCAAATGAGAACTAGAGGACCAGACATGTATACTTCCACTGTGAACCGTTGTTTGCTGAAGTCTCCGGGGAGGAAGCCATGAGGAAGCTAGGTGAATCAGCTCTCTGCAGCCCCAAGACAGTCTCAGGAGAGGCCCTGAGAGGGGAGCAGTTACACCTGCCAAAGCACTCACCCACAGGCCTGAGTGCTTCACTTGATAAGGTACTATCACAATGTTTTTTGAAGTGGCTTACCATTTTGCATTCTCACCAGCAATACAAAAGAATTCTTACTTATTCCATATCCTCACTTTCACCTTCTATTGGAAAGAGTTTTGTTTGTTTTGTTTAGGATTTTGTCATAAGGCTCATGTGCTCTCTGGAGAGAGACAGAAAGACTGAAAGAGAGAAATCAACCCCTGGAGGGCGGGGGAATATGGCCACTCCACAATCACTAGTCCTCCATTCTCCTCTTGGGATTTTGTGCATGCATGTACAAACACCTGGCACGATTTTTGTGCTGCTGGGTCTGGGACTCAAAGTACAGTTGGCCATGTGGGAGTTCATTTCTTAACCAGTACCCCACCTCCTGGCCCCTGAATTTCCACATCTTAATTAGATCTATCTATTGCATCTAAGAAGTAAAATTTCTTGAACTAGTTTTCTGTAATAACTTCCTGTTAGACTTTTGCTGTCCTATATGATACTGCACTCTATTTTATTTTGACACTTACACTCTGTGACTTTTGCTTCTTTTGACCAGTAGTGCTAGAGATTGATTCATTTTATTGATCCTTTTGACGAGAAACTTATGCATTCATTGACTGATTATTTATTGTTGTTTATGTCACTATTTCCCACTCTTTTTAAAATAAATGATTATTTATTTAATTTTATTTATCATTGTCATTATTTTTAAATTTGCTACATAGCATGCATGCTCACCAGACAGAGACAGAGAAAGAGAGAGAGAGGGAGAGAAAGAGGAAAAGTGAAAAAGTAGGGAACCAGCAGTTAGCGTAATGGCTATGTCGCTGGACTCCCACGTGGTCGACCGCGGTTCGCGTCTCGGACCCGGTGGCTTACAACTCACGCCAGGCACGTGTGCGTGCGTGCCCAAGATCCCGAGAGGAGAATGGAGGAAAGGGATTGCGGCGTGACCATCCCCCCTGGGGGGTGATTTCTCGCTTTCTGTCTCTATGTCTCTCTCTGTCTGTCTGGCGAGCGCACGCGCCCTATAGCGAAAAACCTCTCCAAAAAAAAAAAAAAAAAAAGTAAGCTGCCAGGTCCAGTACTCGAACTGGGGTCAGCCATGTGGGAGTTCAACACCTTAACCATCTGCCGTCTTTTGACCCAACCACTTTCCATTCTTTATTATCTTCTGTTTACTTAATTTCAGTTTCATTATGTTTTCAATTTCTTATGGAAACTTAGACATTGCCTTTAGGCATTTCTTATTTTATAATGCAAGCATTTTAAACTGGAAATTTCTCTGTCATTTTAGTTAAGTCTCACACATGTTGTTATAGTGTATTTTCATTTCCATACAGTTTAAAATATTTTCTAATTTTTCTTGTGATCTTTTAAATCTTTTTAAAAAAGAATTTTAATCATTCATTTATTTTAATTTCATGAGAGAGAGAGATAAAGTGAGAAAGCAAGCCACTAGGTCCTAGATTTGAACCATGATTGGCCATGTGGGAATGTCCAGCACCCCAACCACCATGCCACCTGCTGGTCCCCTTGTGATTATTATTATGAAGTTTTTGGTATAGGGCGTTTGCGCTCACCAGAAAGACAGACAGAGAGACCAAAAGTGAGAAATCAACCCCCAGGGGGATGGTCACGCCTCAATCTCTTCTCCTCCATTCTCTTCTCAGGATCTTGGGCACGCACGCACACATGCCCAGCTTGAGTTAAAGCCACCGGGTCCAAGACTCAAACCGTGGTTGACAGCACAGGAGTCTAGCTACATAGCCATTACACCAACTGCTGGTCCCACCCTTGTGATTATTATTATTATTATTTTTTTGGAGAGGTTTTTGCTCTAGGGCGTATGTGCTCGCCAGAAAGACAGAGAGAGACAGAGAGATAAAAAGCGAGAAACCACTCCCCGGGGGGATGGCCACACCACAATTCATTCTCCTCTATTCTCCTCTCGGGATCTTGGGCATGCACACATACCCGCCCGGTGTGAGTTTAAGCCACCGGGTCCAGGAATCAAACTGTGGTCTGCTACATGGGAGTCCAGCTACATAGCCATTACACTAACTGCTGGTCCTCCTTGTGATTATTTTTGATCAGTGATTTATTGAGAAGTATATTCAAATTCTAAAAATCTGGAGATACTAAAGATATCTTTTCCTGGTTTTTGTTTTCTAATTTACTTTTATTGTAGTCAATAAAATTTTAGTGTATGATTTCAGTTCTCTTAGATTTATTTAGATTTAGTTTATGGTTCAATGTACCATAATAAATAATCCATGTGAGCTGGGGGAAAATGTGTTCTGCTGTGGTTGTGAAAGGTATTAGATAATATCAATTAGATCATATTTACTTAATAGTGTAGTTCTTCTACTACATTAGTAATTTATTTTTTATTACTCATTGAAATAAGAGTGTTGAAATCAACTACTGTCATTTTCAACTTGTGTGGGAAAATGAATTTATAGTATAACTAGTAATAGTAGTACTTTTTACTTTCTTGTATGAATTTTTTTCATTTTTGCTCCTTGTATTTTGAAGCTCTGTTATTGAGCAAATATACATTGACACGGTTATGTCTTCCTGATACATTGCCTTTTTATCTTTATGGGATGTATCACTTTATCTCAGCGGATATTCTTTTTCCTAAAGTTTAATTTGTTGGATACTAAAATAGTTACCTCAACTTTTTTATGGTTTGTGTAGTGCATCTTCTTTTCATCCTTTTATTTTTGTAAACAAGTTTTTGGAATTTTTAGATAGAGAAAAATCTTATAAAAAAAAGCACAAAATGTTACTCTTTTTTACCCTTCACCTACCTCCCCCTAATATTAACATCTTACTTGACCATGGCACATATGCCAAAATTAAAAACAAGCAAATAAAATAAAACTAGTATCAGGACATTAATATTGAATAACTACAGATTTTACTCAGACATTATGCTTTTCCAGAATCCAGTTATAGACATTATTTTGCATGTATTGATCACAGACCTTTACTTTCTTTTGGTGTTTGAAAATGTTTCACATGTCTTTGTTTTTCACAACCTTGACAGTTTTAAAGAATTTTATCATGATTTTGTAAAACATCCTTCAATATGGATTTGTCTTATTTCATTACTACACAGAGATGTGTCACATATACTTTATTCATTCAAAAGATGGCCTGAAAAATACTAGAAGAAAATCAAGAACAGATGATCAAGATAGTGATATAAGCACAACCATATAAATAATTACACTGAGTATAAAGGAATTAAACACTTCAAATAAAAAGTAGCAATGGGGGCCAGCAGGTTGTGTGGTGGTAGAGGTGGCTGGCCGTGGTTCAATCCCTAGACCTGTTGGCTTGCTTTTTCACTTTCTCTCTTACTGTCTTTGGTGAGCCCATGTGCCCTATAGCAAATTAAAAATAGTAATAATAAATAAAATTAAATAAATAATTTTTTAAAATGCAGTAGTTTTCAGGGTGAGTTTTAAAAGTGATGTCTAACCATTTGCTGTCTATAAGAATATAAATCAATTAATTTATCTCAAATATCAAAAAATTGCATTTCTAATAAAAATTCCAAAGGAATTTAAGAAATAAAATGTGACAAATTAATCCTAAAAGTATATATAAGCATAATAATATTTCACAAGCTAATTTGTTATAAGAAGAAATAGATGGGACCTACATCATCATCATCATCATCATCATCATTATTATTATTATTATTATTTAGGTTTTTGCCATGAAACGTGTGTGCTCACCAAAGACAGAGAGAGACAGTGAGAGGAAAAGTGAGAAGTCACCTCCCAGAGGGATGGCCATGCCACAGTCCCTTCTCCTCCACTCTCCACCTGGGATTTTGGGCATACACGCACACGTGTCCAGCATGATTTTCAAGTCACCAGATCTAGGACTTAAACCGTGGTCAGCCATGTGGGAGTCCAGCATCTTAAACTCCACTCCATCTGCTGGCCGCTATACCCTATTTTTAACCTAGCTTTTAAAATACAAGAACAGTGTGTGCATTTGTGTTGGTAGTTAACACAGTTCTGGGGGGGAAAATGTAGGAAATCTTGTGGGGATTAGGGATCTTTGCTAATAAAATGGAACAGATTCAGGAGGAGAGCATAAGAACCCTCTCCACCGACTACTATGCTGTGGAACATAAGTGATATTTTAAGTGGCAATCATTTTGCAACCGTAAGACAAGCATAAGAAAGAAGATAACATATTATATTTAGGACAATGCAACAGAAAAGTGGCTGAGCCTATTTTTTTATTACATTAATGATCTATAAATCAATTCTAGCAACTCTTTACCACCATATTCCTTATGTAAGAAAAATAAATACCAATGCAATCACTATTATCAGTAATTTTTTTGGTTGACATCATACCTGTTTCCACCTACTCTAATTTCTGAAAAGGGAGCTGAAAATTAAGCAGCAGTAACCTTGTATACCCGATACCATCATATTGACAAAATTGACAAGTTTAAAATTCAAAAAAAGAAACGGTAAAGAGACCTTTTATGCTGTGTGAGTTTACAAATCAGCATTCTTTGGGAATCATTTAATATTTAATAATTTTTAGAGTTATTCATATCCTACAACAATGAACTTAATTTTCAATTCTCTAGAAAAAACATTCTTGTATTATGCAGATAGATATGTGAAAATAATGTTTTGTACAGGATTGCTCTCAAAAGTGAGTAACTGGCAGGATAGCAGGTGGCGTGGTGGTTAAGGGAGCTGGACTCCCACGTGGCTGACTGCAGTTCGAGTCCCAGACCTGGCAGCTTGTGTTCTCACTTTCCCCCTCTCTCTCTCACTCTGTTCCTCTCTGGTCAAATTAAAATAAATAAGTAAAAATAAAACAATTATTTTAAAAATTGAATAATTGGAAAACCTTCAATCTATACACCAGGTAAATAAATGTTCAAGTGAATTGTGGTTTAGTCTATAGCAGGATAGCATTCAGCAATTAAAATCAATGAACTAGATCAATGAGTTGTGTGTTAGTATGGCTAAATCTGGAAGACATAATTTTGAGTGAAACAAATTATATTCAGCGGGATGCACCAAGAAACCCAGAAAGCTTTCATCTATGTAAACTCTTTTCTCTTTTTTGTTTCTTTTTGGAGTGGTTTTTTTTTTTTTTTCTGTTGGGTATGCGCACTCGCTGGAGAGATAGAGAAATACAGAGAGCTAGAAAGTGAGAAATCACCACTCGAGGGGATGGCCACACCCCAATCCCTTCTCCTTATTCTCCTCTCAGGAGTTCAGGCACGTGCCCAGTGTGAATTTCAAGCTGCTGGGTCTGGGACTCGAACTGTGGTCAGGGATGTGGGAGTCCAGAGCCTTAACCACCACATCATCTGTTTGCCCCTACCATTCGTGTAAACTCTTAAAACACACAACTATCATAGTTCGCTTATGGATACATCTGTTCCATTGAACTGCTATTTGTTTCCCCAAATCAATTATTTCTTCTTCATAGTAAACGAGTTTTATCTGGGCATCATCATCATCTCCATAGCACATTTTCCACCTTTACTATTAGGATACCAAACTACTTTTTAAAAAGTTAATATTTATTATTTTTTCCATGAGTGAGAGAAGCAGAGACAGACAGAGGAAGAGAAAAGAGCGACAGACAGTATCCTCAACAGGTTCTCAATGCCATGTGCCCTTCCCAACCTCAGCACCCTGGATCACGGGTACACATGAGCCCAGTGTACTCAGGAGGGCTTCTGGATGCAAATCCAGCATGTTCTGGTGTGGGTTAGACTCTTCAAGTGCTGTAACTCACTATTGTTACTGTCCAATCTCCTCATGCCAAAGAGCTTTGATTTATGTTGAAATATCTACTGATATTTACCATATCCCAAATTTAAATGGACACATTTACAATATGTATTTATTTCATCTCTAAAACCTACAATAAACTTTTATATTGCCATCATATTTTATGAAGAACAACTAGAAAAGATATTAAGTGAAATAATGGCATTGTTTTATGTTTTTAAAAACCTTTTTAAAGCTCAACTTCATTTTAGACAAGTAGAGTCTCATATCTGTATTCATATTTTCTGTATCCAATTTATAGTAAAGTATTTTTGTTAAAATATATGAAGAAAATTTGGCCTCACATACATTTATAGTGCAAAGCAGAAGGATGTTGCAGACACCTTGAAAGAATCCCCAGGATTCCACAGTCCCTCACGTTGCACTCAGAAACTGCCGCCTTGGGTGATGCTGAAACAATAAAATCTCATGAATAAAAACTGACTACCTATCCTGGACTGCCTATTAACTGCTATTAGAGAGACAAACTCGATCTAGTTTGAATCATTTTATTTTGGGGACTATCAGTTAGAGAAGTTTAGTTAATATCCCCTAGTAATATACAGATATATAAGCAAAGTATGACATGTGATTAGAAATACATACAATCACAAAAGGTGATCTAGAAGGAATACTACAGTGGACTTACTGTTATGTCTTCCCAAAACTCAAGTGTTGAAACCTAAGCTCCGATGTGATAGTATTGCACTAAGAGATAGAGCATTTGGAAGGTAATTAGATGATGAAGATAGAGTTCTCATGAATGAGATTATGGCCTTTATAAGAAGAGACCCAAGAGGGGCCAGCAGATGATGTAGTGGCTATGTTGCTGGACTCTTATACGGCAAGCTGCAGTTCAAGTCCCAGATCCAGTGGCTTGAAAATTATGCCAGGTTTGTGTGCGTGTGTGTGTGTGTGTGTGTGCGTGCGCGCGTGCATGCGTCCAAGCTCCCAAGAGCTGAATGGAGGAGAAAGGATTGCAGCATGGCCATATCCCCTGGGGGAAAGTCCAGTGGGGAAGAGGCCTAACTAAAGAGAAACAGGAGGCCTTAATCACCAGCTCAAAAGGCGGATCCAATTTTCTATATGACCATAATTCTTAAGTTCCTTTATTTGAATTTTCCAACACTTTTTCTCTTACTTTGCTTTGGCTAGAGGGTTGCATGCTGCCCCAAACTGAGCACAGGCTAAGGAGAAAGGCAATGGCATAAACCTTGGCTTTAAAGTAATCAAGGTCCATCATCTGAGATTGCTAAAGGGAACCTCCTTTCCTGGGCACACTGCTACCTCCAACAAAAACCCAAGCAAATTCTGTTAACAGTAAAGAAATGGAAATGGCAGTTCACAGTCTCCTTCACAACAACCACAATACATGTGTCATCTAAACCCTTATTTTGTGCTAGATGGTGTGCAGTGGAGGAGAAAAAACAGTTTGATGTAGATGCTGCCCTCTCCATACATTTGCGAAGAGAGCCACAGTTCCCTCATCTTGAATTTTGATCAGCTTTCTTTACTATCTCTGAACACACACCAATTTGTGCTACATAAGTGTAATTTATCAGGCATACCTGAGTAGTTAAGATTTTGCATAAAAATGAATCACAGCTCAATTAAATTTCATCTTCCTGACTATAAATTCTTTGAGAGCAGAAATTTTATCTCTTTTGGGGCTGGCAGGTGGCGTGGTGGTTAAGAGTGCTGGACTCCCACATGGTAGACCATGGTTCAAGTCCTGGACCTGAGAGCTTGCTTTCTCACTTTCTCTTTCTCTCTCTCTTTCTCTTTCTGTCTCACTCTGTTCCTCTCTGGTCAAATTAAAATCAAACAATAAAATCAATCAATAAAATAAAATAATGATTTTTAAAAATAAATGTAATCTATTTTATAATTTTATATCTGGAGCCTAAGTGAGTGTCTTACGCATAATATGTACTCCACATGTCTTCTAAATTGTTAAATGTAGTCATTTTTATACTACTTTTTGAAAATTTGCCAGAGTGCCCATGTGCGTGCCAGACAGAGACAGAGAAAGAGAGACAAAGAAGGTAAGAAAGCACCCCTCCCATGGACCATAGTCACACTGCAATCCTTTCTCCCCTGTTTTAGCCTCCTCTTGGGATCTTGAGCATGCAAGCATACACACATGGTGTGTTTTCCAACTTGCTGGGTCTGGGACTTAAATCACATAGTTACCCATGTGGTACCCAACCACCTTAAGTAACCACTCTGCCACTGGCTGGCCCATATATAATTTTTCATCATCTGTAATACCCTTCTATCCCCACTGAAACTCCCTTCCTTACTCAGAAAATTCTACTCCTTCCTAATATGTTAAAGTAGAGTCAATATTTAGCTGGTAGTGATTTTATACCAGGAACTCCTCTTAGTGTTTTATTAATAGTTGTATCACACATATATTCCCCCTAGTTAATGTAGTTGATAATCACTCATAAAAGACACAGCTGTGTCCATGTTGAAGTCCTGAAGTCACTATGATCAATGCGCCTTCAAACTTGAGCCAGCAATCAGAGAAAGTGGAAAACAAAACACCTTACCAAAAATGCCTACATGTATGTTACTATGGTATTTAATAGACAGCGCAGAAGAGAGACAAGTATTACGAAGCTTCAACGCATAGACCCTGGAACCCAATCCTTCGCCTGGTGATCTGTGCGGAGAGAACTCACCAGGCCAGGCAGTTACCTCACACTAGACATAGGACACCCACGGCTGTGGAAAGTCCCTTGGAGTCACTGGAGCATACACAGGACTGTGTGTCTATGGATATAAATATAAAATGCTTCACTCACCTCAGCCCCCGACTCTGACCTTATTTGTCATTGCTACCTTGGCTGGGTTTTGATGGGATGGGAATAAGAACATCCTGACTGACCGATGCTCTGATAGATGCAGGAGAGGTACCTGTGCTGGGGAGTGGAGGAAGCTGGCATGCTTGTCTGCATCTTCACCCTTTCTGCCCTCAGAGCTCCACGACAGGCGAAGCCATAATGTCCCCTGAAGCTTCTTTTGCCAGGGAGTTCCAAATACTTTCTGTTTTCATAATACTTAGCTAGCATTTTATTTCTTAAAAAGAAAAAAATCTCAATGCTTAAAATGGAGACTAGAAAAGAAAAAGGAATTCATAATACACACCACTTAACACAACCTTTTTATACTTAAATATGCTTTTTCTTATACGTTTTTCCCTGTGATTTTATGCTTTTTCTTATACGTTTTTCCCTGTGATTTAAAAAATCCAAACGTGTTTTGTCTTTAGACTTTGTTGAGGATGCAAAGCAGCAATATGGACAAATGCTTAAAATACAATAATATATCTGGGTGATCATGTAAATGTGTTCCATCCAGGACAATTTTGAAAATAAATGGAGAGCAAAAATTAATTATAAAATTTTGAAAATCTTTATATATTTACTAATAGACTGGATATATGGTATTGATGTACCTAAAAATAAAATTATTCAAAACTTATTTCCAAAAATAAAATTCATTCTAAAATTATTTAATTATTATGTATCTATGCACATAAGGCAGGAAAAAACACTACATCTTCGTTATTTGAACTCAACAACTTAAATGAATTACTGTAGTTTGAATATATTCACAAACATATTTAGCCAGTAACTCAATTTTCTTTGACTTTTCATATGGTTAGTTTCCATATGGTTAGTTTTCTTTCTTTCCTTTTTATTTTTTTAATTTGCTGAAGGTTGTATGCACTTGCTAGAGAAAGACAGAAAGGGGTGAGAGGGTGGGGGGAGTGAGAAAGCACCACCTGGAGGGATGGCCACACCACAATCCCTTCTTCTCCATTCTCCTCTCAGAACTTTGGGCATACTTACTTGTGTCTGGTGTATTTTTCAAGCCACCAGGTCTGGGGCTCATACCACTCAGTCAGCCATGTGGGATCTGGTTGTCTTAACCACCATGCTACTAGCTGGTCCCTTAGTTAGATGTTTCTGAAGTCATCTCAATATCTCACTGTGCACAATAATACAACTGGTTCCCAGGATGGGGAGGAGAATCCGAGTATCTACTCTTGGTTTCCCTTCTTCCTCTCACCATCACTGGGATGGACAGGAACGGGTTCTCTCTTTCTCTTCATATGTGACCATTACCTTCTTAAACATAAAGTTACAATCCAGTCATTCAGGCCTTAAAGCTGAAGTAGAAGATGAAGGAATTCAGAAAACATCTCTCTTAACATGCCTTGCTACAAACCTAATTGCCTTCCTGTGGACATAAAATTTCTATTTCAATTGCCAGAAACTGAGTGTTAATGTTTTTCTCTCTTCATTCGTTTTATTACAATCTTAATTACCCTCTAGCCTTTCCCATACATGGTAAATAGATGCTTCAGGCTGACTTGGGTGAATGTCAGGTACATGGAAATGCAAAGGAAACAAGCATAGTCAGATATTTCCAAAGTTATTAACGACCTTATAATATCTTCCTAAGGAAATAATTACTGGCTCAAAAGTATGTATGTATGATGAGAACTGTCATCTAATAATATTGACGAGTTGAATTATAAAAGAATTTCCTATTGCTACAAGCTACATAAGAGAGAGCATAGGTTTCATGGTATTTTTATAAGGATTATCATTTCGAAAATTTTTACTAACTTAAAGAATAATCAAGAAACAATCTTTAGATTTTCTTAGTTTTATTATTTATTCTAAACTCTCTAATTCTATAAGCAAGTAGGCTTGGACTAGTGAGAGAAGCAATTTAATAACTTGATCTAAAGATGTAACAGAATAAGGCATTAAGCACAACTGGGACTGAGAAGTTATTGTTAATGAGATCAACAGCTTTCCCATTTAATTTTTCTTTCGAGGCAGTTTATCTGAGCTACTAACCTAATCGATCTTTAGTAATGTGGTCATCTTTTAAATTTGTTTGCTTCTATCAGGTTTCCAAAATTGTTGCTATTGTACATACGTGATTTTAACTTTTCTTGAATGCTATAACTTTTCTTTAATTCCATTTTACAGTCTAATTGAGGTACTTTGCATAAAGCGGTAGGAAAGAATAGAGAAATGCAGTAGAAGGCCTGTCTAAATTCGGACTCTACCACTGATGTGTTCAGTGATTTGGGAGGATTTCTTAACATACCCTAGCTACTTCCTTATCTTCCAGTCAAAATTAATGAGGTTCACTTCAGAACATTTCCTTCAGAACTTGGAATTTAACAGCAGGTTAACGAAAGATTAGCCTCATTAAATAACAGAGCTCTGTTTTTCTTTATTTGTCATTCTTTTTTTTTTTCTTTTGAATACATCTTTTTAAATTTTAGGATAATGTCTTCCCATTTTACCTATTGTTAGGTCATAGATCTACAGAAAGAACAATTGAAACAAGAGAAAGATTTTCCATTTGAATTTACCTCATACAATAATGGAATCATAAAAAGCAAGAACTACAAGAATACTATATGTTAACCACCTACAGAAAAAACAGGTGTGGAAGTAGAAAGGACTGGCCTGGAGTTCCTCAAGACGTAAATTGTAGATCTCTAATTCGTGTAGAGACCTGGTCTCTGAAATCAGATCCAGGGTTTTCAACACAATGTGTGTTTAATCCTTCTCAAATCAGGCAAGAAGAACCATAGGCTTTATCCATGAGAAATGAGAAGTCCTGCCAAAATTCCAGCCAGCACTGCACACTTACTGGGCATACACTGAGTGCCAGAGCCTGTGCCAAGCGCTCTAGGGGAGACTTGAGTAAGCCATGGTCATCGCTATCTCATTTAGTGGTGAAAGCAGGCACACACACAAGTAACTCGACTCTGAGGCAGATTGTGATAAGAGTTATCTTAGATCACTGGAGGAGACAGGTCACACGACTGGAATAACATAAAGTCAGGCCTGAGGCTGAGGGTACGCTGTTATTTAGGAACACTATCAAGTTCATCTTGGAGGCTGGCAATGATCCCAAAACCCTGTAGCTTCCTGCCCTGGGTGTGCTGGGTGAGAGGATGTGTCCATTGCCTCTCCTGTAGTCTACTCTTGAGGTCGAATCATCCTAGAATGCTTGGCAAGGAAAATGGCCTGCTTAAAGGTTACCCCTCTTGTCTCATAGTGTGCCATGGAGGTGCCACATATCATGACATGGATTTCTACTCATTTGGGAAGTGAGCAAAACCAAGAATGTTGAGGTTTTTTTCCAGGGTCATTCTTATCTCATTGCCCTTGCGGTTTGCATGTGCGTCTCCCAACAGGACAGAGCCCTCAGACCCACGTCTTTGTCTACCAGAGCATCTATCAGGAGCTTTATTGAATTAAGTACTGATCAAGTTCAATTGCATTGAATTTAACGTTTTGCTGTTTAACTGATTCCCCATGTTCTGACTTGCTAGCACCTTTTTCAGAATGTTCTCAACTTTGAATGAAAAGTGAAAGGGACAAAATGAGATCTTTTTCTGCTAAATATTACATCATATTAAACAGATGGGGGGGAAGCAAGTGGGAATTCCCTAGGATGAAATTCAGAAAAAGGACTTGACTTAAAGCTCAGAGATCTGAGCTGAGCTCTGGCAAGGTATGTCCTTCTGTGAGTCCCCGTCTCCTCAACTGTCATCTAAAAGGCCTGATGAATGTATTGCCAAGACTTCATTTTGAGTGGGCTATCGTTTTCATTATTGTGATTCATTACACTATCTACAACAATAATGATGATTATTTAGTAACTTATAATTGAGGAGACATTCATAAATGTTCTAGTTTCTAGTAAGGATGGATGAAACTGTGCTTTAAGTGTTACAATTCTGTGATTAGCACCTAATTATATTGAAGGGAGTGCATACTGAGGCTGAGGGACCATCTGCTCCAGGCCATTTCTGAAGCAGAGTTGCTGTCCAGGGCTTACGCTAGCCTAGATCGGATTCCTGTGGTCACAATCAGCTCCAAACCAATGGCTGGGGTTTTGGAATGGACTGGTCACTAGTGTGAATGGATCCAAGAAACTCACATATTTTTACTTATGCATGTGATGGCTAGACCCACCAACCAGAGCTAGAGGAAGGCTTTAGACAGAAGAACTTTCCTCTTCTTTCTCTTTAGTTTTCGTGGTATTTTCTTCAATGCCTACCTCTCATGTACAGTATGGCTTCAGTCACCAACTGACAGTGGAAATTCTCAACTCAGGAATTTTAACCTGAACTGGAGTTTCAGCTCATAATCCGCTTTTCTAACTCATCAACATTGTTGTGCCCTTGAAGTCAATGTGACCCACACTGATTTTTTTCGCCTTTCCTCACAACTCTCTCTCTCCTGTATTCTTGGCTGTTCCAACTCTGTCAACATTTATGTTGTTCATTCAGCTCACGAACTCCAGTTCAGTTCTGATTTCTTCTCTTGGACTTTCATTGATAATTAATACCTACAGGTTGTCTCTTTGTGATATCTACCACTGTGATGTTTAGGCCTCGATTTTGCTTACTTGGACAAATACCTTAATTTTTAGAAGTATGCTCCCTGAGCTATTTCACCATGTACCTGCGCCTTTGTTGTCATGTCATACCTCTCATCAGAAACACTTAGAGGATCTCTGTTACCTACCACATAGTCTTTTCTTTATGTCTATTATTTATTTTTGAATACTGGTGTTCAAGGCCTTCTATAATCTGGCACAATCAGCCATTCCAGCCATATGTCCTGCCACTAAGTGAACTGTACCTTATTATCCACACATGCCTTCCATCCATGTATACACATGTGTAACATTGCTAACTTGTTTGATATGACCTGTCCTATTTCTGCACATTATTCTTATTAAAATGTGATTATATTCTAGAAAATGTAACTTAACCTCTCTCCTACAACACATTTATGAGACCAGATATGTGTTCTTCATCTTCTGAATCCATAGCCTTTCTGTCTTTTCTCTTCTAAGGATGGGCACTGAAGGTATTCTCTGTCACCAGGTGGTCTGTTGTGTCATTTGCTTTGCTCCTCTGCTAGACGCTCAGTAACAAGAAGGCAAGGTCTGTACTTTATTCATTAGCATGCTCCATGGTGGACAAGAAAGAACTAAGCAGGACTGGAAGCAGACTTAGAGGAATAGCACTCAGGCGGGAAAGTACTAGATAGACAATAGTCAAACCAGCTTCTGAGTTTCTGGCTTAGTGGTGGAAGCACACTTCCAGCTTTGCATTTACACTCCCCTCGCTGTATGTCTGTGTGCATCACTGAGGGATTCAACACAGCAAATAGTTCAATAAAGTTTAGGTAGAATAGAATTACGGTGGAGAATTAAAAAAGAAAAAAAGAAAAAGCTGGAAAGAGAGGAAAGAAATCAAGGCCTGGTCTTTTATCTATGCTTTAGTCTAGGATTTCTACTGGGAGGTACAACAGTTGTAATACGGTCACCCTTCACTGACTTTGATAGTAATGCTGCTTTTATGAAATCAGTAAATTAATCAGAAAATACCAAAACTAGGTGAGCTGTAGAAAAAAATGCAGTTCAGACCAAGCCTACTCAAACTACAAATATGAGTCAGCCCCTAAGCCAGGATCAGAAATACTCATCCTATCCTATGTGTCCTGTTTACCACTATTCTTCTAGTCATCTTTTCACTGCCTTAGCTCCACAGGAATACAGAAGGCCAACGCATCCATACTTAGTACTAATCTTGGAGCGGTATGTGCCAGAATGGATCTCGAAATCTCACGCTAGGGCCTTGCTTTGCTAATCGTGAAATCAGATGAGACTTCGCTTTGAACCACATCTATTGCTCAGGCAGAAACTGTGAAGTTCTGGGGGACATAGCTCCTCTGATTCATCTGTTTTCCTCATAGCACCTAAAAGGTGCTTGCCGTATAAACACTTAATCAATGGTCGATTAAACTGATATATCCTTTTCCTATGCCATAGCGCTTCCACCATGTCCTAGTTTTCATTATAGCCAAAGAATTTCTAACTTGACCTTGTCAAGTAAAATTCCTCTTGCAAAAGAATTAATTGCTTCATGCATTCCTACTACTCATTCAACCCTGCAGCACAAGAACCTGGCTCCTCAATCTCCAAACCCAGGCTCTTGGGCATGAAGTGATTGGACTGTTCTTTGCCAGCCCTCGGCACAGGAACAGTGTGCCCTGGGCCTGGACCTGGCCTTGCCCCGGCAGCTGTACTCTGAACGAGAGGACCAGGGGCATGGCCACCTGGTGCTTATTCTCTCGTTCCACCTGACAGGAAGATGGTTTAAACTTTCTCTTGCACAATGTGCTGGAGGCGGAGGAAGGAGGGAGACAAAAAGACCTGGTCAGGTTGATTTCATCAGCCGTAGCACCACCTCCTCAATATTTCTTTGAAAAAAGATGTTTGGCAGCTTAATCATGGCATGTTTGGGCAGATTCCATTTACAGGACATCCGAGCGGTCCTCGGCTCCTCCTCTCCCTTCACTGCTCCTTTTCCCCTGCCCCCAGGAAAAGACTTTTAACCGGATATTAACAGAGAAGTTGTATGGATTTAATATCAATAAACATGCACTTTCCTTCAATACTAAGTTCTCAACGGCAAATCTTCAGAAATAAGTATGCAATACATCACAACTGTTTTAAAAAAAAGTTTCTGGTCTTTTTTTATGGACACAAAAGTAATATGCCAATTGTAGAAATATTAAAAATTTTATTAGATATGCACCTATACACATAAATATATATTTTACATAATATATACCCATAAACATAACTATATTTAATGGCTCATTTGCTATAGGCAGTTTATGATTTTGTACTTAAATATATATTAAAACCTTTTTATGTTAGTACTTTTTTTGTTATGCCACATTTTTCTTTATTTTTTTCTTTTAATTTATTTTATAGAGTAAAAATTTTCTGTAGTATCAGTGTTTGTCACGTAGAACTACATTGTAGACCTGTAACAACGTTTATTTTGTTGTATACATTTGGACATTTGGGTCTATGTCCTGATTACAATAGAAACCAAGGTGATATGATTTGTGTACAAAGTCTCCTATAGTATGTTTTCAGGCAGAAGAGAATGAGTAGAAGTAAAGGAGTTCTCTTCACTTTGTAAGATACGACACCCATCTTCAATTCTCAGACTCAGTCAACAGATCCAAGATTGAGTTATGTGAGGCTGGGAAGCTAATAGATTGTGAGAAAGAAAAAGTAATGAACTAAAACTACAATTGTCTGTTCTCCTTGCTCATTACAACCTACACTTGATTCTTGCCAAAATTCCTGCTTATTAAACAACCTGTCCTGAGACTCTCAGGCTTTAATTGAGCCAGGATTTCTTTAAGTCACTCATCCCTTTAATTACAGCCCTAAAGCACCCGGAGACCCGTGTGGATTCGTACATGAGCCATGTTAAGTTCAACCAGCATAGTTCAATAGGTGAAAGTAATTAAAGAAATAATATTCTTCACTTTTATCCACGTGTGGATGCTGAAACGCACCTCCAAAACTAATTCCTAGCAACAGTTACAAAACTTTCCTTAATCTTACAACTATAATGCATTGTCTTAGCCACTTTATTATGTAGATAAGAAAAGGCTCCTCAGCCCAAAGAATCTTTCCTCATTAGAAGAGAATGAAATATCCCCTTTCCTTTCTCCTCTCAGAATTTTGGGCATATGCGCACACGTGCCAGGCATGATGTTCCAGTGGAATCACTGTTGGCTATGTCAAGAGTCCTGCGCTATAACCACCACGCTACCTGCTGGCCCTGAGTTCTATTTGTAAGTTTTAGCTTGCCACATAATTTTACAAAAGCTTCAAATCAAGAATTCATCTGCAATTATATCATAGTATTATGCACTCACTCTCCGAGGTCGCTTGATCTGTACCTGTATTCAAACATATAATGCACTGTAGTAATAAATAGGAGAGATAGAGAGAGAGAGAAAGAATAAGATGGGGAGATGGGCAGAGGATTCTATTTGGTGTACTAAAATGAAGAACATAATGTTAGTCACGTTTTGTTCTGTCACATAATCACTTCTCAATAATTAACTGGAAAAGGACAAGACGGGAACTGGGCCAGTTCCTGGAGAGAAAATACATTGAAGAAAATCTCCACTATTGTGAAAGATACATGCTAGTTGTGGAGGCAAGCAAAAGGTAAACTATTTGATAAAAGGGTTCATCTTCTCTCTCAAGAAGACAAATACTTTTGGTTACTGGCCCCAGGTTTCTGTTAGTTCAAAGGGTAAAGGGGCAGTCCCAGATCTTCAATGTCATCAGTATAAATTTACTTAATGAATAGGGACAAGGAAAGCCCTGTGGAAGAGCAAACCTAGGCCTGATATCCAAGAATTTACAGTTTAGGTAGACGAATAATAGACACACACACACGAATCAGTGATTAAGCAGTTATTAAAGGAATTATATAAGCCACAAGTACCAACATGTTTTAAAACAAACAAAAGAATCCTCTTGTGGGGTTGGCCAGAAAGGGTTTTAGAAAGGGAAATAGGAGGAAATAGAACTTTGAAGGGTTTTTCCTTTTTCACAGTCCAAGTCGTATTGCTAGGGGTTGGGGATGTAAAACTGGAGTTACTATACTAAACTTGAAGTAATGCTGCTCGGTAAAACGGACTTGGGCTGCATTTGGTCTTATTTACAAATATTTAGTGAGTTACTTCTCTGAGCTAGGTAATCTGTCAAATTCTAGAGACATGAAGATTCTAAAAGACAATTGTATTTGTATTCTACTTTAAGGTTTACGAGCCTTATTGACACCTATTATTTCTAGCTCATCGAAACTTAGCAAGCTTAATACTATTATCTCTATCTTATCCATAAAAGCAAAACAACCACATCAAAATAAAGACAAACAACAGTCATTTGGTTCACTCCATATCCTAGACTGCACTGAGCTCTCTAAACCATCCTATTTACCCTATACTGTAGCTACTGCTTCAGAGTGTTTTTTTACAAATAAAATAAACTTTGGATCTTTGATCAACCTGATTAGTTATTCAGTTTAGTAATTGCATTGGTCATTGTCATAGTTTATTTCTTAGATATTTGTCTTTTCCTTGTTTTGGAAATTCAATATTTAAGTAGCATAAAGTTTAGTATCTGGGAATAAATTGTCTGCTTTCTATGACATTTACTAAGAGCCAAGAAGGTAGTTTATATCATTAGTTAATTATGCATTATTTTTTCTTGTTATTTTCTTTTTTCTTTCTTTTTCTCTTTTCTTCTTGACATAGGGTGCATGTGTTTTCCAGAGAGAGAGAGAGAGAGAGAGAGAGAGAGAGAAATCACTCCCTGCCAGGGGGGCGGCCATGCCACAATCCCTTCTCGTCCATTTCCTTTTGGGACTTTGGACATGCATGCACATGCATCTAGCAGATTACAAGCCTCCAGGTCTGGGGCTCAAACTGTATAAGTCATGTGGGAGTCCAGCATCTTAAACACCTCGCCACCTGCTAGGCCCAATTTTTATTACATTTTATCTTGAGCATTCACTTTTACTTCTTTTTAAAGACATTTTGCAACATTATATCCCTGGGGGCATAGCCATACTGCCATCCCTTCTTCTCCAGTTTCCTCATGGGATTTTGAGCACACGCGCACACACACACACACATGCCCAGTGTGAGTTTTAAGTAGCCAGATCTAGGACTTGAACCATGGTCAACTACATAGGAGTCCAGCAACATAACCATTATGCCACCTGCTGGTCCCAACATTATATACCTTTTAATCTTCTATATCCTATTGTTTTAATGTGAAGTATAAAATTTTCCTTTAAAATTTTTTATTAATGTCTGATGGAAATGAAATGATTATATATATTCTATACCTATATCAAAAAACAAAGACTATCTGTAGGATCTAATAATTTGGCAATTGCTATAAAATTTAAGGACAGGCTGCCATGTAACTTTTAAATAACATTTTTGAAGAAACCATTATATACTGGTCATTATTCTGGATCCTGTTATGCACCTTACTGCATTTAAATCTCAGTTCTTATTTTTTTAAAAATGAGGAGATGTTCTCAGAAACATTCAGAAGCTCACCCAAGATCTGCAATCAGGAGAACTGGCATATGTCCAGATGAATGACTTTTAGTACTCAGAAGTGGAAAACAGGAGGCATCTATGACATTACCTTGGTTTGCTTAAGTTGGTCCTTTTGACCAATCTCCCCATCTCTAATAAAAGGTTGGCCAATGCACTCTGTCTATTTGCTGAGCAAGCTAGGTTTTAGAACTGCTTTATGAAAAAAAAAATAGTAAGTCCATTGCTCTCGAAACAAACTTAATTTTTCTTCCTTATGGATTTGCTTTCATTTCAATTGCTCTTATGCAAATGTACAGCCTCATCATCCACACCTCCCTTCCTCCCCAAATTCCACACCCACAATGTACTTATTTTCTATAAAAAGACTCGTCCTAACAGAAGGTACTGGAAAGAATTCTATCTCAAATAGTACCACTTGATAAAATGACATTTTTCTCTGGTGAACATGGAGAATTTTTGCAAACATTATTGTTAATAACAATCCTACCTCATAGGCTACTCTGGGCTAAGAGACAAGACATGATGCCTGCCATTTATTGTATGTCCACTACACTTAGCAGCCAAGTGTCTTTTAATCTTCACTGTTGGGTATCACCTTACAGACAGGAAATAAAATTGACTGAGTTGGGAAGTAATTCACCCAAGGTCATACAATTAATTAGTGTAAAACCAGAAACAATGTCTGATCCTAAAGTCTGTGCAAGTTACGTAGTTAGACCTAAATTTAGTTTTTATTTATAAGGTAAAGCTATTGTTTAATTTTTCCCATCTTCAAGTTTTTCACCTTTTTTAAAAATGTATTTTATACATTTAATCACTGTATCTAAATTAGCTTATAAACTGAATTTAACCAATGTAAATACACTTCACACCAGTCCAGTTGAAGATACAAAACACATTACGATCCATAGATAACAATCCATTTCTGTGTCTCATAAATGTCTTCCTCTCTGTTCTTCTCCTTGATTTCTTTCCTTATACTCACTTCCTTCTCCCATCCTCTTACACTATTGTCTCCAGTATCCATAATCATTTTCAATGCTTCTACATCCTCTAATCTTTCAGATTCTACCCTAGAGTGTGGACGTGTTAAGTGGAGACCTACAATGTCTCTCTTCTATAGCCTGGCTAGCTTCACTCAGCAGTAAATCATCCATATTCGTCCACAATGAGAATGTAAATTGGTTCAGCCACTGCGGAGAACAGCATCTCCGGAGGTTCCTCAAACCCCTTACCTTTAAATAATGGCTATAATAGTTGTGTTATTCCACAGTCCATTTGAGGAGATAAAAGGAGTTAATAGATGGAAATGAGAATACTTTGCCTAAATAGAGCATATTTTTTATAGGAAGTATAAACTATATTGTGTTGGTCCCCTAGTCTTGTGGTGAAGGGAGTCTGATCCCACATGGCCAGCAATGGGTTAGAATCCTGTCTCCAGCAACTTGAAAACACATTTGTTGCATGCACATGCATGCTCCAAATTCCAACAGGATGGAGAAATGGAGAAGATAGTGAGGCATGCTCATGCCCATTAGGGTATGCTTTCTCTCTTTCTGGTGAGCACACATGTCCTCTGGCAAGTAAAAAATATGTATATGAGGTTTTGTCATTCTGTTTAATACATCTCTCTTACAGTGTGGCTCCTATTAAGTATGGCTTTATTTTTCTTTGATACAGCCACCAGATCTCAAAACAACATTGGAACTATTGGAACTACAATTTAGTTTCAGGATCAGTGTCAGGGTAAACATCAGTGCACTATCAACCTTTGGTGTGCCCTGCACACCTGTCCTATCCTGCTCATAGGACCTAATCATGGATGAGATACATATTGTTCCAGACTGGGGACACCCAGTGTTTCCCCATACCTTAAGTTAAAATGTACAGTTAACCTCAGCCTCACAGGAGATGGTGTTTTGGAGAAATACTTTTTGTATTATTCGAAGATGGTAAGGTGGTCTAAGCCATTTGAAAGGGCACTTAAGAGTCAAGCTATAAATTCTATGCATTGACTTTGAGCCAAATAGAAGCTTAGGCTTGCCATATTCTTGACCCCCACTTTACTCATCTATAAATAAGAAGTTTGAACTAGATATTTGATGTATGTTGTTATGTAACAGCCATTAGTTGGAACCTACCATATGCCAAGTTGTATGCTTCTGAGCTGATGTTAGAGAGATGGATTAGACTAAAATCCCTGCTTCAAGAATTGAAACATCTGGGGAACCAGCAGTTAGCGTAATGGCTATGTCGCTGGACTCCCACGTAGTCGACCGCGGTTTGCGTCTCGGACCCGGTGGCTTACAACTCACGCCAGGCGCGTGTGCGTGCGTGCCCAAGATCCCGAGAGGAGAATGGAGGAGAAGGGATTGCGGCGTGACCATCCCCCCTGGGGGGTGATTTCTCGCTTTCTGTCTCTATGTCTCTCTCTGTCTGTCTGGCGAGCACACGCGCCCTATAGCGAAAAACCTCTCCAAAAAAAAAAAAAAAAAGAATTGAAACATCTGGTAGGAGAGAGACATAAACCACTAACAATAATTCAGCATGATGATCTCTAATGACTTTTCTAGTTATGAGTGGAAATGAATGTTTCCTCATTTATAACATACGTGTATGTAATGCATACACTACATAAGGTACACCCACGTGTAATTTGCACACACAAACATACACTGTCATACGTGAGCAGACTGATTGCATAAATATTCAAGCAGAAATAGACTCCAATAGGATAATTGTCAATTAAAGCAGTGGTATCACAGAAGACAAAATTGATTATATTTTCTCATTGGATTTCATTTTTAGTTATTTTGTCCATATGGAGAGAAACCGTAGGAAGATTGTAAGAACTTTTTGCTATTGAGTAAACAGTATTGAAAAAAACTATTTCCATTTAGTTTCATAATTTTTGGGCCATTTCATAAGTCAATTGATCTCTCATGCAAACCCCTGATATGGAACATCTCCACCCTCACAGCAACCAGGAGATGACTATACTTGACAATTGTTTTCCCAGTGTATGGGAAGAAAATGTGAAGATTTTGAGTACAGTCACATAGAAAGAAAGAAATTCCATGGATTTAGACTCAGAAACTCTCAGTTAAATAATGTTCCTGATACGTAATGTATGTCTGATCTAAAAATGACAGTAAGTTAACACTATAGTCACACATTGAGACTTGGTTGTATTGTAAAAGTATTAGGCAAAAACTTAATACCTTCGTGGTATCCCAGAGTGGACTCTTTGGGTGAAAAGGTCGGTAGAGTAGGGCCAACTATGGTTGAGTTCCAGTGGGTTCATAAGAGGGAAAGGAAGACCAGAGCAGGAAGCAGCTTATGGACAGCCATTCTCAAGGTCACAGTTTCTGTGATGTTGAAGCCTCCCAGTTGGCATCTGGAACCTGGATCTCCAAACCATGAGCTGAATAAACCTCCTTTTTTTTTAATGAATCATCAAGTTTCAGATATTTCTGTTGGCAATGTATTTACATATTAAGACAGTAAGTCACTTGATCATGCTGGGCAACAAAAACATTTTTTTCTTCTATCAGTTGAAAAATGATGAGTACTTTTGTATGCTTCACAGGAAGATGGTAAAACTCAAAATGTTTGTAGTCTTTAAAGAGATACACATATGTTAGATATGGTTGTATATTTTGGGATGTAAAGTTGGAAAGAGTTCTAAGTGTTGAGAATGGGAAGGTTCGATATATAGCATAGCTATATCAGTTCGGAGCTACAGGGGCCTTAAAGATAACAGTCTTATTTTCTAACTTCACAGATGAATAAACCAAAGCCCGTTAGAGAAAACACTAAATAAGACTTGTACTGTATTATACATGTGCATTTTTCAGTCAAATACCAAGAACTGGAATTAATGATTAGTCATGCACACATGTCATGAGTTCAGGAATGTTTAAGAAAATAACTATCCCTATAAATTTTTGTGTGTTTTGATACATTCTACTAACTCACTGTGCAATTTCTCTAGATTTAGTTTCATGCTTTAAAAGAAACTCTTTCAGGGGGACCAGCAGTTAGCATAATGAATATGTCGCTGGACTCCCATGTAGTTGTCCGTGGTTCGAGTCCCAGACCCGGTGGCTTAAAACTCATGCCAGGCACATGTAAGTGTGTGCCCAAGATTCCAAGAGGAGAATGGAGAAGGGATTGTGGTGTGGCCATCCCCTTGGGGGGTGATTTCTCACTTTCTGTCTCTCTGTCTCTCTCTGTCTGTCTGAAGAGTGCACGTGCCCTATGGGACATAAAATTAAAACAATTAAAATGTGTAAATATATGTTTTGAGAATACCCAGGCATCTGAATTCCAATGGTAGATTTCCCCAGGGCTTCTGTGTGCTCTGAGAAAGAATATTGATATCTTGGCCTGGTTTAGAAGAGAACTTAAACTATTCAGGTGATTCCAGAGAATGAGAAAGAGAGAGAATTCCCTCAGAAGGGACCCATCACACTGTGATATTCTTTTCCCAACTCTCGAGTTCCTCAGCATTCTGGGCCCCCACATGTGTGGGACAGACCTGGGATCCAAAACGGTAGTAGGCTATATGGCTTCCAGCCTTGAGGGTACTTGTATTATCAATGTGCCATAGCAGTTGGGCCTGCAATTTATTTTTTTATCTTGATTTTTTTCATCTAACAATGATGCTAACTTTTCTTACTCCTTTTAGTTAATGTATCAACAGAAGTTTTTAAAATTTACCATGTGTGAAATAATGTAATCCATTTTATTTCCTCCATCCCCTTTCTTTGAACTTTTATTTTTTGATCTTGTCCAATTTCATGGAATAGTCCTTCAGTGCAAAGTTAAACAGAAGTTGTAAGAGGCAGAATGCTTATGGCCACATGCTAAACTCCTTGTCAGGGAATACGAGAATAAACATAGTAACGTACATGCAGGCCTTAGCTTTCAAGTAATTACATGAGATCCCTCATTTCCTCTCCCCTTCTTTTCATCTGCCAGACTGAAAAGATTCTTAGGTACTAGGCAAGGGCAAGCCTAGGAACTTGAATGCCACCTCGACAGCTACCTAATCAGAAATACTCACATTGCATTATTACATACGTAAGATTAATTTTATTCATTCATTTAGCTTTCGAATTTTATCTAGTAGAAGCAATACCTTAATTACATACATTTAGTTTATTAATTTTCATTATCTCTTTCTAACATATGCATTCTAAGACTGAAAATTTCTTTGTATTATTTTAGCTGCATCCCACAAGTTTTGATATATATTATTGTATTTTCATTTGCTTAGTTCAAAGTATCTTCTAATTTAAATTTTATTTCTTCTTTGAGTTAAAAATAAATGTCTTTTTCTTTCCAAACAGGGTATTTTCTACTTATCTTTGTGGTATTTATTTGTAAATGAATTATATTGTGTTTGGATAACATGCTCTACATTTTTAATAATTCAAAACTTGTTAAACCTACTACCTACTAAATTGAAATAAACTTTTATAAATAGCTATGTTTACACGTATCTAAACAGAATGAGTATTATGCAGTTTTCTATATTTCCCTTAAATATAATTTGTAATAATACTGCTCTAATATAGTCTATACCTACTGATTTTGGTTCTGCTTGATTGAGAAATGACAAAAAAAAAATTTAAATCTCCTACTGTGCTTGAGGAATTTTAAAATTTCTTAGAACTTTGTTGTATATTATTTTTATATATTTTGAAGCTGTGTCAATAGCTATACATATTTATAAAATATAACTTTCTCATAAATTCAAACTTTTATCACTGAAAATGACTGTTTTGTTCTAAAAATGCTTTTTGTATTACTTTTGTCTTATATTAATATTATGGTCTTTCAGTTAGTATTCTCATAGTATATCTTTATTCATTCCTTTAATTTCAACCCTTCTATAAGTTTATTTTTTATATATACATTATATATAATATAATGAGATATTATCTAATTTACTATGAAGGAGAATTTACTTCTAAGGAGAAATCTTTTTAATGAACAAAGCTTGATATTAGTATACATAGTCATCAACTTTGTGTGGAAGAAAAGTGGCCCAAGGTAAAACTGGATAGATGACAGATAAATAGATAAACTGATAGATAGATAATAGGCAGATAGGTAGGTAATCATGTCTCCAATGCACAGATTAATAAATTCTGACTCAGAGTGGTTCTATTGCTCTGGCCAGCAGCAAGTAGCAGAGCTGGAATTTAAATCCTTCTAGCTAAAATGCCATGTGTGTATTTGTTCCCTCATCTGGATAAATGGTTTTGTTGGCTGGTTAGAGCTTAAGAGAAAGACAGGAAGACCAAGACAATGAATTCTAGAAAAGAAGCTTGTGGATGGACTCATGGGAGTGGGTAAGAAGTATAGAGATCTTTCTAATGCACCCCAGAGGTCACCTAGCCCAATGGAATCAGTAAATGACAAAGTGTATAAAGTACCTGGATCACTGGTGTCAGCCAGCATCATTCATAGTCTCTTCTCAGCTTTGCCTAGTGTCACAGTGGTCTCATGGGTTGTGGATGTAGGCTGAATGGCAACAGACGGGCCAACTAGCATGGGCTCTGATCACCATAGTTGAAATAACTACTACCACTATGGTTTTTTTTTAATTTTAATGTCCTTTGTATATTCAATTAGTATATATTGGTACAGCTTGTAAAGTGAATTTACCTAATATGCATATGCTTCAACCAGTCCAGTTGAAGATACCATATACATTATCATGAACAGATAATCATTCATTGCTGTACCCCATAAATGTCTTGCCCTTTCAATTTTCTCCTTGATTCCTTCCTTTATCCTCTTCCCACACTGTTTCCAGTATCCACAACTATTTTCCAAGCTTCTATATCCTCTCATCTTTCAGTTTCTGCCATAGAGTGCCAACAGTCAGTATATATTAAGTGGAGACATATGAGCCTCACTTTGATAGCCTGGCTTGCTTCACTCAGCATATATTTTCCATATTCATACACTTTCTATTAAATGCTACTACCACTTTCTAGTATCCAACATCACAGAAAAGAAGACTAAAGCTGAGCATTTATTGTAAGTTGATTCCTAAATCAAATAGAGTGTGTGTGTGTGTGTGTGTGTGTGTGTGTATTTTCTTTTTCATTTCAGGAATGGATGTAGGGATATAAAAATAATTAGAAAAAGCAAAATCCCTTTCAAGAAGAGGTAATGATTGAACTGGGTTTGGTAGGAAACAAAAGAGTGAACTAGATGTAGAGGTAAAAGTCATCCAGGCAGGTCTTCAGAATATTCCTCATGGCTCCTGAGAACTAGTGGTTTCAGGAAAAAAAAAAGATGAAGATTTCCTACTGATAATTCAGCTTCCAGCCCACAAAATTGAGTGGCAGGAGAGGAAAGATCCAGGTCTTCAGAAGATTCCTCATGGCTTCTAAGACCTAGTGATTTCAGGGAAAAAAGAGGTGAAGATTTCCTACTGATAATTCAGCTTCCAGCCCACAAACTTGAGTGATAGGGGGCTCCTATAGCCTTCTCTCAATCTATGTTTCTGTGTCTGTCTCTCTCTGCTTCTGTCTTCTCATTTTTATTTTTGGTAATTTTTCCTTTTTTAAATTTTTTTGTTTTTGTTTTTGGAGAGATTTTTGTTATAGGGAACGTGCGCTCGCCAGAAAGACAGAGAGAGACAGAGAAACAGAAAGCGAGAAATCACCCCCCAGGGGGGATGATCATGCTGTAATCCTTTCTCCTCCATTCTCCTCTCAGGATCTTGGGCACGCACGCACACGCGCCCGGCACGAGTTTAAGCAACTGGGTCCAGGACTCAAACTGTGGTCAGCTACATGGGAGTTCAGCAACATAGCCAATACTCTAACTTCTGGTCCCTCCTTTTAAAATTTTTTAAGGTAAAGTATTTTCTTGCTTTCAGCTCTGCCCTGTCTTGTTAATAATCCCCTCTCCCCCTCCCCCTCTTGCAGAAGAGGCAAGAGCCAGGCCTTCAGAGGATTCCGAGCATGCCACACGATTTTGTGTTTTGTGCTAAAAAAAAAATAACAATTTTTTCTTTTTATTTATTTGTTTATTTATTTCCTTCTTTTATTCCCCCGTTACTTTGTTATTGTTATTGTTTTTACTCTCTCTCTGTTTCCTTTTCTTTTTCTTTCATCTCATCTCTCTGCTCCTCAATCTCCATTTACTGTGTTTCCAGGCAGATCTAAGGGAACTATAGCCAAAGATCCAAATACTATTTGGGTTAACATATTTCTCAATATCTACTGAATCTGCTGCACAAAGGGATCACAACGGAATGACAAAGAGATTCCAGATCACCTCTTTCTTCACACTCCTGAATGTTCAGATTGAATTTCAAGAATTAGGAAGAAACACATCAACTAACAGATGACTAGAAAGGATGACACCGCAGGACCACAAGAAATATAGGAAAGCAAGAAAATACCTCTCCTCCCAGGAAAAAGAATAACTCCTCTTCATCCACAGACAGTTCAATGGAAATTATGAAAACGCTTGATATACTATAAAGCTGTGGTCATCAAAACAGCATGGTATTGGCATGAACACAGACATGTGGAGCAATGGAAGAGAATAGAGACCCCAGAAATATCCCCCAAAGCTTACAGCCAACTGATCTTTGACAAAGGATATCAGTCAATTCATTGGGAAAAGGAAAACCTCTTTAGTAAACAGTGCTGGAAAAACTGGGTATCCACCTGCAGAAAGATGAAATTGAACCCCCATCTTTCACCATTAACAACAATCAGCTCAAAATGCATCAAAGATCTGAACCTAAGATCTCAAACAATAAAACTACTGGTGGAAAATGCTGGGGAAACTCTGGGAGACATTGGAGTAAGCAAAGACTTCTTAAATAAGACTCCCAAAGCACGGGCAATAATCCCTAAAATAGACAAGTGGGACTATATTAGACTAAGAAGTTTCTGCACAGCAAAAGACACAGTAACAAGTGTGAACTGACAACCCTCAGAATGGGAAAATATTTTTGTTAAATATGCCTCAGACAAGGAACTGATAACCAGGATACACAGGGAACTCAAGTGCCTTATGTGAAAAAAAAAAAAAAAAAATGATTAACCCAATTAAAAGATGGGAAAATGAGCTGAACAAAAATCTCTCTAAGGAAGACATATGAACAGCCAAAAAGCAGATGAGGAAATGCTCAACATCCCTCATCATAAGGGAGATGCAGATAAAAACCACAATGAGATACCACTTAACCCCTGTCAGAATGGCAAAGATTAAGAATATAAAAAGTGATAAGTGTTGGCGGATATGTGGTGAAAAGGGAACCCTCCTACACTGTTGATGGGAATGTAAACTAGTTCAACCACTGTGGAGAACAATATGGAGGCTCCTCAAAGATCTACAAATAGAACTACCATTTGATCCAGCAATCCCACTTCTGGGTATTTACCCGAAAGACAGGAGAACGCTCAGTCAGAAAAGTGCTTGCACATCAATGTTTATTGCAGCATTATTCACAATTGCCAAGACATGGAACCAACCTAAATGTCCACAAACTGATGAATGGATTGGAAAAGTGTGGTATATATACTCTATGGAATACTACTCAGCCATAAAAAATAACAAGACCCTGGAATTTGATAGAAAGTGGTCAGATATGGAGGATCTATTGCTGAGTGAAGTAAGCCAGGCTATGAAAGAAAGATATTGTATGTATCCACTCAATATATACCTACTATCCGTACTGTATGGTAGAGAGCAAAAAATTGGAGGACATAAAAGCAGTGAAAGTACTTAATGAGAATAGGATAGTGTGGAATGGGGGATGGTGAAGAGAAGAGGATAGAGAAAGATAGCAAGAGAACAATAGAGAGGCAGGACGTTAGTGAGAAACAGATATGGCTTATTACCTGTTGATGATGACATGTATAATATTCCCAACTGGATTGGTCTGAGAAGTATTTCATGATGGGTAAAGTCTTTATACAAGCAAAATGAGAAATAGTGATTGACTGTTTTAAAATATAATTAGAATAATAATAATAATAATGATTGGGAAAAACATAGTAAAGTTACTGAATGATGAAGCGGGGAGATTAATGTCCCTGTATTGACTGACATGCATGGCATTCCCTTTTGAAAAAGCAATGTAATACACTGTAAAGTTATATGTAATCCAATGTAATGTAAAGAAGATTATGATGATAATAACAATTTTAAAAAAAGAATTTAGAATATTCATAATGGCGAAGCTAATAGATATGGAAGAGAAGAGAGACCATAAACTGCAGAAGAGAAAGGAGAAAGGAGCTGAGGAGTTCCAGGAGGTGAGAAAATTCTTGCAAAATCTAAAAAAAGAATTACACACTTTAAAAAAGAATCAAAGGGACCTGTTAGAGATGAAGGCTATAATACAGGAAGTCAAAATCTCCCTTGAAAGTATTAAAAGCAGATTAGATCATACAGAAAATAGAATCTCAGATGTAAAAGAGAAAATTGCTGGCCTAAAACAATCCACCATGAAGACTGAGAAAATGGCCCCCCAAAATGAAAATAATATACAAGAAATGCTAGATACCATCAAACATCCAAACATCTGGATAATTGGTATCCCAGAAGGTGAAGAGACTCATAAGGGCATTCATAATCTATTCCATGAAATCCTGCAAGAAAACTTTCCTAACCTAGAGAGGCACTCAAAGATCCAGTCCCCCAAAATACAAAGGACCCCAAATAGAATCAACTCAAGATCAGCTCCAAGAAAAATTATAGCCAGATTGATCAAAACCACAAAGACAAGATACTAAGACTGGCAAGAGAAAAACATCAAGTTATCTACAAAAGATATCCCACCAGGCTAACAGCAGACCTCTCATCAGAAACAATGCAAGCGAGGAAAGAATGAGAAAATATATTCAAAGTGTTAAGGGAAAAGCAATTTCAACCATGAATACTATACCTGGCAAGATTATCCTTCATGTGGGAAGAAAAGACAAGAACATTCTTAGAGAAACACAAAAAGTGGAAGGATATCTCATGTTCCTGGATTGGATGAATTAATATAATCAAAATGGCAATTCTACCCAAATTAATCTACATTTTAATGCAATGCCAATCAAGGTACCAGACACATTCTTTACAGAACTAGGAATGACAATCATAAAGTTTGTCTGGAATCACAAAAGACCCCATATTACCAAAGCAATTCTGCACAAGAACAGTGGAGTGAGCAACATCCCACTCTCTGACCCAAAAATATACTACAAAGCTGTGGTAATCAAAACAGCATGGTACTGGCACAGAAACAGACATGTGGACCAATGAAACAGAATAGAGTCCCCAGAAATAAATTCCCAAACATACAGTCAACTGATTTTTGACAAGGGGTACCAGTCAATCCAGTGGGAAAAGGAAAACCTCTTCAGCAAATGGTGCCAGAAAAACTGGATTTCCACTTGCCGAAAGAAGAATCTGAACCCCTACCTCTCACCTCTGACAAAAATCAAGTCAAGGTGGATCAAATATCTAAATCTAAGACCTCAAACTATAAAACTGCTCCTGTAAAACACAGGGGAAACTCTGAGAGACATTAGGGTAAGGAAAGACTTCTTAAATATGACCCCCAAAGCACAGCCGATAATCTCCAAAATAGACAAGTGGGATTACATCAGACCAAAAAGTTTCTACATGGCAAAAGACACAGTAATTAGTGTGGATCGACAGCCCTCAGAATGGGAAAATATTTTTGGAGAGGTTTTTTTTTTTTGCTATAGGGCGCGTGCACTTGGCAGACAGACAGAGACAGAGAGACAGAAAGCAAGAAATCACCCCCCAGGGGGGATGGTCATGCCGCAATCCCTTCTCCTCCATTCTCCTCTCAGTATCTTGGGCACTCATGCACACGTGGCCGGCGTGAGTTTTAAGCCACCAGGTCCGGGACGCGAACCGTGGTTGACTAAGTGGGAGTCCAGTGACATAGCCATTACGTTAACTGCTGGTCCCTGTAAACTATGCATCAGATAAGGGACTGATAACCAGAATTCACAAGGAACTCAAGCAGCTGTTCCAAAAAGAAGACGATCAATCCTATTAAAAGATGGGAGAATGAGTAGGAAAAAATATTCTCTAAAGATGATATACAAATAGCTAAAAGGCATATGAAAAAAAGCTCACCATCCCTCATTGTAAGGGAAATGCAGACCAGAGCAACAATGAGATACCACCTAACCCTAGTCACAGTGACTAAGATTAACAAAACAAAAAACAGTAAGTGTTGGTGGGGGTGTGGTGCAAAGGGAACTCTCTTACATGGCTGGTGGGAATGTAAATTGGTCCAGCCACTGTGGAGATCAATCTGGAGATTCCTCAAAAAGCTACAAATAGATGTACCATATGATCCTGCAATACCACTCCTTGGTATCTACCCAAAGGACAGAAGAACACTTAATTGGAAAATTGCTTGGACTTCGATGTTTATTGCAACACTATTCACAATTGCTAAGTCATGGAAACAACCCAAATGCCCACCAACAGATGAATGGATAGAAAAACTGTGGCACATATACTCAATAGAATACTATTCAGCCATAAAACACCAACAAAACCCTGGCTTTTGACAAGAAGTGGATGAATATGGAAGATTTACTACTGAGTGCAGCAAGACAGGCTATGAAGGAGAGTTATTGTATGTCTCCACTTAATATATACCAAGTATGCACACTCTATGACTGAAACTAATTGACAAAAGGATATAGAAACACAGTATATAGATGTAAATACCAGATATAGTGTGTGTGAAAGAGGAGGGTCTGAGGAAGGACATTTAGAAAAAAAATAGGGAGGCAAAGTATTAATGGCACAAAGAAAAGTGGTATTACCTATTGAAGATATTTTGTAGTTTTATCAACTGTACTAGGGAGAAATGTTGACCTGTTGAAATATCTATTATGTTAGACAAATAATAATGTGATTGAATGTATAAAAGAAAAGAAAAAAAGAAAAAAAAACTTGAAAGAATTTGCCAGCACTAGACCAGATCTCCAAGAAATTCTCAAGGGAGTGCTATATCAGGAAAATTAAATACAGAAACACAGAAATAAGAGTTCAAAAACTAAGAAAATGGCCAACTTAATCATAGGGACAAGTCTGGAGTTGAATATTGTATCCCAGAATTTAATCGGGAAAATTGAACCACAACAGAAGAGAAAGTACATGAGACTGAATAGGTGAAATAGAATGTTATGACTTTTGTCTGAAACATTGCTGATTTTCTTCTAGGCTTTTTTGTCTGGTTTTAAGGATTTGTGTCCTGTCTTGAGATGTTGCTAAGTTCATGTACCTACCATTTGAACAGAATCCTAACTTGTTTCCTGGCTTTAAGTTTTAAGCAAAGTTCCTTAGGATTTATTTGATTTAAACTAAAACTGCTTTTCTTGAAATTACCAGCTGAACTTGCTATTGAAAGTTGTTAGATTAGTTAAGAAATTGTGTGATCAATATACTTTGGGAGGAAAAGGAATGGAAGACAACTGTAGAAACCAGAGATAGTGTGAGAAGAGGGTGGGAAAGGACAGAGGGTCAGAAATAGGGGTATATATATATATATATATATATATATATATGTGTGTATATACATATATATATATGTGTATATATATACACATATATATATATATATATATATATAAATATTTAAAAATCTAGAATTGGAAATTCTTTTTTTTTTTGAGAAGTTTTTCGCTATAGGGCGCGTGCGCTCGCCAGACAGACAGAGAGAGACATAGAGACAGAAAGCGAGAAATCACCCCCCAGGGGGGATGGTCACGCCGCAATCCCTTCTCCTCCATTCTCCTCTCGGGATCTTGGGCACGCACACACACGCGCCCGGCGTGAGTTGTAAGCCACCGGGTCCGAGACGCGAACCGCGGTCGACTACGTGGGAGTCCAGTGACATAGCCATTACGCTAACTGCTGGTTCCCTAGAATTGGAAAATTTTTGACAATAACATGCATAATTAAGCCACTATGCAGTATATTCTGGATGGGAAATCACTTTTTTTTTTTTTTTTTTGAGAGGTTTTCGCTATAGGGCGTGTGTGCTCGCCAGACAGACAGAGAGACATAGAGACAGAAAGCGAGAAATCACCCCCCAGGGGGATGGTCACACCGCAATCCCTTCTTCTCCATTCTCCTCTCGGGATCTTGGGCTCGCACGCACACACGCCCGGCGTGAGTTTTAAGCCACCAGGTCTGAGACACGAAGCACAGTCGACTACGTGGGAGTCCAGCGACATAGCCATTACGCTAACTGCTGGTTCCTGGAAATCACATTTTGTATGCTGTGAAAATGCTTAGGGAATGACTGTAAATTAATTAAGTTTAAAAAAGCTTTCAGGAAAAAGAAAACCTAAAACTGTTTTCTTGAAATTAAAAAAATGCCTTAAAATATCTATTTGATGACTGAAGTAAGCTATATAGCCCCAGCTAGGTGCTACTTCATAGTACGTTCATTCTACTCACTGAGGTATATGCCTACAGTCAGACTTGTGTTCATGGATATGTATATATCAGCTGTGCTTGCTATTCAAAATATTTAGATTAATTAAGATCTTTAGTGAATCATTAAAATGGGTGGGGGGGGAAGGCATAGAAAGCAACCATTGATACCAGAGACAGGGTGGTAGAAGGGTGGGAGATGGTAGAGGGTAAGAGACAGGGAATCAAGGATGGGAAATAAAGTAAAATATATAGGAAACGAGAAATGGAAAATTATTTGTTGATGATAACACATATGAGGTGCTTATTGAGCCAATATACAGTGTATCCTGGGTGGAAAATCTCATTTCGTATGCTGTAACGATATACAGTGAATGAATGTAAACAAATAAATTTAAATAATAAAAAGAAAGAAGTCATCCAGGCAAAAGGCAAAGACACGTGTGAAAACACGATGTACAGACTTCAGTAAGTGAAACACAGTTTGAGAAGGAAAGGAATGTGCCAGCAGGTTAAACTGCAGATGTAGACAGGGACAAAGCAGAAGCCTTTAATGCCAAGGGCGCCTGGAGGCAAGAGGAAGTCATCAAAGGGTTTTAATCAGGAGAATGAGGTGACTCAACAGTGCACTGAGCAAATTGAACTGAGAACACCCATTCTTGCATACCTTGTCCTCACCCCGTTCAGAAAAGAAAAGCCATCCTTCTGACAACAAACCTATATCTTCAAAAAGATTTATAGACTTCTGGAGAAATTCCAGTTTTATACTCCAAGTATAGAACCAACTGTTCTTTTAAGAGAGGAGGAAAAAAAAAAAACACACACACACACACACAAAAAAAAAAACCCTTCACTTTTAAAAGTACGTTTTTAAACTTTTTTTTGGTGGAGAAGATAACTTTAGATTTTTGAAAAATCAGACTGATTATAGAGGCAGAGGACATAATTACTTCAATAATGAGTTGTCTTGGAAACCAGAATTTCCATTAAGAAAAGAGGGCACAAGAAGCTATAAGAAAATCCTCTAGAGCTGGAACACTGAATTTTAGTTTTGCAAAGAATTGTAAATTACTTAAATCAAGGGCAATTCTTTGCTGAGAGATTCCTCTCAAGAAAAATAAATAACTAAGTAAATTGGATCACTACCATGCCCTTGCCCTCAGTTAAGAGTGGTTCTATTCTCTCCAACCATTATGGAACATTAGCCCTTGGGCAGCACGTTCTGGTTTCCTTTGGGATTTTAGATTTAAAGCTCAAAGGTGTTCAAACCTTATCTTGTTACGTATAATATACATAATTTTTCCTCTACTTGCTCCTACTTCAGCTTGAACGTTTTACAATTATAAATCGATCCTTTCTATGATCATGTATCAGTTCTCAACTAACCTTTGTGTCTGGCTTAATTTAAACAATTGTGAATGCACGTCAGTGACACAGTTGTGGATTGCAAAAAATATGGCATTATTCTAAGAGATCTGAATTCCAACCCCGCCACTTGCTAGTGGCCTGGGCAATAGACCTTAATAGAAGTCAATATGCCCATCTGTCAACTGGGGACACAAAGTCCCTGATGAAAGACTGCCACTGTGCTCCTGTAACCAATGGTTTTAAGCTCAAACCAGACATTAGACTCACCTGGAGAAGAAGCTTATTTAAAAAGACCTTTGTTACGGTATCATCTTCAGAAATCTCAATTTATTAAATCAGGATGTTAGTATTTTTTTAAAGAATTATTTTATTCAACTTTATTTATTTTAATTTAACCAGATAGGGATATAGCAAGAGAAAGAGAGAGAGAGAGAGAGAGAGCAAAATTGAGAAAGCAAGCTGCCAGGTCTGGAGTCGAACCGCAGTTGACCCTGTGGGAGTTCAGCGCCCTTAACCACCACACCACTTACCGGCCCTAGGATGTTAGTATTTTTTAAAGTGATGTAATTACAATCTACAGTCATAGTGAACAACCACTGTTTTAAAACAAACCATTCCAGCTACAGACCACAGAACAAGTGCAGAATAGAGGGACCTCAGGCCACCCTGCACTGCTCTTTTCGCTGACCTAGTTAACAGATCATAGAGGCAGGATGGAAGATATTTAAGGAGGAAGAGCAGGTTCTTTTCATCTCTCTTCGTGGCATTAGAAGGTCCCAGCAAAAGGGGAAGAAAGGAGCCCACTTCAGACCAGTAAAACTTTATTAACCTGAGAAGAGAATACTGGAACAGACTAAGAAAGAGCTTAATGCCTTTAACTCCGAGGGGTTGGCGGTACCCTGAGGAGCATACAGAAACCACAGAACTACTATCTTTAAAATTTCTTCCCCTCTTTTCTGCAATGGCCCCCATGCAGGTAACATTTCCTCTTGTTGGAGGCCTGCAAAAGCAGCTCGTATGAAGAATGGGAACTACCATTTTGTGAATGTTTGCTAGGAGTGGAGAACTCTGAGAAGCATGCACATGGTACCTAGCTCTCCAGTGTCAGCCTATAAAAGTGATTCTGCCAGCTTTCAATGGAAAGGATGAGAAGGTAAAGGAGGACCTCTCCTAACAACTATAGAGCAGAATTTTTCCTGTCTGCCGCACACAGAGAGATCTGAGCACTACGTTGCTCTAGGCCAAGTGGTTCTCAAACTTTAGCCTGTCTCACAATTACCTGGGTGGCTTAAAATTAACCATATGCAAAGTCACAAAGATAAGTTCTGCACATTTTTAAAAATAATTATTTAATTTTCTTTATTATTATTTTAATTTGTATAGGGCATGTGTGCTCACCAGAGAGAGACAGAGAATGAAAAAGTGAGAAAGCAAGCCACCAGGTCCTGAACTCCAACCATGGTCAGCCATCTGGGAGTCCAGCACCTCGACCACCATGCCACATGCTGGCCCAAGTTCAATGCATTTTAAAAACCACATATCATATAGATAATGTTAAACAAATGTAAAATATAAAGGCATGGATCTGGAAATGGAAAAATGCTTACTTAATTAAATATAAACTCCTGGAACTTGTCCTGGAATTTCTGATTCAGTAGGTCTGTGGAAGGACTCTGTAGTTCCAGTTTCTAGTAAGTTCCCAGGCTACTGGTCTGGGACTACCCTCTAATACGCATACTTTAAGGGCACTTGCACAGTGGAGCTTCTGCCAATTGGATTATCAAGAATCAGGGAACCAGCAGTTAGCGTAATGGCTATGTCGCTGGACTCCCACGTAGTTGACCGCGGTTCGCGTCCCAGACTTGGGTGGCTTAAAACCCATGCTGGGCATGTGTGCATGCGTGCCCAAGATCCCGAGAGGAGAATGGAGGAGAAGGGATTGCAGCGTGACCATCCCCCCGGGGGGTGATTTCTCGCTTTCTGTCTCTATGTCTCTCTCTGTCTGTCTGGCGACCGCACGTGCCCTATAGCGAAAACCTCTCCAAAAAGGAAAAAAGAATCAGATATATTGCCCTCTAACTTGTTCATGATTTTCTCTTTTTTCCCCTTTATTATAATTTAATTAAATATTAGATAACTAATGAAATGCAAATGTAAATAAAAGAGTTTTGTTCATTTTTTTTCTAAAAGCGAGGAAAAAAATTTTTCTCTAAAAGCTAAATATAAATACCCTATATGGATTTTTTTCTTAAAACATGTCAGGCTAGTTGTCTGTTGGATGAGAAGACTAAAAGATTAGAGGGTGAGGGTAGAAAAGAGAATTATACAGCTTTTTGGCTTCTGCATTCAGGGTGCTTGACAAGTGTTTTATAATTTCTTTACTCATCTTTAAAGATATTAAAACTGTAAAAGGTCTTGGCTCTACATCAAAGTATCAATTCAATGTACGTTCTTTGAATTAAAAAATTTTCTGAAAAATTTTTTAAAAATAAATACATTATTTTTATTTTCTTTAATTTATATACTTATTTCTTCTTCATTATTACTCATATATATTTAATTCATAAATCAGCTGATCAATTGTGGACACCTATAACTACTGAAGTTAGACAATACTAATCACTTGCATACATAAGAGCTATGGAGATTACTCTTTATTTTGAGTACTAGCACGTGGAAAAGTAAATTAATTTAGGCAGTATTAAAGTATTCATCAGTAAAAGAGAAAATGAAGTCTTGTTCTGAGGACTTGAAATAAAAGATTTATACACACACATAGTGTTATCTGTACAGCTATAGACACATCAGATATATTGTTATGTGTAGAGAGCAGCGCAAGGTGAACAAACATGGTGATGTTTAGAAACATGCAGAAACACAGTTCTATAAGCTTCATGTGCATAGTGATGAAAGCAATTTGCATATGAATACACTAGCTATGTGTTATTATAGATAATGCAAAGCAGTATCAAGTTAAAGGAAGCCACATGTGTTATTCAGATTTTGCCCCAAAAGATCAAAAAAACCAAATGGCACCAGTCCTTTTTGCATCATCAGCCGATTAACATCTGAAAACAACTGGCTTTACATTCCATATCCTCTTACCCCATTTTCTGCCCTAGAAAATAGTAAACCTGAGGCTGGTTCAAGGCTGCAGCTTTCTCCATCAGAGAAGCCCCACCTGATCCTCACTTTTTTATACTTACATATCTCTGTGTGTTTATTTTTACATTTATTTTTACATTATTCACAATTGCTAAGACATGAAATCAACCCAAAAGTCCATGAATGGATTGAAAAAGTGTGCCACATATACAGTATGGAATACTATTTAGCCATAAAAAAGACCCTCGAATTTGATAGAAAGTTTGCACACTAGTGCAAACACTAGTGCAAAAATAAACTCTAGTGCAAACATAAACACTAGTTCAAACATTAGTGCAAACACTAATGTTAGTGCAAATGCTAGCGCTAGTGCAAGCACTAGTACAAATGCTAACGCTAGTGCTAGTGCAAATGCTAATGCTAGTGTAAACACTAGTGCAAGGACTAATTTTAGTGCAAATGCTAGCGCTAGTTCAAGTGCTAGTGCAAATGCTAATGCTAGTACAAATGCTAACGCTAGTCCAAACACTAGTTCAGATACTAACGCTAGTCCAAACACTAGTGAAAATGCTAGTACAAATGCTAGGGAAAATGCTAATTCTAGTGCAAATGCTAATGCTGATGCAAATGCAAACACCAGCTCAAATGCTAGTGCAAACACTAGCGCAAACACTAACGCTAGTGCAAATGTAAACGCAAGTGCAAACGCTAGTTCAAACGTAAACGAATTGAGGTTTCAGAAGGAAGAAAAGGAACAGCTGAAAGAATAATTAAATAAAGGAAAATATTTCTCCGATTTTAAGAATTACTGGATTCTGCATATTGAAATTGTTCACTAAATTCCAGGTAGGATTGATGGAATAAAGAACTAAGTATATTCTGAAAAGATACCTAAACTCCAAGGTTAAGAAGAAAAAACAAAAGCCTTATACTCTGTCAAAGGCTAAAGTTATGTACAAAGGAAAAATTAATCATCAGTGACCCTAGATATCACAAGAGAATATAATATAGACTCAAGAAAAATGGACTTCAGTCCAATAATATTCTATCCTAGCAAGACAGCTTTCATTTGGCAATAAAATAATGGAGAACCATGTAAGCATCATAAGATATAATATCTTTACATTTAATAAAGCTGCACATTCAAACAAAATTCTCAGCAAATAATGTGTGAATCAGATTAATGATGCCAATAAGAAGAACAGGGAGAAAATACAGTAATGAATGGTGGATAAGGATACAATGATTGATATCATATAATCAGCCCTAGTTATGATTTCTAAAATTGAAGGATACAAACTGCTTTAAGGAACGGAAAGTTCTAAACAATCACAGCAAAACTTGCTAAATTAGAGTAAAAGAAATAAAATACTTTCCATATTTTCATCTTTTGCTGTGGATGAAAAAATTAAATGTCCCCCCCCTTTTTTTTGTTAAGCTTTGGTGCATGTGCTGATGGGAGGTGGGGGAGCTGCTGTAGATGACCATGCCATAATTCCTTCTCAGTCTTTCTCCTCTCAGTATTTGGGTATGCATACACAGGTATCTGGAGTGACTTCCAAGCCACCACGTCTGGGACTTGAACTGCACAGTTGGCCATGCAGGATTCAGCTGCTTTAACTTCCGTGCCTCCTGCTGGCACTATAAAATATAAGTCTTGTTTTATTTATGGGAAGGTAAAAGTGTAAGAAAAGAGTTGGTGTGGAGACTTTCTGAAGTCTTGGAGACTTCAGAAAGCATTTTATTATATTCAAAGTTGGATGTATATCTTATAATTAATCATTTTCCACCTAATTGATTACATATTGATTATTTTTACACTTTGCTCTAGTATAGACATATCATTTTATGTTAAAATATTTATTATGGCTATTTTATTTTCTTTCTGAAAATTTCCTGGTAATTCTGAAGCACCAACTGACATGTTTCCTCTTCTTTGAGCTTCTCTTCTAGAACTTACTTCTAGTTGAGTACTAATTTAGGCTACATTGAAAACTACTTATACTGCACATATATGTTTATAGCTAATGGAAAATACAGCCCTATATAATATTTTGGCAAAACTTTTTCTAAAGTTTACTTAGAAAAAATATATTAAGATTAGTTTTAGGGCCAACACCAAAGTGGTTACTCACTGTACATAGAGATTTGTTTCCCACATGGCTGACAGGTTCAAATTCTTGTTTTGGTGGTTTTAAAAACATTTGAAATGCAAGTGCCTATGTGCCCCAAATGGAACAAAAAGGATAGCAGCATATGACCACACCCCACTGGGGGTGCTTCCTCTCACTTTTTGTCTCTCTCTTTGGCATCTGTGCACACCCTCTGGCAATTTGGGAAAGCAAACCAAACAGAACAGAGGGAGAATAGTTTTTAAAAACTGTGAATAATAGTTTTATAGTCATTAGTAAGTAGCTGGGAGGAAAATTCTAGTTTCCATGGCATATTAAAAAGCCATGCTGTAACACAAGAATAAATAGTTCAGTGTTATGGAATAAGTTGTCCAGACAGTAGACTCCATGGTTGATGAAAATATTTTATTTAAAAGGAGTGGGTTGAAAAAAATAGGGAATGTATTAGTTAATGCAGAGTAGAGAATACCAGTAGCTATTTAGATTAAAAATTAGATTTATTTCCAATACTGTACATTTTTTAGTCACAAACCATTAGAAATTTGTAATCTTGTCAAGGTGTAGAAACAGTCAAATACATCGGCAGGAAACATATTTCAAATCTAATGAAAGGTATGTGAAGTGAAAGGGCTAGGCGGTGTGCAGGGGTAAAACACAACATTCTGCAAGACTGATCCACACAAAAGTGTTCCTGGTTCACATCCTGAGATCGCTCTGAATATTTGGGCATATGTGTGCCCATGCTTCAGGTCTGGCAGGGCACAGGTGTGGATTACAATATCAGGACTCTGCTGGGATGCTTCATTTTTCTTCCTCTCTTCTTCTCCCTCTTTCTTACTCGGGGAAGAAATAAATAAACCAAAAAAAAAAAAAATTCACAGAACACATATACTACAAAAAAACTATGCATGAATTTCAAAATGTTTTTTACATCAAAATAAACTTGTATTTTTTTTTCTTTTTTGCCAGAAAGAGTGTGTGTTCTCAAGAGAGGGAGGGAGGAAGACACAAAGAGAGAGAGAGACATAGAGCACCCAAAATGGAGCCTAGTACTACTGTGATCCTTCCCCCCCCCCTTTATTTCTTATCTTTTCAGAAATCTGGGCACACACACAATGTGTTTTTCAAGTGGCTGGACCAGGATTTGAACCTAGGTCAGCCATGTAAGATCCTGCTCCCTCTGCACAGTACTTAGCTTAAGCTAAGGGATTAGCTCTAAACTTGTAGTTTAATTCCATTTTTCCACATATTTTTGAAGTCCCCTGATAGAACTTACATAGAGATATAGATATTAAATCGGTGATTAGGTCATAAATTTTTTAGACGGACTAATTTTATATGATTAAAACTAAAACTCACCAAAACAAATAAAGTAAAATAACCTGGAAAAAATGGTTTCAAAAAATTTGGAAATTTTGAACAAAAATACTTGTTCCTAAAGACCTACAAAAATCACTGAGAAAAAAAAAACGTTGTTTTAAGATAAATGGGGAGGACCAGCCAGTGGTAGGGTGGTCGAGGTGCTGGACTCCACATGGTTGAATGCACATTTTGAGTTCTGAACCCAACAGCATAAAAAAACATGCCAGGCATGTGTGCATGTGTACCTAAAAATCCCAAAAGAATAAATGTGGGAGAAGGCATTGTAGCATGATCATCCCCCATGGGAAGGAATACTTCTTCACTTGCCCTTTCTTTCTATGTGTCTCTGGAGAGCACTTATACCCTTTAGTAAAATATTTAAATATTAAACAAAGTTATTTCACAGACATGGAAATATGTTCACTTTGCTAGTAATTTTTAAAAGTCTCATTAAAAACAGATATAACTTGTAACTAGCAAGTTACAGAATATTTAAAAAGGACGTATAAAACTACCCCATGTGCAGTGAAATAGGCACCTTTATCAACTGCTAGTTGAAATCTTAGGAACACACATTTCAATTATGCATAAAAATATTTATTCATAATTCTTCACACTTTGGGGAAATTATGCAAATTTATTTTGTCATAAATGTGGAATTACAAAGAGAAACCTATGTGCACACCAGATTCATGTTCCCTTGACATAGTGTACAGCTATTACTGGGGGGTAACTTCCTAACCCCTTTTCCATTTAGATGGAGTTATATGACTAAATTCTATAAAATGGACCTGCCAAAATTAATATAAGCAGCTCCCAGGACTGGCTAAACCTCTAGGTTCAAAGTTTGGTTTTCTATTACCTACTGGTGCATCATCTTGAAGAAGTTGCCTAACACTATGTGCTTCAGTTTCCTTATCTGTAAAATCAGTTTCATAATAATGTCTGTCTCATGGAACTGAGAGTTAAAAACAAATGAATGTATGCTAGGTTCTTAGACCAACGGCAGGAAGTCATATGCATCAACAAGGCCACTGAGGTACCAACATAGGGTTCATTCCAGAGCAAATACTATACCCCATGGTACACAGGATGAGTCATGGATACCAAACTGGAAAAGACTCAGGGTGTCCAGAGCATGTCCTGCCCTTGAAGATCGGGAGAGCAGTGTTGAGATCATAGAAGATATTCACAGAGTATGAAACTTCTCAAGGTCATCTGGTGAAGAGGGACCTGACCTCTTCAGGAAATTAGAGCAGCCATTTAATTGCAGGTTCCCAGAGAGCTTGAATGTAAACCCAGGTAAGGATCCTGAAAGCACGCTGTTACCTATGGAAGTAAAGGCCTGTGGATACCAATCAAGTTGGAAGATAGCTAAGACAGACATGTTGTCCTGAACATATATTTGTCTTGAAGTAACCCGTATTTCTTTAAAAATTATTCAACAACCATTTACATAGCACTGGCTATGCAAAAGGCATTTTTCTAGAAACTCTAAATAGTTCTTTTAATGTTTATAACAAACCAATGAAAGATACTCTATTGCTCACATTTTATTGATGGGCCTTGGTTGCTTGTCCAAAGTCACACAGGTAATAACTGATAAAAACAGAATTCAAACTCAGACCGTAGACTCCCCCATCTGCTAAACTTTGCTGACATCGCACCACACCAGGGAAGAAAACCCAATAATGATGTTTTTAATATTGCTTTGTACTAGTATAGCAAACTTTCAAACTTAAAACAGCCAGATGATTAACCATACTTTCCCAGGAGGTAGAGAAAAGTATGGTGAACTCTCATTTTACATTAAGAAAAAATTGAGGCTCCAAGTGTCAGAGTAACATCCAGAGGAGAGCGTAGCTGAAACTCAGGTCCTGGTCACTCAACTCCTGACCAGCATTAGATTTCTTAGTTCTCTATTTTACTTCAAGGAGAATTGAAAATAAGGTTTTGTTTTGTTTTGTTTTGTTTTGTTTTGTTTTGTTTTCCCTCTCCATTCCCTCAAATATTGGCAAGGTGATTATATAAAAGAGATGACTTTTTTTCTTTTTCTTTTTTTGTAAACCATAAAGTTAAGTAATTTTCAAAATTACTAGGAATGTTTGATTTCAATCTTTCAGGTAACCCATTTACTTATTAAGAGGCAGGAGGGCTTTTGAAGCTTGACACAATTGTGCAGGATGACTAGGTAGAACACGGTGGTCCCTCTCCCCCTTCATCTTTGGCCAGCACATTGGATTGTTCTTTTGCCAACTAGTGAGATGGAAATGTTAGGACATTGTTTAGGCAGGAACCAAAAGATCTGGTAGAGGAATGCTGGGCTGTCTGAAGGGGACCTGGGTTCCAGTCTGCTATGAACTGACAGATGACTGCAAAATCCAACACATTGCTTACTCCTTGAAATATCAGTGTTCTCATCTTGTCAAATGTGGACATTTGACTAAATAATTGCTGAAGACCCTTACAACCACTCATTTTTTTAAATTTAATTATTATTATTTTTTTTAGTGGTCTGAATTCTTTCTCTGTCCATATGGCTTGGGACAAGTTTGGCTTCAGTTTCTTTATCAGTAAGTAAGGAAGGACTAATATTATTTATCCTGTAACCAGATGATGACATAATGGCAAGATGTGATGCTTTGCAAGACAATCCTACATAGGAAGTTCCCTAGTTCAAACCCCCAAACCTTTCTGCATACACTGGCTACACCCTTGCTCGTTATCTGGGCTCATGAAAACTGGAGGGGGATTGCAGCCCTGAGACCCTGTAGTGAGTGCTGTCATTCTCTATCTCTCACTCATGAAGAAATAAAAACAAGGTAGAAAAATCTATTTGTCCTAATTCTCTTTCTGGAATGATGAATGCATCAAAGAGGATATTAAATATAAATGTCTTTAAAAATAAAATACACTTTGTAAATGTAAACACTTACTACCATTAACAAGTGAGAAAAAAATGTTAAGATTTTAGCAGTTGAAAAGATTGCTACTGATCTTCCTAAAGTCCTTAATGGGTTAAACGCTTGGACATCTGGTGAAATACTAGCCTCAGCTGTTTAAGTGACATCTTCTTGGGTCAAATTTCTCTCCTCTCTCCAGTCCATCTGCTCACAGCTTGTCATGATAAACACTACTGAGTTACAAAGCAAAGAGTACACAGCAACAGGAGAGGGACGGCATCTTGGATCGACTAGACAATACTATCAGAGCTAAAACAGCGCCCAAATGGTTATTCTTCCTTCCCCCAACCCTACCCTACACTGCCTCTCCACCCCTGCCCTACCTTTCTCTGTCTTGTGTGTCACAGGCACAGAACAGGACAGAGATAAACTGATGGTAAGAAATCAAAGTCATTGACCTAAATGACAGGAGAGTCAGACAGCAGGTAAGAATAATTCCAGATGGAAAATCTAAGTGTCACTTTGCTTTCGGTTCATGAAAATAGGTATATCACGTGATTAATACTCTCTTCAGAAGAATCATCTAAATGCAGTGTCCTGGGGATCAGGACACTAGATTTATCAAGATACTGTGCCAATTTGTTTTGAGACTTTAGCAAAAATCACTGAAGATTCAGCCTCAGTTTCTTCATTTGTGAAATGAGATGGTAGTTGGAGATGGCAATAAAAACCTACATCATTGTTATCTTTAGGCTTAAATAAAAAAGAGGTCTATGACAGAGTTTGGCATATAGTGGATAATAAATATTTTCTGCTTGATAGTGAATCTGGCACACAGGGAAGGGTACTCTACTGAAAAACCTTTGGAGACCAAACTGAAGACTTTGACCTTTCAAATCTTAGGAGTAATTTAAAGATTCAAAGCAAGGGAATGCAGTCATCAAAGCTGGAGTCAATATTTTAGGTGCTCTTATAGAAAATGAGAGGATTTTAAACATATTCTGTAAATTTCTTCCTTGCGCTGATGTTTTAAGAGCATATTTTCTGTTCCCTTGAATGTCTAACAACATTCAAAGCTAAAAGTTCTGTGATTATACATGCTTTCTGTGTCCACATGTACATTCCCCAAAGCCACTTTATTTAGACTTGAAGTCACTGACAGCAAAATAGCCTTAGTAATAATTCATAGTTTGTACCATGCTACTATACCAATGGTATTTTAATGGTATAATTTCAGGTGATAATTTTAAAAAGTATATCCTTTACTATAGTTTCTTATTTATCTCTCATGAACATGTATACCTTAGGTAATAAAAATAATAGAGAAAAAGCATTCTGCAAGACTATGCAGAAGAAAAGAATGGTAGTAGGAACAATCAAAGCAAAAGATTAAAATTAGTACAGCATTTATTATGGTACAAAAAAGATAACTTTCCCTACTAGAGAAAATGTATCTGTAAATTAATCTGTCTCCTCTCACTAGAATATATATATATATAGATACACACACACACACACACACACACACACACATATATATATATACACACATATATATATATTTTCTGTAACAATTCCTAAAAGTACATGTTTCTTCTTCTGTGGCTTTGCTTAAGTATCACATCTCATTCATTCATCTGACTCATAAGCATTGCTGTGTACCTCTTATGTACCAAGTGCTATGCTGTGGGATTGGGATACGTGAGTAAATCAGATGGCCTCTGCTTTCTAGGAAATGATAGGATGGAAATTGTCACATACTTCCAATGAGGGAATCAATTAGCAAACCCATTTTGGAAAAAACAGTTTGATGGTTGACCTCAAAGGCAGGGTTACATATTTTAGGTTAAAATATTTAGCATTTCCACACCTTGATAAAGCTCATGAACATAGGTCTAATATGTGCAATGAACAGTCACACACAAGCAAGCACACAAGAGTAACACCATAACGGGTATGGATAAGCCAGAAACAAGCCAAATATACTAAATAAACTGTAGTTGCTGGATCCAAATTAGTGGATTTCAAAAACGTTACATTTAAAAGAAAACAAGTCACAAAAGAAAACATTTACTATAATTCCACTTACAGAAAGTTTAAAATGGTCTAAATTAAACACTATGTGATTGGAGACACTCCAAGAGAAACAAGAGAATGAGGAGTAATTGAAATTCACGATAGTGGTTACCTATGAGAGTGGGGGACTGAGATGATTTGAAAAATGAAGGTATTTGGAGGATTTCAAAGGTACTGGAAATGTGATGGGTATAGGAGTAGTACTTGTATTATAATTCTTTAAGTTATATTAATACATATTATATTTATATTGTACAAATACAATATATTTGTATGAATGATAACATTTCAAGCAAAAGAATAAAACAATATGCCTGAAAGTGGAATGAAGTATATAACAATAAAATAGTCATCTTGTCTTTAAAGACCTAATCAAATATCTCCTGCTACATGGTTTCTCTCCTGACCTCACTGATACACCCGTTCCTTCTTTTGACTGCTTTTCCTGTTCTTTTTTTAAATTTATTTGTCTTAGGATAGCTTTTTCTTTCTGCTCTTTGTAAGCAGAGTTTAGGTAAAGCTCTTATCTTGGTGACTGCAAATGTCTGAAGTAAAAATATATATCTGTGTCTGGTTATTTCATCTTCACCCACAGCAACTGTCACAGGAATCAATTGTGATATAGTACATGAATATTGGAATTTGAGTCTTTGAGTTCAAAAGTCTTTAGTTTTATAACTTAAAACTTACTATACCTTAACATAAATTTCCACTTCTGTATAATAATAAACTCTACCTATCAGAACAAAAAATGCAAGATCAAGATTTTTCTTAAAATTTACTGTATGAATTATTACATTACCATATTACACTTAAGGCACCAAATCTATTCACAAAGTAGATACAATGACTTAAAATGTATGAAATGGCTTGTCCCAGGAAAGGAACATACCTGATTCTCTAGAATAATCCACTCAGGAATACTGACTTCACTAAGTAGGGTGGGTGCAAATTTTTAACATTGAATATCCTCAGTGAAAGGGAAACTGTGAAAGGCTTGCACACTTTGGGTCCACGCTGTAATGTAAGGTACACTGGAAGGCATAAAGAAGCCAAGGAATGATACATGAAAGATCTAACAGCAGTTAAAACAAACAGAATCCACTTTTACTTGGACGTTCAGCATTATTGGTCAACACTTTTCCAAAAACATAAAATTGAACTTTTTAGACTCACTATTCCAAACAGTGTTTCACTTTATTTTGAATGCATGTATAATGAAACACCTACTTTGGTTAGCATTTTTTATTTTCAAAGTACTTTAAGATATACTGTTTAATTTAAATATCAATGAAGAGATTATTACAAGTTCCTCTCTATAAAAGACAGAGCAGAGGTATAAACAGTGAAAGATAGAGTTAATTGTAAATCTAAGTGGTTTTTTTTCTGTTGTTGTTGGAGAGGTTTTTTTTTTTTTTTTTTTTTTTGCTATAGGGCGTGTGCACTCACCAGAAAGACAGAGACAGCGAGACAGAAAACGAGATATCACCCCCCAGCGGGCATGGCCATGCCGTAATCCCTTCTCCTCCATTCTCCTCTCAGGATCTTGGACACGCACACACACATACCCGGTGTGAGTTTAAGCCACTGGGACCAGGACTCGAACCATGGTCGACTACATGGGAGTTCAGCAACATAGCCAATACGCTAACTGCTGGTCCTGTAAATCTAAATTTACTGACTCTAAATCCTTACGGCCCCATTTGCCACAAAATTTACCTTCATCGTTTACCTTGAATAGATCTCCTCTTCTGTTTAACACTCACATGTTTTCTTCATTGTAAAAACTATGCTTAGAACATAGTAGGCAGATGGTACATATTAACTCAACATCTTCAAGAATATAGGCACTAAGGCAGAAACACAAATTCTCTATCCTCACAGACATAGCACAAGTTTCATCTTTTGTGTGCTTCTACAATGAGCAAGAGATCACGATATCACTGTCTGGCCCAATATCAAATGATTTCTGATAAAGGTAATAAGAACATACAGGAGGTAAAGAACGGTCTCTTCCATAAGTGATGTTAGGTAAATTGGATATCTACATGTGGAAGAATTAGGTCCTTATATCATATACAAAAATTAACTCAAAATAGATTAAAGATTTAAGTATAAAACTTGAAACTATAATACAATTAGAAGAAACAAAAGAGAAAAGCTCAGTGGCATTAGTCTAAGCAATGATTTTTTGTTCATGACTTCTAAAACTCAAGCAACAGAAGAAAAAGAAGACAAATGAGATTGGCATTAAACTAAATGCTTCTTTTTTATAGTATGGGAAACAATCAACAAAGCAAAGAAACAACTCACAGTATGGAAGAAAATATTTGCAAACCACACATCAGACAATAGGTTAGTATCTAAAATATATAAAGAACTCAATTCAATAGCAAAGAGACAAAATTAGTTTAAAAATTGATTAAAGGCCATGAACAGACATTTCTCTGAAGAAAACATACAAATAACCAATAGGTATATTTAAAAAATGTTCAGCATTACACTTGTTAAAATGGTATTTATCAAAAAGGTGAAAGATGATGTTTGTTGGAGAAGATATAAATAAAAGAGAACTCTTTTTTTTTTAAGAATTATTTTTGGGAACAGCAGATGACTCCACTGGACTCCCATGTAGTCGGCCACAGTTCAAGTCCCGGACCTGTTGGCTTAAATTCATGCTGGGCACATGTGCGTGTGTGCACAAGATCCCGAGAAGAAAATGGAGGAGAAGAGATTGCAGTGTGGCCATCCCCCCTGGGGAGTGATTTCTCACTTTCTGTCTCTCTGTCTATCTCTGTCTTTCTGGTGAGCGCACGCACTCTACAGCTAAAACCTCTCAAAAAAATTATTTTCATTTCCCTTCCTTCCTTCCTTCCTTCCTTCCTTCCTTCCTTCCTTCCTTCCTTCTTTCCTTCCTTCCTTCCTTTCATTCTTTCTCTCTTTCTTTCTTACTTTTATCCTTCTTTCTTTCTCTTTCTTTCTCTCCTTTCTTTCTTTCTTTCACTAGACCAGAGAGGAACAGAGTGAGAAAGAGAAAAAACTGGTCATGTGGGAGCCTAGTGCCCTTAACCTCTAAAAGAGAATTCTTATACACTATTGGTGGGAGTGTAAATTAGTATAGTAGTTATGAAAAACATTATGGAGGTTTTTCAAAACACTAAAAATAGAACAACTATATGATTCAGTAATCCTACCTCTGGATATATAACCAGAGACACTGAAATCAATATGACAAAGAGATCTCTGTTCTCCCATTAACATTGTTCATTGAACCATTATTCACAATAGTGAATATGTGAAACCAACCTAAATGTCCATCATGAGAAAAAGGCATAATCAAAATGTGGTATATGTACATAATGGAATGCTATCCAGATATTAAGAAAAGATAATCCTGTCATTTTTGACAACATAAACATAAATGAGTCTGGAAGGCATTATGCTAAGTGAACTAAATCAGAAACAGAAAGACAGAATGTACGATCTCACTCAGATGTGAAATCTAATAAAGTTGGACACAGAGAATTAGAGAGCAGAATAATGGCTGCCGGACTATGGAGGGCCAGGGAAAAAAGGAATAAAGAACTGCTGACCAAGAGGTACAAAGCTTCAGCTATATAGGAGTAATAAGCTTTTTTCAATTGTCAGAGAACATGTACCCTTACTAAAGAGATAGAGAGACAGGGAAAGCAAGAGAAAGAGAGGTAGAAAGCACCACTCCACCCATCAGGGCATTGTCACAACACAATCTCTTCTCCATGCTTCTATCCAGTTTGGGTTTTGGGTACATAGCACATGCTCCCAGTGTGTTTTTCAAGCTTCGTTGTCCAGGATTTGAACCATGGTTGGCCACATGGGATCTGGTTCCTTTAACCACTAGGCTGTGGAGTCACTCCAAGAAGAATAGGTTTTAAGATCTATTGCACAGCAGGGTGACTATAGTCAATAATAATGTATTACATATTTCAAAATAACTGAGACAATACATTTTAAATGTCTCATCATAGAAAATGCTATGTAAGTGAGGTGATAAGTATCCTAATTAACTTGATTTAAACACTCCACATCATGTAAATCTACTAAAATATTATGTGTAAATTTTATGGATATATTTTAATGATTTTTAACTTTTAAAAATTACATTTCCTACAACAGTATATATATTTATGTTTTATTTAAAATTATATGTATGAAATAAAAAGTGAAATATGGAAATGCTTACACTGAAAATCAACAGTCCTCTGGACTAATCTCTTCACACCATACAGGACATTTAACCATTTATATATTTATTTCTACTGGTTACTTCCAAAACTAAAAAATGTACTTATAACTCTACTTTTCCTTCCTTTTTTCCCCCTCTTTTTCTTCCCTTTTCTTTTCTCTCCCTCTTTCTCTCATCGCTCTCTTGTCTAATTTTTTTTCTTTCTTTCTTTTCTTATTAGACAGATTTTTGTGACAGGACATGCGTGCTTGCCCAAGAGACAGAGACACAGAAAGCAAGAAATCACCCTCCAGGAGGATGCCAGGCAGCAATCCCTTCTCCTCCATTCTCCTCTAGGGATTCTGGGTACACACTCACACTCACACGAGTTTTAAGCTGCTGGGACTGGGACTCGAACCATAGTCAACTACATGGGAGTCCAGCAACGTATCCATTACACCACCTGCTGGTCCCCATTCTCTCTTTAAATAGGATCACAATCTTCCTGCCTCAGCTTTTTGAATAGCCAACACTACACCCAGTTATCACATGCTTGGCTGTTATTTTCTGTTTGAAGATGTCCTATGATACTTACTGACTCTTCACTTCCTACAAGATGTCTATTTACCATTGTTACCATTCCTCATGTCTTCCCAACCTTCAAATGATTTTATTCTTACTTTTAGCTCTTCCTTAGATTATATTTGTAACTTGAAATGTAACTTACACTACTTACATAATCTTTATACCGCTCTGCTTGTCTTCTCCAACGTCAATGCTCCACATTTGAAATTAGAAGCTTAGTACCCCATCCTTACTTTTGCGCCACCTCCCTCTTCCAGCACCAAGTTCCTGTCAGTCAAAACTTTACACATCCATTTTGTAAGTTGACTCTGTAAATTGAACACCAATGTAGTACTATGATTTCACTCAGGACTAAATATATTACTATTTTGTAAGGCAAATTTTATTTTCTAAACAATCTAATGCTGAGGACCAGCTGGTGGCACAGCATCAATTCTGATGTTCTGCAAGGCAATCCCAAATGAAAAGGTTCCTGATTCAAATCTGGAGGCTTTCCTGAGTATACCAGGCACATGATTGCCCATGACTTGGGGCTAGCTGAAGGCTAGGGGTAGGTCATGGCATCAGACCCCTATAAGGGGTTGATGTTTCTTTCTCTTTCTCTTCCTCATTATATGTTTTAAAAATCTAGTACTGTTTCATTTGTGGCACTTGGTAGATAATTTTCCCAAAATCTTGTGTTCATTGGCTTCACTTTTATCACACTCTGTTTGTTGACCAACGTTATCCTTCACTTTAGTTCATTTTATATTTATACCATAGTTTTTTTTTCAGTGTAATTTCTTTTTGTTAAATTAGCCTTTCATTCCTTAAAACTAAGTCATAATGGCTTTACCACATCCCCATATTTTTCAGGCTTTTAATGACACAGACAATTGCATGAAATACATTTTGGCTTTTTTTTTCTTTTTTTTTTCATTTTTCCCTAAAATTCTTCCTCAGGCCAGGCCCTATGACATCCAACAACAAGGATTTAAAGTAGATTTTTCAAAACTACATCTCTCCATCAATCAATAGCAAACATCAAACATCTTTGTATAAAGTTTAATACAACCTTACAGAATTATATGGGGGGCCAACTGGTGGCGTGATATTTCAGGTAGCTAATCCCACATGGCCAACTGTGTAGTTCAAGTCCCAGACCTAGCAGCTTGAAGAGCATTCTGGACATATGGGAATGCATTCGTGAGAGTGAGAAGGGATTGTAGTGTGACCATCTCCCATGGGGGATATAAATATTTTTTATGTTACAGGTAACATCTACATTTTAAAATTATTCAGTATTATCAAATATTCAATATCTGAATAGATTCAAAAATACATTTTAAATAATTTGTTAGTTTAAATAATTAGCCAATATGTATTGATTTTTAGAAAACTATTTTTACCAAAATGTACTTGCTATAGACAATGGATATTGGGAGTGAGAAAACACCCCCAATGGAAAATGGTCATACTGCAATCCTTTCTCCTCTATTTCTTCCTCCTCTTGGGATTTTGGACATGTATGCATATGCATTAGGCATGTTTTTCAAGGCACTAGAAAGGGACTCAAACAGAGGAATCGGCCATGTGGAATCAGTTGTCTTAATGACCAAGCCACAAGCCTGTACTGATTTTTTTTTTTTTTTTGGGAGAGGTTTTTTCGCTATAGGGCGCGTGCGCTTGCCAGACAGGCAGAGAGAGACATAGAGACAGAAAGCGAGAAATCACCCCCCAGGGGGGTTGGTCACGCCGCAATCCCTTCTCCTCCATTCTCCTCTCGGGATCTTGGGCACGCACGCACACGCGCCCGGCGTGAGTTGTAAGCCACCGGGTCCGAGACGCGAACCGCGGTCGACTACGTGGCAGTCCAGCGACATAGCCATTACGCTAACTGCTGGTTCCCAAGCCTGTACTGATTTTTTAATGTGTTAATTTTTATCAAGAAATACTTCAAATATACAAGAATATGCAAAGTAATTAAGAGATACATAACGTAAATACCACCCACATTAATATGTTATTTTTATCTCACCATACTGGCTTTAGAATAAAATACAAACAACCATATTTTTAGGATAATAAGTATAATCGTTCTTTTAATAAATGAAACATGTTTTAAAAGCATAAAAATACTAAAACATAAATGTAAATGATAAAAATTTATCCTACACTCTCCTGAAATTCTATCACCCTCCCCAAAGAGCATATCTACCTCACATTAATATTTTCCCTTCCCACTGTGTTTTATACATTTTGTCAGATATATATATGTGAACACACAAATAGTCCTTTGTGCTAATTTAAATTTTTAAAAATATTGTACTGTGTACATCCAGTTATATTTCATTTTTCTTTATTTTGTGTTCTCTTATTTATCTATCTCACTCAAGTTCATTTATTTTAACTGCTACCTAGAATTTCAGTGTTTATATGTGCTTCTCTATTGAAGGATGCCTGTTGGCCCAATTTAAATGTTATAAACTCTGTCGTAATGATCATTCTCTTACATATTTCTTCAAGTTACAAGTATATTAAAGTTTTTCTACAGAATATTCCTAGAAATAGAATTTCTGAGTCACAGAATATGGCCTTTTCAAATACATTTGATATTGTCAAATTATGTCACTAAGTGATTTTTCCTAATTTACTCCTCCACCAACAATATTTTAGTTTCTTTTTTTATATCTTCATGAACTCTTGAGACTTTCTTAGTTTATATTTGCTAATCTAATAGGTGAGAGTGACATTTCATTGTGATTTTAATTAACATTTGCCTGATTATTACTGGAGTTTTATATTTGTCAGTCTCTGATTTCCATTTCTCCATAATTCATGTACATAACATTTATATATATTTCCATTATTTGATACTTCTCATTGCTTTTAATTCTTTACAAATTTTGAACACAGCTTTTATCATATGTTATCATTCATTTGAGTAGTAAGAATCTTCTTCCAATCTTGAGTTTATCTTAAATCCATGGTGTTCTATCATAAAGAAGTTTAAAACTTTAGTATAGGAAAATTATCAATACTTTCCCGTTATGATTTGTGCTTTTTTGGGCTTGTTTATAAAATTTTTCCTAATTTCAATGCAACTAACATATGGTTTTCTCTTCATTTTTATGATTTTTCAGTTTCGTATTTTAATTTATATAATAAAAATATATGCGTATGTTACTTGTATACTTGACAAGGAATATATATATATATATATATATATATACACACACACACACATAAATATATACACATATATAATTTTTTTTTAAAGAGAGATTTTTGCTATAGGATGCATGTACTTGCCGGAGAGTCAGAGAAAGAGAGACACAAATGAGAAATCACCCTGTGGGACAGCCACACCACAATCTTCTCTCTTCCATTCTCTCAGGATTTTGGGTATACATGCACATGCACCCAGGATGAATTTCAAGCCACTGGGTCTGGGACTCAAATCATGGTCAGAACCTAAACCACTACACCACCTGCTGACGTCAACAAAGAATAACATTTTAAAAGGACAAAAAATAAATAAAATTAGCTATGATTTTATCCCTCAGAAACCAATGATCACTAACATTTATTCTTACCTCCAATTTAATTTTCATACGTATGTCCTTTTGTTAAATTAACATCTACATTTTAATAGACTTCTTCATTGGACTTAATAACTTTTAAAAAGAATACTAATATACAGAATGAGGGGTTGAAGTTGGGAGAATGCAGAGATCCAAGATTTGAAGATGGAACTTGCATGAAATTGGTGTATCATGGTGCATATTTGGGATGCATGCAACTCAAACCAGATGGCTATTAACTCTTGTTTTTACATGGACTTTATGTGTACCTTCAGTGTAGAAACTTACATCATCCTCCTAATTTTGTTATTCACATCTCTGCCTCTTCCACTGAACTACAACGTCCATTAAGTCAGAGATAGATTTTACCAATCTTTGTGTGTCACTAATTGAATTTAGCAAAATAGTAGGTGCTAGAGAAATGTAAAAAAGGAAGTGGTGAGGGGAACATGGTGAACATGGAACTAGGGGTGAACACAACCTAAGTTCTAAAGCAGGTAGCCAGCTGTGTGGCATTTGGCAAATTTCCTCTAAGACTTTATTTTCATTTGCCAGTTGAGGGAAAGAGGCTAAATGATCTAAAAGTTTTCTTCCTCCTCTGATATTCCAGACTCTGATTCTTTAAAAAGTACTTAACAGAATTCACAAATATTCTTGAAAATATTTATATTTCATGATCCTATTGAGTAGCTCAGTCTGTCAGCAACCTATGATATCTAATACTAACAGGTGTTTACGTAAATACAGATGAAAATTGTCCCTTCAGTTTGCCAATTTTTCAGTAGAGATGTCCTTGCAGGTTGGGAGAGATGAGTTGTTTTCTGGTAAGAAGCCATCAGAATACCAGAGAGTAAGGCTAACATAAGATACCCATTGGAGCTCTCTTAACACCATGGTTTCTGGCAGGATATGGGACCATGTCATCTCCTGGCCAGTTTGTCTTTCAGTCTGTCCCATGGATTCCAACCTCCTAATGGGAGGTTGTGATTACATCTCCCTCTAGTGACTAAAACCTTCTCATGTGGAAAGTCTTCGTGCAATAAGAGCAAGAATACTTGGCCAGGGAAATACAGTAAAAGGACCAGCTCTGTAGTGCAGAGGTTAAATCCTACACATAGTAAGCCAGATCTCACATGGCTGACCAAGTTCTAATCCTGGCTTCCACAGCTTAAAAAACACAATGGGTGCATATGCCTACAAGCTCCAAATCCAATGGGATACAGATACAGAAATGGAGAAGAAAGGATTGCGGCATGACCATGCCCTATTGTGGAATGCTTTGTCTTTCTCTAACAAGCCCATGAATCCTCTGGCAATTAATTAAAAGGAAATAGAAATTAAAAAGATAATTTAAATCCTCTGAGAATTCAAAGAACAAGGTCACAGCTACTTCATGGAGAAGCAAATTTCCTCATACATTCTACTTTGTACTGAGAGAAGTAAAGCTCAGAGGGCACTTTAGTATGTGTGCCCAAGAACCAAACAGGCAGAAGTCTAACCCATTAATGTAATGTGTGGGAGGCTGCGCACCAGCGAGGCTGCGCACCAGCAATTCTGCCAAGGTTTCTCAGAGAGCAAACAATTGCCATGATTGGTTCCCTCAAAAAACCTGACCTTCGAAACCTTGCTCTGATTGGCCACTAGAATCCCTCAGATTTGCATATTCGGCACCTCATGATTGGTCCAAAAGCAACCAATCATAACCCACCATTTACAACCAATCACGGCCCACCGTTTACAACCAATCACAGCCCACTGTTTACAACCAATCACGGTCCAACATTTACAACCAATCATAACCCACCTTTTATGATCCTTCATTCAACCAATCACGGCCCACTAGCATGTATATAACCACGATGCCTGGCCTACAATAGCCAGATGACCAGGAAGACAACGAAGATGACACAGAAGACCAGGAAGACGACGACCCTGGAGAGCCTGAAGAGCTGAAACACCGCACAGTCTCCAGACGACCCTGAGGAGTTGTGACACCACGTCATCTCCATGCTGCTCACAACAGACGACGCGACCCTAAAGAGTTGTAACACTGCGTCATCTCCGTGCTATACCGTGCTGCCCACAATAAACAGACAACACTGTGTCATCTCCGTGTTGTGACACTGTGCCGCTTGTTCCGGCTCTCACTCCTTCCCTCAGGAAACCTGTTCGAATGTATCCCTGGGTCAGGACAGTAATGTACCATGTCCCATAATCTCACTTCAACATGTGATAAGAGGGACCAGCAGTTAGCATAATGGCTATGTCACTGGATTCTCACGTCATCGACCACGGTTCACGTCCTGGACCCGGTGGCTTAAAACTCACACCGATTGCTTGTGCATGTGTGCCCAAGATCCCCAGAGGAGAACGGAGAAGAAGGGATTGCGATGTGGCCATCCCCCCTGGGGGGTGATTTCTCGCTTTCTGTCTCTATGTCTCTGTCTGGCGAGCGCACGTGCCCTATAGCGAAAAAAAACTCTCAAAAAAAAAAAAAAAGTGATAAGATAATCTCCAGTGCAAATATACAATAAAATAATTCCTCGCCTACTCATTCTACATATAATGGTCCACTAAAGTGGTTTGACAGAACAGTCATAGTTTTGCCTTTTTCCAGAATGTCACGTAATTGGAATCGTGTAGTATGTAGCTATTTTCAGATTGGTTTCTTTCATTTAGTAATATGTATTTAGTGCTTGTTTATGTTATTTTATGTGTAGAGGAAGCAAAATTCTACTTCCGTCCACTTTGGATACCAGCTGGATCTAAGACGTGACATAACCTAGACTAACAGAGGAAAACAGAGGATTATTTATTTAGTGCCAGTGTTACATGGTATCGAACCTATCAAAAACAACAAGAATATAAACTTTTAACCAATCTACATTCATTAAAGAAATTAGTAATAATAGTCAAGATTAACTCAAATATTAGTACTTGTAAAGTAAGATAGCCAAAAAAGAAGACATGCATGTTTTAGGCCTATGTCTTCCCCCAAAATATTTGTAGAAATGGTACCACTTCCTCTTTTTGTTACTTGCTCTACTCTATTCTGAAAGGAAGAGGTTCTAGGGAACATATTAGGCAAAAAAGTAACTATTGGTTCAGGACTTACAAAAAGCAAAATTAGGAGAAACTCTTCCTTTCTCTAGCATAGAACTTGCTTGAGGTCTCACAAGAAGGGCACAAGCCAGTATGATATTTCAAGACGTCAACCTCAGGATATCTCATCTTTCATACCAGATACCCTACTCCTCTCTGTTAAGTACAACTTTAAGTCAAGGTATTAGGGTGTCTTGAACCTTAAAGAAAGTATTTGTGTCATAAATACATTCATTTAGGCAGCCTTGTTCTCACTAAAACTGTTATACCTGAAATGGTAGCTAGGAAGTGGACTTTGGGGAAGAAGGGATTTTCACCAGCTAACCGGGAAGTCCCTGTGGTTTCTAAGTTTCATTTCTCAGTTCATTTGATGAAGCTCTTAACACAGCTGGCCCTGTCATTCTAGAAAATCTAGGTTTTTTTTTTTTTTTTTTTTTTTTGACCATTGACCTTGCAATTGAGAAGTCAAGTCTGCAATTTCTATACAATTGTAGAATACTGGATGTATGTTAGATGCCAGAATTTGAAAGCACAGAAAACTAAGGCCCAGAGTGGACAAGAGAGTTCCTGAGATCACCCAACGAGAAGCTGGATCTTAAGATTCTAAGTGCAATGTCGTCTGCATCCTGTTATACTTTTGTATGTATGTGAATATATCTGTCTGTATTTTCAAAACAGACCAGAGACAACATATCTAAGTAAATGTGGTGTCATGCTTATACATGCAAAGTAGCTGTTAGGGATTTATAACTATTCCAATAGTGCTGCTGTTGTTAAACATATTTAAGACCCTTCTTTATGAATTATACTGAGTCTATGGCATTGTACCTAGTCTATGGCATATTCTTGGCGATTTTCTTAGCTGCTAAACTATAAGCTCACTAAAAGCCTATGCTGTGTTTAATTTTGCCTTTATCTCTAGCACTTAACATAACATTGGTGACATAATAGGTCACAAGAAACAATTTTAAATAAAATTAGCCAATATTTATCATTTGATGGAAGATTTCATTATTGAAGATAGCCAATATCACACAAAAAAAGATCAAGTTCATAAAACCAGTGGTTGAGTTAGGTAATGCACCTCCTATGACTCAGAATCTTTTTCTCTCTCCCACAGGTCCAGACTAATATAAGCTCAGAGATCATGTCTTATTCATCTTGAAAACCACAACACCGTTCCAGTTCTCACACAGAAAGAGAACTTTCATACATATTCAATAAATATTTGATGAATAATGGAGCAGTAGGGACCAGCAGTTAGCATAATGGCTATGTCGCTGGACTCCCATGTAGTCGACTGCGGTTCAAGTTCCGGACCCGGTGGCTTAAACTAATGCCAGGAGCGTGTGCATGCGTGACCATGATCCTGAGGAGAAGGGATTGCGGTGTGGCCATCCGCCCTGGGGGATGATTTCTTGCTTTCTGTTTTTCTGTCTTTCTGGCGAGCACACACACCCTGTAGCAAAAACCTCTCCAAAAAATAAATAAATAAAAAATAATGGAGCAGTAGGTAATAATTTGAGTGAAGATCAAGATCACTGGTTTATAGGTTGTTAAAACAGAAATGTAATGGTGCTATTTCTTGACTAGAAACTAAAACTTTACTTCCATTATTGCCAAAGTTCTAACCCTTAACCAGCTACTTTGAACCATGATCTGGAATGAAAATGCATTGTATGGACACTAGATTATACTGGGTGTTGACATCCAAATAACTTTTACCTGACAATATCATAATCCCAGTGAATAGTTTAAGAGACAATTTTTTTCAAAGAGAGAGAATGAGAGAGAGAGAGAGAGAGAGAGAGAGAGAGTTTTCTCTTTTTCAAGGATCTCTTCTTTCTTTTTCCAGGATATGTATTCATGTTGATAACCCCTAACTAGCAGGACTTATACATTAAATAAGGAGTATTAATGAGCATAGTGAATTATCTGATATTTGCTGGTACTGGCTGTCCCTGGTTATTATTATATACATATATATCATAATACATGTAATGACATGTATTATGCTTGCCTGGAGTGTTAGGCTATTAAAAAAATGCCATTGGAGAACAATGCACGATGGGAGATGTTCTGGAAAAAAGAACAAAACACACTTAAGTCATCAAAAGATGCTCAAATAAATATGCTTGGACAAAATCAGTGAGACCTTTTTAAATCTATGGTTGAATAATGAGACAGAGTCTAATATTTTCTTCTGATCCCAGATTCTTTTAGGAATAGTGGTTATAAATGAACCTTATCTTTCACCATACATTGTTTTGTCATGACTTGAAGTAAGTTAGTCCTGGAGGTAAATAAACACCAGGGCTTTGAATTTCCATGAAGTTTAATAAAAACAACTTCAATCTTGGGAGCAACTACCAGAAATAGTCAAAAGTACCTTGGGAATTTTTTTACTGTCTAAAATGGTTTTTGTATTGTTTTCCGTATGAGGAAGTAAGCTTGAAGCATTCTTTAATTATTTAAGAATTGCCCCTATTTGAGATTTTTACTATATTCTAGTTTAACACACAGGACTTAATTTTTACAAGATGTATTTTATTTCTAAACTAGTCTGTAGAAGAAATCAAGAGCTGATTACATTCAATTTTGCCCATTACAAATGTGGGTGTTTGAGGAACTCTTTTTCCACACTGGTTCTATCCCTCTAGTTGTCCTCACATAACTTTCCATTTGGAGTACTTGTCTCTACTCTGGGTTATGAAAATGAGCATCCCCATATGAAGCAAGTTGGATAGAGATACTACAAAGTGTCAGGATAGGACAAATAACATTTTTGTTGGACATCCAGTGAGGCAACTTGCTGGCTGCTGTGCTGTTGGCTAAATGCCAACTAGCAATATAGACAACAAAACCCTTGCCTTGGGTGATGCACAGTCCTCATCCTGATAAAAAGTGAATGAGTCCCAGTAGCAATTCTACTCCCATATGGCTCCTAAGGTCCAACCTGCAGCAGCTTTGACTTACTGGGTGGGCGCAGCTGAGAGCTGGGTGTCTTCTGCTGCTGCTCCTCTGAGCAGTTTCTTTCAGCACTCAACGTCAGTTTCTTTCTTCCTAGGACCTGCTGAGGTTCCCCTTCACCATATCAGCATGGTTTCTGTTCTGTTCCATAGTACAAGGATCCTGTCAAGCCTCTAGACTGAGGAATAGTTTCCTTGCCCCTCCAACCCCATATTCACTCAATCCACAATTTCAAGGACATGACTCCTACTCAGTCTCCAGAATAAAACTCAAAAGCCAGAGACTGACTTTATTTTTATTATTTTTTTAATCTCTGCTCTCATCCCTTTTTTGAGGCAACACCAAGAATGCCTACCCAGTAGGATAGAGAAGGAGCCAAAGAGGAAATATTGAAAATGAAAGTTAAAATTACATTACTGCTGGGACCAGCAGTTAGCGTAATGGCTATGTCGCTGGACTCCCATGTAGTCGACCGCTGTTCGCGTCCCGGACCCGGTGGCTTAAAACTCACGCCGGGCGCGTATGGGTGCGTGCCCAAGATCCCGAGAGGAGAATGGAGGAGAAGGGATTGCAGCGTGGCCATCCCCCCCGGGGGGTGATTTCTCGATTTCTGTCTCTCTGTCTCTCTCTATCTGTCTGGCGAGCACACGCGCCCTATGGCAAAAACCTCTCCAAAAAAAAAAAAAAATTACATTACTGCTTCAACAATATTATCCCATGATAACTTATACATGTGCTGGAGAGAGAAGAAAAGGTATATGCACTCAAAGAAGTGTATTAGTAGTTTGTTATTTTAAGACTACAGGAACGAGATCATCTGGTTTAATCCTTTCATTTGTACTGAGAATAACCAACATCCAGAGGAAGGAGGTACCTTGCCCAATGTGAGAGTGTACATCATTGGAAAAGAATGAGATTCTAGGCCTATAATCAGTATTTTCTCTACCGGAAAGAAAGAATACAGACTTTAATGTTACTGAAACTCATATGTGAATTCTTATTTGAAAAGGATTTTTCAAAACTAAAATTTTACGTTAATTAATTCTGTGTTTTACCATAAACAACTGCTAAACATCCATATGGATTAATGTATAGTGGGGATATTATTACACTTAAAGACTTGTTAAAATGAAAACACATCAGGCCAACTGGTGGCATGGTGGTAAAGGTGCCTAGATCACACATAGCCAACTGTGTGGTTATAGTCCCAGATCTGGCCACTTGAGAAATAAACGAGGTTCGTGTGTGTGCTTGCCCAAAATTTAGAAAGTATGGAGAAGTAGGGATTTAGGCATGAACCATTCCTGATGGGGCATGCCTTCCCACTTTCTCTCTCTTTCTCTGTAGTCAACTAGTGAGCATACATACCCTCTGGCAGGTTAATATGTGTGTGTGCGTGTGTGTGTGTGCATGTGCGTGAGATATCTAAATACTTGGTTGGCACAGAGTTGATGCTCTGTAACTCAGAGCTCTGATTTGTGGTACGATCCTATATGATAACTCAGATCTCAAGAAAGGTATTCAAAAGTTCATACACAATGTGTATTATGAAAAGTCTATGCATGAATTTCAAAATTTTTACACCAAAACGATCATACACTTTAACCTCTGTTTTTCCATGAACCTCTTGAAGCCCCTTCACATGTGTAGTTGTGGATTATAATATTATTTTGAAGATTAAAGATACTTGTTTAAATGGTTAGATAAATAATATTTAATACTATCCCATTTAATAACCGTAATAAAGGGGCAAGGCTAAGCTAAAGTTCTCTTAAAATTATATTATTCAATTCTTCCCCCCCAAAAAAAGATTCATTAGCAATGAAAATATTTACAAATAGGATTTTATGACAGTTAGGGCAGTTTGGACAACCAGAATACTTGTTAGTTGACAAGGGACATGGTAAGAAAGATAGATTAAATGCCTAATGTCTTTTCTTTTATCACATGAGAAAACTGAGACCTTCAGAGTAAAATGACTTTCCCAAGACTGTGGATCCGGCACCTTGTGAAATCATGGTTTGAATCTCAACATCCGGGTATCTACACTGGATCACGTCACCCACTCCATGCTATTTGTAACGTAAGAATTGGGAGACATAAATCTGAAGTTTCAAAGTAGTCTGGAATCTTCCTCTGCTTTATACTACACTTTATCATGGGCACCCGACATACTGCAAATTGTCTTATGTAGCCCTGTAGACCTGCTCCATGACAATGGACTACAAATTGTAAGAGACAGAGCTGACTGCTCTGAACTTGTTGGAGGACCCCTCTTTCCCAAATGCAATTTTATTTATTTATTTTCAATGTTTTCTAAAATTACCTTGTTGTTAATGCACCATTTACAGTCTTTTCAAAGCATTCATTTCCTTTATTGAATTCCCATAATTCTACTTCCTTGGCCTTTACTCATTTTATTTGTCCAGATCCTCAATTAAGATTAAAAGAACTGGTTTCTTTACCATAGTGTCAACTCATTCCTAAAATAAAAGACAGAGGCATTTTGTGATTTTTTCCTTTTATTTAAGCAGTTGAAAAAATAAAAATAAACAAATGAAGGAATGAATCAGGGATCACAAAAGAATTTTACCTAAATAATGCCCATCACAAAGACATGAAAATACTAGTTAAACACGAAGGACAACATGAAGGACAGTGAGAACTGCCTTGTTCATAAAGGCAGCTGAACTATTTTCTCAAACCAGTAATTTCAACTTCACAATTGCTAAGGTAAGCTGATGTTGAAGAGTATTTTTATAAAGATTTTTCTTTAATTAAACTCCACCTATTTATAATCCATGCAAACAGATGTACAAACAAAACAAAACTCACTATCTGTATCCTAATAAAAGCACAGTGAAAGAACGTGTGGAAATGCCAGCAGTGAAACCATGCACAGGTTAAAATACCATGAGATTGTCAGAGTTGTGAGCTATGATCAGGAAAATAGGTTTTTTTAAAAAATTAATAAGAAAGTATGTTTGCCAACATAAAACAGAAACATTATTAAAGAAAAATGTTTTCGATATGACAATATGGAAAAGAATCTAGGACATGATAGAATTTGTGTGGCTGATTATTTTCCTGCTAACATTGTCTAAATATTCAGAATGCATTTTTTAAATTTCATTTATTTTATGAGAGAAAGACTCAGAAAGAGAGAGAGAGAGGCGTACCATAGAGATAGGGGCTTACTATACCATACCATGATTCCTACCCCAGTCTCCCAGCCAGCTAGAATCCCAGGGGTGCACTGGTTCATTTGCCAGATTGACCTAGTATCCAAACCTGGGCCTGCCACACAGCCTCAGCAGAATGTAGCAATCTCCAACTACCCACAGCATCGTGCCTGGGACTTTGCAAAATACAGTTCTGCTGTATGACTTTGGCTTAACCTCCTTGAGTCTCCCCAATCTCAAATATAAAATTGAAGCAATAGTATCTACTCCACCTATCACCTGACATAAATTTTGGAAAAAGGGAATTGTTTAAATAATAGGGTATAATAGTGAGGGCAGAAGTGTCAGGAATAACTGCAAGATATTTGACCTCAGGGACCAGAAAGGCAAGATTGCTATCAACTGAACTGAGAAAGTCCGTCCCAAAGACACTACTTTAATGACAGTGCCCCCAACTCACTGAGCATATGAACGGCAAAATCCAGGAATTCAGAGTCAGAGTTTATCCAATGCATTTTTTAGCTAAGGCTCAGTACACATGAACTATTTCTTGGGTTCCATGGCAACATATTTCTATGTGTGGTTGTTCAAAAGATATATCACTATAAAAAGAGTCTCTTTCTAGTTCTTTACCTCCAAATAGGATTACCTGCCAAAAGGTGAGTCAGAGTCATCTAGATGATAGAGTCTACTTCATGAGATATTTGAATTACCTGCCTATTATATCATGGAATACATTTCATGTTTGTGGGGGGAAAAAAACACAACCTTTTGATACCCAAAATTCTAGTTTTTTGAATGCCTTACATTTTTAGAATAATCAAGATAAAGATCCATCTGGAATGGAGGATGCAGAGATTGAAAGGCCAAGGTCAAGAGCAGTTTGAACACGACATTTTCCCACTAATAATTGTAAGCATGCACAGCTCTTTCTTTCAGACTGACAAATTCCTTCCTTTAGGCACTGTAGGGGTGCTAAATTACTCACCTTTCCTCTCGGGAAGTCAACAAATATCTAAAACGTACAAAGGAAGAAATAGAAATTACAGCCTATTATTTGGAAATACAAAGGTATCTAGTGGGGCAATAAAAAAGTAAGATCTATAAATCTTTGAGTCAATGTTGAGAGGAGGTATAATTTTCATAGGTGGGAATCATTAGATACTCTGTCAGTTGGATTCTGAGCAGAAAACAGATGGCACTCTGTTGCTAAAGAGAGTTTAATGAAAAACAATTTACAAAGCTGTGGACAATGTTTTGGTAAAACAATGAGGAAGGATAAAGTACCCAGATTCTATTCATGGGTAGTGAAAAGAAGCAATTATCACCACTGGCATAACCTATAGCAATCCGGGAGGGCCACACTTAAGAGCTATGGCTGAGAGTAGGTGTAGCTGAGGGTGCCATTGCCCACCCATTGCTCAACAGAAAGGTCTTGGGGGAGACAAATTCTCTTCTCCTGATCTCTTGATGATGCTGCTATTGGCCAAACTAATTTGGAAGACAGAAGGCATGGGGGAGGCAAATGATGAGATCGAGAGGTCATCTTCTTAGGTCACAGTACAGGGTAGAGAATGGTGGAGAATAGATTTGAAGAAGTACTGGAAATGTCCAGCACAAATAGTATCTAAAAAGGGAAGCTTAAATATAATAAATTTGGGCAAACACATAGATACCTACAAAGAAACAATTTCTTAAAAATTGTATCCACATTCCATTGTTGGGGTTTGCTTTCTCTCTCTCTCTCTCTCTCTCTCTTTCTCTCTCTCTCTCTATCTGATGAGTGTGTGTACTCTCTGGCAATAACTTTTTGTTTTTTTTTTTTAATTAAAAGAAAATAAAGTTAGAGGCTTGCAGGTGGCAGTTAAGTTGCTGGACTTTTACATGGCCATCCACGGTAAGAGTCCCAGACCCAGTGGCTTGAGTTTCACACCAGCTATTTGTATGAGCATACCCAAAGTCCCACAGAGAATGAAAAAGCAGGGATCATGGCATGGTCATCCTTTTTGAGGGGTGATTTCTCACATTTTCTCTCACTGTCTTTCTCTCTTTGTTCCTTTCTGATGAACACTAGTACCTTATGGCAGAAACATAAAAAAAAGTAATCTGTACGAGATAGTAAAAAATTTTATCCTGTAAATATATAAATATATTAATAAAGTTCACCTTAAATAGTATAGTATATTTTAACAGACCCTTGAATTTCACATCAATAACATTCTAAATATTTTAGATTTTTAACTTCCATTATATTCAAGTAATATATTATATTTTGTATTCTTTTTAAAAATTATGAAGTAATGCCATTTTAAGTGACTTCAATTATTCAGTTACCTGTATATGTGTTTATTTTTATTATCTATGTGTCAGTCTGCTCAGATCTGAAATAACTTGTACATAATATATATATACAATGATTACTTTTTTTTTAGGTTTATGCCATAGGGCACATGTATTCACTTAGAGAGAAGCAGAGACAAAGAGAGAGAAAGTGAGAAATTACCTCCCCCCAGAAAGGATAATCAACCCCACAATATTTTCTTCTCTTTCATTCTCCCCTTGGTATTTTGAGCACGCACACATATGTACTCAGCATGATTTTCAAGCTACCAGGTCCAGGACTTGAACTGTGGTCTGCCATGTGGGAGTCCAGTACCTTAACCACCATGCCACCTGCTGACTTTATAACAATGATTATTTCTGAGTGGTATGAATTTTTTAAAAATCTATATTACTTGAGTAATGATTAATACATAACATTTTTATGAAATCATAAAGGAAATAAACTAAAAATGTGTGTTCTTATATGGAGGGAAAATATACCTACTAATTTTATAGTGACCATTTAAAATACTATTTTTTCATGGCCAGCAGATGGCATAGCAGTTACATCACTGGACTTCCACATGACTGATCATTGTTCAAGTCCAGGACCCAGTGACTTGAAACTTATGCTAGGCATGTGTAAATGCCTACCCAAGATCATAGGAGAAGAATGGAGGAGAAAGGATTGTGCGGTGACCATCCCCCAAGGGGGTGATTTCTTACTTTCCCTCAAACTGTTTCTGTCTCTCTCTACAGCAAGCATACACACTCTGAGGCAAAAACCTCGATGAAAATATTAATAATAATGATAATAATAAAAATACTATTTTTCTTTATCACCTTTATCAGACTATCATAGTCATAATAGATTTCCCTTTTCTATATTAATCCCATTAAAAATTAAAATTAACAGAATCAAAACAAAAAATTACATCTGCTCACTTAGCATGTGTTTAAAGTCAGAAGGTTTCAAAACAGAGATTCAAATAAAGGTCAGTAAGAAGAAATTGAAAGAAGTTGAGAGATTATTTAATAAGCAAAAGAAGGTGTCAAAACATACCATAAAAAACATGAGTTAAAGAATAGACATCATAAAACAGTAGAGGTAACTGACAGACAGTCACATAGGGAATGATGACAAAGAAAATCCAGTAAATTCTGGGTTAAGGTAGTCCTCTCCTTTTGCAATTACATTTATCAGTCCCTATCCATGCCGTCTGGTCTTAACCTGCACCCTTGTATGCATGACTCTTGATGCACACCAATCCTTTAGAACATTTTATTTTCACTTTCATTGTATGCTTGAACATATCTTGCCTTCTTTTAAGATTTAGACTTTACATGATTCAAACTGTTTCTTTAATCACTTATTTATACATAGATGAATTTATAGATTTTATTTTATTCTATACCTATAATCTAATCTAATTATTATTTGTTTGGGTGCTAAATTGTGCCATTTTTGGCTAGTGGGATTCTCTTTAAGTTTGCATCTCTGTGCTTTTGACTGGTTCCCATTATTCTTTGAACACCTTACTTTCTGGCAATAAAAAACTTTCAAGGCTCACCTTGTGTTTTCCTTTCCCAAGTCCTGGAATCAGTCATTTTATCATGAGTACCTTGTTCCTATTAGTGAAAAGTTATGTTTTAAAACAAAAGTTGAAGTGACAGGTACAATCATTGCTTCAGACAGATCACTGCTCCCACGTTCTTTTAGTGTAAAGAATTAAGGATTACACACAATGTGCACACACACATACACATTTATACTTGTGTTTATTTATATACTTACCTATTAATCAGTCTATATATGTATGTATATATCTATCTATCTAATTATCTATATATAACCATGAGTTTGCAATGATATCTCCAATTCCAATCCAACATCAGTTTCATTTTCTTTTTCTCTTTCTGCTGAGGTCCAGCCTTGGTGGGGGTGGGTTATCTCGACGGAGGTGGCGCAGGAAAGAAAGACTGTGGCCTTGGTGCCTTTTCATGCACGTCCTGAGTCGGACACTCCTCAGAGATCGCTCTCTGTAGAGTGACAACTGTTAGGAATTATCGTGTCTTTTTATTGAAAATGTGATACATGCAAGTAAATGGGTGAGGGACTACGTGTTCTAATTATCAGCTCTTAAAGTTTTAACAATAGGGATCATAGATTCCATTCAGGGTTGGATTAAGGGTGGGTCTATTACAGTTCAGCAATTGTTTGTTTGTAGGCAGGTCCTCAGGAACTTCATGGAATGCCGTTTCGGGAAATAGCCTCCAGCAAGCAGAGTTAATTATCAGCCGATGCTCGGCGGCAGCCATCTTGTGATTACTTAATACGATGCTAAAAAGAAAATTTCAAGTATAGGTATTAGTTCTTATGAATCTCAATAAAGAATGATACTTATATGGTTTTATAGGGATTTAAAATTTAATTTAAGGAATTCTAATATATTTATCTATTTCACTTGGTGAGGGCGGGAGTGACCTGGGCCAGTTTCGGCCTAATCCTATTTTATGTAAAGAAAAGATTATTTTTAAGCTTATGTTAAATGTATCTTGAAGGGCCTTCCAAAGGTCAAGAAGATTATTTTTGCCTAGATAGAACTTTAGCACACCCTCTATTGTGACCGCAGGGATGAAGCATTGTAATTAACAGTAGGTGATCAGGGCAAAGGGGAGTCGAGGGACTTTTGGGAAATTTTATCACATACTCAGGCTGTATAAGAGAGCTATGTAATTCTTTTATAGTAGTATAAAAGGGAGTCAGAGGGGGGTTGCTTCCCAGCAAGGCTACCGTAGTCTCTGGAGCATACAACAAGCGGCCTTGCCAACATGCTGAGTCAACCCAAGCTTTGCTCATAGGTTGGGGGGAGGAGGGGGCATACAGCAACAGCCTTGCCAACGTGCTGAGCTGACCAAGGCTGTGCTCAAAGGTCAGGGGGATCAAACAGATCCTGGGGCCCTGCCGGGTCAGACTCCTCCATCTTTCCAATTTGTAAGTTCCATCTCCAAAAGTAAGACACTTGGCTTGATACTGGCAGAGAAAAATGTAGACCAATGTAACAGATTAGAGAACCCACAAATAATGTAAAGATACAGCCCTCAGAATGGGAGAATATATTTGCAAACTATGCCTCAGGTAAGGACTGATAACCAGAATACACAGGGAACTCAAGCAGTTTACCCATTAAAAAAAAAAAAAGATAAATGATCCAATTAAAAAGTGGTCAAATGAGCTGAACAGGTAACACTCCAAGGAAGACATATAAACAGCTTAAAAACGTATGAAAAAATTGCCCAATATCCCTTATTACAAGGAAAATCTAAATCAAAACCACAATGAGATACTACTTAAGCCCCAGTCAGAATGAATAATATTTAAAAATACAAAATGGTAACTGCTGGTGAGGTTATGGTGAAAACAGAACCCTCCTATACTGTTAGTGGGAATGAAAATTAGTACAGTCACTGTGGAGAATATTATGGAGATTCCTCAGAAACCTACACATAGCACTACCATATAACCCAATAATTCCACTCCTGTGTATCTACCCAAACAATAGCAAAAACTGTTGGTAAAACATCTGCATATTCATGGTCATTTTCAGCATTATTCACAATTGCTAAGACAAGGAACCAATCTAAGTGCCCAAGAAAAATTGAATGTATAGAAAAAATGTGATACATATACACTATGGAATACTACTCAGTCATAGGAAACAATGAGACCCTGACATTTAATATAAAATGGATGAATATGGAAGATATAATGCCAAGTGAAGCAAACAGGACTATGAAAGTCAAATATTGTATGCCCTTGCTCCACTTAATATATACAGAATGTCTGTACTCAATGGCAGAAACTGAAAGATCAGAAGGTATAATAGAGGGGAGGACATCTGTAGATAGTAGAGACAATACAAAAGGGGGTGACTAATAGAGGGTAGCAAGGAAATAATTTAACACACACAAAAATTATTAAACGCTGATGACAATGTATATAATCATATTTTTAACTTGACTAATCACTGTATTCATGGCTGGAAAGACCATTTTGTATGCTGTAAAGGTAGACAGTGACTAAATATAAATTCAAAAAATGCAAAAAAATTTAAAAGTGAATTAAAAATGTAATAATATTAATTTTTAAAAAGCCTTGAGGGCTGGCTCCATAGCACAAAGATAATGATGTTCAAGAGAAGCTGGTCCCACATGGCAACAATAGTTTAAAACCTTGGCCTGATCAGTTTGAATAGATTGACCACTTACGTGAGTGCCCAAGATCCAACAGGCTGAAGGACTGGAGGAAAACAATTGTGGCATAACCAGACCATATGGAAGATCTTTCTCTCTCTCTGTTTCTCTCTCTCTCTCTCTCTCGCATGTATTCACTCTTTCACAAATAAAGAAAAACTCAATAAAAAGCCAATCCATATATCTGAAGCAATATATTTCACAGAAAATATGGTGTCAGGCAAATATATGGACATAGAATTGCGATTAAAAAAAACTGAGAATATTTTAGATGCAAAATCAACAGAAATTAACAACAGATGTGAGAAGCTGATCAAGAAGGGAGTTAGGAAGGTTGACTCAGAGACTTGTGGCATAGGCAGCTGGATGTACATAAGCACTGCTAAAGGATGATTTTTAATATGGTTATCATTCAAATTGTAGACTTGCAGAATTAATTTAAGAGATACCAAAGCATAAGAGATGTAGAACTTATAGCATCTTAATAGGAGTTTTATCAACACTTGTGAAGTAAACTTTGACAAAATAAGAGAAGAGCCCTGAATTTTCTAAGCTTTGGCTTTCACCACTAACAGGCTGACCACTAGCAACCAGGCAATCCTAGTTCTACTCATAGCCTGAGATGTCAATTTTCCTTGTCATAAAGACTCAGATGTGTAATTCCTTTCTAAACATTGTAAATGACTCACTCTGTCTGACTAATGACCTGCCATTAGGTAAAAGGGAAAAAGAGAAGAACTTGCCATGCAACTGATGGAAGTGAGGTCAAGCAAATACATTGAACATGAACACCTGCTATTCCACACATAATGAGTTATTTTAGAAGTTTCAAGTTGAATGAGCACGAAAGCCCCTGCCGAAACAGAAAAATCTCCACCCTGAATGATCTCTCCTTTTACTACACTCTGGGATCTTGCTCTGTGCTTCTGAAAATGAGCTAATTACATATATGACTATCCACTGTGGCATTATTTACATATAGTCCAGAGCACTGTTAACAAATTGATCTTTTCTTATGTGTCCTACTTCCATCCTCACATTTATTTGGCCCTGAATTATCTCTTGCTTTATCCACTATCGCAACTGAGCTCCAGAAATTAGGCATTCTATACCATGTTTCACTTCTGAGCACTGTTTTTCTGGAATTTCCCTGTACCTGGGTAACACTTTATCTCTGGTGAATCCCAGCACCAATCATGAGGTTAGTGGGGATGCCCAGAACTGATGATCGAGAGGTCTGAACTACCATCATTTCATCTCATCTCACCTCAAATTTATATTCTTTTAAGTGGAAACAGTCATAGTCTTTACTTAGCTACTACATCATCATGAAAACCAAATAAAATGATGTAAAACGTTCTTTGTAAACTATGCTATTATGACAATTATAATTGTGATCTAGTTTTTCTTGTTCAGTTAGTGGCTGATAAAGTTTTGTCTGAATTATTATATTAAAAATTAACATTACAGCCCAGCCATGATACTGTGTACTGGTATAGGCTGTCACTCAACAAACTGAGCTCTCATGAGACATCTGGGTTCAATTTCCAGCTTGCCCTCAAAATGCAGGTATGGAGGCATACCTACAGTCCTAGCTAAGTAGGAGACTAAGGCAGGAGAATTGCAAGCTATGATGGGCCAGCTTGGGCAGTGTAGTAAAATCCTGTCTGAAAGAGCCTGGCATGGTGATGTGCTCCTACGGTTCCAGTGACTGGGAAGGCTGAGGCAGGGGGATTGAGAGAGAGTGAGACCCTCTCCAAATAATAATAATAACATCATAATAATAATTCCAACAACCACAGATTGTTCTTTGTGTTATAAGGATAAATATTCAGCCTTAACAGAGTGGTTATGAAAACAAAATGAGGAAAAGAGTATATTGCATAAGTTTTGGAAGCTCTATATATTGAATAGAAGGTGGTACTCTGGGTAGAGTATTACTATTACGTTACTATTATGAGTATTATACATACAGATAAATTCCAGAGTAATTGGTGTTTGATCCTAGCCTTCATCCATGCACTGGTCATTGAGAACTCTGAATATAGACTTTGCAGAAGGACTAGTGCAATCACACATGACCCAAAGTGGAGCTGTACATTACTCATTTATGTGGTAAGTGGAGTCCTCTCCACAGTTCTTGCTAGTACCAGTGCAGCGTTGTCCATGGCTGATAAGTGAAGTTTGATAAGACAGCAAAGCAAAATTTTCTTAGCATCTGAGCCTCAGTGGAATGAGGGCCATGACGGTATTTTATGTGCATTTTGAATTTTCTCTGGCAGTGGACTTGAGCTTTCCTTTCTGGCCTTTTCCACTGAAGATGGGGTTGTAATCGGCAAATAATTATCAGTGGTCTTTCAGATCTGAGGAATGTTTAGCCTATCCTTGATTTTATATCCTAGAACTTGAAAATTATACAAGAACTTAAAGATCATTTGACTCGCTCTATTATGTGTATAGGCCCAGAGAGAAGTGATTTTCCAAAGGGTATAGAGTTCATCATGGTAGAAACCAGGCTGGATCTCTTCACTCCCAGGTAGAGCTTACTTCTTCCTTTATTCTGCATTAGGTTAATTTGGTCTCTGTTGGCCAAGACCACCTTGTTGTTGGCTTTATGAGGCCAAGAACTTGGGTGGTTTCTTATCTGACTCTTGGACAGCAGCCAGATATGTGAATGGGCAGGGATGGCTGACTCAGACTAAGAACACTTTGTGCCTAAGGGGCCAAAGCAGAGTCTAAAAGAAGGGTGTGGTCTCTGGATGCTTCTCCATAGCTTCTAAGTTTTGTCAGCAGGACTGAGTAAGGGAGAAGGAACATGGTTCTCACCCTGCAGGGCCTCTACTAAAGAGTTCTGGAACATGGAGCAGCTTTGAGTACCCACTTAACTCAAGATACATTTTGCCCAGGAAAACAAGAGTAGTGAACTAGGAATAATTCAGTGTGGAAAACTGAAAGAAAGCTTTGCCCTTGTTGATTTATGCAAAAAAAAAAAGTACTGTGCATGTGTTCATGTATACAAAGGCAAGTAATATGACCCCTGTTCTCAAAAAAATTTACAGTAGAATGTGTGAGGTAACAAATAGAGACCTAAATCAGCACAAGGAAATATGTATTGTAACAGTGGTAAACATAAGGCATTATAGGGAACCAGCAGTTAGCGTAATGGCTATGTCGCTGGACTCCCACGTAGTCGACCGCGGTTCGCGTCTCGGACCCGGTGGCTTACAACTCACGCCGGGCGCGTGTGCGTGCGTGCCCAAGATCCCGAGAGGAGAATGGAGGAGAAGGGATTGCGGCGTGACCATCCCCCCTGGGGGGGTGATTTCTCGCTTTCTGTCTCTATGTCTCTCTCTGTCTGTCTGGCGAGCGCACGCGCCCTATAGCAAAAAAACCTCTCCCCCCCCCCAAAAAAAAAAAAACATAAGGCATTATAGAAGCTCCCAAGGGATGGTGTTGTGTGTGCTTGTGTGTGGTGTTCAGGAAGGTTTGTGCAGAAATAATGTTTTTTTTAAAGAATTATTTTATTTTACTCATTCATTCATTTTATTTTAATTTGACCAGAGAGAGACACAGAGAGAGAGAGAAAGAAGGAAAGTGAGAAAGCAAGTCACCAGGTCCAGAACTCGAACCGTGGTTGGCCATAGTGGGAGTGTCCAGCACCTTAACCACCACGCTACCTGCTGGTCCCATACAGAAATAATGTTTGAGATCAATCTTTAAAGTTGCAGAGGAAGTATAATATCAGAAGTGAAAGAAATCCTGGTTGTTTTGGGAAGCAGTAATTCAATATGGCCAGAATGCAGAATCAAAGGGAAGGATTATTAGATGCTTGGCATATCATCACCAACTTATAGAAATGTTCCTCTATTTGCTGCTCAGCAAACAAAATCTCAGGGAGATTCTCCCTAACTACTAAACATATGTAGTACCAAATCATGATCAGCTTGGTATTTCATCTTTCCTGTGCCTTTTTTCCCCTGACTCTGAAGAGCACAAGCAAAGGGAAATATCTTTGAACTTTCTTTAACTTAGAAATGGAGTGGTAGTTTGGAACTGAAGCCCATTCTTCTTATGGAAACTGTGGCATATATGTTGGCCGAATACCCTGCATCATTTCATAAAAAACTATTTAGTCTGTGATATACCTATAGTACTTTACCAAAATAATTACAGTAACTATCAAATATGACCAAGTTTGTGTTATGGGAAAATGTGCTTCAATTTAGAATCCTTGGAAAATCTCACCCTCACCTTCCTGAAGTAGTATATGGGATATGATGATCTTAACCAACAGCTTCTGGAAAGAGAGTAAAAATGGGAATGAAGAATGTGACTGGAGACCCTGGGGACCTAGAAAGTGGGAGGCAGATCATCTTTACCAGAATAAATTCTCAAGGAACACGTCTAAACCCTGCAGTTTACCCATGTCATCCCATCCTTTTTCTTTAGGAAACTTTCATGAAGTTACCCAAGTATACAAACATGCTTTTCCTTCTCTCTAATGTCCCATAGAGCCTCTCTTTCTTTCTCTCCTAAAACAAGCACTTCAAAATGCTCAAGTATCACGAAGTGCTAGAAACAATGAAAAACTATGGAATAAGTAGACTTCCAGTACCCTTCGTATTTTCTTTTTTAAGTTGATCCTACAACGTGTCAAAAGTGTGTAACTGGATCCACTGTTATTGTAAAGAAGTCAGGAATACCTTGGTTGTGGATCATGGGCCAGTGTAAGTGTTATTAGTACAAGAGTGCTTGATAAAGATTTGTCTCATCTTGACTTTGAACTTATTAACAATGAAAAACAGTGAGGGAAAATCAGTATGCAGGTCTTCTTTGTCTATATCTCTGAGGCATTCTGTCACCATTCCCTTATGTGCTTAGGAATGAAAAACTGAGTAGGGTGGTGAAATCATTATAAAACATGACAGACTCTGATATTACTGTCCTTTCAGCTATTTTATTTTCCTGCTTTAACAATAGCAACAACAGATGTTTATCTTATTGTTTGGCATTTTCCCCAAATGTTTAAACACTTGAAAAAATTGACGATTCTTTAAATGTAAATTATGGATTAACTCAACATAAATACTGAAAGGGATCTTAGAGATGACCCAGGCCAACTTTTTCATCTTCTAGATAAGGTTATGGAGGCACACAGGAGGTCACAGTTTGTCCAGGTTCATGAAGGGAGCCCAATGCATATTCAGAACCAGAACTCCTCTTCTTTGTGACTGCACAGAGTCCTTCTGCAGCTTTATACTGCTAATGAATTTGGTAGTCAAGAGAGAATTTTTACATTCATTATTCACAAAGCTCGTTTTGCCCAAAATCAAATTGGTTAAAGTGATTTGCCTAAAGTTACTGTGAGAACTATAAAAAGACCACATATTTCTTAGACTCCCTGTTCTAATATTTATAATATCCTATAAACGTAATCATATGGGGATTTCCCCCAAAACACATGACTAAGTTGAGAACTTAAAAATAAATGAAGACTTTTGAAAAGTTCTCTTTTTGGTAGTCCCAGATAGCAAAAATAAAAAAAGCACTTCCAAAGTCTAAGCTGTTGTCTTATCTATTTTTCTCCTTGATTCCCTTCCTCTTTTGGCTCATACCAGTAGAAATTAAAAAAAATATGAATTTCTATTATCTTCTCATTAAAAACTCTCACATACATTAACTCATTTGATTTTATGCATTTACATTTAATCATAATACATCATTACAACATACAATATGGTTTTTTGAAGTATATAGGCATTTCATGTCAATCAAATGAAAATTAATACCACCTATCATCCTCAACAGGTAACTTTTCATTCTTGTGTCTGTTAAGTGTGTTTTGCTTTGTTTTTCTCAGCCTCTTTCTCTTACCCCTCACTGTCAACTTTCTCCTACATAGTCTCTGGTATATACACTTGCCCTTTCTGCTATTGCATGTCTTCCAATCATTCAGCATCTGTCATAAAGTGCAGACGATTTGGTATATATTGAGTGAGAACACGCAATGTCTCTCTTTCATAGTCTATCTTGCTTTGCTTAGCATTCAATTTTCTATATTGAGCTACTCTATATCAAATGATGGGTCTCATTATTTCTTTATGGCTGAGTACCATTCCATAGAAACATGCTATATTTTTTCAATCCAGTCATCTGTTCTTGGGCATTTGGGTTGATTCCATATCTTAGCAATTGTGAACCTATGTTGGTTGGGTTTTCTGTTTTGGTTTTGGTTTTGGTTTTGTTTTGTTTTGTTTTTGTGAAGGTCAACAATAAACTCCCCTTTGGGATGTCTTTCAGAATCATGGAAACTAGAATTATACTCAGAACTTAACCATCATCAGGCAGAAAAAAAAAAAAAGAAAAAAAGAACAGTATTTACAAATTGAAATGTCTTTCATATTAAACAAAATCAACATGCTAGACCAGAGGTCTGAGCAGCTTGAATGTGGAGGTTAGATGCCAAGCCACTCTCAACTGATGCAATCCAGATCTAGTCTATCATCAGACCTGCACTGCACTCGGATCTAAACCGGATGTAGCACATGCTCTCTATTGTGCACATGCACTCTATTCTGCACATGATGTTCTACTTTGCACATGGGGCTCTACTTTGCACACATCACCAGACCTTACATGGCACAGTAGTTTGCTCTCCCCTAAAGCTTTACCATACATGGACTGTTCCTATCTCTGATACTCCCCCTACCTATACCCTTATAAAAATTAATAAACCCCTCCCTAGCACACAACTTCTCTGGCCTGCCTCCCTCTCTCTCTCTCCCTTTCTGTTGGACCAGCAAACCTCACCTGGGAGCACTCCCAATAAAGGCTCTATATTTCTATTTTCTCACGTAGTCAGCCTATTCCTTTACATTTGGTGCCAAAACCCGGGAGGAGTTTTGTGTCCTGCAGCCCTGTGAGGGCCTCTCCTCCCCAAACCAGGAACCAACCCGCCAACGGCTGACTAACCACCTTCCTTAGCCTACTGAGGGTAACTCCATCTGCCCATGGTTTCCAGGACACAAAGCTCCTCCTGGTTTCCTATCCAAAAATGCAGCTGTGTCAGGGTTCCCTCTGACTCCCAGCACTCAGGGATTTGTGCAGACATCCCAGTCCCCTGCTTCTCATTCTCTGTTCTGTTCTGAGTGCAAAAAGAGATTTGGGACGCCTCTCTCTTTTCCACTCACTAGAGTCCCAGACACAATGGGTAATACTGAGTTCATCATAAAGCCAAAGATGCCCCTGGGCTGTCTGCTCTGTAACTTCACCAAATTAGAACCTGCTCAGGATCTCTGCCACAAGCGGCTAATATTCGATCATCCTGGCCACAATGCGCTTTAGACAATGGGTCTAAATGGACTCCTGAGGGGAATTTTGATTACAATACCCTCACTAATTTGGATAACTATTGCCGAAGGGTAGGCAAATGCTGGAAAGTTCCACATGTCCAAGCCTTTTGGGATCTACTCTCCAGCCCCTCCCTCTACACTTCCTGCATACCACCCAAGTTTTGCTCACAACCAGAATCCCACAGTCTAAAACCAAACCTCTCCTAGAGGCTGATCTCTCTCCTATAGATGAACCATGGTACCCCAGTTTCACTTCAGCACCGCCAGTCTCAGCACCCTCCCACCGCTTCTTCACCTTCACCCGCACTGCCTCCTTTTCCTCCATGTCCTTTGCTCCCATCCCCTCCTCACCCCTCTCCAGTTAGTTCACATACCCCCTCATACTCTCACCCTTCTCCCACATCTTCCTCCAGTTCTAACCATCTCTGTCTTCTCCAGGAAGTGGCAGGAACAGAGGGTATTGTCAGGGTCTACGTTCCCTTCTCTCTCCAAGATCTATCTCAAATAGAAAAAAGACTCGGTTCTTTCTCTGCTAACTCCATGGCTCTTATCAAAGAGTTCCACCATCTTACTCAGGCCTATAATCTTACTTAGCATGACCTCTATGTAATCCTGTCCTCCACTCTTACTGTAGATGAGAGAGAGAGAGTCCAGGCTGCAACCCGAGAACATACCGACCAAGACCACCTGGACAAACCGTCCCTTCCAGTTGGACAAGCGGCTGTTCCTATTATCAGCTCTCAATGGGATTATCAGGTAGGAGATACTGGCCCCCAAAAAACAAGACTACATGACCCAATGTCTCTTGTCTGGAATGCAGGGTGTCTCTAACAAAATTGTCAATTTTGACAAACTCTGGGAAATCACCCAGGGGGCAGATGAAAACCTAGCTGTGTTCCTCAATTCCCTTACAGAGGCCTTAACCTTTTATACATGACTAGATCCCACTTCACCGGCTGGGGCCATGGTTTCCGCTTCTCACTTCATTACCCAGTCAGCGCCTGATATTCATAAAAAACTTAAACGGGCAGAGGATGGCCCTCAGACTCCTGTCCGTGATCTGGTGAAAATGACATTTAAAGTTTACAATGTTGGGGAGGAAGCGGCTGAGGCCGAACACCAAAGCAGCCCACACCACAAGGTGGCACTCTAAACCCAGGCCCTGGTAGCAGCCTGGAGGCTGACAGCCCCACAGGGGCACAAGAATGGGGCTTCCTCGTCTAAGTCCATTCCCTCAGGACCAGGCTTCCAGTAGGGAAATGTGAGCCACTGGGCTTGACAATGCCTTTGCCCCCGACCACCCACCAAGCCATGCCCCAAGTCAAACAGCCTGGTCATTGGGGAAGTCACTGCCCAGTGGCTGACTCATCCTTGGTGCCTCCATGTGGAGAACAAGTCAGCCAGGTGGTCCCCTCTTGGGCTGTTGGGCCTAGCCGCCAACTGAAGAGACCTGGACTTGAGCCCAGGGTAATGCTATAGTTAGCCAGTAAGTCCATCTCCTTTCTTGTGGACACAAATAGGGGCTACCTATCCCATCCTGCCCTCCCATTCTGGGCCACTTCTTTCTTCTCAGATCTTGGTCACAGGAATGGATGGCACACCCTCCTGTCCACCTAGGATGGCCACCCTAGCCTGCCATATAGAAGGACTAGCTTTCTCTCACTCCTTCTTGTTTATGCCGTCATGCCCAGTTCCCTTCCTGGGGAGAGGCATCCTTCATCAATTGGGAACTACCCTCCAACTTCTGGCTGCAGCCCCTCCCACTCACTTTCTCCTCCCTCTCATCTGCTCATCCGTTGACTCTGACCTTTCAGACTCTCCCTCCTTTCCTCTTTCCCTTGAAGAAGTCAACCCTGTTGTCTGAGATACTTCTTAACTGATTGTAGCCTCCTTCCAATGACAAATTACCTCAGTCACCTGGATTACTCTTCAAAACCGTCGCACCCTAGACCTACTGACAGCAGAAAAAGGGGGCACCTGTCTGTTCCTCAGGGAAGAATGCTGCTACTACATCAATGAGACAGGGCTGGTTAAACAAAACATTGATGTTCTCAGCCATCTAAGCAAAGAACTATGGCACCAGCAGCAACAGCCCCACTTCTCTTTCCCCAGACTGGTGGCAATCTGCCCTCATAACCTGGATTGCCTGTATTTCAGGACCATTAATTCTCATCTGCCTTCTCTTCATGCTGACACCCTGTTTCCTCAGGTTCCTTCAAAGCCAAATCCAAAAAGTTCCCCGAGTGGTTGTCAACCAAAGGCTCCTCCATCCCTACATACAAGTTCCCACCAAGCCCCCCCCCCCCCCCCCCGGCCTCCAACTTCCCCTCTTCACCTAAACTCGGCAGGAAGTAGTTAATGATTGAATGGTGCCCTATAACCAAAACAGTCAGGATGTTAGTCCAGAGGCCTGGGCAGCTTGAATGTGGGGGATTAGACACCATGCCACAGTCAGCTGATGCAACCCAGATCTATTCTGTCATCAGACCTGCACTGTACTTGGATCTAACCCGGACGTAGTACATGACACTCTCCTCTGCACATGGTGCTCTACTCTGCACATATCACCAGACCTTATGTGGCACAGTAGTCTGCTCTCCCCTAAACCTTTACCACACATGAAGTGTTTCTACCTCTAAAATATTTCTCCTCCCTATACTTTTATAAAAATCACTAAACCTGCCCTAGCACATGACTTCTCTGGCCCATCTCCTATCCTCTTTTTCCCTTTCTGTCAGACCAGTGAACCCTGCCCAGGAGTGCTTCCGATAAAGGCTCTACATTTCTATTTTTTCGTGTGGTCAGCCCATTCCTTACACACATCAGTTTTTTATAACTCCTTAATTGAAAAAAGAATTTTTAAAAGTTTGTTTTTATTCATGCATTTATGTATGAGAGCCATAAAGGGAGAGAAAAAATGAGGAGGAGTGAGATGGGCACCCTCCATGGGGTCTGGTCATGCTGCAATTTCCTTCTCCTAGTCCCCCAGCCTGTCAGATCCTGGATCTTGGGCATTTTTTAAAGTGCCCTGCATGTTTTGGGCTGACAGAGCCAGGGATTCAAAGCGCAGTGCCATGTGGGTGGGATCCAGCATCTCTTGAGCAGTCTATTACCATTGAACCATAGAACTGACCCCAAAGTCACATTTTTATCAATAACTTTTAGAAAATTAGTATTTTTGTTGTTAGAATGCTTATCTTTGCAAGTAAAATTAGTGTTATTGTTGTTAAAAGGCTTACCTTTGAAACTTCATCAAAAACAGTTACTACGATAAGGGAATTTCTAGCTATCTTTACAAGTAATCCCAAGGTCAGTAGTTCTAGAGAAATTTTGCTGTTCTAGGAGTCAATGCTATTACTCTCACACAGCTGACAACAACCTATTGAATAAAGAGCCAGAAATGAAGGTAGAGTTTCAATCAATAATGTAGTTAATTACAGATAATTTAATGTTTTTTATGGTTGAAGACACAAGTTTGACTGCTTTTTCCCATTTTTCAAAGTCCTTCCCAAAGGGCCTGGAGGGAGTCATGCCCACAAACATTAACAGACAATTTGACCCACTGATCACAGGATTCTTCCTACATCCTGGACCTGGCATAGTATCTTTGTGATATATATTAAGCCTCCTTACCTCTGTTAAAGTACATTCTTTTCTGATCTCAGCAACCTTACTTTTCCAATCACCAACCTAAAAACTGTAAACCAACTGATAAGCTACAAGCCCTCTCTCCCAACATGTTCTGCCTTTTTGAGCCAGACCAATGGAAAAGCTCTTCACTAAGTTCCAAATCCTGTCTCTCACTCTCAAAATCAAGTAAAATGAATCCTGTACCTGATCACCCCAAGAAAGGCAAGTTTTGCCTTCTCTCCAGGCCTAGGTCACTCATATTCTGCTTAGAAATAAACCACATTAATTATTATTTTTACAGAGTTGGCTATTTTCCATCAACATGGTAAAATATAACTATGCTGATAAAATATTAGTTTATATATGTCATAAAATATTTATGGAATGTCAGTACTCACTAGATTTCTAAACTTAAACATTGGACATCTAAAAATTGAACCCAAATAAATTTGATTTCAATTATTCTAATATTGATTTAAAAAAATAGGCTATGAGCAGCATGTTCAGTATGTTTCAGAACCTTATTATTTATTTTTTTGTAAGAGACATTATTGCTATAGGTCACGTGTGCTTGTCGGAAAGACAGCGAGAAACAGAGAGTCATAAAGCAAGAAATGACCCTCCAGGATGGCTGGTTACAGGCAATCAATCCCTTCTCCTCCATTCTCCTCCTGGGGATCTTCGGCATGCATGTACCTGTGCCCAGGGTGAGTTCTTAAAATTTTTTTTAAATTATTTATTTGTTTATTATTATTCTTTAATTTGACCAGAGAGAGACAGAGAAAGAGGGAGAGGGAGAGTGAGAAAGAAAACTGCCAGGTCTAGAACTTAAAATATGGTCAACCATGTGGGAATCCGACGCTTTAACCACCAGCCACTTACAGGCCTCAACCTGAGTTTTAAGCTGCTAGGTCCAGGACTTGAACTGTGGTCAACTATGAAGTCCAGTGTCATAACTGCTATGCCATATACTTGTTCCAGAATCTTATTTTTAATAAAAAGTACTAATTACTAATATTTATGAGGTTTACTTATTTATTAATCTTTTTAAAAAATTTTGTTGTAGGATGAGTGCACTCACCAGAGAGGAACAAAGAAAGAGAGAATGTGAGAAAGAAACCCTGATAGGATGGCTATGCCACATCCCTTGTTTGCTTTTCTCTCAGAATTTTGGGTATGTATGCACATGTCCTCAGAGTATTTTTAAAGCTACCCACTGTGGGACTTGAACTGCACAGTCAACCATGTGGACTCTAGACATCTTAACCACCTTACCACTGGCTGGCCCCTACATGTTTTATTTTAAATCCTTAACCATTATAGTGATTAAATGTATAAAATAAATAAAAATAAAAATAAAACGAAGTTACAAAACAAATTAAAATGTGTTTTGGTAAATATCCATAAGAAAGGCATAAAAATGTGTTCTTTTAAGATAATTACTTTGGGAGGCAATCTAAATAAAAGGTTATTTACAGTTGTTTCTAAAAAAAATCCTTAACCATAAGTTTGACATATGGTATTTTGAATTTCTAAATGACAAAACAATTGAGAAAAGATTGTCATTTCAGTGCATAATATTTGAACTGAACATACACAACATCCACAAAGATCTAGACACTGACCTTTCTTCACAAAAATTAACTCAAAATGTATTAGAGACTTAAATGTAAAACATTAAACTGTAAATTTCCTAAACGATAAAGGAGAAAACCTAGATGACCTTGAATATGTCTTTGATTTTTTTTCTTCTTTTGCTATAGGATATGTGCACTTGCCAGAAAGAGATGGAAAGAGAGAGAGAGATCAAAAGAGAGAAATCACCCTTCCCGGGGGTGAGGGGAGGCCACACCACCCTTCTTTTTCTTCAGGCTGCTCTCAGGATTTTGGGCATGCACACACTTAGAGAGTGTTTTTCAAATGACCAGGTCTGGCTTTGAAACTGTACAGTCTGTCACGTGGGATCCAGCACCTTACATACTGCACCACCTGTTGGCCCTGTTGAATACTCCTTAAAATACATCACCAAGGCATAATCCATGGAAGAAAACATTTATAAGATGAACATCATTAAAATGAAAAGCCTCTGGGGCCAGCAGGTAGTGTGGTAGTTATGGTGCTAGACTCCTACAAGGCCAATCAAGGTTTGAGTCTCAGACCTCGCAGCTTGAAAAATCATGCCACTGACAATGTCTGTGTGTGCCCAACATTTCAGAAGGATAATGGAAGAGAATAGATTGCAGTGTGGCCAACCTGCTGGGAGATGAGTTCTCGCTTTCCCTCTCACTCTCTTCTCACTCTCCCTCTGGTGAGCTCATATGCCCTTTGGAAAAAAAGTTTTAAAAAAAAAGGAAATAAGAAAAGAAAAAAGAAGAAAAGGAAATCCTCTGCTCACTCTGCTCTGAGAAAGACATTGTCAAGAGAATGAGAAGACAAGTAGTAGATAGAAGGACTATTTGCAAAAGACACACCCGATAAAGGACTTTTATTAAAATACACAAAGTTCTTTTAAAACTCAATAATAGGGAAAATGAATAACCTGATTAGAAAATACACAAAAGAATTGAACAAACACCTCTCCAAGGAAAATGCAGAGACAGGAAATTAAGCATATTAAAAAACATTCAGCATCAGAAACCATTAAAGAATTGCAAATTAAAGCGGCGAAATACCACTACACAGCTACAAGAATGGGAAAAGTTCAAGCACTGACAACATGAAGGGCTGACAGGATATGGTGCAATGGGTACCCATTCAATGCTGGTGAGAATGCAAAATTTTACAGACATTTTGAAAGACAGTTTGGCAGTTTCTTACAAAATCAAATATTCTCTTTCCATATAATCTAGCAATCACGTGCCTTTGTATTTACTCAAAGGAATTGAAACTTACGTCCTCACATACACTTGCACATGTATGTTCATAGAAGCTCTACTTATGATTGGAAAAACTTGGAAACAACCAGGATGTTCTTCAGTAGAGTGGATAAATAAACTGTGGTGTATCCAAACAGTGCAATATTATGCAGTGCTAAAAAGACACATTATCAAGCCATGTAAAGGATGTAAGAGTATACTGCTCTATTCTATTAAGCACTTGTAAAGCAAAAGATGCAAAAGAGAACATTCTATCCTTTATGCTGTTTCTTAGAAGTAGTACTTGAAATTTCCGTGTAAAAGATGTTCACCCCATAGTAGCAAAAAGCAACATTCTTATCACCAAGGCTGAGAAGGATTTAGGTTGAAATATTTTGTACTAACACGCTTTGGTAAACTGATTCTTATTTTCTTAGCTTCATTTCTACCCAGTTAACTACCTAGCTGAAGCTCCTTTGGCTTACCACTATTCTTTGTCCATTTCAGTATGAAAGTACCCAACTCTCTGAAAAGGCTACGTATTATGATTTTAACCATATGGCATTCTAGAAAAGAAAACTATGATAATAGTAAAAAAAAAAAAAAAAAGATATAGTACAGAGAATTTTTAGTACAATAAAGAAAAAGAAAATAAAGGATGTACCTGATATAAACTGTTGACTTTGGGTGACAGCATGTCAATGTAGGTGCATTAGTTCTAATATATGTACCACCTTGGTAAGAGTTCTGGGTATTAGGCAAAGCTGTGCATCTAGACAGGGCAGCCCGGGTAGATGGCAATTTTTTGTCCAATTTTGCTGTGAACTTAAAATTGTTCTTAAATAAGTTTAGTAATTAAAGGAAAAAGGAGTGAAGTGATTTTGTTTTAACTACGTACTTTGAGTGTTGACAGGACTGTGGATCACTTTCCCCAAGAAGATGAGCATTTGAGAACTCTACAATCGCTCTCTCTCATCCCTCCTCCCAGATTTTCATTTCTATTGGTTTTACATCAGTTACGTTTATAAAATATACATTCTGTTCAATTACCATAATTAGCAAAACTGTTTGATATTTGTTTTGTTTTTAAGTGACATTGCTGTTTATCAATAGTCTTTTTTGTTTTGTTTTAATCATGCTGTCTTTATTTCTGGGTACTTTGATTCACTCTTTAATTGGCTAGATTTGTTGTCAAGAAATATTTTACAAAAGGGCTGATGCATGATATATTTCCTGGATTCTTCCATGTATGAAACTATGAGACCGTCTGCTCTTACAGAATGGTAGTCTGGCTAGTAGATAGACTTTAGTCACAGCCTCTTTCTTTAAAAGAAAAACTAGAAAACTAGTCTTTTTTAAAATTCAGGATTACATGTTATGGGACCAAAGTCTGATTCTGTCCCAGATCTCTTTCTCTTGTAGACTGGCTTTTTGTTAACTGGATGTTGGAGCAATTACTCTACCATTTTTCTTCAGATTTCTTCTGTCTTCCTTTTTAAGGGAGATAAAACATTATAGATATGATTCGAGCTGATTACATTTTTGTGTCTAATTCTGATCCTACTCTCTGCTTTACTTTCACTGCACAAACTTCATGTTATATTTTTGGAATGTACCAATATAGATATAAGCAGCTTTTGTTTGTAAATAATAACTAGACATCTTATGATTCCAACTCTTCATGCTATGATATTGCAGTAAACATTCCATACGTCTTTCTTAGGGCACAATTATGGGAGCACTTCTTGGGGAGGAATTGATGGGCCAAAGAGTATATTTATTTTTGGCCTTTTTGGCTATCACTAAAATGGTTGTATGATCATATATTTTCTACCAATAGTGTATAAGAATTTCCATTTCGCTACTTACTCTTAAAATAATATGTAACACATAGAAAAGAGCCCCATAAATTTTTCTGTTATTAAGATGAAAGTATCTACTTCATAAAATGAGTTGTGTTTTTTTCCCTTTAAGAACTGGTTAATATAGCTAGAATGTATCTCTTGAAGGTGTGATAAAAAAACAACATAAAATCTGGATCCTGTATATTCTAGAGGTGGCGTTTGATTATTAATTTAATTTTATAGTTGATATTAATCTAATTCATATTTATTATTTTCTTAAATCAAATTCATAATCAATATTGTTTTATAGAAGAACATCATCCTGCCTTTTATTGACAATTTAATACTATTTTTTCAATATTTAATATTTATGTTAAATATTTTATAAATTTACTTATTGTCTTTTTTCTCTTTCTCTTTATTAATTTAGATAATGATCCAACTATTTTATTTTTTCCTTTTTGTTTTATGATTTATTTATTTTTTTTTAAAGGTTTTTGCCTCATGGCATGTGTGCTCACCAGAGAGAGAGCGAAAGAGGGAAAGTGAGAAGTCACTCCCCAGGGAGATAGCCACAATGGAGTCGCATCTCCTCCATTTTCCTCTTGGGATTTTGGACCTACATTCACATACATCCAGCATTTTAAGGTTCCAGGTCTGGGACTTGAACTGCTGTTGGTTAAGTGGGAGTCCAGTGCCTTAACCACCATGCCACCTTCTGGACACCATTTTACATTTATAAATAACCAGTTTTTGATTTTGTTGTTTCAGTTTCTTATTTTAAATTATTTCTGGCTCTTGTGATTTGTATTTCCCTCCAAATTTCTTTAGTTTGCATATTTTTTTCTTTTGTTGTTTCTTGAGTTGAATATGATTTGCTCATTAACTCATGATTTATCTCAAAATGTGTTTCTTCACTTGAAAACATATGTTATTGTTGAATGTTTGGGTCCACATTTTATTATGTAGATTATTTTTAATTTAATCTTACTTAGGTTCATGATTCTACTTTATTCATAATTTCTTTTTAAAATTAATCAATCTATTTATTTATTTTCTGAAACAGTTTTTAAAAATTAATTAATTCCCTGAGCATCGTCACAGTATACAAAATGTGATTTGCAATCCAGAATATACTGCATAGTGTCTAAATCATAAATGTTACTGTCAATAATTTTCCATTTTTAGTTTTATATATATATGTGTGTGTGTGTGTGTGTGTGTGTGTATGTGTGTGTGTGTATAATAAATAATCACCCCTGTTTCTCACCCTCTGCCATTTTCCACTCTCCTCCCATACTATGTCAGGTGTTTACAGTTGTTTTCTATTTTGTTTTTCCCCCACATTTTATTGATTCACAAAATTTCTTTAATAATCTAACTACTTTCAATAGTAAGTTCAGCTGATATATACATATCTGTGAATACATGTCTGAATTTAGGCATGAAACTCTGAGTAGAATGAGTATACTATAGGGTAGCACCTAGCTGATACTATATAGCTTACCACAGTTACTAAATAGGTATTTTAAAATATATTTTTTAATTTAAAGAACAGCAGTTTTAACTTTAATAAATCAAAGAAATGCTAAGGAACTTTGCTTAAACCTTAAAGCCAGGAAATAGGTTAGGATTCTGTTCAAATAGTAGGTACATGAACCTATTGGCAGCTCAAGACAGGACAAAGATCCTGTCTTGTCCAGAAAACAAAGCCTAGAAGAAAATCAGTAATGTTTTAGTCAAGTCATAAAATGCTATTTCACCAGTTCAGTTTCATGTACTTAATATATTTTCTGTTGAGGTTCTATCTTCCCAATTAAATTCTGAGATATAATATTCAACTCCAGACTTGTTCCTACAACTAAGTTGGACCTTTTCTTAGTGTTTGAACTCTTATTTCTGTATGTCTGTATTTAATTCTCCTGGTATAGCACTTCCTTGAGAACTTCTTGTAGATCTGGTCTGGTGTTGGTAAATTCTTTTAGGTTTTGTTTATCTAAAAATGTTCTTGTCCTTCTTTCCCATATGAAGGATAATCATGCTGGGTACAGTATTCTTGGAGGAAATTGTTAAATTGTTTTTCCCTTAACACTTTGAATATATTTTCCCATTCTTTCCTCGCTTGCATTGTTTCCAATGAGCAGTCCACTGTTAGCCTGATGGGATATCCTTTGTAGGTACCTTGACATTTCTCTCTGGCCAATTTTTGTGTCTTGTCTGTGGTTTTCATCAATCTGGCTATAATGTGTCTTGGAGAAGATCTTCTTATGTTGATTCTGCTTGGGGTCCTTGGTATTTCTTAGGACTGAATCTTTGAATGACTCTCTAGGTTTGGAAAGTTTTCTTGCAGGATTTCATGAAATAGATTATCAGTGCCCTTATGAGTCTCTTCACCGTCTGGGATACCAGTTATCCAGATGTTGGGATGTTTGATGGCATCTAGTATTTCTCAAATATTATTCTCATATTTGGGGACAATTTTCTCAGTCTTCATGCTGGATTTTTCTAGGCCAGTGTTTCTATCTTCTACATCTGAGATTCGATTTTCTGTATGATCTAGTCTGGCTTTAATACTTTCAAGGGAGATTTTTGATTTCCTGGATTATATAGCCTTCATCTCTAACGGGTTCATTTGATTCTTTTTTATAGTGTGTATTTCCTCCTTTAGATCTTGCAAGAATTTTCTCACCTCTTGGAACTCATCAGCTCCTTTCTCCTACCTCTTCTGCAGTTCATTGTCTCTCTTCTCTTCCATCTCTGTTAGCTTTGTCACAATGAATATTCTAAATTCTTTTTCAGACATTTCCATGAGTTTCATTGTACTGTATGAGGATGAAGAGGATTTATTCTTTTCCCTTGGAGGAGAGGTATTTTCTTGATTTCCCAAGTTTCTTGTCACCTTGTGGTGATTTCTAGTCATCTTATGGATGGTGCATTTCTTCCTAATTCTTGACGTACAATCTGAGCATTCAGAGGCATGCGGAAGGAGGTGATCTGAAATCTCTCTTCTGTTTAATTTTCACTTTTTGTGCATCAGATTCAGTGGGAATTGAGGAATATTCTGACCCAAATCATATTCAGATGTTTGGATCTTATTCACTTGGAAGTGTCTAAAGACTTAGTACATAGAGGCCACTATAAATGAATGTGAAGGGGTAAGTCTCAGTAGAAAATCTTCATTTTTGGTCAAGAAAAGCAATATTTCGTGGCTTAAGTTCAGTATCCATCTCAGGATGGGCCTGGCCTGGGCTTGTGCCTTTCCCACTACAAATGAATCTGAAGGGAGAAGTCTCAGTAGAAAATCTTCATTTTTGGTTAAGGAAAGCAATATTTCATGGCTCAAGTTCAGTATTCATCTCAGGATCCTTTATTCATAATTTCTAAAGAATTTACCACAGGTAAGGGTCAGATGACACTGATATTTTGAAACCTGGTGCATCCTCTTTTGCGACCAATTGCCAGTGGGGTTACTTTCTTCAGTTCTATCTCAGTCTGCTTTGTGTTGGTATACAGAAATGCTATAGATTTTTGTATGTCAATTTTGTATTCTGCCACTTCACTATATTAATTTATCATTTCTATGAGTTTTTCATGGGTAACTTTGAGTCTTCTATGTGTACAGTCATATCATCTGCAAATAGAGATAATTTCACCCCTTCTTTCCCTATTTGAATACCTTTTATTTAATTCTCTTTTCCATTTGCATGGGCTAGGACTTCTAGCATAATATTGAAAAGGAGTGGAGAAAGTGGGCAGCCTGTCTTTTACCAGTTTTTAGTGTAAAAACTTTCTATTTTTCCCCATTTAATATGATGTTAACTATGGGTTTTTCATTGATGGTTTTTATTGTGTTGAGAAATGTCTCTTCTATGCTGATTTTGCTGAGAATCTTAATCATGAAGGGGTGCTGTATTTTATCAAATGCTTTTTCTGCACTGATTGATATGATCATGTGGTATTTATCTTTCTTTCTGTTAATATGGTGTATTAGATTTATGGTCTTGCATATGTTGAACTACCCTTGCATCCCTGGAATGAAGCCTACCTGGTCATGATGTATAAACTTTTTTATATGTTGTTAAATACAATTTTCTAGTATCTTGTTGAGAAATTTTGCATCTGTATTCATCAGCAATATTGGTCAGTAGTTTCCTTTTTTTTTGTCATGTCCTTATCTGTTTTGGGGATGAGAATGATGGAGGTTTCATAAAATGAATTTGGGAGGGTTCCTTCCTTTGGAATCTTCAGAAATGGTTTTGGTAGAATAGGGGCTACCCCTTCTTCAAAAGTTTTGTAGAATTCAAAAAAAGCCAGCAGGATCTGGGCTTTTCTTTCTTGTGAGGTTATTTATTACTAATTCAATCTCATTGCTTTTTATGGGTCTTTTCAGGCTTTCTGTGTCTTCCTCATTCAATTTTGGTATAATATATGTGTCCAGGAATTTGTTCATCTCATTTAGGTTTTCTTGTTTGTTGACATGTAGTCACTCACAGTATTCTCTAAGTGTTTTGTATTGCTTGTAGAGTTGTGAAGAATAGTTTGAAGAAACTATTGTTTTTATTTTTTTGCTTTCAAAAACATAGAAAAATATATCATGACTTTTCCTAAGAACCAATAGTCAATTTTGTCTTCAAATCTGCATTCCATTTTAAATTTGTGTCTGATTGATCAGTGTATGAACACATGTGCATTAAAAATCTTCCACAGTGGCCAGCTACAGCAGCAACACAATGCTCAGTGATGCTGTGGCCCCATGGTATGGTCCCAGATTCACATCCTGAGTTCTCTCTCTGTACATTAGGAATGAGCATACGCACATGAATCTGGCTGGCTGAGACTGAAGGAAGAATGCTGGGGGTGCCTATCTCTCTTTCTCTCTTCCTCGCTCATGTGAGAAATAAATAAACAAACGTCAAAAAAATTCTTTCACAGTTTGGAATTTGTTTAATTCATCTTATGAATTTTTCTAACACAGTATCTCACTATGCCAGTCATCCTCCTGCCTCATCCTTCCATGTCAATGGGATTACAGGTGTGCATTACCGTGCCTGGACTTCAGGTTGGACTAGGGGTTGAACACAGGCCTCACAGTGGTGCCAGGTTCAGAGCATAGGAGCTTAGCATCATACATCTCTGTGGCTGGGATAAATTACGTATTTTGAAGCAATGTGGTTTAGTGACTATGAGTTTATAATTGTAATTTGTCCTTGTTACATTTTGGATTTATCATTTTAATTTTTACTATTATATCAATATACCTTTTCTAATTCCATTGAATAAAATTATTTAATAATTTATATCTTGTATAGTAAATAGCTACAAAATTATCCAAGATGTTTTAGTTTGAAGACACTTTTATATAAAAATATTTTTATTTCATGTAGCCCCAAAGGGCTTAATAAAGGGTTTGTTGACCAGCAGGTGGGCATAGAAGTTAAGACACTGGATCCCACATAGCCAACTGAGCATTTCAAGTTCTGGAGCTGACAGCTTTAAAATCACTCCAGGTGAGTGTGTGTGCATGCCCAAAATCCCGAGAGGAAACTGGAGAAGGCATTGTAGCATGACCATCCCCCTTGGGGGATGATTTCTCACTTTTTCTTTCTGATGATTACAAGTGCCCTATAGCAAAAGCAAAACAAAACCAAACAAAAAGCAAAAAGAAAGGTTTTTTTGTTGTAGTTGCTTAGAACTCCAGAATCTATAGAAATAATTAACTAGAGGAACCCATGAAATGTTGCATTAGATCAGTGGGATGATGGCAATGGTGCTAATGGTGTGAATATACATGTGTGTTTATATGTAAAAATAAGAAAATTTAGTTTAAAATATTACATTAGATTAATGGGATAGCGGCAGAGGTGCTGATAGTGTGAATATACCTGTACGTTGTGTGTGTGTGTGTGTGTGACCATAATAAAACTCAAAGAAGTTGAGACTAGATAAATCTAGTCAATCTAAAAGCTTTTGATGTATGGTGAATATGCCATGCTACCAATCTTAGCAATTCTAGAAAATTTAATTGTGATCATTGTTAGGAAAATAACTGTTTTCATACTCAGTAAAAATTTATTGACACTAACTAATAAAAGCAACATTTAATATTCTTGAAAAGTCATTATCTTACTCAAATAACACCCTCCATTGCAAAACTATATATGGAATTAATTGCTGAAATTCTTCTTTCTAGATATTTTGACAACCTAATAAAGTCTCATGACTTTGCATGATTTAACTTTTTTTGTCATCAGTATGTACAGTGACCATTGAAGCAATAAACTCAATAAATATACACGTTGGATGTATTTGGAACAGAACCCCGTCTTAGTCTCTGGGGAAAAAAGGAGATCAAAGGGCAACATTTCACGCAATCAAGAAACTCACAATTTTAGTAGTGAAGGCAAACAAATGATGATGAAATGTGAAAAATGTCATAAGAGTGTGAAAGGAACTGTACCACAGGTTTCTAGAAGAGACTTTGGTGTGAGAAAACCATACAAATTAAATAATTTCCTCTAATAGCAGAATTCCAACTTTAAAGAGTGAGACTGTGGATGGAACGTTGTTTACAGCACTGACTCCTACATGGCTGGTTGCAGTTGGAGTCCTGGACCTGGCAACTTGAAAATCACACTGGGCACGTGTGCATGAGTGTCCAAAATCCCAGAAGGAGAATAAAGGAGAAGGGATTGCAGTGCACCATCCCTCCTGGAGGGTGATTTCTCACTTTACCTCTCTTACTGTCTCTTTCTGGTACCCTATGGCAAAAACCTTTAAAATAAAAAAGAATGAGACAATTTTAACAAGTAGTTAGAAGCTTCTCTCATCTGAATGAACTGCATAAGCAGAAATAAAGAGATAGAAACATGCCTTGCTAAGTTGGGAAGATTACATAGCCCTGTAGAGTTGGAATAGGAGTGGCAGAACAATAATAGTGGTTGATATAAATTAATTAATAGTTATTATTGTGGTTATGATTATAGGTCACTCTTACAGGATGCTTCCTCTCTTCTAGGTACACATCTAAGTCTGTTACATATGATAATCCAGTTAAACTTTATAACATGTTTATGAAGTAGGTACTGTTATCCCTGTATTACAGATGAAATAATTAAGGTACAGAGAAATAAAAAGTTTGCCAAGGTTTCTAAGAAGGTAGAAGTGGAATTAAAATCTAAGTATTGAATTGTAGAGTTGAAGTTTATACTTCCACAATATTTCAAGTTAACTACACATAGAAGAAATGCTTACCGGATCAGCTGTTACCATAGGAAAGTATACAAACTTAATATGTCTCTCTATTTCCTTCATATAAAAGATCCCCCTGGGAAAATATTTATTTGTGAGTACTATTTATATATAAAGGCAGAGGCAACAGATGAAAACTGACAAAAAAACTTAAAACCTAGCAAATCTATTGTCATTTTTTAGAATCATTTATTGGTTTACATTAGGAATAGCTAAACCTTGCATGCTATGAAAATTAAACGACATTAAAATAAGCCCTCAAGAAAAACCATAGTTGGCAATGTCAGCTGCTCCTGTCACTGTAGAAATGCAAACTTGTGAATATTTTAGGCCCTTAAACAGCCCTCAAGCACTTATGGGCAAATGGTTTTAGTTAAAACTATTTAAACCACTTTTAAGTTAATGTACCACTGTATTTTTGAGTTTTGGCCTAAAGCCAGCATCTTCCCAGTCTTAATTTGGTCCCTCGTTGAATTTAAACTTTACATTTTATATTTCCAATGAAGCCAGCCCCAATTCCATCTGCTTCCTTAAGGATTTAGAGAAAGCTCTTCCCCATAACTTCCCCACGCTTCGTTGTGCTATGAGAAAGTTGAAATCCCAGACTTAAATGTCCACACTTTTCTTGATTCTGGGAACATGGGTATGCAGGGTCTCCAAAAAGTTCATGGAAAAAATACATGAAAAAAAACTATACAGGATTTCAGTTTTATTTTATATACTAATAAAAACTTATACTTTAATTCCAATTTATCTTTTTTTCACAAACATTCTGAAGTCTCCTTGTATCCTGGAGATTTCCACCAATACATTGTATTGTTTTACTTTCAGACTTTATTGACGCAGTTTTATTTTTTTTTTCTTCTAGAATATCTTTTCCTGTTCCACCTACCCCATCTTTTACAAAATTTAACCTAAATTGCAAGACCAAGCTCAAATAACTTTTATTACTGGATTTTACCTCTTGCCTAGGCTTTTGTGGAAGGCAAGTAACAGGCTTCTCAGCTATTCTAATTTCACAAATCTATGTGAGGATTTTAATTTCTTCTCTAGAATTTTGGTCTGTGGATGACCAAAAGTGGCAGAGTAACTTTTTCAGAGCCTCATAATATCTACCTGTTCATTTCTTTGCAATTCAGTTCTATCCTTGGCCTAAGAAATATTTTCTTTTTTAAAAATTTTTAATTAGAGAACACTTAAAATATATATAAAAAATACATAGAGAAAATATAATGAACACATGTATTCATCGCCCAGGTTCACCAGTCGTCTCCTGAAGCGAATCTTACTTTATCTGTATTGTCACCCATTTTCCACCAATGCTATTTTTTTTTTTTTTGGAGAGGTTTTTGCTATAGGGTGTGTGCACTCACCAGACAGAGAGAGAGAGAGACAGAGAGACAGAAAGCGAGAAATCACCCCCCAGGGGCGATGGCCACGCCTCAATCCCTTCTCCTCCATTCTCCTCTTGGGATCTTGGGCACGCACGCACACATGCCTGGCGTGAGTTTTAAGCCACCGGGTCCGGGATGCAAACCGTGGTCGACTACGTGGGAGTCCTGCAACATAGCCATTACGCTAACTTCTGGTCCCCACACCAATGCTATTTTGAAATAAATTGAAGACATACAATTACATTTGCAAACTTCTAAGTTAACTCTGGAAAAAGAAAGGCTCTTTTAGAAAACACACATATATTCATAGAAAACTTACACTAGAAGCTGGTGGAGATGGTGCAGTGGGAAAATGTACCAACATGGAAGGTTACAAGTTCACGTCTGGAAACCTCTCTGAGTGTGTCAGGCACACACGCGCTCACGATCCTGGCAGAGGAGACTGGGAGGAAACTGAGGCATCAGGACCCTGCTGGAGGTACTGAGTCTCTGTCTGTTTTTCTCTCACTCATGGAATAAACTTAAGCAAAAGAAAACCAACAATAATTTCTTAGTATCATCACATATCTACTTAATATTCATACATTTTACACTTCTTTCATTGTTAAATATTTTTCTTTTTAAATAATTTGCTCATTTTGAACTGGGGTCTAAATAATGATGATTCACTGCTACTTTTAAAATAAATTTTATTGTATGTATTTAAGATATACAAAGTAATATTAGAAGATTCATGTATTCAGTAAGATGGTTAAAATAGTAGAACAAATGAACATATCCTTAATTTCACATAAGCATCTATTTCTCCCCACCCTGGCTCTAATCTACTTACTAAGCAAAAATCCTGGATAAAATATACTATTGTTTTTTTTTTGAGAGACAGAGAGAGATTTTTACTTCAGGGTGCAAGCACTATCTGGAGAGACAGAGACAGAGAGACTGAAAGTGAGAAATCACCCCCCATCCACCCACCCAGTAGGAATGGCCACACGGCAATCCCTTGTCCTCCATTCACCTCTTGGGATTTTGGGCACACACACACACATGTCTGGCATGAGTTTTAATCCACTGATCCAACACTTGAACAGTGGTTGACTATGTGAGAGTCCAGCAATGTAAGCATTACACTATCTGCTGGTCTCAAAATATACTATTATCAACTATAGTTCTCATGTTTTACATTAGCTCTTTGCACTTATTCTTCCCACATATGTGCTACTTTGTATTCTTTGACCCACATATCCCCATCCAGATCTCATATATATATTTATATATTAGATTTTTTTTTATTTTAAAGATTTTTACAGATAAGTGAGGTTATTCACACATAAGTGAGATTTTGTGTATCAGCTTATGGCACTTGGAATAATGTCCATCTGTGTTGCAGGAAATGACAAAAATCTCCTTTTTTAATGCCGAATATTATCCCAATACATGTGTACAGAGTTTCTTTATTCCATTTTCCATTTCTGGGCTCTTACGTTGTTTCCATATCTTGGCTATTGTGAATAGTTCTACGTTGTAACGAGCACGAGTGTGCAGTTGTCTTTGTGAAGGTCCAAGTGTCGTGGGTGATTGTTAAGCTGAGCATTGCTATTCCTTGTAAGTCTATTTTATCTGTGGGCACTGTCTTCATCAGTCCTCATGCTTTGCTCTTACCCTCCTCAAAACCCTTTTCTTGGGACCAGCAGTTAGCATAATGGCTATGTCACTGGACTCCCACGTAGTCGACCGCGGTTCGAGTCCCGCACCCGGTGGCTTAAACTCATGCCGGGTGCGTGTGCATGCGTGCCCAAGATCCCGGGAGGAGAATGGAGGAGAAGGGATTGCGGCGTGGCCATCCCCCCTGGGGGGTGATTTCCTGCTTTCTGTCTCTCTGTCTCTCTCTGTCTGTCTGGCAAGCGCACGTGCCCTATAGCAAAAACCTCTCCAAAAAAAAGAAAAAAAAAATCCTTTTCTTGAAGAAACCAGGCCATTTGTCATATAGATTTTCAGGAAAGCCTTATCTGGACCGTGGACCATCACATAAGCACATACTACAGATATCTTCCCAAATATATGTTTTACAATCCTTACTACGGCCATCTATATCAGTGCATGATACATAGACCTCAAACCAAACTGGCTTAATGGAATAGAAATACATTCTTACATAGGAGAGTTTAAAACAGGTGTTACAGATCCTACAGTGTTTCTCCTCCATGCGCGGATTCAGGGATCCAGGATCTTTAACCTTTGTGGTTCTACTATGTCTAACACATGCCTTCTGAGTTTGCCAAGCAGATCCTCTCATTCTGGTCCGTCAACAGGAGGGGACAGGAACATAAATTACTTCTTGTAACAGGTGTTTATTTTTTAATATACTAGACCCAAATATGGAACACATCACTTCCACTCATTCCATGGCTATATTAACTACAAGTGGGGCTACAAGGTAATATTTATCTGTGTTTCAGGAAAAAAAGAGAAAATGGGGCTAGTAAAAAATCAGGTAGCCTTTGATCCTCTCTAAAGGTTATATTTTTAAATCTCAAAGTGAAGAGAATAGCCTTTCTAAATAATCCTCATCATTGTTTTTCTTAATTAAGAGATTTAGATGTACCTAGTTTTTCGGGATAACATAATAATGTTAGGGGAAAATATCTGTGACAATTTCAATTTTTTTCTACTATGTAATGTAGTATTTTACAAAACAAGTTTATAATATAGTTGAATTGCATTTGAATCTCTGATCTACCACTACGTAGCTCTGTAAACTTGATTAATATAGTTTTCTGAGTTTTTTTCCTGCATTAATAAAATGACACAAATAATGCCTTACTCCTAAAATCTCAGTAAGAATATAATGAAGTAATGCAAGCAAAAATTTTAACACAATGCCTGACATAAGGCAGAATCTCAAAAAATGGTAAGTAGTAATAGTAAACAATGTCTTTTTTTCCCCCTCTAACTGCTAAGTCATTCATGATTGCTTTAAACCTGGCACTGTAGTCCAAGCCTTTACAGAGTCTGCTCCATTTTCTAAATGTAGTTATCAAAATGTACCTGAACATTTTTGAATATCTGCCTTCTCCTCCTGAATATTGAACAACTAATACATTAGGAACCAGCTGAGTTAAATTGGCTCTAGAAAGAAACAGATTTATGATATATTGAAGGAGACAGATTGTACTATGGATGGTATTCATATTTTTAAATGAATTATTTCTTTTAAACGGGATCTCATTGGAATCATTTTTATTATTGTTCTGAGTCTTGTTTTCTGTTTTGCTGTGTTACGTTTTGTTTGTTTTGAACCTGTCAGCATTTGCCTTCAGCAATATGTACAGCTGATCTCCAGAGGCCTGGCTATGGGAATTTGTCAAGGGAATTCTTGCCTTGCCCTTCTTCACTGCCAGACTGAGGGATCCATCTGGAAATCAGAGCAGCTGCTCTGGGTGCCCTAGTTTAGGTCACTTCAAACACAGCTTTAGCTTTATCCCATTTAAGTACAGACATTTCAAGATCCCATGGAATGGGACACGACCCATCCATTTTATATTTGGATGCTACTTTTGCTGAAGATAGACTGCAGGGTAGGAGGGGTAGGAGGGTGGGGGTAGGAGGAAGGGAGGGGTGGGGTAAGAGCTCACTGATGCCAGGTCAGTGACATCCGTATTTTTAGAGTACCTTTTCACTTCCAAGAATGTGTCCACTATCTCTCAGTATTCTCATATCCATCCCCTAAAAAGTGAGATGGCTAAAAAAAAAATTCAGGCAGTGTTTACCTTGAGTTTAAAAAAAAAAAAGTGACCCTGGTTGGAAACTGGTCTCATCCAGTTCTGTGGGTTATTCACCTCACAGAGAACCTTCCTTCCTAAGGTGGAAGGGAGCCACCATTCCACCGCTCTGCTAACAGCCTATTTTTACATTCAGGAAGTAGAGTTATTGCAGAATCATGAGAATTGGAGATGGAAAGAATTCACAAAGTAATCCACTCCAACTTGAAGCCACTTAAGAAGAATTTTTAGTCTGTTCTCCAACGGTGGTTTGAGCCACCAAATTCCCCTCGCTGTGTGCTAAGCTGATTTCATCTAAAGTTAAAATTCTGTCAGCCTCATAAACAAAAGAATAGAAGTATGAACAGCATATCCCCAACTCAATTTAAAAGGGTTGGCTTCCTATAAATGAGGCTGACTACTTTTCTATAGTCATTTTCTTTATTATTATGTTTTTAATTTTATGAGAGACAGAGACAGAAGTACCCTTGACAGGATTTTACCATACTATGATACCTTCTCCCAACTTTTCTGTCAACCTAGAATGTCCAGGTTGACCAGGGATCTGAACCCTGGGCCTTCCCATGTGAGTCAAGCATTGCTAAGTGGCTCCCCACTGCCCATGCTTCTGCAGCAAGGCCTTAGAATCACTATCTTTTACACGACAGTTACCTCTGGAAAACAAAAAAATTCAGAACCACTATGCATTAAAGAAAATATATAAAAAATAAAAGAAGTTTACATTTAAAAACTGACACAAAGTACATAAGCAATAAATATGGAGACATAAATAAAAACTTGTATACAAGAATGATTCATTCTCTAAAAAAGTGTTATCATCCTGAATATTTATACAACCACCAAATTTGAGTTATAAAATCTGAAACTCAGAAAAAAAAAATACAATGTAAAAATAGGTCTCATAATATTATAAGTGTTAAAATGAGGACTCAGAGGGACCAGCAGTTGGTGTGATGTCTATGTCGCTGGACTCTCATGTAGTCGACTGTGGTTTGAGTCGCAGATCTGGTGGCTTAAACTTACACCGGGCGCTTGTGCGTGCATGCCCAAGATCCCAAGAGCAGAATGGAGGAGAAGGGATTATGGCATGGCCATCCCCCCGGGGGATGATTTCTCACTTTCTGTCTCTCTGTCGCTCTCTGTCTTTTTGGTGAGTGCATGTGCTCTATAGCAAAAACCTCTCCAAAAAAAAAAAAAAAAAAAAAAAGACTCATAAATCAAGGGACTTTCTTAAAAGCTTCCAGAATATTTCAATAGGATTCCCCACAGACTCACAAACCAAAGCACAGGAACTATAGTCTATCATTATCAATTAAATTGCTTAGGTAAACTGCAAATATCTGTTTGAAGTTTTCAAGTATTATTACCAAATTGCTTCAGTAGGATTTGGCACAATATCTGGTGAGTTAGAAGTCTGTAAAGAACCTATGATTGAATTAAGTCTGTGGTAAGAGAGTTGACATCGGGAAAATTACATGCTTGAAAATGCCACTGACCTTACGTCAGTGGTAGGGAAATAGCCTCTAAGGATGGAAATCAATAGCATGTAATTTTGTGCAGCTTCTGACTCTGAATTGTTGGGTGAGTTATGGTCATTGCTGGACATCTCTGAAAGGAAGGTAAGTAATTAAATCTCTTCTAAAGCCGCACCAGTTTACCCAGCCTATATAGTCTCGTTCAGTAAATATTTATTGAAGGAATTTTGCACCCATATTCAGTACAAAATTCCTTCATTGTGTTAAGTTTGAGCATGACTTTCACTGGAAGAAATTAATAAGGAAATATTAATCAAGTATATTGATTCATTTTCAAATGACTATACTCTATATAATCTTTGTGATATTATGTCTTAATTCTCTAGAATAATAAATGTACATACTTCAATTACAAAGGATTTGAAAAATGATAGAAAAAGTCAATGGACCCTCTGCATTAGTAAGGCTTCTCCAATGAAACAGAATATTATATATTATATATATATATATATATATATATATATATATATATGGAATTGACTCACACAATTATGGAGGTTGGCAAGTCCCAAGATTTGCAGGGTGAGTTGTTAAGTTGGAGATCTACAAGAGTGGATGGTGTAGTTCTACTCCAAAGACTGTCAGACTTAAGACTCAGGAAGAACCAATGTTTCCGTTTTCTGAAGACAGGAAAAAGCCAGTGTCCCAGTTCAGGGACCATCAGGCAGGACAAATTCTCTCTTCTTTCAAAAGGGTCAGCCTTTGTGTTTTGTTCAAGTTTTTATCTGTTTGAACAGGGCCTATAATATAGGGGAAGGCAAACTTTTTTGTTCAGTCTACCTCACCTAGCTAAATGTTAATCTCTCTAAAAGATCCCCTCACAGAAACACATAGAATAATGTTTGACCAAATATCTGGACACCCATGACCTGGTCAGTTTGACACCAAAAAATTAGCTATATTATTCTGCTATTGAAAAAGTCTATATTTATTAAAGAATTTTTAGGCTAAGAACTTACTGACTTGGAAAACACAAAATGGAGGATAAGAAAGAAATATAATCTTGGGGAAATCCTTAAACTTAAAAGTTACTATAATATATTAAAAGTCCTGTGAGAATAAGGTGACTTAATTGCTTTCAGACAGTATATTATTGCCCAGAATCCCTTGAACAGGCTACTTCCCTACTCTTTCCCCAGCAAAATATTTTCAAAACCATATTTTAAGATAATCTATCTCTAAGGCCAGCAGTAGTCAACCATGGTTTGAGTCCTGAACCCGGTGACTTAAAAGACACTGGACACGTGTGCGTGCGTGCCCAAGATCCTGAGAGGGGAATGGAGGAGAAGGTATTGTGGCATGGCCATCCCCCCGGGGGTGATTTCTCACTTTCTGTCCCTCTGTTTCTCTCTGCCTCTCCAGTAAGGGTACACACCCTAAAGCAAAAATATCTCTCTAAAAGAAAAGGTATCTATGTCCATGGAGATAAATATATTTATACACACACACACACACACACACATATGTATGCATATTTGTTTTATAAGTTAAGTAATAAAGTGTATTTGTTTTATAGAAATGGGCATCATAATCAGTATTTCTAGAATTATCAACATAAAAAATCCTTATTAGTATACACTCTAGATATTGAACTGCTTGTAATAAAACATAGAATGACAATAAAAAGCAATTTAAATATCTGTCAGACAGGAACCTTATATAACTTACAGAAATCAAAAAAACTTTAACTTCCTTTCTGAAGTTTAAACTTCTGTGCTTCTCCTTTGTCTTCAGTACTTTCATCATGCCAGCTGTGAATCACCATTGCAATCGTTTCGTCACACGTTTGACTCTCCATTGAACTTGTCTTCGAGGACAGAAAACATATTTTTCTTCACATACCCAGGTAAGAGCTGGCACAAGGATATACTATTTTTTTTTTAAAATTGAGCATTGGAGGGTGGTGCAGCAATAATACAACACTCAGCAAGGCTGACACACGTGGAAACATTTTGAGTTCGTGTCCAGAGACCTCCCGAACATGCTGCGTGTATCTGTGTCTGCAACCCAGAGTTGGCTGAAGCTGGATGCGGATAATGTTATGAAGATCCTATTTTGTTATTTTTGTTTTGGTTTTTGTTCTCTCTCTCTCTCTCTCTGTGACTATGCCTCGATTATAGAAAAAAAAATATCAAACATAGCATTCTAATTTGGCTGGTCCCATAGCACAACAGTTAAGTCCTGTGCATTGGGAACTGGATCTCACAGGGCTGACTATGGTTTGAATACCAACCCGGCATCTTGAAAAACATGCTGGGTGCACATGTGTGTGCGTGCCCCAAATTCTGACAGGATAGACAAATGGAGTTTCTCTCTCTAGCAATGTGCATGCATTCTGCCAATAAGACTTAAAGAGAGAGAAAAAAATAAAAAGTTTTAAAAATTAATAAATGAACAGTTAGTTCTATATTTTTGTGACATTTCCATACTACCTGTGTAAACTCAGCAAACTACCTGGGATCAGAGAGGATAATGTGAAGAATGAGAATAATTACTTTCTCCCCCTTAGTGTTGTTATTTTTTTAAAGATTTATTTTCTTAATTCCATTATATATATAGATATATATATATAGATATATATATATATATATATTTTTAATTTGAGCAGAAAGAGAGAGAGAAAGGGAAAGTGAGAAAGCAAGCCTCTTGCAGGACTCATACCGCAGTCGGCTCTGTGGGAGTCCAGCACCTCAACCACCATGCCACCTGCTGGCCCTATGGTAGTTGTATTAATCAAATGAAATAGAGGGTGTAATTGTGCATTGTAAACTGTAATTGTCCCTAAACTGTGAATTATTACTTAGCATACGTTTTATCTGTTTTTTGTAGTCACCACATAGTAACAACAAATATTGCAGAACTAAGATGAAAAAATAAATTAGGCTCACAGAAATATACTTCAGACATTAAGAAATACTTTCTTTAACCAATATAACACTAACCACTTCCCATAAAGATTACCTAGTAGTGAGGGAAATAATTGTGATTGAGTGAAATTTTTCACCATGCAGTTTATTTGTTTCACATTGCATTATTTTTCCCACTGCTAATCTGTATGACTCTATGCTATTGTGTGTGTGTGTGTGTGTGTGTGTGTGTGTGTGTGTTTTGAGAGGTTTTTGCTATAGGGCACATGCGCTTGCCAGACAGACAGAGAGAGACAGAAAGTGAGAAATCAACCCCCAGGGGGGATGGCCACGCCGCAATCCCTTCTCCTCCATTCTCCTCTCAGGATCTTGGGCACGCACGCACAAACGCCTAGCGTGAGTTTAAGCCACTGAGTCCGGGACCTGAACCGCAGTCTACTATGAGGGAGTCCAGCGACATAGCCATTACGCTAACTGCTGGTCCCGCTATTGTGTTTTAATTGCTTATGTTTGACTTAAGTTTGACTTGCTCAGAACATGGACAAGAAGGAAAAAAAGACAGCATAGACTCATAGGGTCTAGCCTCTTTCATGTGAATTCTTCTTTCATTTGGATACTTTTTTTCTGTATTTTTTCCAGTTTAGTGCATTTTCTTTTGCCACAAGTAGAAATTATGTTTATCAGGCTGCCTCTCTCAAATCTCCTTCAGATATGTTACTTGCTGAAATATTCTCACTGGTTGATTTATTAACTTAGATTGCTCTTATTGTACTATTTCTGCTTTGATCCACACTTATTTCTACTGCTTTGCCTGAAAGCTTAGAAAGTCTTCAAGCTGAGCTCACAATGTGTAGTTTGTGGAACTACCATGTAGACTCGATGGAGTCTTCACATTTCTCTGACTTAGACCTGCTGAAGACCGGACGTTGGAAATCTTCAAGTTCACTGGGTTTAATTTAAGAATGCGTGAGAAAAGAGTGACATGAAGAGAGAGACAGATTGAGAAAGAGGGTGTTGTTCAAGGTCACTCAGTTTATTAGTGGCAAAGCCGGAATTAGAACTTCAGTTTCTTAACTCCTAATTTAGAGTTCTTTCCACTGAACAATTCTGTCTCCTTTTCTGGTGCTAAAGTTTTAAATACTCAGAATTGTTTAGTACCTTTCAATGGCCCAGTGTAAATTCCAAGGACCATTAAGCTTCATTCCTTCTAGGGTCACCCTGATACATAGCTCTAAGCCAGCCATTTTCAAACCGGCCCAGGGACCACGGAAAGTATTTGTGTTATTGACTGTGTGTACATTGGTTACTCCAAGTATCTGCAGTTTTAAGGTCTCTCCATGGATCGCATTTCTCTGCAAGCTGCACTGCAATGACCCAGACACAACACTGACAGCTGTGTAGTAAATAAATAAAAACAGAGTATTTTGATCCTAAAGGGGGGGGGAGTGTGTGTAGTGAGAAGTCAGGGACAAGAAGAGAGGCAGACAGAATGAAACAGCCACAGCTGTGAAAAGAACAGATGCTGGCCAGGAGAGAGGGAAAGAGAGAAGCAGAGGAGAGAAAAGATTAGGGTTCCACCAATGTCAGAAATGTTGAAGCTCTTGGAAGGGGATACACATACTTGGGACAGGTGGGAAGTGTTTACATTAAAAGCAGAATATCAAATGCCTTTCTAAATGCTGGCCAAGTTACTGAAGACCCAACTTGACCCAAAGGGAAAGCTGAAGTCCTTACCACAAAAAGTCGTTACAGAGAGAATGCCCAAATAACTTCTTTATATTCCATTCAAATGACGATATCAGCAGTGTGCACCAACACATGCTATACTCCAGGAACTCTAAAGTGCAACCCACAACCAGTAGCATCGACATGACCAAAGAAATTGATAAAAATGTGTATTTTCTGGCCTCATTCAGATACACTGAATTAAAAACCCCGAGAGTAGGAACTAAATTCTTTGGAGTTTTGTTTTTGTTTTGCCTTTTTAAATTACTATTATTTTTATTATATTTTTGAGTTTTTTGCTATACGGCATGTGCACTCGCCAGAGAGACAGAGAGAGACAGAGAGACAGAAAGTGAGAAACCCCCCCTGGGGGGATGGCCACGCCGCAATCCCTTCTCCTCCATTCTCCTCTCAGGATCTTGGGCACGCACGCTCATGTGCCTGGTTTGAGTTTAAGCCACCGGGTTTGGGACTCAAACCATGGTTGGCTACATGGGAGTCCAGCGATATAGCCATTGTGCCAACTGTTGGTCCCAGTTTTTATTTTGCTTTTTCAGATTTTTGTCATAGGGAACCAGCAGTTAGCGTAATGGCTATGTCGCTGGACTCCCACGTAGTCGACCGTGGTTCGCGTCCCGGACCCAGTGGCTTAAAACTCACACCAGGCGTGTGTACGTGCGTGCCCAAGATCCCGAGAGGAGAATGGAGGAGAAGGGATTGTGGCGTGACCATCCCCCCGGGGGGTGATTTCTCGCTTTCTGTCTCTATGTCTCTCTCTGTCTGTCTGGCGAGCGCACGCGCCCTATAGCGAAAACCTCTCCAAAAAAAAAAAAAAATTTTCGTCATAGGGCGTGTGTGCTCACCAGAGAGGAGAGAGACAGACACAGCAAAAGGGAAAGTACACAATCACTCCCCAGGGAAGATGGCCGTGCCACAATCTCTTCTCCTCCATTCTCCTCCTGGGATTTTGGGCACACATGTATATATATATGTCTGGCATGACCCTCAAGTCACTAGGTCCGAGACTAGAACCATAGTCAACCACGTGGGAGTCCAGCACCACAATCATCACACTCCCTGCTGGCCCTAAATTCTGTGTTTTAACAAACTATCCAGGGTACTCTGATGCATGGGAACTTCAGCTTTGTGTACAAGAAGCTGCTCCGGATTCTTCCTCAAGATCCTGCTTCCTCAGGATTCTCCATAAACCTGTGACCCTCCGACGATAGTCCTCCAGCTGACATCATACCTTAGCCCATCATGCTCCTGCAGGTCGCACTCCTGGATATGACCATGCACGAGTATCTGAACAGGAGCAATAGAGGCAACAGTCTGTAGAGTTTGTAACTGGGGCAAGAAAACAGCTAAACATACAGGGCAAAAACCTGAAATCCACGCGTTAAGATTCATGGTGTACAACACACTCCCCTGACCAGAAATTGACGCAATTGCAAGGACAAGGAACTCAGCTTCATGTAGCTTTCGGCAGTGCCATTCATTTAAGGAATGCAAAACATTTTCCAAATCATTAAGTTATTGAAGTTGGGCAGATCTGCGTGTAGAGAAAAATTTGGCGTGAGGAAGTTGTTTAACATGAAGAGAAGCTTTTTCCCTATCCCTTGACATTATTTTAGGCATTAGTGATACAGTGGCTAAGAGTCAGAGATCCTGTCCCAGTCTTACCTTTTCAGCTGATTCCTGACCCCTGATGCTCATTTCTACTTTCTCATACCAAGTTTCCTCTCCTACAAAATGAAGAGCTTCATTAGAATATTAAAGGTCCCTTTTCAGCTGTAATAGATAATGCCATGGTGGAGCTGGCTGGCTAGAGCCAATTAGAGTAATTAATTACTTTAAAATTCTAAGTTCAATTCTCTGTGTGGTCAGTGGTTCTTGATTCAGTACCCTCCTTTGAAAAGCATACACACTGGTGGTTAAGGCTCTGGACTTCCACATGGGCAACAGCGGTTCTAGTCCCAAGAACACGGCAGCTTGAAAATCATGCCAGGCACACATTTGCATGTCTCCAAAATCCCAGGAGGAGAATTCAGGAGGGACTGTTGCATGGCCATCCCCTCTGGATTGAGATTTCTCACTTTCTCTCTGTGTCTCTCTCTGCCAGGTACATGGCACCCTATAACAAAAACCCAAAAACAAACAAACCATACACATTTGTTTCTGCAGGACTCTAGCGGTTCAGTCCACAAGACATGGCACCAGATATCAATCACCATTTGAGGGAAAATAACCAAATGCATACTGCTTTGCCCCAGTAGTGTTACGGCTCTAACTACAACAAAATTATTATCAAAGAAGTTAGAAGTAGACTAGAAAAGAGTTTCTAAGCCCAGAAAATCATCTCCTAATTTCCTGAGATTATTTCCACTAGGTTTTTCCTTTATGTTAAACATTTCAACATATCTAAGTCAAGTCTTATTTTGCCGAAGGACACAATTTGATAATTACAAAATGTCAGAACTAGAAATTCCGTAAACAGGATAGTTGATGTTAGGGAAGGAAGAGAGAATGGGTATTTATTTATTTTTTTTAAATAATTATTTTTATTGAACTTTATTTATTATTATTATCATTATTATTCTCCAGTTTGATCAGAGAGAGACAGAGAGAGAGAAAGTGAGAAAGCAAGCCACCAGGTCCAAGACTTGAACTGTGGTCGGCCATGTGGGAGTCCAGCGCCTTTAACCACCATGCCACTTGCTGGCCCCGAGAATGGGTATTTATTTAGTGTTAACTCTTTGCCAGAATCAGTGTTGGATGCTTTACTATCACTGTCATTGCACTTTACTACATTGAGGATATCAGACTTACTCTTCTTATTTCACCAGTGTGAAACCAGAATTCCCAAAAGGGTCCTAACGTGACAGGTCACACCGTGAGTTAGGACCAGGACTAGGATTCACTTCCTATCTAGTGATCTTTTCAAACTCTTTGCTCCTTGTCCTAATATGTATCTTTCACCTGAAGTGTTCATTATTCTCTCAGAAAAATTTAGAGGAAAAAATTTAGAAGCAAGAAAACCTTCAAAAATAAAAAAGGACCAGCAGATATCATAATGATTACATGGCTGGAGTCCCATGTAGTCGACCGCAGTTCAAGTTTTGGATCCAGTAGCTTAGAATTCATACCAATTGCATGTGTGTGTGTGTTCCCAAAACCCCAAGAGGAGAATGGAGAAAGGATTGCAGTGTGGCCATCCTTCAGGGGTGATTTTTTTCACTTTTCTTCTCTTTGTCTCTGTCTAGTGAGTGTATGTGCCCTATCTCAAAAATCTGGGAAAAAATCAGGGCCAGCAGGTCATGTGGTGCTTAGGGTGCTGGACTCCCACACGTGGTTCGAGTGCCTAACCTGGCAACTTGCTTTCTCACTTTCCCTCTCTCTCTCTGTCACTTTCTGGTCAAATTTTAAAAATAGATAAATAAATAAAGTTAAATAAAGTAATTCTTTAAAGAAAATCTAGGGAAAAAAGGTCTTTGAATTCTTTTTTCACTCCTACTGCTCACTGTAAAATTAACTATAGTTTAAAGCTTGGAAATAATGAAATGGTTAGAGATAATTCAGAATTAGTTCAAATGAGAGGCAACATCATTCTAGTATAAGAAATTCCAGGGTAGACTTCCAGAAAGTCCCTGTTCTTTCAGACATTGGAAATCACAGTCACAATCCGTAGATACAGGACTATTAGTAAAATGTGCTCATTGCTTACTACGTGTCAGCTATTGTGACATTGTCTAATTTAACCCTCAAAATAATCCATTGAGGGGAGGTAGGGACTATTATTGTTGCCACTTCAGAACAAGGAAACTGAGACACAGCAAGGTCACACAGCACACTTGAATCAAACAGCTTATATACAAGAAGGCAGCATTAGAGCATTCCTCATGCAAGTGGGGATCCTGAGCCTCTAGTTAATTCTATACTCCCTCTGGGTAAAGGTTGTAATTAATTCCTATACCGTCATTCAGGTTTGGTGAATACTAATGCCCTCCATCTAATTTAATTCTCATAAAAATGTGGGAAAGCATCAAGATAAGAACTGTCAAAACTCATGTAAGGGATGAAAAAACAACAACAACAACAACACGACTATGAGGCTAAGGAACTGGTCTTGGCTCTTACAGGTAGAGGATGCAGAAACAACTTCTGAGTCCTAGCGCATTGTGTTTTTTGATTACACCACAATGACAGACCAATGCTACCAGGTAGGGCATCACAGTATTGTATGAGGAAGCCTCAGTACAAGTCTTTGCATAGAGGACTGTAGGAGGATATCCAGCTTCCCCTGGGAGAGATGAGGAAGTGACGGGACTAGTTCTTGAGATCACCGCAGTAGTACAGTACTCATACTTGTTTCTCTCACCACTGAATCCCACATAGTTTGGAACAGGTAGTAAGGCCCCAGTAACTCCTTTTAATCTGGGGGACATAGGAGATGTAAACACAGAATATGGCTTCTTCCTGGTAACTTCTAAGTACCTTTCCTTCTTTGAATCCTTATTTTTTCACCTATAAACAGACAAAATAATCACAAAAGGCCAGAAACAATTGTCCTGGAAATCAGTTGTAGGGAGGAATCAGGAGTCCACGGCTTCTCCTTTATCACAGCTGCGTCAGTTACAGATGCCATGGCCTACTTCCCTGTTGGCTTCTCATGACCAAGTGCTATGGCCCCTTTGAGCAGGCTCATTACACTTTTTTGGAAATGTGTCTCTCTCACTCTCTCTCTCTCTCTTTTTTTTTTTTTAAGAAGTATAAATGTTTAATATGCATTGCAAAATCAGAGTGCATTTTTGGTATACTATCAATGCATTCTGAATTTTAAGTTATGCATATTAAGAAAAATAGTTGTCTTCTACCACAAGCTTGAGTCCAAAAAAAACTCACTATCTGTACGTTAGTATTATTAAGGCATTGAATAGATTTTTTTATTTACTAATTTTACTATGAAAAATAGAAAAAAATTGTATATACCTGTAGGTGTGTATGTGTTTACTTAGTTTTTAAAACATTTTGCTTTAAATTGTTTTGTGTAAAAGTTTTCCTTGCTTCATGGTCTGAGGGACAACATCACATTTTATAGTACATTTCAAAAATAGAATATAAATAATTATATTGAATTTTTAATCCTTGAAGAAATCTGATTTTCCTATACAACGTCCCCTTTTTATAAGCAAATTTTACTTCTCATCTCTAATAATAAAACAAACATCAGGAAGTTTAAAAAGCCAAAAGAGGAAAGAGGGCTTTATATCAACACAATTCTTGAATTATTCAAATGCTATTGCTTAATTGGAAAACTTTCATTGTTTCAAAGTTTTCATTTCATTAATGGAAAGCAGTCACACTGCAATCATCCCATTGGTGCCTTAAAATATCAGGGTCCGTTCTTTTACTTTTCTCCATATACCCGCATTTATTAGCCGTAACATCGTGTATTATACACGCTCACATACACAAGCGCATTTTGACATGCATGCTGTCATAAACCATTAGGCTATAAATACATAATCATTCATCAAAAATTGAAAATGCAGGGGCTGATTATCAACTTCTCTTTTCTATTTCTATGGCCTTGGACAAAACTTTATATCTCTGGTTGTCAGTTTCCAAGCCCATAAGATGGATATAAAAATCTTTCACTACATCACAGAAGTTTCATAAAGAGAAAAGCAATTATACTGAATACCTTTGAAAACCAGATTATATTGTACATGAGACGTTTTTACTATGATTATATTTATTTATTTTTAACCTCTTCCTCAGCTCCTGCCCAGTATCATGTGAGCCTGCCATTGGATTATAGACATTGCTCTCTTTAACTGTTTTATGTCCTCAAAATCTATGACTACTTATTGATTATTATGTCATTTTTTTAATTACTTTTTTCTCTTTTACTTGTAATTGTTACTGTTATGTCATTGTTTTACCAGTGAGGCATGACAGCGACATTACTGAGATGTAGGTTATAATATTGTATTTAAATACTAGTGATTAGAGATAGGTCGATGTTTATACCTGTGTCTATGATTTTGTGGATTTTTGTTAAAAATACCATATTTATTTATTTATTTAAATTTTTGCTATAGGGTGTGTGCACTTGCCAGAGAGAGAGAAAGTGAGAAATCATCCCCCAGAGGAGATGGCCACACTGCAATACCTTTTCCTCCATTCTCCTCTTGAGATTTGGGGCATGCACATGCACACCTCAGGCATGATTCTCAAGCCACTGGGCCTGAGATTCAAATCACACAGCTGATCATGTGGGATCCAGCATCTTAACTTCCACATCACCGGCAGGCTCACATTTTTTTTTATGCTTGAGAATGCATAAAAATAAAATGCACAAGAATGAAAAGGAAAAGAGAAAGAGAAAGAGAAAGAGAAAGAGAAAGAGAAAGAGAAAGAAAGAAAAAGAGAAAGAGTGCATCCCTCAAAAGACCCTAGTCATGCTGCAATGCTTTTTCCTCCAATGAATTCTACATCTCATCAAGATCCTGGACACGTGCACACATGCCCAGCATATTTGTCAGGCTGACAGGGCTGGTACTTCAGCTCTGGTAGTCCACGTGGCTTCGGGCTTTCCCCATGTTGCTCCTAACTGCAGCCCTGTGAGTCTAGCCTATATTCAGTATTCTGATTTGAATATTTGCCCACTATCTCTCTTACAGCAGCACTTAGCAACGTAAAGTTGTTGCCACACCAAGAAAAAGAAAAAAAAAATTTGCAAAAACTGAAAGAGGCAAGAATCGTTAGGGGCCATCTTAGACGTCTGCCTATCATCTCCATCTTAAATCTATGCAATTAACAGCTAAGCATTAACATGTGCAAACAGTAAAAGGCTTCCTAATGACAAGAAACATTAAAATTGTTCTACATAGACAATGGTGACAGCTTTAAGATTTCAGAAAACTGACTTCATCTCTCTGAGCCTGTTTGTTGTGATTAAAAATGAAGTTGATAAGATTCCCTTTATGTGCCTTGGCGGTTATTGTGGGGAACAAGTGTGTTACAGTGAGTACGAGTGCAATTGATAAACTGTTGGATGTGATACAGAGTGAGAGGATTTGTTTTCATCAGGTCGTTGGCCTTGGTGGTGTTTGCAGGTAGACTTAAGCCAGGGACCAGGGCTGGCATTCGCAGTCCATGAATCATCACTCAAAGCCTGAGCCATCACGCAAAAGGCAAGTCTGAGCTCTTCTTTGATTTGTTGTGGTTTTATTCTTTTTAAAGCCACGCCTACCTATATAAGAACTAAGGACTTAAGGAGAAATTCATCTGAAATGCTATTCTATTGGATATAACAATCTTAGGTCCAATCCTTTTATGATAAGCCCAGGTTGGTTTTGTTAACAGTTTGCATCTGGTTTCTCAAGTTGCCCTTATATAACCTCAGAGTCCCAATTCAGCCTCCAACTTTCATGAAGACAGAACCCTTGCACATCAGGGCAGCGAGCCCTTGCTCTTACCAATGTCCAATCAGCACACCTCAGGCTTCCAGAGCTACACAAAAGATGCTAGTGTCTCATCAATTTCACTGCCAGACAGAGGCACCCAGATCTCAACCTGGGCTCATTTCCATAAGCCAGTTTAAGAGCACAGAGACCACAAAGCTACTGCTGTGTGTGCTGCAGCAGGTACTGCAGGGATCCTTGGCTCCTGGATCATCACCGGGCTGGGGAAATGTTGAAAAGCACAAGGCCTCGGGTAGCCTCTAGGGGAACTGCTGGAATGTTGTTTATCTTTAAACCACAACAACTGGTCCAGTGTTTCACAACAGGAAGATCTGTCCTGGAGCTCAGACATTGAAGGCTTAGAGAAGCAAGGCCTGAAATAACCCCCTTTCTCTTCTAACCCTTTCTCTCCACCCTATTGGACCCCTCTTCCTCCAAACAGCTAAAAAATAATAAAATAATAAAATAAAATAAAGGCACAGCCAGGACTACAACCTTGAAATAGATATAGCCTTCTGACTGGTTGCTTGCATTTACCCTAATGCTCTAGCCGAGATAGGGGACAGATGGAGACAATAGGATTTTGGTGACAGGAAAATCAGAAACTGTCTGTAACTCCTTTTATTGTCTTAACTTCTTAGTTCATAAAAATTACCCTTTCTTATACAGCACCTGTGGTTTTAATTCCAAAATTTTCTCTCTGATCTCTTGCATGAAAGGAGAACCTGATTATAATTCAAACTCTAAGATAATAGTTGCAGAGCCTTGCAACTTTAACTAGAGGTGATTTGGGGAGTTAGTTTTCTAAAGTCCTAATAAGTAGCTCTAGGAACATGGACAATTCAATTAATCTCTCTAAGACTCTATGCAAAAGTTCAGAGAAATGACAAGAGCCTATATTTGGGCCTGTAACATGAGGATGTTGTAGAGGCTCTGGAGATCTGTGAGCCGGATTGGCAGAGAGCACAGAACTGGGGAGAACCTCGAGGTTATATTATTTAATGTGGCAGAAGCAGATGGTTACTGAGGAAGGAATCTTTATATACCACACGGCGGATATTCCTGAGCTTTTGGGAGTTATAACCATAAAACAATCCGCTGTAATATTTATGACCAGGTCCCATTCCCTCAATTGCTTTTTGCACAACCTGCTTCGTTCAATTCAACTCTTCTTTCTTGTGAAGGAGAGGGAAAGAAAAAAGCTGATCCAAGGGAAAAAGAAGAAGACACAAAACAAAACATTTTTTTTTCCAGGACATTTGAAGATGGAGAAGTGTTTACCTGAGGGCAGATAATGATTGTTTAAGAATAATGTAATTATGTCACTCTCCCCACTCTTTTTCAGAAATTAACCCCTTACACTCAGCTGCTTCTGCACAAACTGACAAGTAAATTCATCTCTTTACTCAGTAAGAAACTACCATCCCTGTGTTAGGCATGAGAGACGAGCAATGCTCACCATTTGCGCTCTGGTAAGGCACAGAGAGAATAAACAGGTAAAAAAGCCAACTCTCATATCTGGCAAAATAAGTGTACGTATGAATAGTGAGTGACAGTAATGCAGAGAAACAGCAAGGAATTTTGAAGATTTTCATGAAATCAGTACCATCTGGTCTGAAGCTTAAAAGACAATCAGCTTCGATAAGGAGAAAAAGAGGCAAACTCTTTTTTTTTTCTTTTTTTGGAGAGGTTTTTGCTATAGGGCGCGTGCGCTCGCCAGACAGAGAGAGACAGAGAGATAGAAAGCAAGAAACCACCCCCCAGGGGGGATGGCCACGCCACAATCCCTCTCCTCCATTCTCCTCTTGGGATCTTGGGCACGCATGCACACGCGCCCAGCGTGAGTTTTAAGCCACCAGGTCCAGGACGTGAACCGCGGTCGACTACGTGGGAGTCCAGCAACATAGCCATATACGCTAACTGCTGGTCCCAGAGGCAAACTCATTTTAAGCGGAAGTCAAGGCAGCAGCAAAAACAGGAAAGTGTGGAAGATGATGAGACAGGCAGGAAATGACTCGCAACCGGTAGGAGCCATGATGGACTCCTGACCACACCCTTTTGCACAGACTTTTTCTTTCAAACTGTCTCTAGCACCAATGAAGACAAAATCTTCTTTCTGGGAACAACATGATCAGGGAATAAAAAATGGACCCTCAGGTCAAATTGCCTGGGTTCAAATTCTAGCTCTGACACTTCTTTGGGCAAGTTAATTAATGACTCTAAACCTCAGGTTTCTCTTCTATAAAATAGGGATAATCATACTGCCTATTGTGAACGTTATATAATAAAAACAATATTAAATATTTGCCATGATACCTGGCAGATAATAAGGATTTGATACTGTTACTATCGGTGTTCTTGTTAGTTTTTTTTTAATTCATACATTAAATTGCTATACATCATTTAGATTGTGAAGAGACTTTACCCAGCATGATATACACCTCAGTCCAGCCCAGTTGAGACCACATACACATCCTCGTCAACAAATAATAAACCTTATCTGTGTCCCACAAGTGTCTTACCTCTCCATTTCCTCCCCAAATTTCCTTCCCTACACTCTTTCTCTCGCACACTCTCTTTCCACTTTGTCTCTAGTGTCTATTACAATATTTAATACTTTTATGTTCTTCAGTCTTTCAGTCTCTACCATACAGTGCGAACAGTCCATTTATGTTAAGTGGAGACATACAATGTCTCTCTTTCATAGCCTGACTTGTTTCACTCAGCAACAATTCTTCCATATTCATCCACTTTCTATCAAATTACAGGGCCTTGTTGTTTTTAATGGCTGAATAGTATTCCATGGAGTATATGTGCCACAATTTTTCAATCTATTCATCTGTCTGTGGACATTTGGGTTGGTTCCATGTCTTAGCAATTATGAATAATGCTGTGATGAAAATGGTTGTGCTTTTCCAACTGAGTGCTCTCCTGTCCTTTGGGAAGATATCCAAAAGTGAAATTGCTGAATCATATGGTAGTTCTATTTAAAGGTCTTTGAGGAACCTCCATATCATTCTCCTCAGTGGCTGGACAAATTTACATCACCACCAATAGTGTAGGAGTGTTCCCCTTTCACCACATCCACTCCAGCACTTATGATTATTATTTTTTTTTAATCTTTACCATTGTGACTGAAATTAGGTGGTATCTCATTGTGGTTTTGATCTGCATCTCCCTTACAATGAGGGACGTTGAGCATTTTTTCATATGCTTTTTGGTTGTTCATATGTCTTCCTTAGAGAGTTGTCTATTCAGTTCATTTTCTCGTCTTTTAATTGGTTAATCATTTTCTTCTGGGTAAGCTGCTTGAGTCCCCTGTGTATTCTGGTTATCAGTCCGTTATCTGAGGCACAGTTAACAAAAATTCTCTCCCATTCTGAGAGTTGTCGATTCACACTAATTACACTGTCCTTTGCTGTGCAGAAACTCCTTAATCTGATGTAATGCCACCTGTCTATTTGGGGGATTATTGCCTGTACTTTGGGGATCTTGCTTAAGAAGTCTTTGCCTACCCCAATGTCTCCTAGAGTTTATCCAGTGTTTTCCACCAGTAGTTTTATAGTTTGCGGTCTTAGGTTTAGATCTTTGGTTCACTTTGAGTTGATTTTTGTTGATGGTGACAGATGGGGGTTCAGATTCATCTTTCTGCAGGTGGATGGATACCCAGTTTTTCCAGCACCATTTGCTAAAGAGGTTTTCCTTTTTCCACTGGATTGACTGGTACCCTTTGTCAAAGATGAGTTGGCTGTATGTTTTGGGGTTTATTTCTGGAGTCTCTGTTCTATTGTTCCTCATGTCTATTTTTGTATAGTATCAATACCATGCTGTTTTGATTATCACAGCTTCATAATATATTTTGAAGTCAGAAAGTGAGATGCCACCTATTCCAGTCTTCTTGTGCAGGATGGCTTTAGCAAAATAGGGTCTTTTATGGTTCCTGACAAATTCTGTGATTGTCTTTTCTAGATCTGTGAAAAATGTCTCTTGTAATTTTATAGGGATTGCATTAAAAATGTAGATTAATTTGGGCATCAAGCACGTGATCTCTGTAAGTCAAAGAATGATTCATTCCTATTTTATCTTCATGGCCCACAGTCTACAAGTGCTTTGCATAAAAATAGGACATGCATAAACACTGGGATTAATAAATGAATGAACAATGAGATTAGTAAATAATGAGTGGAACAGCAAATTTCAGGTCTAGACTTTTCTATTACAAGGACTGGACTTCAATACGTATCATTGTGCTGTGTTTCCATCTTAAAGTTTTTATATTTCATAGATGCAGCAGACATTCTCATGGTGGTGATGTGAGTTCCAGTGAGTAGCCTTCCTCTCTGGAGGACATTTGCTTGGTCTGTGACTAAATACATAAACTATAAAATAAAATAATTATAGTGACCCCTTAATAGGGTGAACTCATTAGATGACTCCAAAAACCTCTTTGAAAAGGCATTTGGCTAAAACTCAGCTAGATAATGAGGTGTCCCAGGTTACCAGAGAGAACTGCAAAAAACAATGTTTTAAACAAACCACCGTGTTATTTCTTACATTATGGTCAAATTCAGAATTGTGGATGAAAAGGAAAGACTAAAGTTAGCAGCTATGAAGTAATCACAACTTTAAGGTAATTACAGTGCAAATCTAAACCCAAGGGGATTTCAAAAAGGACTTAATATATAAATTTATTTTGATACAAAACAATTCTGAAATCTACATGTAACTTTTTCATAATACATATTTCCCATGAACTTTTTGAAAATCCCTTCATACATGTGTAGATAACTAATTATTTGGGATAAGAAATCAGGTGCATGAAAACATGTACGCCTTTCTAAATATTCATATAGGTCAGCTAAATGAGTTTAGGACCAGGGAAATATAAAAGACAAGAATGCAAAGTAAAGACCCAGGAAGAAACTGTTCAGAGGAACAAATATAGAGAATTAACAACAACCAAAAAAAAAAAAAAAAAATTGCTGTAGCAAGTATCTTACCGATGGCCTTATAGACTTATGAAAATATGTCTGTATGAAAGATCCTAAAGAGTAGAATTCCCAAATGAAAGATTTTTGACACTTTAAAACTTGAGTAGTTGCCACAAAATTGTCCTTCAAACTATTCTAGCAAATTACACTTAGTACTTGTGCGTATGAGAGAGACTAAATCTGACATCTGGGTCAAAAGGCTCAACTAAATTTTAAATCATTAACTTCCAAAATAAAACCAAAAATTGTAAGCAATTCACTTTCCATCAGCAGATTAATAGATCATTTTTGGAGATTTATCCATATTTCTGGGTGTGTCAGTAATTTTTTTTTTATATAAAGTAGCGGTCCATGATATATCCAGCAATGTGGCTAAATCTCCAAAAATACACTGAGTGTAAAGAGGCAGACAAAAAATAAAACCTACTATATAATTCCATTAATATTAAATCTTAGAAGATTTTTCTAGAAGAGACAAAACTTCTCACAGGGACAGAAATTTGAGACTAGTAGTGTGGATTACCTATAAGTGACATGAGGGAACTTTCGGGGGGAATGGCAACATTTCATATCTTGATTAGAGTGGGGATTATATGCGTAAATATGACTTTCAACTCTAGTTATAGCTCCCTTTAGTCAACTGAAATTTTAAAAGAGTAGGATTTTAGCCAGCAATGTAGGATTACTGAGATTCAAATGTGGTATGGAGTATATCTGATCATAGATTCAGATGCTTTTCACTATTACAATTTTTAGATTGTTTTATTTTTACGTCTTGCTTTTCTAAATGCTAAAATCTGGAGCTAGCCAGTGGTGTGGTGGTGAAGGTAGTTGGATCACATATGGCTGACTGTGATATTTGAGTCCTGGATTTGGCAGTTTGAGAAACACGCCAGGCACGTGTGTGTGCATGCCCAAAATCTTGAGAGGAGAGTGGAGGACAAGAAACTGTGGCCTGTTTATCCACCCCGCCCCGGAGTGGAGGGGGATGCTTTCTCACTTTCTTTCCCTATCTCCCTTTCTCTCTCAGATGAGCACTTGCACTCTGTATCCTCTACTCAGTAAGATCTTTCCTGATTTCAGTGTTTAAAATTGGCCTCCTTCTTCCAGCCCTCTCCCCCCAGTATTCTTTAGGTATTTCCCATAGCACTTATTAGCTTTTCATGTGTGTTTTCATTGTATTTATTTTTCATTCCTCTCCCTCCATTCCCTGTCAATAAGATGTTTCCCAAAGGCAGGGATCTTTATCTCTCCCCCTCCCCCATTACTGTATCCCAAGTGACTACAACAAAAATCTGACACGTAGTACTCAATATTTTTCACTCACTGAAATCCCAGAAGAGTCTTGCTCTATGTTCCACATCACTTTCTGCTTTGACATTGCCTTTTCCTGACCGTGAGACTTTTTCATCCACAGCTACTGTCTCTGAGCCTTCTAAAAGAGATGCATGGACAAGTTCTTAGTATCAATCATGCTACTCATGGGCCACTAGGTGTTTCTGAGTCAGTCTTTGCTATTTTTCACAGACACTCTGTAGCACCAGTCCTTGCTCAGTGCTGCCCCCTGTGCTGGCACTGGTTACCATAGGACATTACCAGAGTTCATTCAGCAGTAGGCTCCAGTTCAACTGCAATCTCAGCTAGCTTCATTTGAGGGAAACTTAATGTGTAACCACTCACCTCTGAACTGCTTCAAGTTAACCATTGAGTACGGAGAGCAAGTTTATCAGAAACTTTCATGGCCTTTCACTAGATTATTCACTCTTCTTCTCCAACTCTATTTTTATTGTAGCTATGGTCAATGTAAGAATCATTCTATGTCTATGATCTCTATGCCAAAGCCAATGTCTGCTAGAACCTGTACTATAAGGTCAAAAGACTCTGGCTCTTACAGGTTCCAGAGCGTTTTCTCTGTCATGGACTTCAGACAGCCTTTTTTTTTTTTCATTTTTTTTTTGGAGAGGTTTTCGCTATAGGGCGTGTGCGCTCGCTGGACAGACAGAGAGATAGAAAGCGAGAAATCACCCCCCAGAGGGGATGGCCATGCTGCAATCCCTTCTCCTACATTCTCCTCTCGGGATCTTGGGCACACACGCACACGCGCCCGGCGTGAGTTTAAGCCACCGGGTCCGGGACTCGAACCACGGTCGACTACGTGGGAGTCCAGCGACATAGCCATTATGCTAACTGCTGGTCCCTCAGACAGCCTATTTTAAAACTCAAAAGTTGGCTGTTTTTCCTTTCATATGTTTAAGCTTGTGCAGCGACATCTCACCCTGAGGTCATGAGGGCAGAGAGAATAGTCTCTTGGAATGAGGTAAACACAACAATTAATATTTTTAAATCTTTTCAAGCTTTCTAGAGAGTAGAATGATTTTAATTTCTTCCCAGGAAGGAAGGATTAAAAAGTATTTATAATCCAGAATCCATGTATCCTCAACCATCAAATTTCCTGGTACTCCAGCTTCATAATTCTAATATGCACAGACCCTGCAAACAGATATGCAGGTTTATTTACTTCTTTATTATTAATCTCCCAGGAAGGTGAGCTCACAGGAGTCATTATTCCAGTACGACTTATCTCCTATTCAGGTGAGTTTAGATAATTACATATAAGTCACAAGAACCCTTTTCTGCCCCTAGGACCTCAGGTAGTAATTAGTTGAGAAACATTGGGAAACCCCCAGGTTTGGGGTCAAGCCAAAGATTTATGGTTAGAATAGGAAAGACAGCATAATGACTTAAATGAGGATACATGATGGCACTGAAAAGAACTCTAAATGGCCGAGAGAGTCAAGAGGTACCAAGGAGGAGCATTTAACCAAGGGTGTTGCTTTTCTTGCATTTCTAGCACATTCTTCCTCTGCATCCCAATTCCACCCTAATCCACTGTGAGCTAAGGTAATGCAAACTCATTTTCATATCAGCAAAAGGGATTAGGAAGATAAATCTTCAGAGGAAAAAATATCCATGATGTATTTTCAACCCAAATGCAGTATAAATGATTTTCATCCATTCTTTGGTATTATTCATGCCTCAGCTTCTTGTCGTAGCACTGAATACATAAAATTTAACAAATGTTGTTTGCTCCATGGTGGCCCAGAGTTGCCGTAGAAGCTGAAGATCAGCCACAACACATTCGAGGGATTCATAAAGAGTGTATGCAAAGACCTTGGAGATAATCACAATAAAATCTTTCTGAACCTCCTTTGATAAACAAAAATATCACATACTCACATTTAATTACATTTGAAATTCAAAGTAAATTAAATATTGTCATAAAAAGGCATAGCACATGAACAGAATAAAATGTGCTGCTATGTATTTATTACCACACACATCTCCCTTGAACTTTTATAGCCCCTTCTCTGAGAACCATATTGTCCATGAGGGGTACCAAAATACTGGCCCGCTACCTCCTTTTCAATGACTCATGAGCTAAGAATGTTTTTTTACATGTTTAAATGATTGAGGGGGGAAAAAATCCAAACAGTAACTTCATAGCATGGAGCTTTTATGAAATTCCAAATGCCAGTGTTTATAAATAAAGTTTTATTGAAATCCAGCTTTGTTCAGGCTGTTCTGCCGCCCAGTGGTTAAGGGAACTGGATCCCATATGACTGATCATGGCTCGAATTCCAGCTTCAGTTGAAAAACATGCTAGGCTCATGTACATGTCTAAAATTCTGATGGAAAAAAAGAAGTGGAAGAGAAAGGATTGTTACACGACCCCACTTTCTGGGCAGTTGCTTTCTCCCTCTCTCTCTCTCCTCTCATTGCTAAGCGTATGTGCCCATTGGCAAGAAAAAAAAAAAAGTAAAGAAACGAGTTCCTCCATGTTGTCTGCAGTTGCTTTTGTGACACAGCCACATAAACAAGTAAATGAAACGAAGATCATATGACATGCCATGTCTGAGATATTTACTGTTTAACTGTTTACAGGAAAAATTGTAGATCCTGGATAGAAACCAATACTCTTTTAAAGTTAAGCAAATTAAAATTAAGGGAGTTGTAACATCTTCAGCTCTCACAACTGTTCATGTCAGAGACCACGGTAGGACTCAGTCATTTCAATCCCGCCAAGGTTCCTTTCTCATGATTTTATATGGCCTGAGAGCCCTAGGGCTTACAGGCAGAGTATAAAACAGCAGTTTAGCATGGGCTCAGGCCTTGAGAACCAAAACCACTGCTCAAAGGGGTGAAGAACATAAATAAATAATGCATTTCCTAAGAAGAGTAAAAGAAAAATTACAAAAGACCCTGAAGCTAATTATAGAGGTGTGTGTGACAGGTTCATTTTGCCCCAGCAGAAGCCCTACTGTGTGACAGGCGTGTCGCCTCTGGTCTGAAATGAATACTGCGTGCCTTTTGGTTAGAGTATCCATCTGCCGTTTATATTTATGCTTATCTTGCTCTTGCGATTTAGGAGTCCACAGAAATACTGATGCAGAACATTTTATGTAGTGGAGAGCATTGAGGAAAAACAAAACAGAGAATCTGGGGGTGGGGGAGAGAGTTGAGCTCAGTTGTATACTGGAGGCTACTTTTTCTTTTTTTTGACTGGCACACGTCTCCTTTGTTTTGAATAAGGGAGATAATTATATCTTCAAGGGATCATACTCTAAACCCCCTGAGTGATTAAGGAATCCCATTGCAGGCAATCATGAGAAAATGCAAAGGAAGATTATCCAGCAAGATGATAGAAATCATACTTCTTTGAGTTCCTTGCTTAGTACAGAGACCTAATCATTATTCTCCTCTCTTTCCCATGGCATGGTTGTTGATATTCCAGGCCTATTCTAATGTTCTCTCACTCTGATCATGTGAAGGCCGATGTTTGAATGAATTTCTCTTGAGAAATTGTGACCTCTGTGATTTTGGTGCAACCTATGAGTTCAGCTCTAAATATGAAGTTGCCCATATACAAAACAACTGGAAACAGAACAAAACTTTGCATTCTCTTCAGCTTGTGCAATGCTTTGTGTAGGGAGAGGTATATTTTGGATCACTCAACTCAACAAATATTTATCGAGCAGGTGCTACATGACAGACATTATTCCAGAAGGTGGGAATGAAACAGGGAACGGAATATAGTCCCGATCTGAAATGCTTAGGTCTAGCCAAGCCATGTAGATAGACAAGGAAACAGGAAATTCAAATGTATGTCATACAGGACATCAAAAAGGCAAGTACAGCTCTTTCTGGGGCTTCTTAGGCAGTGCTAATCAATTTTTTTTTTCTTTTTTTGGAGAGGTTTTCGCTATAGGGCGCGTGCGCTTGCCAGACAGACAGAGAGAGACATAGAGACAGAAAGCGAGAAATCACCCCCCAGGGCAGATGGTCACGCCGCAATCCCTTCTCCTCCATTCTCCTCTCAGGATCTTGGGCACGCACGCACACGCGCCTGGCGTGAGTTTCAAGCCACCGGGTCCGGGACTTGAACCGCGGTCGACTACGTGGGAGTCCAGTGACATAGCCATTACACTAACTGCTGGTTCCCCTAATCAATTTTTTAAAAGTACATGGAATTATCCAGGCAGAGGAGGAGGAGGCCTTTGTCAGGCAAAATGGGTGAGTGTGAAACCCTACAGAAAAGGAAGACCACAGGCTGGTCAGAAAACTAGGGTAAAGGAAAACTAAAAAAAAAAAAAAGATAAAATTCAAATTCTAACTCTGATTTTCGGGGACTGTGTGATTACGACTTTTCACTGGCTCAAGTCTTCTTCATATTTAAATGAAAAGGATACATAATCCCCTACAATTCCCTTCATCGAATCTAGTATCAAGATGTTTTATTTCTCATACATGTCAGCAGAAAATTAGGAATTCAGTTTATCCATTTGACTTTCATTGTTCTTAAGGCAAGAAATGGACCTACATGAAATCGACCGCTACAGAAGCCATGTAATCTCTCTCTCAGGAATACTTCCAGATCTCTCATTCTCTCTCTTCACCATCTCAGTCCGCATCCTCAAGGCTCAAGATGGAAATTGTGCAACAGAGTATGATTTCCATAAACACGTGTCGACTGTCAGTGGATCAGAAAATACGACATCACTGGAACCTTTCTCCAGCATGTCACTGTCATCAGGTTTTGTCTTCTTTATAGACCATCAGCAGTGATGACAATATAGGCTCTATTTTCTGTAAATTACACTTTAAGCTGGTCAGGGTGAAACTTGTCATTTAAGAAAACTTAACAGATCTTCCAAGGCAGGTGTTAAAAATTAACAAAATTTCAATGCAAAAAAAAAAAAATGGTTAAATTGTGTATGCTAGATTTAAAGTGGCCAACAGTTAATTGCCTTTTTCCAGATCTTATGTCAGTATCTGTAGTATAGGATGCAACTCATGATTGTGGGGGTAAAACAGCTAAAGAACTATCGCACTTCATTGCCCTCAGGTTGCTGAGCGAGTATCCACATTCGGATTGGCTTCTGATACGGGGAACAGAACTCTGTGGTCTCAGCTTCAGAATTCTTAGACTTCCTGGAACCACAGGTTTAAAGTCTTGGCAAGCTTTTGTCATGGCTTCAGTTATGTCTCCTTTGGAAAAAGCTCTAAAGAGCAAATGATTTATGGTATGTTCTTCTCAAAAAGCTCACCCACCCCTGGCCACTGAACGGACTTTGAAATATGCCTACAGGGATCCTTTATCCAAGGACCATCTCTGAGTGCTTATTATTCACTTTACTAGTGTGGAAGCTCTTTAATCATTGTCTCTACATTTGCTTTAATCTAGAAACTGTCCATTTATTAGCTCACTATGTGCCTGAAGCTTCTCACCAACCTAACTGAAGAAACACTAGTATAAATTCAGTAGGTGATCTTAAAAGCATCAAGTCAGTGAGGCTATGAAAAAACAAATTAAGATAATTATAATACAGAATTAAAATTTATTTATAAAATTAAGCATTCCATATTTTGCCCTAAACATACTAAACAAATTTTAACTCTACCCCATACAAGGTGAGTGAGTACAAAGATTATTTATTATAAATCTGAAATTATCCTTTCCAGAGGATTTTCAAGACCAAAGTTATTGCAAGTTACCCAGAGTGCGCATTTGAGTATGGCTCTTGGGGAAAAAAAATTAAAAAGTGATTAAGAACTTCTAAAGCTCATGAACTCCAAAAAAAAATAGATAAATAAATCTTCATGGAGAACAATTAGAGCATTAAGGGAATAATATCAGGATACAGGGTTAGCTCAGGAGTTCATGGCAGGCCAAGACCAAGCAGTAGAGAGCATGTGTCCTAGAGAAGATAGCATAGAAAAATTCAAAGAGAAGGGATTGAAAGGCTGGCTTCACAATAGAATGAGCGCGCATCCTCCTCGATGACCTAAAGATGGTCATAGCTAATCTGGTCACCGTAGTCACTGTGAACGCACCTATTACAGTCTCGATCGGCTGGCATTTTTTTCAGGTGTGCCTTATTAGCAAGTCAAACATGTATTTTATTTGTCTTACAGGAGAGAACTGAAAGGTCACTCAGTTCAACCCATTCACTTTACAAATGAGGAAATTAGGACCTGGAGAAGTTAAGTGCATTGGTCAAAGTCACCCATATTGAAAATCTTAAAGACAGGACTGAAACCCTGGATCTTCTAATTCCCAACTGGTTCCCAAACTATACTTTATTCTAAGACTCCATTCTTCCTCTCAATCATAGAAGTAGTTTCTCCTAAGGCAGAAAAATACAGGAGATGTTTCTCCATGTTAGATTTTTAAATTAGCATATGAAGGCTACATATCTATGTAGATTACTAAGTAGATTAGAAATTGGGAAGAGACAAAGCCATCACATTTCTTTTGAAGAGAGTCTCAATACAACCTTCCAGTGTGGTAGCTTAAAATAATTAATATGTTCTGCCTCCCCTGTCAGTTAACCAGCCCTGTTATTTTCTTGCCAGAAGCAGAATTTGAGGATTCAAAGAAACATTTTTAAATGTCACTTAGACCTACTTACTTTTTTATTTTATGAGTAAGAAAGCTGAGATTTGAAAGTGGTGTCTTACAAAATCCCACCACGTTAAAATTTGAAGGGGCCATGACCATTTAGTCAATTTTATCTTTAAATTTAGACAAATAGAGCTTTATTATAACTCCTGTATTTTCCCACCATCTATAATAAAAAAATATTTATATTTTGTCATATTTATTCCAAACATGTTTATGTAAGAAATAAAACTGTGCAGACACAGGTGAAACAACATTCTCAGCCCCTAGTTTTATTTCCCTCATGACCAATTCAGGGACGCCACCATCACACATGTATTTATCAGTCCTCCTAATTCATTTTGCATAATTTTATATACTGTCATGAGTACCACTAGACAAAACGTATCTCTGCTTTGTGCTACATGATTAGGGAAGCTTCGAGCATAAGTACTCTGATTTTGTGTGATTGCATATTATTCTTCCTGGAAAAACATAGTAGAAAACTTCTGTAAAATCACAAAACCATAAACATACCCATTTTACAGACAGGTCAGAGAGGTTAGGTGACTCTCTCCAAGGAGCATGATGTCACCAGCCATCGACAATTCAGATGTCCTTCCCCTAGACCCATCTCCACATTATTTTTTTCACTGTAGAAACCTACCTGCTTGTTCCTTTTATTTTAAGTGCTGTGGATATTTTCCTACTTCATTTTTAGAAAGCTATGTCTCTCCCGCACACCTCCATTCAGTAAAGAAACAATCTGGAGTTGAGAAATTTCATACCAGAAACAATATCCTCTAACTTCACACTTTGTTCTGAGCGGCGGGGCCAGCCAGGCAGACACCAGGCCTCATACACCATTATGAATCTGTCAGCAATTAGAATTCTAAACCCTATTCGGTTTTTACTTGCTTCAATCAACTTGTCACTGCAGTGAGGATTATCTACTTTCTCAACATAAACATCAACAGAAGTGAGTGCAATGGCTTGTGTCCTTGGCAAGGCACAGCCAGAGAGAATGTTAAATAGCACAGTCTGCAGACAGGAGGGATCTGGGGCCTTAATGGGCCATAATTAGGGGGCAGAGCCTAAACTACCTTTTGTGTGAAACGTCAGAATTCTGTTCTGAGGATGGGGAGACACTTTGAACGATCTGAGGAGACTGCTTCTGCTTCTCCTTTTCTGTTTCCTGAGCTGGAGAGAAAGAAACAGAAAAGAAGAAAATGTGTCCAGTGCAGGGTTCCCACTTAAAATCGAAGGGCCTTATGGATCATGTTGCCCAAACCTTCATTTAAAGGATTAGAAACTGAGACCCAGGAGGGTAAGGCTGTGTCCAAGACTAAGCTGTAGAAAGAGCTCAGTGCTTTGACGCCTGGCCTGGTGTTCTTCCCACCTCACTACAGTGCCCCTGCAAGAGGGGTGAGAAGGCCCCAAGCCATACGCTCCATCCTCACACCAAATACTCCCACAGCTTTCATGGCACCCTGTGGTGCAAAAGATCAAGCAACTTGGTGTACGAGGTGTGCGGAAAGGATGCCAGGACCGTCCAGAGGAGAGTCCCCTTCCACCTGGAACTCTTCGTGAAGATAGAAAGTTTGATAAGTACACAAGTAGAAATTAATTTGATACCTTTCTTTCTCTTAGAATTATTTTAATTTACTTATTATTATTATTAATTTGCTATTGGGCACATGAGCTCACCAGAGTGAGAAAGAATAGAAAGAGAGAGAGAATGAAAGTGAGAAAACAAGCCACCAGGTGCAGAATTTGAACCATGGCCAGCCATGTGAGAGTCCAGTGCCTTTAACCACCATACCACTTGCTGGCCCTAATTGGATACCTTTCTAACAATCTATTTTTTAAATAATTGGCTAAGAATGCTAGCATAAGGTGATAAAGACCAAAGAAAGTTTGTCATCTTCTGCTATTATTAAAAATCAACATTATAAATCATATATATATATATATATATATATATATATATATACCCACACACACACACACATACTCATATAATGTTCATAACAACTTTGCAAGGTTGACACTACTATTATTATCAATATCTCTGTTTTGCTCATGAGGAAACTGAAACACAGAGCATGAGGTAACTCGCTCGGGATTTGCTTTGGCAAAACTAAGATTTGAACCTAGATGGCCTGGTTTTGGAATCTCCACTCTTAACCACATAATTAGAGTGACCAACCATCCTGGATTTCCAGAGATTGTCCCAGTGTTGTCAGTGACTCTCCCATGTCCCAAGAAGCCCATAGTCCTTAAGAATACCAGGAGAGTTGATTACCCTACATAGAATTAAACTGACTCCTGTTTGACCACAATGAAAACCAAGCTTCAGGAAGTGACCCAGCTCATCCAGTTACCTGGGAGGCTGACGCTGAGGAAGACCTTCAGCATTAATACGTGTCAAATACTATGAGTGAGCAAAGTACAGGGTTATGTTGTTTTAATTCTTATGCACACTTTGATGACGTGTATAAACAAAATGGAGGCTTAGAGAGGATTGGATCATATGTTTGAAGTCTCCAAACTAGCAAGTGGCAAAGCTAGGAAGATCTTGAGATTTTTATAGAAAAATGGCTAAACTGGGAAAGTCTCAGAATCTGGTGTGTTTTCCCTGATATAGGAACTCAAACCTAGAAATTTAGGTATAACCTTTTGAGAATTCACTCTCTGAGAGGAGTTTTGTGCTTCCTCCTTTTCACTCAGCTCGGGTATATGGCATCAGCTGACCACAAATTTATCATTCCCCAACCCTTTGTATATATATTAATAAAATCCTCCTGAGCCTTTAAGGCTACTCAAATAGTATTTTCCCTTAAAGACTGCCCTGTACGGGTAGTATAACCCATTGCCTTGTATTTAAGGCGGCTGGATCCCACATAGCAGACCACGGGGTTTGAGTTCTGGAGTTGGTGACTTGAGAAAGATGCTGGACACATGTGCATACATGCCAAAAATCCCAAAAGAAGGGAAAGGTGGAAGAGAAGGGATTGCAGTATGACCATATCCCATCAAAAAGAGTGCTTTCTCACTTTCCCTTTTTCTCCATCTCTCTCCAAGAAGTGCATGTGCCTTCTGACAGATTAAAAAAAAAAAATATATATATATATATATATATATATATATATATATATATATACACACACACGTATATATACATATATATATATATATATATATATATATATATATATATATATTCTCTTGGCATTCTTGTTTAAATTAATGAATTATTCTACCCTCTTGTTTTCCTCTACAATATTTTATCTTTTTAAAATATGTATCCCAACCTGCCCTATTGTATTCTTTACTTATTCACTTCTTCATGAGCTAGAGAGAAAGAGAAAGAGAGAGAAACAACCCCAGTAGGTCCTGACAACACAATTCATCCTCAGCTTTCAGCTGGCTCTGGGTCATGGGAAAGCCCAAAACCTGCATACTCAGAGAGATTTCTGGACTTGAACTAAGAACCTTCCCATGTGGGTCAGCCTTGCACAGTGTCACATTGTACCACTATGCCACAGTCTGGGCCCTTGTATTATTCTAGAGTCAAAGCAGGCAAGAGAGGGAAGAGGCTGCCTAGATTTCCTTCTACGTGAAGATCCTCACATAGGCAGAGTACTTGTTCTAATTCTTTTTCAGTATCCTACCCTATCAGAGATAGCACCTGCACCCACCTATGTACATGAATGGATTTAGTTAAAGACTGTCATGTTTGGACATGGAGATTTGGGTGATGAAAACAAATACCCAGGATGTTTGTGTATGTCAGGAGAGACAAATTTTTTTCTTGGTACTTCTTGGCAGAGCTCTATTCTAAAATGAAAGAAAAAGATAATGGCAATTAGCTAGATGATAGTATTGAGTGCCTATTTCTTTTTCTTTCCTTCTTTTTAGTTGCCACAGGGCATGCACATTTGCCAGAGAAAGCATACCTCAATGGGACATGGACGTGCTGCAATTCCTTCTACTCCATTTCTCCATCTTGTTGGGATTTAGAGAAAGCATGCAAATGCACCTGGCATGTTTTTCACATCAGGGCTGGGATGTGAACTGCAGGCAGCCATGTGGGATTCAGCTCCCTTAACCATCAGACTATGGGGCCAGCCCTCTTAGGTGCCTCTTTCTATCAAACTTAAATATCTTCACAAAATACATGCTGTTGAAAATATTGATCTAAGGGTCATTCAGTGGTGTGGTTGTTAAGATGACTGGATCCTACATGAATGAGTGCACAGTTATAGCACTAGCTTGAGAAACACACTGGACACACGTGCATACATTCCCTAAATCCCTAAAGAATGGAAGAGAAGGGATTGTGGTATGATCATGTTTCATAATGACAGCTTTCTCTCCCTCCCTCTCTTTCTCAGGTGAGCAACCTGTGCCCTCCCACAAAATTTAGGAATAAAAAAGAATAATGATTTTTATATATTTTAGTAGAAATAAATCCAGGGCAGGCAGTCATTTTCCACTTTCTTAGCTATGATCCAGCCCACTGTGTGGCCTTTGGTCTTCTTTTTTCCCCAATTATAGGATGATAGTGGTAAAATGACACTTCTAGATCTTCTCCAGCTCCCCATGCCTATAACCCAGTCATTCAAATAATCACAGCAATTTTTCCCTCTGTAGGGACATTCTGTCCCCCAATGGAATAGCTTTGGCATTCAGAAAATTCTGGATGAATAGTAGTATCAGTCACAAATTGGTATAGAACCAATTAAGCCACCTGAGAAAGAAAAAAATATTCTGTTTGAAGGAAGGAAGCCAGAGATTCTGGAGAGCTGTGATGTGAGAAATGCGGGCTGGGGGTTTAATGAGTTGGAGGCGTGAAAAACCCAAGCTTCAGGGCTGCATTCTCTGGCAGCACTGAGCGGGGCGAGTTTCCATGCCCTCTGCGGCTGAGTTCTATTTTAGAATGTACTTGCGCCTGGATCCTCTGACACAGCTGGGACTGTCTGTTAACTTTTGGGCACGGTCATCCATTCAAGCAAATAGCTCTTGGTCTTTTATTGACAGACTTGAAAAAAAGGCAGCTTAGGGGAGCACAGGCCAGAAACAGTCAGACATAGAAGTGCTTGGTGACAAAAGAAGGAGTTGTTATTGAAGTTGTGGTGTAGCAAACTTTGCCAGGGTCAGGGAAGATAGATTACTCTGTGATAGTCCAAAGGAAATAACACTGAAAAGTCTCACTAGACGACCTCACCCACTAAGAGACGTTTCATTCAGGGTTTAAGAGCCCCTCAAGAATCCTCTGCTATTAACGTTCTTTTCCAGCTAAGACATAGCTCTTGAGACCTTAAAATGAGAGCAAAAATGAGTGCTTTCACCTTGCTCCCACCCTTCATCCTTCTGGAATCCCTTCCAAGGCCACAAGTGAAGAGCTATCAAGTCCTGCCCTGAATGCTTTGGCTAAGTGGATGCCCAGCCCAACTGAGGAAGCCATGTCAGGGCTGGGTTAAGCTTCCCAGCTGCTAGGAGGACAGAAATTGTCACCATGGAAACAAGTTCCTCATCAATCACTTAGTGACTCACAAGGAGATCACTGGGATGGAGGGGAATGAAGTCCTTGCAAAGACTACACCTTTTTCCTTACAAAGAGCTATCTGACTACATTCTTGAAAGACAAGGCAGCCTCTTCTGAAACAGAGTGGAAATGGCTAGGGTTGCTTCTGTCTCATGAATTTAGGCCCAAACATCCTGACATTCAAGACAATCTTGAGACTGTGAAGGCACAAGGTACCCATTTTGTAGATTTCGTTACTACAGATTATTCTCCCTTAAAGAAGTCATTGTCACAGGTAGAAGAAATCTTAGGGTGTTATCTATTGAAACACTCATTTTTTAAAAGGAATTACTGAGGATTGGAGGGTGAATAACTTGCCCAGAGCCTACATAGTGAGTTGGTGGGAAAGCCAGCACAAGAGTCACGGTCTTGCATGCCAAATGTGTCACTCCGTTCAGTCTTGGAGTCAGAATGGATTTTACCATGAAGCTGATGAAGATTATTAGCTAATGAACATATTAGACATCCTCCCTTTAATGGTGTTTTCTGAGGTCCTGTGAGGGGCCTTAGCAATGTGTCCCCATGGTCATTTTTCTTTATTTCATCTCATTTTCATAAATAAAATATTTTAACTACATTTGGTTAAAAATACTGTTCCTTTCCATTCTATCTTCCCCTCCTTCAGTCTTGCCTTGCTGTGTCTTAAAACACCTATCACCATTTGTGAGACCTGGTTAGAATTAATTAAGGTAGTTTTACATTTAGTGGGTTAATGGGAAAGTTATGTGGTTCCCATTCACTTCTACAGAGTATTAAGTTATTGCTTACCGTGATGTAAGACTGACCTCAAGAATAACCCTACAACTAGCACCAAGATTCAATGGAGGAACAGGAGCAAATTCAGTTCCTATGGGTAATTGAATGTGCCCTAAACAGACCACACAGAAAGGATGAGGGTGATGGAGGAAAAAAAAAGGTGGAAGGTGTACAAATCCAGGAGATAATCTATGAAAATTGTTCTAAATCTCAAACTTCATGTGTAGAAGAAACATGATAGAGATTTTCCCAAATCTGAAAATAATTTGTAAAATTTCTAAGAAACATAACTGACTTATGAAATTGAATGAAATGCTCCTGATCTATCAAAAATAATTTTATAAAACACATTTCAATCAAATAAAAAAGGTGAAATTAAGAAAGGTTAAATTCGGGACCAGCAGGTGGTATGGTGGTTAAGGTGCTGGACACTCCCACATGGCCGACCACGGTTCGAGTCCTGGACCTGGTGGCTTGCTTTCTCACTTTCACTCTCTCTCTGTGTCTCTCTCTGGCCAAAATAAAATAAATGAATGACTAAATAAAATTTTAAAAAAAAGAAAGGTTAAATTCTTGTTCTCTTTATGGAAAATGATACATTTTTAGAATACATACTGCAGTATGAAAAAGCGAGCAACCAATCAATATGCAGTCAGCAATGAACATGAATACAGTGTTCATAGAGGTCTGTTAACGAACACAAGTATTTGATTATTTTTCTAGACTTATTGTTTTGTAACATGTCAGGTTTTAATGTCTGCCATTGGTTGAGATTTATTTACTCAAAAATATTTTGTGCCTAATTTTGTATAGTAGTAATGCATTCTGCTTGCTTAAAAGGGTCCCTCCTCCAATCATCTAAGCTCTAGGTCACATCAATTTAAATGGGCCCCAGGGTAGAATATTATGGAGTAACGAGTTAGTGTTAATCCTAGTTCCACTGAGCATGAAGCTTCCTGGGTGGATTTTATGGATCAGAAACCCACCCTCGTACATGACGCTAACACTATCTTCAGTGGAATTTAGCAATTTAAAAGAGTTTTTGGAGTATTTTGCTTTGTGCATAGAACCAGCTCCCTAATACCAATCCCTTCAGGTCAATTCTGTGCTGATAACAGGAGCAAAGCCTTGTTATGTTTATATACTGGCTATCTCCCAAGCAACCAAACCACTTATTCTCTTGTTTGATTTTACCTAATTTAATGTATCCTTTGAATAGATGGCAGGGGTGCAGATTGTTCTACCTCATTTTACAGAGGACAAGACTCAATCACAGCGATAAATTGTTGAAACTCAGACTCTGATACATCCTCTACTTACACAGTTGATATGAAGATCACATAGGATAATGTTTAAGAAACATCCTAGCTCAGAAGCCAGCACATAAGTGCTTGGCAAATGCTAGTTTAATGTTAGATGATTCTTTACCCATAAAACAGTGTTTGTGATTAGGATTCATGGAGTGCCCAGATACCTGGGGCATTACTAGAGTTCCTTGAAAGAAAATGTGGTCAAGCACACAAGCTTTAACTTCACCTGCTCTAACACGTACTATGGATTGTAAATCTGAAGCAAGAAACCTAACGTAACTTTTTGTGAACTTGAAGGGCTAGAAAAACTTCCTAACAACCTGGGCTTTGTGAAGGGGTGTGTGTCACCAGAAAACCTGACTGACTCTCAACTTTCCAACTTCTTAGTTCTATGACTTTAGGCAAGTCATTCTTTTATTCTCCATTTTGATTCCTATATCTGAAAACCGAGGATAGTAATAATTTATGCGTTTATAAGAGAGTTACAGTAAAATAAATTGTATCTCTGTAACATAATGACATATATACAATGAAATTTTATTCTTTTTTGCACTAGCAAAGTAACATACAGAACTAAAGCAAACCAGCAGATAATTTAAGTCTCATATGCCTCCATCCATCAGCCCCACCACTACCTCACACACAGTCATGAAGTACAGATAGGCATGAAACACTTAATATGGTTGCAGAACAAATGTAAATGTTTACAACCTGGATAAGTAGAAAAAAAACGCATATTAGACAGATGGCAAAAAGTTTGGAATGTTGGAGAAAAGCTAGGTTGCTTTATGGTAGAGATCAAAATATTGGAGGGCATAAAGCAGTAAAAATAGTTATGGATGATGAAGACAGTGAGGAACAGCGCAGGGGGTGAAGGGAAGAGTATAGGGGAGGATAGCAAGAGAACAAATCGAGAGGCATGACATTAGTGGGACACAGAAATGGTTTATTACCTGTTGATGATAACATGTATAGTATTCTCAACTGGCTGGTCTGAGAAGTATTTTATGTTGGGTAAAGTCTTTTTACAAGCCAAATGATATGTAGTGATTGAATGTTAAAAAAATAATGGTAATAATAATAATCTGAAAAAAATAATGAAAAGCTATTTGATGATGAAATGTAGATAGTAACATCTTTGTCTTGACCGATATGCGTGGTATTCATACTGGAAAAAGAAATGTAATACACTGTAAAGATATATGTGATTCAATGTAATATAAAAAAGATTATGATAATAATAAATTAAATTAAATTAAAAAACATGTCCGGTACACATGCATTCATGCCCAAAATCCCAAGAGGAGAACAGAGAAGAAGGGAGTGTGGTATGGCTAGCTCATCCCCTTTGGGATTGCTTTCTCACTTTTTCTCTCTTTCTCTTTCTTTTTCTCTAATAAATTGGAAAAATATATAGAAAGAATACCTTATAAAGGCATATATTACTTATCTTTTGTAGCATCAAGATGGCCTCATGTTTCAATATTGCTGTTATTAAATATTTTATTCTGTCTTTTCTCTTCATTCTACACATGTGCTGTCTAGCAGGATAGATCCTAGACACATGTAGCCAAGGACACATAGAAATTAAAATAAAATAATTTTAGTTCTTAAATATCACCTGCTATACCTTAAGTCTAGTCACTGTTGTGTTGGATAGTATAGAATGAAGGAATTATAGATTTTTCCATTCTTGGATAAAGGTCTATTGGATAGCCCTGTTCTGTTGTATATCATCATATGGAGCAATTTCATCCATCGTTCTTTAAAAGAGTTATTTATTTAATTGTATTTATTATTATTATTTTAAATTTGCTACAGGGCAGGTGCACTCACAAGAGACAGACAGAAAAACACCTGGGGGCGGTGGTGAGAAAGCAGGTAAGCTGCCAGGTCCAGGACTCAAACTCTGATCTCCGATGTGGGAGTCCAGTGCCGCCATGCCACCTTCTGGCACCAATTTCATCCACTCTAAAGTTTTAACTACCACTCTTTCTTGGACAACTTCCTGTCTCTAACCCGTAGGCAAAGACGCTCTCTCCTGAGCAACACACCTTCACACGCATCTGCTAATTAGATGGGAAAGCATTCACTTGGCCGATGTCCCAGAGCCCTTCAAACCTAACTTATCCAAGTATGAACACTTTGTGTTTCTCCTGAAAATCATGTTCTCTACATTCCCTGCTTCTGCTGTGGCACCATCATCTGAAGAGTCACTTCAGTCAGGTGGCTGATCTCTCCTGCTTACAGCTCACGCTCCCTAAAGCTGAGAGCAAGACAAAAGAGCCTCCGCTTATCACCTCTGCCTGACACACCTCTCTGGCCAGACTATCTATCAGGTCACCATGTTCTGCTTACTCTGCTTACTCTAGGTGTGGCCTGCGCTTCTGGGTTCTGTTCTAAAACCAACACACTCCTAACTAGAGTTCTGGATATCACTCAATTCATTGTCTATATGTTTGTTTGCTTGTTTTTCCTGGTAAAATGCCATTTCTCACTTTCCATAATTATGTTACATTCTGAATGTTACTATGTGTTTTTGATGGAACCACAACAAAGTCTTTGGGGGAATAAAAAACCTATGGTGAAATCGATATATATTTCTTTCTAATGTCAGGGAAAAGGCCTAAATTGGCCTACTGCTCTATAAGGGCTAGACCACAAAAAGTTTGTGGTTTCACAGAAGCTGGGGCATGTGCTACTGAAATGGGTAAAACCCCAAATGCCCATGGCATCGGTATCATAAAACACATTCAGGAGTTGCCTAATTTGAGTAAAGGACTAAGCTAGAGGAGAAATTTGGGTATCTTCAGTGAGCTCACCATCAGGGAGCAGTCTAACAGTTACTGTTGATAGAAGACAAGAGCGGCTCCAGTTGAGCGCCAGCTCAGCACCTGTGTTCTAGTGGGTCTGTCCTGAGGGAGGTTAGACAGTTAAACATTGCAGTTGCTAGAATCCTCTCCAGCTAGGTTCCAGAGGGTAGTAAATTCTACTTTAACCCAACTCTGCTAATAAGGAGTACACGATCTTAGCCATTATTTTACATTTTTGTAATTCATCTTCCTCATCTCAGAATTAAAATGGTAACATTAACATTATATCCTTGAAAAAGCTGTTTGCAAAAATCCCAGCACATTTTCTGATAATTAGTAAGTACTCTATAAATCATAGCAATTAGTGGGCCTGCAAGGGGAGCAAAGGTTAAGGCACTGGATCCTACATGTCTGGCCTCATGGTTCAAGCTCCAAAGCTGGCAGCTTGAAAATCACTCCAAGCATGTGTGCACTTGTACCCAAAATCCTGAGAGGAGAATGAGGAAAAGGATTAGGGTGTGGCCCTGCTACATGAGGAGATGTTTCACTTTCCCTCTCTCTCTGTATCTCTGGAGAGCACACATATGCACCCTATAGCAAAACTAAAACCTAAAGGTAAAAAATAAATAAATAAATAATAAAACTGGTGGCCAGCAGATGGTTTAGTAATTATGTCACTGGACTCCCGCATGTTCAGCTGCAGTTCAAGTCCTTGAGCCAGTGTCTTGAAAATCATGCCTAGTGAGTGTAAATACACGCCCAACATCCCGGGAGGAGAATGGAGGAGAAGGTATTGCGGTATGGCCATCACCCGGGAAGTGGGAGGGTGGTGATTCCTCACTTTCTCTCTCACTATCTCTATCTCTCTAGCAAGTGGATGCACCCTAAGGCAAAAACCTCTTAAAAATTAATAAAAATTTTAAAAATTGAATTTACTATTAGGTCATCAGAAAAGTCATAATGTATTTTTCTATGAAAAAATGTATCATGACTTTTCTGATGACCCAATAAAAGTCACTTGTGAAAACTTAGAATAAAGCTCTGTTCTTGCTTTCCTAATAACGTAAGTGCTTACTCTCACATAGTGAGCCCTCTGTGCTGAAATAGGGAAATGGTCTATGTTATGTGAACCTGAGCCCAACCTGATAGAGGCAAAATGAAAGTAGCATCGGGTCTCTGCCACTAGCATGCTGCGGTGGCTCCCTCAGGTGTGTACGACTGGGTCCTAGCACTGTTCCACATCTTAGTTTCTTCATTTGTAAACTATAAATTAGTCGAGGAGCAGGACAAGGATATGACATTTTATTTCATCTTTCCATTAGAAGTGTTCTTTAATGCTGTCTTTCATGGCCACCATGCTGTAGGTGAGGTAACTGTCTACCTTTAGATGACACAGCAGAGCCATCTGTATTGCAGCTGCAGTTCTTTTTCCCTGTACAGGAAATTCTTCATGAAGCCATAGCTGTGGGTTGAGAATAGGTAGTCAGCATAGTAGGAATGAGTGCCACAGTCCTCACGACAATCGCTTTTGCAACTAGTGCCCTCAGGGTTGGCTTGTGCTTTATCTTGTATGTGTCACCTTCCACTCACAGTAAAGGGTTGTTGTGCATGCACAACTTCATGGTTTGATGAATCAGACAACATCCAGAGCATAATGGGCAACTCAGGCTGTATGGTAAATTACTGACCTGTGATCCAGTGTTCAGTCTTTACTAAAGCCCAGTAGTAAGATATTTCTCAAAAAGAAAATATTTTACCTGTAAAAATATTTTACATGGGAAGACATAATCAATCACAGTTCTTTTTTTCTTTTCTTTTCTTTTTTTTTGCCAATTTATATCAATAGAGAACATGTTTGAGAACTGACTCTCATGGTATTAGATCAAAAAATATAAGATTGGACCATTCAGAATTTATTGATTAGAATGCACAAGGCCAAGATTCTGAGGTCAACATGTTTGAGGTTCTAAGAATGACTTAAACGGTTTGCTTTGTTAATTAACTAAAACTTGGATTCATAAAAAGCACGTATTAATGAAGTTTAAATGTCAGAGGAAGATATCCAAGGCTCAGGGAGATTAGAATGTGCCAGTAAATTTATGATGTAAAATTGCCTCATCCGGCTTCTACGTCCCCTGGGTGGTGCAGAGATCCTTCCCCAAGGCCCTGAGAAATTCATTTGTGAGGGGGAACCCCAACATCCTGAACAGTTCCACGATGGCCACCCTCTGTAAGCGAGAATGACAGCGGGAGCTACTCCACCACGCTGGGATCTCAGATCAGAGGATGATGACATCCCGGAGCGGTAGGTGCTGATTCAAGGCAAGCTTCGGTTCGCTTCTGCTTAGACGGATTAAATAAGACTTGAGCGGGCTGCCATCTGTTTTTGTTCCAGGGACATCATGATCAGCTAACGGATGCCAAAGGTCTCTGTGGACCAGACCATTCTGTTTACTGTTCAGGCTCTGTTCTCTCATGACAATCATGCTACCTCGTCTTTTAGATTGAAGACAGAGAAAGTACCATGCAAAATTAATGTTGGTCTTCGAGACCATTGTAGAATAAGATCAAAAGTGACTCAGACTAAACTATAGGATTAAGCGTTAAACAAATAATTAAAAAAAATATATTAAAAAGTCAAACAAGAAAGCAGTGTTTGATTACTGAGAGCTACTATTATAGGTTCACCAAGATTAATCTATTCTGAAGTTGTCTCATTCATTCTTTGAATAATCACATATGCATATACATATAATAATTATAATCATACATATATAATGTATTAATATATGAAGTTAGCATAAGCTTCATGTGAACACATATGTAATAGAGATTTTGTTAGTAACAGTAAAGTCAGGCCTGGCTGCAATGGTGCAGATCATAGTATAGGTGGTAGGGACTGATTTACAGCGTTTAAAGCCACATGGTTGACCATGTGTTCAAATTCAGAGGTAACCTGAAACACACCTGGGTGCATGCACCCAAGGTCCTTATGAGCTGGAGTGCTGAGGAAAAGGGATTATGGTATACAAGACCCTGTTCCAAAAGGTACCTTTGCTTTCTCAAGAAATAAAATAAATGTGCAAATAAATTTAAAAAAATCAATATAGCTATAAAAATATTATCTCCATTCTAGCTTGCAGTGATTTACCAATATTTCAATTTTCATGCCAAGTACTGAATACACTATTTTAAAAAGCATGTGAACCCACTGTAAAGACGTATGGTGATTAAATGTTAAAAAAGAAAAAGGAGAAAAGAAGAAAAAGAAGAAAAGAAGAGGAGGAGGAGAAGAAGAGAAGAGAAGAAGAAGAAGAAGAAGAAGAAGAAGAAGAAGAAGAAGAAGGAGGAGGAAAAATGTTAACCAAATAGGTCCACAAGAAAGAAAGAAGTTCAATAACTGCTCTGGATAATGCATCAAGTGAAAAACTGTTATAGTAACTGAGGCTTTTTTTTACCAAAATATAAACAAGCAAACAATTATTACTACAATTACCATCTATTGGGAGAGCACCAGGTAGCTGCCTTTATATGAAGTATGAGCATAAAAATCAGGAAACTAATTTACTTGTGGGTAACTTTAATGGAAGAACTAAAACCAAATCAAGAAATTCTCAAAAATGAAGGCTTGTGTCCAGTATTCAGAAAACTCTCCTGTCTGCTGCAGCTGCTTAGTCATAGAATCAACTGCTTTAGAAAGCGCAGGCTTCCCCGTCCCAGAAACACTCAGAAACATTGGTGCAGAAGCTGATTCTTCCTCTGCTGTGAGTGTTTTGGTTAAAGGCATTCCTGCAATTGGTAGGAGGCTTAATTAGATGAACTTTAATGTCCTCTCCAACCTCTAATTGAATTATCCCATAAGGAGTAAGCAGAAACCCTAAGAGAAGGGAAAAGGAATTTCTGAGACGCATCAGATAAGCATTGTGGGCAGGACGTGAGAGAAGCTGATGGTTCAGACAACTTGATCCCAAACGCTTCTCCATCCATAACACAGCCATCAGGAAGTCTTGTGTCTACCTTGTCAACCCAAAAGTTCATTAAAGTTGGCTTGCCAAATTCCTTTTGGTGTCACTGAAAGGGAGACTTGTGAGGTGTTTGCTGAGAACTTTTTTAAATCGAGTGTAAAATAGCACATGAGATACGAGGCCTAGATCGAGAAGCAGCCTCATAACTTTGCTCCTCAGATTTCACCCTGGCTGCAGCCCTGAAATTAAATATGGCTTACCTTTTTTTTTTTTTTTTTTTTTTTTTGTCTTTAGTTTTGAGGCTAAAGAGAGGGTTTAACAGAGGATATCATAATTCTTCCCTGTGGCTACAGAATTCTCCTGAAAGCTACCCCAGTTGAGCAGAAGCAGGTAAGTACTGACTAACTCTTGGTCACTCCCGAGATCCTGCATGGACTTCCTCCTTAGTCTCTGTGAAACAGATCTGTAAGGCCATCAGAAGAACTGGCCCCCTACCTGCCTTTGGAGCACGTGGTGGGAGGTGTAGACCAAAGGTGAGTTTACACATCAGTGACTAAAATTTCCTGCCACTAGCATAAGAAGTCACTCATGAGCAGCGTCCCTAAACCACAGCTACAGGATGTGGGCACAAGCCCTTGTATAATTGCTGGCCAAGAGCCAATGAGCATTCATCCCTGTGCAAATACTTGGGCTTTTTTTTTCTGTTGTTGTTAACCTTTGAAAACCACAGGCATTAGTCTCTCTCTTTCTTCCCCTTGGCACAAGTCATCCTCTTTACTCCAACTTGGTCCTCTGTGTGTAAAGAATTTCTGAGGAGCTTTTAAGCCTAAATTTAATACTTTTGCCCTCCCTACTCCTGCCCTATGAAATGCCAGGCAGAGGTAAAGCTGCCTTACAAAATATCTTCTGGCTCTGCTGGCTTCCGCAGCTTTGTTTGGGCTTTTTGATCAGATAGGAAATCAGAGAGCTCTATGAGTGACCTTAGACTTTAAGAAAATAAAGGCACTTTCTGGAAATTCCCCCTAAGCAACTGTGACCTATTGTTTTCTCACCTGGAAATTAACCCAGCAACTATGATACATTGGTTCTGATGATATGCTTTTCCCTGGAATGGAGATGCTATATTGGAAAGAGCAATGGGGCAAGATTAAGAATTGCAAGATTTAAGTCTAATCTAAATATTGCCAAAAATTCACCATCTGATTTATTAGTGATTTCTGTCCACTTTTTAGGCCTTTGTTTCATGTCCTATTAAATGAAAGCACTGGATTAGATGGTTTCTATGCTTCCTTAGCCCTAGGGCTCTATGAATTGGCTTCCCTAGTAATGTTTCAGCACAGAGAAAATGAAAATGGGCCTCGAGGCAAAAGATCCATAGCAGCCAAGTCCAGCAGGCGGTGCAATGGTTAAGGGCACTGAACTCCCACATGGCTGACAATGGTTCAAGTCCTGGAGCTAGAAGATTACTCTCTCAGTTTCTCTCTCTCTCTCTTCTCTCTCTCTCTCTCTCTCTCTCTCTCTCTCTCTCTCTCTGTTCCTCTCCTGGACCTAGCAGATTACTTTCTCAATTTCTCTTTCTCTTTCTCGCACTCTGTCCCTCTCTGGTCAAATTTAAATAGATAAATAACGTTAAATAAAATATTTTTTTTTAAAAAGGATCCAAAGTAGCTAATTCATAAATTAGCTTCTCTTTTCTATCTTAGAATAGAGGAGGTCCTAAGATCGCCCCCCGCCCCAGAAGGTCCAACTGACCACTGGGAGTTTAAGCATGGTGATTTTTGACAGCTCTCCCTTGTGTAAATGTAATTTTTTTTTTTTTAAATTTAGAGGAATTTTTGCTATAGTGTGAGTGTTCTCACTGGACAGACAGAGAGACAGAGAGATAGAAAGTGAGAAATCACCCCCCCACCCAGGGGGATGGCTATGCCCCAATATCTTCTCCTCCATTCTCATCTCAGGATTTTGGGCATGCACACATATATGCTCAGCATAAAGGTTTTTTTCCTTTTCTTTTTGAGATATTTTTGTTACAGGGTGCATGCACTCACCAGAGAAACAGAGAGAGATGGAGAGACAAAAAGTGAGAAATCACCCCCGAAGGGATGACCACACTGCAGTCCCTTCTCCTCCATAACCCCTTGGGATCTTGGGCATGCACGCACACTTGCCCAGCATGAGTTTTAAGCCACCAGGTCCAGGACTTGAACTGTGGTCTACTACGTGGTAATCCAGCGACGTGACCATTATGCCATCTGCTGGTCCTTCTTATGTAATGTTAGAGAATCCATCATCCTTGACTCTGTACCTAACATCCCACATCATGGCATGAAAACCATAGCTTAACTTAACTCCAATCTATCAGAATAGTTTCTTTTGTTAATGAAAGAGATGGCAGATAGATGTTGTAGGTTCTAAGTCAACAACAACAACCAAAGACTTTCTAACCACAAAACTAAGATGTACCAGCAGACTGTGAGAAATCTGATGGTAGAAATGATCAAGCAGCTTCTGAAAGGAGACCCTGGAGATGTTCAGTGGGAATTTCTGAATGAGATGAAAACCAGTGACCATCACGTTTTCATGGGAATGTGCTTTGTATTTAATGCTTCTTCTGTCTAATCCCATTCCCAGTCAAATTCATGATGCCCCTTTGGGAAACTTTAGTGGTCCAGAGCAGATGAAGGAAAATCCAAGCTGTACATATAGGTCCCCTAGTCTGTGTTTGGACATTGAGTATAAGGACAAAAAATCCAAGGGAGAATACGAAGTGTCAAATAAGGAAACCCCAGTAAGTCCATGGTGACTAATTCCTGGAGGGAAATGAATTGAATTCCCTTGGATGTTATACTACTTTTTGCTGCAAAAGCCACATTACTGAACAAGAAAGTACTCCACACTTTGTATCTAATGAAAGGACTTAAACTCAGTTCATGGAATTCTTACATGATCTTCATGAAGTAGACAGAGGTAGAATCATTTTCTCCATTTTGCAGAGGAGGAAATTAAACTTTATGAAAGTAGAGGTCATTTTTTCAGGGTCTCACAAGATTGATTCAGCTCTTCCTTAAGAAATTGGGGTTTAATTATCTAATCATTAACAATTGCATGTGACTCATTAGGTCACCAGCTCAGTAGATGGTATCAATCATTTCTTCAGACATTATTACACAGCAATTTTTTTCACAATATCTATTTTGTCTAGTTCTTTCTTGAACATGTCAAGTGATGAAGAAAAAATGTGGGTGGTATGCAGGGGAAGAAAAGGTGGGCTCACTATTTCAGGAAGTCACCCATTTCCTCATTGGATATATATATATATATATATATATATATATATATATATATATATATATATAACTGTAAGAAGTTCTTTCATATCTTAAACTGCTTTCCAAATTTCTGAATCCTCTCAAGTCTTCTCTGAGCTCCCTCTTCTTCATACCAGAAAGCTTGAGTTACATTGTGTATTTATCCTATTGTCACAGGTGGATCTCAAGGCTAACGAGCATCCTCCTCCTTTCATTCTTTCTGAGTTGCTTCCATTGATGCTGCTGCCCTGTGTCTTTAGAAGGTCATTTGGGAACAGTGTAACTTAGGTTACAAGGGGGACAAATGTGCGGAGAAGTCAATTGTCAGGCTAATCCTTAAATGGTAACTCGAAAGAATGTGCTGGACATTTCAGAGGCTTCTGCCAACAAATGCCACTATCTTGAGGCAAATGGGGATTTTTGGGCAGCAGTATTATAATAATTTGCCAATTATGCCTGCTTCAGAACGATTGCCAAAACAATCCAACGACTTTTCATTCCACTACTGTTGACAGGATAGCCAAGAATTTCAACATTTCCTTTTACAGTCTGAATAAAAGTTCCCTGCCTTGGGGACTATAACAATATTTGCCATCATAGGGGAAAAAAATGTGGGGTGCTATGAAGAGGAAGGAAAGGCAAGGCAAGGTAATCATGAAAATAAACAAAAATAAAGACAAAGTAGAGTTAGTCAAAGTCAGGTTTTAAATTTTTTTTAATTTTATAATTTCTTATTCATAATTATTGTGCATCTCTATAGCATATAACATGACTTTTGATGTATGCATATAGTACATGACAGTCAAATCAAAGCTATTGCCATATATGTCACTTTCAGTTTTGAATGCCTGCATTAAACTTGTTTGTGAGTGTACCAGGGGACAAATTTTAGAACTTAAGGATGAAACTTTGCATAGACTTTAAAAATAAACTTTGCATAGGTTTTAAAAAAATAAAGTGGGGTTTTCAACTTGAAAAGCAACCAAGGTTTCTCAAATTTGGGTCTGTAGAAAGGCAAAAAGCTTACTGTAATAATGTTTACGGTGTTCAACATTGAAGGTTTATTTTCTAAATAAATTTGGATTAAATTAATTTTTCATTGTAAAAAGAAAACTTGAATAGATGAAGCTAGAGAAAACAATCTCTTGAGTTGTTCAGAATTGAATCTTTTTAGAGAATGGACAAAGAGAAAACAAGGGATGAGGGAGATGGCAGCCAGGTATGGTAGTTTTAAGGCTGCTGAATTCCAATTGGTTGATGATTAGAGTCTCAGTTCAGTTAAAAAAACGCACAGGACATGTGTGCATGTGTACCCAAACTCTGAGAGCAGAACGAAGGAGAAGGTTGTGGCATGAGCATATACCCTGGGAGTGCTTTCCCACTTTCTCTCTCTTTCTCTTTCTGTCTCAGGTGAGCATGTGCATCCTATCGCAAGTTAAGAAAAAAGATAGAGGAAAAAAGCAATGCAAAGAGAGCATGTTAGGACAGTGATTTTTGGAAATATGTTTCTCAAAAACCTCTGAGATCCCTGGACATAACATATGAACACCTCTGAGACATTAAAAAGAGGAGAAAAAAATTTTGGAAAAAAAAAAAAACTGCAAAAGGAAATGAACCACTGAAAGTTCTTGATCAGGGAGTGATATGATAGGAATCTGGAAACTTAGCACGAGATGGATTAGAACAGGGTTAGCCTTAAAATAGGGATTCCAGTTTAAAGCCTATGGTAATAATCAGGTGAATAGAATTAAAAATTTGATCTAGGGACCAGCAGTTGGTGTAATGGCTATGTCGCTGGACTCCCATGTAGTCAAACACAGTTTGAGTCCCAGACCTGGTGGCTTAAACTCATGCCGGGTGCGTGTGCATACTTGCCTAAGATCCCGAGAGAAGAATGGAGGAGAAGGGATTGTGGTGTGGCCATCTCCCCTGGGGGTGATTTCTCACTTTCTGTCTCTCTGTCTCTCTCTGTCTTTCTGGTGAGCACACGCTCCCTATAGCAACAACCTCTCCAAAAAAAAAAAAATTGAGATCAATGTATAATTTTTTCTTAATACACATTTTGCCTTAATTGTTTAAACACTCCCTTGTGTGTATTGCTTAGGCTTTTTCCAGTCCTTTTTTGTTTTTATATGGTTATGCTGTGTTTGCTGCCCTATAGCAAAAATCTCTCAAAAAAAAACTGATCTAATAATATATGAAAAGGAAAAGGAGTATATGAACAATTTTGAAAGAATAACCCTGAATTTAACTTCTAGATATTGGGATACAATGCTAAGCCACATACAGACGTGGCTATACAGGGTATGTTTGGCAAGGAATACACAGAAATAGAAACCAATGGTTTTCAGGAATGGATGACTGGGGTGACAAAAATTTCACAGAGAAATCTAGAATTCTGTAAATGCTGAGTGGGTCAGCCATGGGATCACGGATGTGTAGTGACTGCGGGTGTTAAGTGGAAAGTTACACCTTGGAATAAATACTGGGGATGAGAATATACATTTGGAAGTCATCCCCATAAAAGTGGTAGCTAAAATATTAAGAATTCTCCAGTGAAGCGTAAATCAGGATCTGAGGGCTGAAAGCCAACACCTAGAAAATGCCTACATTTAAAGAACAAGAATCCAGAGAGTCTGCCCTACATTTATGATCAGGTGTGCATTGGATAACCTTATTTGATGGGATCATTAGTATTTATTTTCCAGTTTTAAAGAAGTGTGGTTAGTCTTCTATGAGGACTAAAGTATGTATCTATTAGCCTAATCAAGCTTTTAAGTTTCCAGAAATACTAAATACTTAAAACCATGTAATGCTTTTAAAAGTAAGTAATAATTCCAGTCCAAAAATATGGTGGGCCGAAGCATAATTCTCAATGACATAACTATGGATAATGTTATGTACCAAAAAGAGGCTCAAAACCCAATACTCCCACGGGCAAGGGAATAGCCAAGTTTGTTGCGGTTTCCAATGAATGACATTAGTCCTGTGTAGGTCTCGATCAAAATGGGTTCAGTCAACACTGTCAGTCTCTTTCCATTTCCAGTTCCAGCGGAATTCTTAAGGGCATTCTGGATGGCTGGAACAAGCTTAGATGTGAATCCAGACAACTGTAAAAGAAAAAGAGAAGGCACAGAATCAGTGAATGTAGAGCAGGTTCAGAGACAACCGCCCTAGCCAGTCTTCGTGACAGTTGGCCATTCTCCCTAGGGTTGCCCTTCTTAAACATAATTTCTCAGAATGGTTAACATTGCCTCTGTTAGGCTTTTAATACATTAATCAGTTAATTACTTATGTACATACTAAAATTATCTGCCTTGTCTTATTTATTTTTCATTATTCATAACTTGTACAATGTTAAGGAGTCAATTTAATAAATATTTGCTCATAGTCTATTATGAATCAGACACCTGTTGAGTGATGCTGCAGTTTTAAACATAAATAAAATACAGTTTCTACCCTCCAATAAAACTCTACCATTCCATAATAGAGAATCTAAGAAATGAATGTGAACTTGTAACAAAATATACAGTTTACTAAAAGAAGCAACAAAAGAACACAAAAAGAGAAAAATATTATACATGATTAGAGGATCCGAAATGACTTCAAAAGGAGACTGTTGAGACTATCCTTAAAAGTTTAATAGGATTTCAGGCCAGCCTGTGGCTTAGTGGTTAAGGTGGCTATCTCCCACATGGCTGACTATGCTATTCAACTCCTGGACCTGGTGACTCAAGACATCTTGGTGCTTGTGTTTGCATGCCTGAAATTTCAAAAGGAGGAAGAAGTGGAGGAGAAGGAATTGTGGTGTGACCATTCCCTGTGGCAGGATGCTTTCTCATTGTCCTTCCGTCTTTCTCTCTCTGTCTCTCTCTAGTGAGCACACATCCTCTCTGGAAAAATATATTTCAATAAATAGAAATGAGATTCAACAGATTAGAGAGAGACTAGTAGCAAGTTTCCATCTTTTTCTAGCTTAGTATCCTTTCTATTATGTGAAATTTTTCTGAAAGGAGTTCCTAGATTACCTACCTTTGGAGAATCACCATCTTTCACCTACTTCCTATTGTTTAAATAAAGCTGTTGTTAGACGTGACTTGAGACTAACCAATCAAAGGAATCCATTCCTGGTCACAGAGATGGTTGAGTTGTGGGAACATGGTTCGTGTGGTTGCCGAAGTAGTAGAATATAAGACTAGAGGTATTCATGGTCACTTTAGGTGCACATAGTGAAGCTGAATGAGCACAGAGTCAACAAAGATGAAAGAAATAAGACTTGGAGAGAGATGAACTCTTAATATGTGTTTTAATTGCTAGTCAGCCTGCTTATGTACGTATAAGTTAAATGACTTAAAAAAGATTCTTTCTTGGTCAAGACAGATTGAATTGGATTTCTTTACTTGCCATCTTAAGAGGAGGACAATTTACGGAGCATTCCAAATAGAGATAATAAATAAGGATAAATATAAGTAGAACTCATAGGTTCATATTTCCAGTAAAGCATTTTATATAAATTATCTCATTTCAATAAAAATCTATCAAGTAGGTAAACAAAGTATTATAATTTTTATGTTAGAAATATAGAAGGCACTGGGGCCAGCAGGTGGCATGGTGGTTAAGGTATTGGACATTCCCACATGGCTGACCATGGTTCAAGTCCTGGATCTGGTGGCTTGCTTTCTCATTTTCCCTCTCTCTCTCTTTCTCTCTCTCTCTCTCTGGTCAAATTAAAATAAGTGGATAAATAAATAATAAAATCAAATAAATAATTCTTTAAAAAAGAAATATAGAAGGCACAAATATATAAAATTATCTGTTGAACATATTGTACATGACAATATCTTTAACAGGATTAATATACAGTGTATTCATGCTGGGAAAATTCATTTGCATGCTGTATTTTATACAAAGTAACTGACTATATAAAAGAATACTAAATTTAAAAAGTAAAAAACAAAAATAAATATAGAAGGCAAAGGAGTTTCCTATAGTCACTTGACTTCATACACCATGGTAAACAAAAAAATATAATTAGGAAGAAAGGTCTACTCACAGTGAGATCCAAACGCCTTTCTAGGCAATTGGCCCACTAATCTAAGTTAAAAACTCTTAGAATTTATTCCAAGTTGAGTGCAATTTATAAAGCAACTTGTACAAAGGGATTATTATTCTTCCAATTTCCCCCTGAGGAGACCAGTTTTGCTTAGATTGACACAAGAATATCTACTTATGATGACTCAATGAATCTCAGTAGGAGAAGCTTGTACTCCTCTTTCACCATAATCCAAAATTCCATATTGGTTTTATCTCTTTTATTTTAATTTTGTCATATTGTCCTTGGGCAAACAATTTCTCAGTTTTAGGTTAGTTTCCTTATCCATAAAATAAATTTTAAATAATCTAGAATTTACAATGGATCTATCATTACTAAATGACCTAACCCAAAAGCCAAAAAATGGTCACATGAATGAAATTGATGAAATATACTACCTCTGTGGCATTATAGTTCAGTTCTACTTTTGTGCCTCAGTTTGCTCTTTAGAAAAAAGGCTTTGGAATCTATGGTTTGAAATATAATATCAGTGGTAAAAGAAACAAATTAGTGGCTTTGACCATAAAATAAGACAAAGTTTACTAGCATACATCAATATCTGGGGGTTTTCAAAATAAACCAAGGTATTTTTTTCCTTCTATTTTTCTTTAAAGTAATATTTTCCCAATTGGATAATGTCAAAATATAAAACTTAACAAATAAACTCCCCCTTGACTGAGGCCAAAGATCCTAGCTGACAGAGAGTAGGATTTTGCTTATTCTCCAAGAGTTTTAGTATATAGTGACAAAAACAGACTGATGATGGCTCCTACTAGCTCCAGGACCCAGCATCCTCTACACACCTTGGCAGGGATATAATGAAATAAACTACAGCCACAGTTTAGAGATGTTTAAAGTGAAATGATTGTAGCAAAACACATCCTTGTTTTTAGTGAACTCTACGTGCTTCAGTGGACTGAGTAAGATAAGCAGAAAAGTGTTTTCTTCAGCTTCCAAAAAAGGAAGAATAAGTTAGTAAGTTGGGCCTTTAATCACTGTGTTTTGAAATCATGAACTCTCAAGATCAAAAGTGTTCTTGAAGTTTATCAATTCCAGACACTTGTTAAGTATTGTAAACACCCTTGCCACATCTTCAGCACGATGTCCCACTCATGTACATAGACATTTCCAATGATGCAGAACTCATTGCCACCAAAACATGTCCATCCCATCACAGTGGAGAGTGGGGACTTAGGATTAGGGGAAGAGGGTTAGGTATGTTTCCTTTGGTGGTAAGACCTTAGGAAAATTGTTTAATCTCCACCGAGCCTTAGTATATTCAACAGAAAACAGGAAAATAAATAGAATACTAACCTGTTTCTAGGCTTTAAGTTTCAAGGAAATATCATTACCAGCTCAAAACTGCTCTTGAAATTACCAGCTGGACTTGCTATTGAAAGTAGTTAGATTACTTATGATATTGTGTGATCAACAAAATGTTGGGGGAAAAGGAATGGAAGACAACTGTATATAGCAGAGATAGTGTAATAAGAGAGTGGGAAAGGGCAAAGGGTCAAACATGGGGTAAAAAACATATATATACATATACATATGTATGAAAGTACATCTATACAGTCTCTGGTATCTACAGTTGCCTTTCCCCTTACGCCTTTCCCTGCTTTTACACCTTTCAGTTTTTCAGTTTTTGCTGTAGTATGTGTGTGTGTGTGTGTGTGTGTATATGAATATACATATATATATAACATATATATATAACATATATATATATATATAGCATATATATATATATATAAAACATATCAGTATATGATAAGCATTTAAGTTTTTCATTTTTGTTTTTGTTTGTTTTGTTTGTTTGTTTGTTTGTTTTGCCATAGGGCACATACACTCACTGAAGAGACAGATAGTGAGAAAGAAAGTGAGAAATCACACCCCAGGGTTGCTGGCCACACTACATTCCCTTCTCCTCCATTCTTCTGGGATTTGGGGCATGTATGCACATGTTCCAAGCATGAGTTTCAAGCAGCTGAGTCTGGAACCATGGTCAGTCATTTGGGAGTCCAGTGCCCTAACTACCATGCCACCCACTGTCTTCATGGGTCTCAATGTTTTTCACAGCTGAGTAGTATACCATAGTGTATATGTGCCACATTTTTTCAATCCATTCACCTGCTATTGGACATTTGAGTTGATTCCACATCTTAGCAATTGTGAATAATACTGGAACACATACTGGATGTGGAAGTGGTTTTCTGCCTGTTTCCTATCCTTTGGGTAGATACCCTGGAGTGGAAGTGCTGGGTCATACTTAAGAAAAATATGACTTTTATTAAGAGTTTCTTGGAGGCCAAAAGGTATTTTAAAATTCTATTCAGAGACCATAACTTCAAAATGCATGAGTTGAACCTCAAAATATCTTCTCCCAGAGAGAATTATTAACTTTCCAGTGGAGAAACCCAGCATGTACCATCTTAACCAAATGATCAAGGTTAACACCACCAGTAATAAGATATAAAGACATCAAGACCCCACAATGTGGTGCAATGAAAGGACACATCATTTCTGCAGTACATGTCCCTCCAATAGCAGAGTTTCAATCACAAGTAAAACAAAATTGAGAGAAATTTTATAAAATAACTGATCAATGTTTTCCAAAAGTTGAAAGGTCATCAGAGCAAAAGGAAAATTGAGAAACCATCACAGATTGGAGAATCATGAAGAGATAAAGTAACTAAATATAATATCTCTGGAACATTGAGTACAAAATAGTAAACTTGAATAAAATCTGCAATTTAATTAATAGTAGCTTACCAATACTTAATTTCTATGTTTTGATTACTATATTATGATTAAGTAAGTTGTTGACATTTGAAGACACTGAATGATGGGCAGGTTGAAATGTTACCATTGGGGGGACCAGCAGTTGGTGCAATGGCTATGTAACTGGACTCCCATGTAGTCAACCACAGTTCGAGTCCCGGATCCAGTGGCTTAAACTCATGCCAGGCGTGTGTGTATGTGTGCCCAAGATCCCAAGAGGAGAATGGAGGAGAAGGGATTGCGGCATGGCCATTCCCCCTGGGGGGTGATTTCTCACTTTCTGTCTGTCTCTCTCTGTCTTTCTGGCGAGTGCACGGGCCCTATAGCAAAAACCTCTCCAAAAACAAGAAAGAAAAAAAATTAGAAGAAATGCTACTATTAGGTTGTTAAAAAAGTTATGCAGTCATGCATATTTTTCTTTGTTTTTTTTTCATGAAAAATGCATCATGACTTTTCCAATAACCCAAAATTTTTGAGATTTTTTTCCATAAATATAAAATTATTTCAAAATAAAAACTTTAAAACCTTGATTAGAAGAAAATCCTAAATATTAGCTTCTATGATTATTGTAATCTTCCAATTAATCAGAATACAGATGAAAAGAAAAAGGTTACAGGACACTGTTACCTTATTTCTCATATCTCAATAGCTACAAATATAAACCTATGCTAAACTTATTTATGTAAGCATTAGCAGATTTTTATTAAGAATGCGTTTTCTGACACATTAAGACAATCGAGGAATTCTATTTCTTTTTCTTTTTGTTGGGGGTGGGAGTGGTTTTTGCTATAGGGTGCGTGTGCTCACCAGAAAGACAGAGAGAGACAAAGAGACATAAAGTGAGAAATCACCCCCCCCAGGGGGGATGGCCATGCTGCAATCCCTTCTCCTCCTTTCTCCTCTCAGTATCTTGGGCATGCACGCACACGCGTCCGGCGTGAGTTTAAGCCATTAGGTCTGGGACTCAAACCGTGGTCGACTACATGGGAGTCCAGTAACATAGCCATTGCACCAACTGTTGGTCCCAAGGAATTATATTTCTAAAACAGTTAAAGATTTTTAAGTATTTTCCCTTTCCTTTTCTTCCCCCATGTTTTTGCCATAGGGAGCATACACTTGCTTGAGAGAGACAGTGAGAGAGAAAGTGAGAAATCATCTCCTAGTGGGATGGCCACGCTGCAATCCCTTCCATTCTTCTCCTGGGATTTTTGGCATATATGCACATGCACCCAGTGTGATTTTCAAGCCACCAGGTCTGGGACTCAAACCACAGTTGACCATGTGGGAGTCCAATGCCTTAACCATCACGCCACCTTGTTTTTTCTAATTTTTTTTTGAGAGGTTTTTGCCATAGGGCATGTGCGCTCGCCAGACAGAGAGACAGAGAGACAGAAAGCGAGAAATCACCCCCAAGGGGGGATGGCCACGCCACAATCCCTTCTCCTCCATTCTCCTCTTGGGATCTTGGGCACGCACGCACACGCGCCTGGTGTGAGTTTCAAGCCACCGGGTCCGGGACGCGAACCGCATTCGACTACATGGGGATCCAGTGACATAGTCATTACACGAACTGCTTGTCCCCCAATTTTTTCTAATTTAATTTTGATTTCTTCTGTTAAAAATTTTCACTAGATGGATTCTTTTCTATGCAACTTCTATACAAATATTTTTGATTTTGCTAATTTCAAATTTAGTCATTATAAGTTTTCTTCTGAGATTATTACTCTTTAAATAATTTTTATGCCAAAAGGCACATGTGGACATAAGGGAGAAAGAAAGAGAAAGCACCCCATCCTCCACAAACTTGATGACGTCTCAATCTTTTCACCTCCAATTCCCAGCCCATCAGGATCTGGGCATTTGTCCATATTGTTGGCATGTGCTTTCAGGCCAATGGGCCGACTCAAACCCTGGTCAACCATGTAGGATCTGGTTTCCTCTGCATAGTGCCCAACCAGTATAATATGGGGCCGGCCTTATTACTTTTAATGTTTTTACTTTCCTGAGTGTGGTTTTAGTTCTTAATTAAATGTTGTCAAATGAAAATTAATTTTATGAAGTTAATACAGTTAGCAACAATATTTAACTCTAGTGAGACTAACTTTCCTCAGGTCAAATTTTGGTTCTTAATGTCAGAAATAATGTGTGGTACTTTAGGGTTTTATCATCTATCTAAGTGTACCAAGTGCTGTTTTAGTTTTAACTGTTTTAGTTTTTTATGTATATACAAAATATTTTTATCAGTATTAATACCAATGGGAATTAATTCTCTGTATCCTTCACAGGTAAAAGGACATCTAAAATCATTGAATACACATTTACAAGCACTTACACTACACTGGCCTTCAGGTGAGCATTATGAATAAATAGTCGAGAATCTTCCTTTCGCAGAGCTTATATTCTGGATCTTGGAAATTCATGTGTATACGCCCAGTGTGTTTCCCAAACTGATGGGGTCAAGACTCCGACCTCTATTTTAGCCATGTGGGATTTGATTGCACCAACCACCCAATAACAAAGCCAGTCCTGACATGGTTTGAAGGAAGAGTTTAATGTTGTATAATTTTTATTTTAAAAAGGTGATCCTGGGGCCAGGATCACTGTGTATGCATGCTGGATGGAGAACTAGAGGAGGAGAGATAGCAGCATGAATATGCCCCATGGGCTGTGGGGGGTGGTTTCTCCCTCTGTTTCTCTGTCTCTCTCTGATGAATGCACATGCCCTCTAGCATTTTTTTAAAAAGGAAAAAAATTGCTTGCTGCTGTGTGGAGTCAAACAGAATGCTGTCAGGTTAAGAATGGAAGTGGGAAGACAAGTTTGGGAGCTACTTCTCTCAAATACTGAGAGAGATATTTGTGACATAGAGTTATCATGTGGGCATCCTATTGACCAAGCCTGCCAGTGTGCCAGGACCACAGGCAGGTACAACCACCCCTGGCCTATTTAGTTTGGGCTGGGAATTGAACTTGGGCCTCCCAGGTGGCCTTAGCCAATACATAGCAGCACCCTTCTACTTGTGCCACTGTAGCTGTGTAAAGAGTTTATTTAAAAAAAAAAAAAAAAAGTTTAGTTGTTTAATAGAAATCACTAGATTGAGTTGCCTAGAGACCGTTAGCTCTGATAGTCTATGGTTCAGTCCACAAAATCTGTAGCACCCACTTTCATTCATCTTTAAAAACCAAGCTTAAGCAACAAAATCGAATTCTATCCATGCTATAATGCCTTCTCACATGCTCAAGGTCAAAATTAGCATTTTCTGTTGTAACATTTCACTTATGCTGCCACTAAAATATTTTGTTCAGTTTTCTAAGTAGATTCACAAATGTGGCTGTCCCTACAACTAAATCAGCTTTCTTCGCCTTGAGACTACCACAATATGGAGACAAATCTACTTTGAGTTATGGGAGAAAATGTTGTCTGCACTGTAAAATGTTCAGTAGTTTCCCTAGTATCTACCCTCATCCACCTCAGATGTGACAACCAAAAAGTTATCCAGATATTGTCGAATGTCCCATGGGAGTAAAAGTTCTCACTCTTCAGAATCACTAAACTAAAGAAAGTATAATGTTATGTAACATGAAAATTGGGATCAGACAGATCTAGTCTTAAATTGTAGCTCTGGCTCACTGGCTGTGTGATCTTGGACAATCACTCTAAATTTTTGATTCCTTTCCCATAAATTAATGACATTGATAGTATCAAATTCATAGGCTGTTCCAAGGGTTAAATGAAAACAAGTTCATATATAAACTGTGCCTGTGTGTGCCCAGGCACATGCACTTGTGTATCATGGAAAGGGTTAGGGAAGTGGAATCAGAGGAGACTGGCATTTGAAATCATATTATAAACGTCATAAAAGAAGCTTATTGCCAATAACCAATAAATGCTAATTGTTTCCATCACCATCATCAGATCATACTCTTCTAAAAGCCAAAGAACAATTCATCTCAACATTTTCATTGTCAGCACTCTAGATTATCAACCTGCCTCTTCATAGACCAATAAACGTTTGTCAAATTGAATTATTGAATGCTTCCTCAGTCCTCATTTTAAGCTTCATTTCATGAGAATCCTCTGTGGCTTCAGAGTTTAGGGGCTGGAAAAAAAATGTTGACACTATTTCATACTCAATGAACTTGGCATTTCTTTAGAGTCAGATGCACTTCATTTCCAGACATCTCTGGAAGCCCTCTCAAAGCAAGGGGTGGGGACACGCGTACAGAGAGGAGCAGAGCATTCAAGGAGAGGCAGACAAAAGGCCAAGTCCCCAAGCTGGCTCTTGAGCATTTCAAACACCTGAACTCAATTTGTGTGACAGGAACGCTGTGTCATCTGATATGAATGCCACCAGCCACATACTTTTCTCTAAAAGCTTTTATACACCCACCTCTGTCTCCCTTTTTTATTCCAGTCTCAAAACGAAGGGTCAAGTTTTAACAACTCCGATTACACAGGGGCTGTGCATTGGTGAGGGCAAAGTATAGCAGCACACATGGGAGGGGGCGTATTCTTTTGACTTTACAGCAATTATTTGCCAGCTGACTGCTTGGGCCTCTGGTTTGCTTCAGGTGCAGTCTGCCAGCAGTTCACTGCCTAGAGTCTCAAGTTTTCCTTATTACAACCATCACTTGCTTCCTGTTTACCCTGGGTAAAGAGACCAGGTTTCGTGCCTGTAGGCCCACATTCCTCAGGAGAGGAGGTTTTCCAAGACTTTGGGCTACAGTTTTCTTCTTCCCTGTGTAGGGAGGGAAGCATCTGGGTATTAAAAAAAAAAAAAAATCCTAACTAATACAAATACTAGAAACCACTTGGGAAAACACACTGCTGGACAGAATGTGTATTCTCCTTGGACGTTTTACCTGGAATTATCTTTATAGAAACTTTTAATCATGAATAAATTTGGCTGTGTAGAGCGAAATAAGAGATGAGACAGAAGCTTTTTCTTTAATACACAAGAGAGATTCCTTCCCATCCTAATTTCCATCTTCATTCTTTTCCACCCCCCCAACCCTACTCGCTGAACACACACACACACACACACACACACACACACATTTAAACTCCAGCTAAAATGACTTAGTCTTTATTAAGAGCATTATATACCTTTGGTATTTGCAGTTTTTAACTGTATTTCCTATCTAAAATATCCTTTCTCACTTTCTTTGACACTTAATCCACTCATACCTTGAGTTTCACGTCAAATGTCATCACATTTGTTAACTTTTGGACTTACCTGCTTCTTCTTCTGAGCTTCCATAACACCTTATGAATCCTTCTATAAACAGTTTTAGCATATTAACTTAAAATTTGTTAATTACCTTTTTGCCTCCTCTCTCTACATCAAAAGTATCTGGAGACAAAATTATATTCTTGGTATCTCATGTTACTACCACACTGTCCATCATGTGATATTAAATGCCAGGCAAGGACTTACTGGATATTTATTGAGTTGATAGGAAGGGAAACCAAGAGACCGAGGATATAAAGTTAAATTTGATAGTTAGAACATTGGTTCATTTTTATAATTTTCTTGGAAAGATGGGTAAAATATGCTAAGAAAGTAAAAATTATTTCATAGATCACGTTGATTTGGCTAATCCAAACAATAGTAAGTTAATCATTGATTAATTCACTATTATTCACCAGCTCTGGCCTTAGTCACTGGTTCTTCTCAGTCATAATCTCCAGATAATCCAGGAACCCAACAAAGCAATGATTTTTAAAAGGAAAGGTAAGGCTACAAGTTACAAACACAAAGTAAATAAATTGAGGATAACTGTATTCTATAGCATATTAATATCAATGAATATGAATGCACACACAGTCTCTCTTTCTCACTCTATCTTAATCTGCTATTGTATCATTTATATAAATAATATAGAAGCTTAGCGCTTTATTAAGAATAGAGGTTTAGGGACCAGCAGTTAGCATAATGGCTGTGTCACTGGACCCCCATGTAGTCAACTGCAGTTCGAGTCCTAGACCCGGTGGCTTAAATTCACACCGGGCGCATGTGCGTGCATGCCCAAGATCCTGAGAGGAGAATGGAGGATAAGGGATTGTGGCATGGCCATCCCTGGGGGGTGATTTCTCACTTTCTGTCTCTCTGTCTCTCTCTGTCTTTCTGGCAAGAGCACGTGCCCTGTAGCAAAAATCTCTCCAAAAAAAAAAAAAAAAAAAAAAAAGAATAGAGGTTTATTTGACTCATGATTCTGATGGCTGGATAATCTAAAGACACAGACAGGCATCAGGCTGGCTATATTACAACACAGCCAACAGAAACAGGATGGCATGTGTGAGCAGAGAGAAAGAACTGGGGGTAGTCTTCCTTTTATAGCAACTCATTCTTATGAGAACTAACCCTTTCTCCCAAGAATTATAACTCACTGGGTCTTGTTATACTTTGGGAATAATGTCTTCATTCTCCAGTCACCACCCACTAGGCCTCAGTTCCTAAAGATTTTATCACCTCTCAATGTCATTGCACAGAGACTAAATTTCAAAATATAAAACTATCAAGGACAAACCATTATCGATTACTGTTCTCTCCTTCTCTGTCTCTTGAATACACACACACATGCGTGTGCACACACACACACACAGAATTCCTTTACATTTATGCCAATTTGCCTGAAAGTATGAGCAAACCATTTGGGTAAGGATGTAGAGCTATGATTGTATAACCTTAGTCGATTTATTTAATCCTTCGATAATGTGTCCTATTTTTAAAAATAAAGACAATTTTTCTGATCTTATAGGATTTGGGTAGTTTAATTACATGAAATTATCTTTCTAATGTTAATAAATAAAGTAAAATTTTATAACATATGAGATCATTTTAATGTCTTATAACAGTAAAATTATTGCCCAAAATACTACCATTGTATACTTTCACAATTATTTTCTTTTTTAAAAAAGTTTATTTTATTGTATTTATCATCTTTTTTTCCCTTTTAACAAGAGAGAGGGAGAGAATGCAAGCCTCCAGGTCTCCAGGTCTGGGACTCAGTCTCTCACAGACAGCCACGTGGGAGTCCAGCACCCCAATCACCACCATCCCACAACACCCCACAATAGTTTCATGTGAGTATCACAAAGCATATAAATGAACAAATGGGAAAAGTTGATGATGTGGAGAGATAAGAAAGATTGCTTTCAAAACAGGCCATTTGACCCAATACTTGCCAAGTATGAAAATGGTATAGACTTCATAGTAAAGATAAAAGGAGAAATAATATATTTTGACAGAGCATCATATACATTTGATAATGAATTTGCAGATCCAGGTTAGAAGACTCAGAGATAGTATAAGTTTCTAATAGGAATGTAATTGTGTACCTTAACACTCCTTTCTTGGGTACCTTCCTGACCAACCAGCCCCAAGACTGCTCTGACCCAATGTTGTATGACCTGAAACCGATGTAACCAGCTCAGCTTTCTCTGCTGAACTTCAGACTGAAATTCTAACAGCCTGACGACTATCTCAAGCCCACACTCTACGGATACTTCAGACTCAACATATCCTAACCTAAACCTCCAAACCTACACTTCGTCCAGTTTTCCTCATTCAAATGAATGGAATCACCATCTATCCAAGCCAGAAACCATGCCATCTGTGACTTTTGCTTATTTGTCACCTTCTATAGCATATTTGTTACCCACTTCTGTTCATTCTTTATCCTGAATAACTCAAAATTTCCTCATCTCTCCCTCCTGACTGCTGCTAACTTTACTTAGGCTCTTCCATCTGTTATCTTTTATCTGAGCCATGATCCTTATAGTGAGGGATTTATCAATTGAACTCCAGCTAAACTGAATTACTCTTTATCTAAGAACAGGCTGCACATGTTCATCTACCTTCACTCTTTATAACAGAACCCCCAAATCTGTTTTTTAAGATTTATTTAATTTTATTTATAATTATTATTATTATTTATCTGGCATAGGGCACATGCACTCACCAGAGAAAATGAGAAAGCAAGCTGCCAAGTCTGTCTGGGACTTGAACTGTGGTCAGCCACCTGCTGGTCTCCAAATTTCTATTTTAATCAAGTACCCACTCATTTTTTTTTTTTTTTTTTTTTGGAGAGGTTTTTGCTATAGGGCGCATGCGCTCGCCAGACAGACAGAGACAGAGAGACAGAAAGCAAGAAATCACCCCCCAGGGGGGATGGCCACGCTGCAATCCCTTCTCCTCCATTCTCCTCTCGGGATCTTGGGCACACACGCACACGCGCCCGGTGTGAGTTTTAAGTCACCGGGTCCGGGACACGAACCGCGGTCGACTACGTGGGAGTCCAGCGACATAGCCATTACGCTAACTGCTGGTTCCCAAGTACCCACTCATTTTAAAACCTTTTCATTTTTACCTGCCACCTCTGTTAAGCAGTGCCTTCCAAAAAGGCAAGACTCTCATCTTAGTTGTGTTTGTATTCTTATCAACAATCATAATGCCTTCACTTTGAGGATGTCAGAAAATATTATTGAATAAAGAAATGTCAGGTGCTGTAGAAGATAATAGTCTGGCTAAGAAGAAGTTTGAATATTTTACATGTATTTTTAAATAATAAGTTACTGTATTAAATTGTAAATAATTAAAGATTTTTGACTGTGTGTGATTCAGTTCTGCATTATTCCTTCTCCTGTGCCACAATAGGTTTTTTTTTTTTTTTTTTGAAGGTTGTTGCTATAGGGTGCGTGTGCTCGCCAGAAAGATAGAGAGATAGAAAGCAAGAAATCACGCCCCCACCCCCCCCCCCGGGGGGGATGGCCACACCGCAATCCCTTCTCCTCCATTCTCCTCCCGGGACCTGGGGCACACACACACACATGCCTGACGTGAGTTTAAGTCACCGGGTCCAGGACTTAAACTGTGGTTGGCTACATGGGAGTTCAGTGATATAGCCATTACGCTAACTGCTCATCCCCCTAGGTTTGTTAAATTTAATTAAATTGTTTCAGATATGTGGTGTAGTTATAACTTTCTCCCATATTCCTCTACTAATTCCCATTTCATTTATAAGACTCATGGAAAGAACAGTTTATAACATCCTTTAAAAATCTTATGTTATGCCAAAATAATCACATAAAAGAGAATCTAGATCCCCCAAATTATCTTTCTTCTTATTCCTTCTTTTATATTAATAAAACTGGGTCTTAATCAAAGCCAATCTTGGAAAATGTTCTACACACAGATAATATTGTGACATAAAAACCAACAACAAAAGAGAAACTAAGATTCAAAGAATTACATCAAAGTACTTATCCTCTCACATCCTAGATGGCAGATGGAGATCATTTGTTTTCCTAGAGAGTTGGGACATGGGGTGGCCTTTGAAAAAGAAATGGCTTAACAAATGAAAGTGCCAGACAGTTGCAAGAAAGGGGAAAAAAAGACTCTAGAATCCTAAGTTGAAAAAAGCCTTCAAGGAAATACACTTAAAGGATCCACAAAGTGGTTGATTGAATGAAAACCAGCTAACCAAACATTGATCATATTCATGTGCGTATGTATATGTGAATACACACACACACACACACACACACACACACGTGTGTGCACGTGATTCTTACTTCATCTAACAAGAGCTACATGAGCTTCAAGTTTTCGTTTTATCTTTTCCGATGTGAAGATGATGGCAAAATGTAGGTATGTAAGAATAACTATTCCATACTCCCTTCAATGTCTCACTTTTCATCTTCTTTTCTAAATTATTTTATTTTACTTATATGTATCAAATAAAACAAAGCACTATCAGTTACTAAAATGATAAGATGTCATTTCTCTGTAGTTCATAAAGGTTTTTCTCTAATCCCTCATCCAGAATTTCTTCCTGCAAAGGACACTCAGGGAATTAGTAATTAATGCATCAGGTATAAGGAATAAGCAAAGGCTTGGCTCAGAAAATAATGGACATAATAACTAAGGCAGTTGTTATTTATTTTGCCTTGAAATAAAATACAACTACTATTAATTCAAAATAGATATCTAATTGTTAGAGCCTGGTTTCCATTACTAGAGGGAAAGCCTTTGGGAGAGAGAAATGTCTTTGGGAAAGTAAGTGATTAAGCTCTTTGACTTGAACTAACAAATATTTTAAAAAGAAATATAAACTGGTCTGAATTGTTAATAACAAATAGTAATAATAATAATAAGATGTGCATTTGGGTAGGGACAAGAGAGGAGAGGATTATGGAGCCATGTGCTGGAGTATTATTATAATTAAGGACAGTTAAAATCAGGGAGGTCTGCTATTGCATTTGGAGTCAGGGGCATTAGGATGCTGCAAACTCCTGCTCTATCTGCCTGAAGTCCACAGGAAGTCTTCTCTCACATAAATGCCCTTGTGTCGATGTTATGCAGGTCTTACTGGTTTTCTAATTTTTTGTTTTGTTGACCTTGGGTGGTGAAGAATCGAGCTACGAGCTGATATTAATGCTTGTGTTAGGGGCTGTGTAATAGGAGTATCACATGGATAGTAACATGTACAACACACTGAATAAGTTCAGTGCTTGCAGTAGTTAGGAGCCAGAGTTAAACACACCATAGTTCCTTGGACAGTTGCATATATCTTGATCATCTCATTGGCTTTTCCTGGGAGTAAAATACGATTCAAGCCAAATTCACCTATTACCAAAAAAGAGTCTTCAAAAACGTTTTGAAAAATGTGTATTATGAAAAAAATTATTCATAGATTTCAAAAAAAAAATTCCCACCAAAATAAAGTCATAAATTTTTGCACCAAAATACATTCTATTTTACCATGACTTTTGAAGACCCTTACTATTAGGGAGAATAAAGACCCCATCCAGCATCTAACTACATATATTTTCCATAAAAATTCATAAAAAAAGAAATTAAAGTATAAGTTGGTTCCAATTTTTTTTGAAATTTATGCAAAGTTTGCTCATAATAAGCATTTTCCAAGAACTCTTTGAAGATCCTTTTATGCTGCTTCACTTACTTCTATATAGGAGTTTTATCAATTTAAAATAGTTGTATGTATACACACATACACTTCAGTGAATAGGTGTGTTTAAAATAATGCAGGAAATGTACTGCATACCATCCAATCACAGAAATACCTTAGATACAGATTACTAAGATTTGACGTTAGAGCAAATAAAGTGTGACAGATAGCTCCTTATCCACCAGAGATTCTTCCAAAGACCTCCAGTGAATGCCTAAAACCACAGAAAGTAACACACCCTATATATATTGTTTTTTCCTCTCTATATCTATCTATAATAAAATTTAATTTTTAAATTACTCACAGAAGGTTGATAAAAATAATAACCCAGGACAATTGTAACAATACAGTGTAACAAATGTCATGAGAATATAGTCTCTTTCAGTATATTTAGTTGTACTGTGTTCGCTTATTTTCGGGGGTGTGGTTGGCCGTAGGTAACTGAAACCACAGAAAATGAAGCTGCAGATAAAGAGTGATTACTGAAGTTAGTCCTCTGTATCCACGAGTTTCTCATCCATAGCCAGTCAAGAGGTCAAAAATGTTCTGTTGCTTCTGCTGTGTAGCATATAATAGTTAGGCCTACAGTGATTAAATCTGTACAGAACATGTACACATTTTTTTCTTTGCTATTACTCCCTAAACAATAAAGTATAACAACATTTACCTAGTGATCGTGTTGTATTCGGTATTATAAGTGTTCTAGATATGGTTTAAAGTATAAGGGGGGATGTGTGTGGGTTATGCGTAAATACTACACCATTTTTTTCACTTTCATATTCTTTTTCTTTCCTTTTTTTTATTTAAGGTTTTTACCATAGGGTGTGTGCCCTTGCTGGAGAGACATAGGGAGAGACAGTGAGAGGGAAAGTGAGAAATCATCACTCCTCAAGGGGGATGGCCACATAATGATTCCTTGTCCTTGTCCTTCATTCTCCTCCTGGGAGTTTGAGCACACACACACACACACACACACACACACACGCCCAGCATGATTTTTAAGTCACCAGGTCCAGAACTTGGAACTGGGATCAGCCATGTGGGAGTTCAGCCCTTTAACCACCATGCCACCTGCCAACCCTGTACACCAGTATTTATAAATGGCTTGAGCACCAATAGATCTCAGTAGCTTCAGGAGGTCCAGGAACCGAACCCCTGCACGTACCAAGAAATGACTACATATGCTTTAGAAGGACATAACTTCACCTACAAATCTAATTAAAGTGTGATGGCCAAGCTGTCTCCTACCTTGCAAATATCGAGAAGCTTCTCGCTGGTATATTTCATAGGATGCTCAGTGAAGGTAGCATAAGGAACCTCAGTGGACCATGGGTTCCATCGAGATAACAGGGATTGCTGCTCTGGACTCCCCCAATAGATCCTAAGGCCTTCTCCTTGTCTCCTGCAAGGAAACAGTTTTTCATGAGATTAGTCATTTCCATTAGATTTAAACAAAAAGATAAAGAAATGTAATACTTGAGTCAGGATTTATATTGCTACAGAGATAAGTGGTTTACCTCCCATCCAGTTAAATTGCTCAAGGGAATTTAGGAAGTAAAAAAAAAAAAAAATGGTGAATTCAAGGTGTTGAGAACTTTATGTGGAAATGCCTAGTTAGAAATGTGAATCTGGTACTCAGGATAGTAGATAGAGCTGAAAATATAGATATTGACCTCATTTCAACATCCTGATGATAAGAGTTATAAAAGAACGAGAAGGAGGTGCTGAAAAGGTAAGACAGAAACCAGAACAGCTAAGGTAGGAAACAGTTTCAAGGAGAAAAGAAATGACATGATATTTATAATTTCATGACCTCATCTCCTTTATGTCATTGTTCTTTATTCTCTATACACATTCCATAAGTGAAATCGCAGCAACAAATAAGTCAAAGCTGGTTGGGAGTTTGTGCCTGTCCCTTCCCACTGAAAACACCGTCTTGAGGCATGATATTCAAGTCATTGCTTGGTGTAGCCTAGGTCTGGTCATCTGGTAAACCCAAATGCAGAGCAAGAGAATGTGAGCTTGGGGTAGGGGCAGAGAAATCATGACAGAAGTGTGGCCACATTGAATAAAAAAGCTGTCATTTCGATGGCCTCTTTCTTTTGCATGTGTCCATTAGAATTTACAATATGATTTGTGGATTTAAACATTTCTAAATTCAAAAAGATGCCTAGAGGTTAAGCCATGCTCAGATGCCTTGTATTTGACAAGCTTTAAAATTAAGTTTCCTGTAATTCTAAACAGTCCTACAGAGCATCACAGGGCTCTCATTTCTTCTAGAAATTAAATCCTAGGATTTCTAGAATGAAAAACTAGAGCTTAATTGTGGTGCCTTCATAAAGCTGTCACTTCCTGTATTAAGGAAGGATTCTTCGGGAATGCTATTGTGGTTTCTGAATAGTTATCCATGTAGAGATGTGTGTAAACACAATCTCACCCACATGCATATAACACCCTTCTTCCTAGTTGGCTGATCCTTCTGCTTCTTACAAAAGGAAAGTAAGAAAAGAGCCTGGCACATTCTACTGCCCAGTCTCAGATTTGTGATGATAATATTTGAAAGTTGACACCCAGTATTTTTGGGGCACTTAATCCTTTGCCCAAAAGAAAGAGAGAAAAGGAAAAAAATAGAAAACAAAAGAAGAAAGAGAGAAAAACATCATGCATGCCTTTAAAATTCTCTTTCCAGACCCCCACCTTCTCAACTGTTGAAATGACATTTATTACCTCCGCACCCCAGTCCACCACCCTGTACTTTACTTCTGTCTTTTTTTTTTTCTGGCCTAGCAATAAACCTTAAACTCAATGAATATTCCATGCATGCTGGTTAATGGAGCATTCTGGCTTGAGTCCATTAAAACAACTTTCACAATGGAATTATGTACTGCTTCATATGTCAATTTATGTGCTAGGTGCAATTTTGCTTTTATCCAAAGGGGATGAAAATCTGCCAAGATAGCTTCTCTAATAAGCACACATTATATTCCATTACTTTAGGGAAATCCCAAATGGAGTTTAAGGATGAAATTCAAGAGGGACCCTATTTCTAAATAACCAATCAATTTGACTATGGACAGCATTTTTCTTAGAGATCTTCTATACTACTAAATATACAAGTTCAACTTGCCATCTTTCTGAGCTCCAGAGATAAGCACTGAGAAAATAAATATAAAACTAATTCATTTCAAAGTAAAATGAATATAGGACTTTTCAGACTCTCTAACGAAGGCTTCGCTATTAGAGTGTTATGAAAGTCTGTCCTGTTCTCATTTGTCAAGAGTGATCTGGGCATTTGTGGGGATTATGGATGCCTTTATAACCCAAAATGCTTCATTCAATAGTAATTGATCCCCACCATAATAAAAATCACGTGAGGTAACAGAATGGAATAAAAAATACAATGAGGAGAGTATCTGATTGCCTGATGTTGGTCTCAATTTTTGTATTTAATATTGTATGACTATGGGCAAGTTCATTTCTTTTTCTGAATTTCATTCTGAATCTGTATCTGCATCATTTTTCTTGAATCATAAGATTCCCATGCTGAGAAAAAAATATGACTTCTGCATCTGTTCTTTAGGGTGTCTCTGTGTTGTCATTCCAAAACCTCAGTAACTGTGTGGGCATGATGCAACCAGCATTTACCCAGTCAAGAACATTTACCAGCATTTACCCAGTCAAGAACAGTGTCCACCGGAACCCTCTGGGCTCTGGGTTCTTTAGTTTAGAGGTATCAAATTAGCCGCCCTTAGAAGAAAACATGCCCTGCAACAAAGGCCAAAGTATTGTTTTACCTTTCCTAGGGATGTTTAGGACCTACCACAATAATTTACAGATATATAAAGGCACAGATCAGCTATTATTTGGTGGAAGAGCAGGTTAAGGTTTATAAACTGTAAAATATTAGAGGTAGCAGGGCTGCAGAAAACTAGAGCCCTGAGACTTCTTTCTGTAGACAAGGAAACCAAAACTAAGTATAGGACTTTCTTAAAGCATCGCAACAGAACAGGAATGAGCTGGTGAGAGCCCTGGTCTGCTGAGAGCTTATCGAGGGATTTCTTCTTACTCTGGGCCACTGCTACAAAATACATTTGAAGTTCTGGTTCTGCCTTTACACACACAGCCTTATTTAGAATAGACACAAAGTTTTTAAAAAAATGCCCTAAGAATACTCTGATTCTTTATGGACAAAAAAGTGTGCTACAGAGTCCTAGGTAAACATAAGAAAAAAAAAAAAAAAAAAAAAAAAACTCTGTCATAAAACCAACATAGATTTTTACATATCTTCTATACTAGAAATTATAAGATTGTAGGAAAATAATGTAGTACTGGAAGTGAAGAGGAAAATATGGACAAGTCATGTCTCAGAGTAAAAAGACTGGATCTTTCTCACTGAGCTGCTACAGTGGGATTAGTCAAAATGAAAACAGTTTCAAGTCAGGAATACCAACACCAAATGATTAAGCAAAGATGTGGCAACTTTCTTCCTGAAAGAACACTGCAAGTGTAATCCATGGCTTTCACCAGCACTGTCTGAACACTGCACACCACCTTTCTCATCTTTAGGGAACAACAGTGGCATGAGAAGCAAGAGAATAACCTACTATGTGCCATTGTGCCTACTATGTACTGTTAGGGTCTTTATAGTTTTAAAATATTATTTAACTAATACCATAATATCTGAGATATTTTGTTAGACATAAAATGTAGTTCTAAGAAATAGGATAAGGAATATGACCAAACTTAATCAGATCTCCAAGTCAAGAATGACTGTAAAATGGAATAAACAGAAGGAGAAAGGTCGTGATCCCTGTAGACAAAAACCAGAGAAGAAAATCTTTAGCACAGAAGAGGTGCTGAGATGGTTTATATTTGTCTTCACCTATTGATTCTTCTTTCTCTACCTAATTCTGAGTCCCAGGATACTTATGTGTCCAGCCTCAATTTCCTATCAAGTATATTATTCTCTATTTAAACTTAAATCTATCAGAGAGACTTCCATTCAAATACCTTAAACCACTTCTTCAATCTTCTTCACATTGAATAAACACAGCTCTTTAATTAACTTTTCTTTTTTAAAAAACTATTTATTAATTTTTTTTTATAAGGCTCATGTGCTCGCTAGAGAGAGACAGTGAGAGGGAAAGTGAAAAATCAGCCCTCCAAGGGGATGGCAACACTGCAATCCCTTCTCTAGTCTCTTCCTGGGATTCTGGGCACACACGCACATGTACCTGGCATCACCTCAAGTTGCCTGCTAAGTCTGGGACTCGAACCACAGTCAGCTATGTGGGAGTCCAGTACCCCAACCGCTATACCACCTGCTGGCCCCCTTTAATTAACTTTTCTAATGGTTAAAAATGATCTTTTATATCACCTCAGAAATGGTTCTCTAAAACAATCCTATTGGGTCATGAGAGAAGTCATGACACATTTTTACATAGAAATCTATGTCATGACTTCTCTGATGACCCAACAGTTCTCTGTCTTCAGTTCTACCATTTACTTAGCACGTTCTCTGGGCATGGTATCATCATGGGTAAAGAAATGGATGAGACGTAGTCCTCAAATCCCAGATCTGATGTCCCCTGAGCCAATTTTACTATCACCTTCTTCCCAGATCTCCAACAGGCACAGATAGAAATATGTAGTTTCATTATAAAAGTAGAGTATCACTTATTACAACTTATTTTATTCCCATTTTCTACTATCAAGGAAACCAGATGGATCTGGCCTCCATTCTCATAGTAGTGGATGCTAGAAAGGCATTGTATTCTTTATTTCCAGTAAATTTCAAAGCCTCCCAGAATGATGCAGAACCAGAGAAAGAGCTCCAGAAGACTTGGCCGAGGAAGAGGGTTTATAATAGAGATTTTTAGCATACCACAATGAATTGGGAGGCTCCTTTGAAGGCAGTTACCAATTCCTCCATTTTATAGATATATGAGAGGTCTCCAAAAAGTTCATGGAAGAACTACACATGGACTTTAAAAATTTTTGGACCGAACACAAACTCTTATTTTAATTTTATTTTTTCATGGGCTATTTGAAGTCCCCTCATATAAGTGAGGAGCAGAGATTTTAAAGATTACAGTTCTTCTTTTAGTCGTTTTAATTACAAGTTCTACTCAGTGACTCAGACTCAGAATCCTACTCACACACAGTGGTTGGCAGGGTGAAGGCCTAAGCAATTATTACTACTTTGAACCACCCTAGTAGACCAATAGAGTGCTGCCTTCGACACCAGAAAGTAAAGACATGAAGTTTATACAGAACCAAGCACTCATACAAGTGGCAAAGGATCCAACATGAAAGAATAAGTTTAATTTCACAATACAAGGTAGTTGCTCTAGGTCGACTAAGAGGGAAAACTTTCTTCACCCCACATTTAAAAAATTTTATTATTATTGTTATTTATGATTACTTATACATTCAATCACTATACATCATTTAGATTGTAAAGAGATTTTACCCAACATAATATATGCCACACGCCAAGCGAGTTGAGATTACTATACATGACATCATCACCAGGCAACAAATCACATCTGTGTCCCACAAATGTTTCTCTTCTCATTTTGAAAGACAAGAAATTATTTCTTTCAAGGACTCCTCTCTTGGAAGCCATTTTACTAAAACAGAAAAGATGCCTGCTAAATCACCAGCCTGAGTTCCTTTGTCCATTCTGTTCGTTCTCTATCCAGGGAGAAGCCACACATCCTTTGCATAAGGCAACATGGCAGCTTCTTCCCCTTGACTTCTCAGTCTCCTTTCTCTGGCCCTTCTAAGCTCCCTGCTCTGGCATTAAACTACCTGTTGGTAGAACCGAAGGGGGATGCCAAGCTCTCCAGAATGAAAAATGGCAGCTCCCATTATTACCTTCGTCAGCTGCCCCTCCTTTCCACTCATCTCAAATCTCAAAGCTCCACCACAGAATTAAAAACATAGCTTGAGGCACCAAACTGAGCTTTATGAGGAAGCACAGACATTAACTCTTGCTCTAAACGCAGGGCGTGTGCTTGTAAGTATGGGTGAGCAAACAGAGAGAGGCCGCGCAGGGGAGGAGGGCAGGCGGCTGGGGGAGAGAGCAATTCAGAACACAATCTCTTTTCTTACTGTCTCCTTTCCCCCTACCTTCCAGTCTGTATTGTTGAAAAGCAGGCCTTCTAGGCCATGAAATGTTAGTCCCTTGCTTATTTATTCTGAACAAAAGCAGAGGCAGAGTTGGCACCCTAGAGGGTATTTTCAATGCTCCTTGCTCCATTGAATGACCTCAGACGGAATATTTTCCATGACAAGAACCCAAAAGACGCTGGCACAGAGTCAGACAATAAGATTTGCAGAATGTGTTTACATTCTCTCAGTGTCCCCAGGCTGTTCCAAACCCATGGCAGGTGCTGCCTTTATCTGCTCTCTTTGCTCACCTGGCTCCCTCCCAGAAGTCTCCAGGGCCTCGGGCTCAGTGAGATTAACCATTTACTGGCATGGGTAGCCAAGACATTCTATAGTGCGTCTCACTTGAGGGAGAATTAAGTGATAAAGCAAAATGGGCCAACAGTATTCATAAAGAGAGGATCCCAGGGCATTACGGTGTGGTGGTAACCAGTGTCCATAAATGTTATAGGGCCTGGCTTCCGAAGTTAGATCTGCCACCAACTTCTTGGGTAATTTGAACACTCCTTTCTGGGCTCCAAGGGTATCTCTATCAAACCAGGCAGTTGAAATTAGATTCTCTCTAAAGTCCTTTACTCACTCCAATAAATTCAAGATCTGTACTGAAAGACCAGAGTAATTTGTATTCAGCTGGTTAGACAAAAGGGCAAAGGATAACTTAATGAATGGGAGACATCCTCAGGAGGCTGCTGGGACTGGATCCTTCTTCTAGAAGGAGAAGAAGAAATGATCCTAAACCACAGAAAAAAAGACCTAGGGTTAAATCAAAAGTAGACATCAGAGAAAGTAAAATGAATAATTACAAAAAGGGTGATTAAAACAGGGAATGGGAACTTCCAAGTTGAATGTCCTTAAAAGAAATGTTTATCTGCTTGGGAAGCTTCAGATGTGCTGTACAGCTGATCATGCCCATGGCTGAGGTCAAAGACTAAAGTAAACCAAAGTTCCGGCCTAAGAGTTCAGGACTCACGGTGTTCAGATGCACCTGTGTCTGTGCAGCAAAAATTGATACTAAAGGAAACGTGGGCACTCAGCACTAGGTACACAGTAACAATAAATCCTTATTTAATGAAAACGAATGAATGAAACCAAGTTAGGATGTTTGTGAATTTGAACATCCTATTATTTCATTTTCAGAATGTTACATGTTATGGCAGTACCCTCATTAAACTGGCTGTCAATAGAATTTGGGTCTACTCCTAGCTCTTGTGCTAACTGTCTTTGTGGCTTAGACCTGGGGATATTTCTGGACCTCTATTTTCCTTTATATAAAATAGTGGCGACAAAAGAACAGAGAGTCTCTAGAACACATTCTGACTGTACACAAAATCAATACTTCTGATCCACCAGAGCAAAGGATTAATTTACCTTCGAGTTTCACTGAAATAACATAAAGAAGTTATTTTTTCATCCAGAACTGGTATGGATGAAATATTTAGATTGAAGTAATTCTAAACTTTACATACTATTTTCTTTTTTTCTTTTTTTGAGAAGTTTTTGCTATAGGGCGTGTGCGTTCGCCAGACAGACAGAGAGAGATCAAGAGATAGAAAGCTAGAAATCACCACCCAGGGGGGATGGCCACACCACAATCCATTCTCCTTTCAGGATCTTGGACGCGCACGCACACGCACCCCATGTGAGTTTAAGCCACCGGGTCCGGGACTCGAACCGCAGTCGGTTACATGGGAGTCCAGCGACATAGCCATTACGCTAACTGCTGGTCCCTACACACTATTTTCTTAAACAGATTCTACTAAAAATAACAAATTTTTATTGCTTAATAAAAGTCATCACAAACCCCTGATTTTAAGACTTGGAAAGTACTTTTATTCATCATCTATGTCCTATGTCTTTGACCCCTGTTACCAAAACAGAAACTGAAATCTAGAAAGTTATCCAGATTGACCAGCAGGTGGCATGGTGATTAAGGCGCTAGACACTCCCACATGGTCGACCACAGTTCAAATCCCAACCTGGTGGCTTGCTTTCTCGCTTTCCCTCTCTCCTTCTCTCTCTCTATGTCTCTCTCTGGTCAAATTAAAATATGTGAATGAATAAATAAGAAATAATTCTTAAAAAAAGTTATCCAGATTAATACTCAAAACTCTTATAATACTTTCCAATACTACAGTGCTTCCTTTTGTAAAAGCCAGCTGCTGCGTATACAGAGTACAGCTATTTGTTCAAAGCTCTAAAAGCCTCCTGATTGCTAAATTTATTAGTTCTTATGTTCAGCCGTCTCTTCCATCACCACCAGGCTACCATTTCTTGCTGCTATCAACATTCCTGACTTGAGCTGTTCTTCTAATTCATGTTTTCTTAACGTCTATTGACAGGAAAACTAGGAATGCATTACTATTTGGAATATGGGCAAATAACTTACTTTTCCCTCGAGCCATTCCTTTAAGGGAAATGCATCCATTTTACAAAAAAAAGTTTTGGTCTCATAGATGCCATTTAAATGGTGAGTTAACCTAATGAAGCTGATGAAAAATAACTTTTGGATAAAGGAGAAGAATCAATTTTATTTTTAAGTTATGAGTATTTACATGACCTATTTGGAGTCTACGCCTGTCAGAATGCTTCTAGAATTAAAAACTAACACCTTCTTTCTATTGTTGGGATGACATGAAATTTTATAATTCTTTTTTGTTGGTGTTGTTAGAGAAACTTTTGCTATAGGAAATGTGCACTCACCAGAGAGAGAGACAGAGAAACAGAAAGCAAGAAATCATCCCCCTAAGTGGAATGCCCATGCCTCAACCCTTTCTCCTCCATTCTCTCAGTATCTTGGGCACACGTGTGCATGTGCCCAGCATGAATTTTAACTCACCAGGTCCTGGACTCCAAACACAGTGGACTACATGGGAGTCCAGCAACATAACCATTATGCCATCTGCTGGTCCCAATTTTGGCATTTTTAAGAATCATACTCTTAGCGACAATGACATTGTCATAGAGCCAGGCATTATGTCCCCTCCTTCAAATACTTTAGGATATAACTCCAAAAATAATTAACAATTACTCCCAGTGGTAACATTTTAACTAAGTTGCTGTTAGCATTCCTCCAAAAATTTGGGAGAAAGTGCATTGGAAAAAATGTAATAAAGATTCTGAAGCAGAAACAATCTCTTATAATTTAAGGTATCAGAGATGGTTTCATTATTCAACACATTTACCGGTCTTCAACTTTGAACAACATATCATACAGAGATCTTGAAAGATACATAAAAGCCTTCAAGAAACTCAGCATAGTCTAATGTTTTTATATAAAGTAGGTGGCCTCTTAGCTGGAATTTGTTGGATAGAAAGACTTTGATAAGCCAAGAAGGTCGCTGAGAAGGAGTAACACTGAGTGCATAGAAGATAGACAGAGTAAAGACCCATAAGAAAATAGCTACATGGGCCATGATTTGCATTTTTATGACTATTGTCTTTATTTCCATTTCGGTACATGTGAGCGGGCAGGGTGGAGGGAGACAGGCCTTGGTGGAAGACATTGATGGAAGTCTGGGAGTAAGTGGAGAGAGAGGTAGTGGATTTGCAGGAAATGAATGATCTGAAGTAGACTGATCTGATATGGAAGTTATGGAGGAGCACTGGAGGATCAGGAGCAAGTGGCTTCATTGACAGGAAATTTGGTTTTGACTACTTGATTTGAAACTACAAAAGGAAAAGTCACCGTGTGTGTAGAGGTGGGTAGGAAAAGTGGCTTAAACCAAATGCCCTTGATCCCCAGGCCATGAGAAGAGTTGAGCCTTACTAAATGCCAGCTTCCTGCTGGGTGTCTTTAAGAAGATGGGGGCAAACAAACAGTAGAATCCTAGGCTGTGTAGTAGTGGTGGTAATGGCAGGAGAAGAAAATGAAAGGGGAAATATTAACTGAAAGATAAGTTTTACTGGGTCAGCCTGTGGTGTTGTGGTAAAAGCAGCTAGATTCCACATGGGCCACTGTGTGGTTCAAGTGCTGGACTCAGTGGCCTCAAAAATGCACTGAGTACATGTGCGTGCACGCCTAAAATCCTGAAAGGAGAATGGAGAATGGAGAAGAGACTGCAGCATGGCCATCCCGCATTAGGGTGCTGTCCCACTTCCGCTCTCGCTTACTTGCTCTCAGTTTCTCTCACACTCTATCTCCCTATGGCAAACACTAGCAAAAAGAAAATAAAAAGAAAGAAATATAAATTTGGGGGTCAGCAGATAGCGTAGCAGTTACATCATTAGACTTCCACATGGCCGACCGTGGTTCGAGTCCCAGTCTCAGTGGCATGACGATCACGCTGGGTGTATGTGCATGTGTGCCCAAGATCCCAGGAGGAGAATGGACGAGAGGGGATTGTGATGTGGCTATCCCCCCTGGGGAATGATTTCTCTCTTTCTCATTGTCTCTGTCTCTCTCTGGTGAGTGCACTCACCCTATGGAAAAAACCTCTTTAAAAAAAGAGAAAGAAAGATAAACTTTATCCACAATAGATCCCATTAAGGTTGTCACTTAATTGAATTAGCAGGTTTCCCAGCCTCACAGCACCTCTGTGTTTACTTCCATTAAATGCAAATGTTGATACTTTGCTCAAAAATGTTTTAAAAGGCTAAAAATAATGAAAACTTTAAAGTCTCTAAGTCTGCCTGGTAAATGGTAGACACCCAATATTTGCAGTTTAGACATTGCCTTAGAGCATACAAAACATTTTCCCTTACACTATCCCATTATTCCCCATGAAACTGTGGTTACCTGAAAATGAGAAAGTATGAAATGCTGGAAGGCACAGGGCTAGTGAACACCAGGACTGACCACCATGTCCTTCTTACCTGAAGACACGACCCTACCCTGGCATTCACAAATTGTGAATGCTCTGGCGATCTGAGGATGGAGAGCAAAGAGGACATTTGGTAGCATCAGGAGTAGAGGCCGCCTGCTCCTGGCAGTGCTCAGAGGAGAGCTGCTTCTGCAGTAATGGAAGAAGAAGGCCAGACGCAGGATCCAGAGCTCAGCTAATCCAACAGATTCTTCTCCTCCTCCTTGAGAAGAGCAAAGCAAATCTAGCAACAGGAAAAGGGAAAACTTAAGGGAGCCCCTTTCCTTTCCAGTTCGTTTCCCTAAACCTAAATGGGAGTCAAATAAAAAGATTAAGAGAAACACACTAGAGAGGGGCCAGCAAGTGGCATAGTGGTAAAGGTACTGGACTCCCACGTGGGTGATTGTGGTTCATGTCCCGCCCTGGTGGCTTGAAATTTATGCCAGGCACTTGCGTGTGCATGCCCAAAATCCCAGGAGGAGAATGGAGGAGAAAGGACTGCAGCATGGCTGTCCCTCCTGGGGGGTTATTTCGCACTTTCTCTCTCACTGTATCTCTCTGACAAGCACACGTGCCTTATGGGAAACTTGAAAAATTAAAAATGAAACACACTAAAATATTAATTAAAAAAAGCTCAAACTACTGATGCAAGTACAAGATTTTTTTCTTCTTTAAAATTCTTACTTTCTGTAATTACTATGCATTCTATATCATCTATCATAAGAGAAAGAACTAAGAACTACCAGATCATCTGCCAAGACTTCTACATTTCTGATCTGTAGTCCTTCCCACAAGCTCACAAGGTAAGTTCATAATCGCTGTGTTATAGGTGAGAAAACTGAGGTCCAAAGCCACTAAACAGTGAGAGGTAGAGATGGCACTCGAACGCAAGCCTGATTTCACATTCCCTGATTCCTGTGGCTGTACAGGACAACTGAAGAAAGAAGCACGCGTGCCGACTGTTGTCCATCCCTGACAAGCATATGGAAAGACAGCCATTGGTAGCTCATGTTTTTCCTGGTGGGCTCTCCTCACCTGAACCAGCTTACCCTCTGCCCTTCAGGGCCAATTCAACGTCTCAGGAGCTTCTCTAGTTGCCTATCGCATCCAGAAACACTTTCTAGGTCTGATTTTCAAGTCCTTTTATGTACAGTTCTAGCATACACTTCCAATATCTGAAAGCACAGCTCCTCAGGGCTTCAACCCGTCAATCCAACTTGCTGAGCTTTTCTTAAAACATTTGTGATCATTTTGTGAACATAAAATCATTCCATACACAAAATACACTCTGAGCCATTCAAGAATAGGGTCTGGAGAGCCACAGTGGCACATTTTATATGATGCAGAAACCACTTGGGCAGGCCTAGATCCATGCCCTAAATTCACACATCTGCGCATGTTAATGCTCTAGGCTGGCTTAGGTTATGAGGTGGGTCATCACGTGGGTGTCCTGTTGGCAATGCCTGTCTCTCTATCTCTGACTCTCTCTCTGATGGAAAACATAGAGAATAGCAGCTGTGTTTACATTATGTTCATCATGGTATCTATCTTGTAGTATATGGTCAAAAGTTTTGAAATGAATAGACTCCAATCTTTACTGTAAAAATTATGTCATTTAAAACAAAACAGCAGCATGATCTGGCTGTTGCTACTTTTGTCTTTCATTAGTCTATATTTCTGAATTCCACTAGACAAAGGAATGAGCTCTTAAAGTATCTTCTGTTTGTTCAAAGAGGTAGGAAAAAAATCTTTATCGATTTTTACTATGTAAACGAGATTTCGAGATGTAGTAATACATAAAATGAGAGATTTGGAGAAATGCCCAGGACAGAAGGAGCTGTATTGCTTTGAAAGGATTCTGCTGCAAATGCTAGCTTGCGATGTCTAAATTGAGGCCCCTCCGTGCCAAGAGGTTGCCAGGCAGAGAGAGGAGAAGGCAACCCTTGCAAAGCTACCAGGAAAAATGCCACACAAAAGGAGAATCACTTTGAGGCAATTTCCTCTATTTTAAACGAGGACATTTGGCAAATCTCATTGTCCTCAGGTTTGTATAAGTTTTAACTTCCTCTCTTAAAGGGAAGTTACTTTTGAACACCCCAGATAACCAAGTTTCAGCATGTTCAGAGCAACTAAGCTAAAAAAAAAAAAAAAAAAAAAAAAATCCCTCTTCTAAGAAAAACCTTTACCTTAGTTTCATGTTTCCATTTCCTGTCAAGGGAGTTAAGAGTAGATGGGCTGGAATACACACGTGGGTTATTACAGAGACCAGTCACCACCAACTTCTGGCCCAATACTCCATGACTCTGAGGGCACAGCCAGTGCTAATCAGGAAGGTGGTGGGTACATGGGTACCGGGGCTCTCACTGACAAATCAGGAGTCAAAAATCTTCTCTCCTAATAATTCCCCATGAATCCGGCTCTGAAAGCTGAAAACAGTTTTGCTTTCTGTGCCCTGAAAGAATTTCAAATAGAGCAAATTTCAAGTGATTACATGTGATACCTTTATTTTCTCCTTTAAGTTCTTGATGACATTTCCTGAGGGAGTTTATTTATAGTATTTCATACAGTGAGTCCCGTGGGCAGAGCAAGCATGATTATCTTTAATGTCCACACACAGTCGCCGTCCACAATGAACTTTCTCTTGGTCATGGTCTATGTAAGTCGTTCAAACTGTTCAGCCAGCACTGGATGTGCAGTGCTGCTTCTACTCCTTCTCGAAGTGAAGCTTCCTACCACTATCCTACCACAGGTGAAATTCAGACAACAAAATTCCAATGTTGCTCTTGAGGCACTTTGATGTAGGAAAAAAAAAAAAAAAGAAGTCATAGGGTTCAGAGGACGCAGTTGTGGGTCCAAATGTCAGCACTTCCATTGCTACATAACTTGAAGGAAGTCACCTGTGAACTCTCATATTGATTCCTCATTTGCCTCTTTGGCAGAACTGCTGCAGGACTGTGTGTATCACACCTCACCTCTCTAATCCTAGGATTAAATCATTCCTTTAGCACAACTCTAAAAAGGAAATCAAAAGAAAAAAATTTACATATTCTTTAAAAGGCTGCTAGCTTCTGCTGCTCTCACCAAAGCCTGATGAATCAGAAATTTAGGGTAAGTGGGGCAAAGAAAAAAACTCTTATGAAATACCTAATACTGTCCTATTTACAAAGTTAAGAAATTCCAGACATTTCCTGAAATAAAACTGATTCACCTACAATTCACAGTGAATATTTGCTTTAGGGTAAGTGAGCTAAGGTTTACTTGGCATTTTTTATTTATCTTCATGTTGCAATAGTATTACTTCGCATGTATTTGTATTTGGGGTTTTATAACATACTTTTGTTTTTATTTAAGATTTCCTTTTACCACAGAGTTCTGCATTTCCACCCAAGCCCAATGCAACCATGTAGATTTTTGCAAAATCCCCTCAACATGGAAGGCTTGGCACATATTAGTGAGAAGAACCAGCCATGTTTCCACACTCCATCCACTGATTCACGCCCCAGTTTGTCACCTCCCAGTCACTTCGTAGGTCTAAGTACATGCTCACTGGCATGACAACATACTCTTGGGAGAGCAGACTCATTGAAGAGTCCACACAGACCTGGAAAGAGGATATATGGCCACTTGGGAAGAGACATTTAGGGTCTCATTCACACAAAGCATGGTCTAAAACAGTGCTTGATAGACTTCAATGTGCATTGAATCACTGAGAGCTTGCTAAACAAAGCTTCTGACTCAGCAGGTATAGAGTGGAGACTGAGATACATATTCTGTTACTGACAAGGTCCTAGGTCATCCTGAAGCCACTAGACCTCAGAACAAAGAGCTGGGGTGGGGAGCAATGCAGGGAGTAGTGGCATGGGTTGAGCAAATCTCCTTGGCCCTGAGAGCGTCATACACTGTAGGGACTAGCGCAGCTAGATAAGCATCAAGAAGAACTGTCTAAATGTGGGTTTAGGTCACAGATTTTAGTCTACCAATGGAAGGTACAATGACTTTTACTGGATTGAAGAATCTAAGCACAGAGGGTTCTAGCAATAAACTTTTATTAGAGAAAAATTCCAAAGGCTGTAATTCAGACAATTTTCAATTATCAAGTAGAATCCTCTGTCTTCTTGAAATTTATTTTCCACTAACAAAACATTAAAATTATTCAAATTTTTACAGTGTTATAACTTTCTTAGTTTTTGTTTTTCCTATAAGGTATGCATGCTTGCTGGAGAGAGACACTGAGGGAGAGAGACAGAGAAGTTGGGAAATCACTCTCCGGGAGTAACAGACATACCACGCCATAATCCCTTCTCCATTCTGCTCTCAGGATTCGGGACATGCACATACATGTGCCTGGAGTGTTTTTTTTTGTTTTTTTTTTTTTTAATAAAAAAATTTGTATTTACTTAGAAGCATTCAGAATGTCAACAAAACAGCTGCAACTTTTTTTTTTTTTTTTTGCAATTACAGAGTGGTATTCAGTTAACAGAACAACAATTATTTCGTATAAGCTGCATCAGAGACAACTGAAGATGAAAAAACTACCATCCTCATATATAACTAATTTGTGCTGTGCACCAACAAGAACCTGCTTTAAATTTCCATGCCAATTTACAACCCCCATACTGTACCAGGCAAGGTTAGTGGCTATTGAAAATACCACCAGGACAGGGCTATCTAAAGACACATTCGGTAGTGTGTTAACTATACAAAAAAAGACACTGTACAGTTTAAAAACAAATCTTACACAGCCTTACATTTCAATTTTTTTCTTTAAAAGGAGTGAGTTGTGTACAGGGGGGTTAAATGCTTTATAGACAAGGAAAAAAAAAACTGCGCTAGAACCAACTTATTCATCATCATCATCTTCTTCTTCATCTTCATCCTCTTCATCTTCCTCTTCTTCCTCATCTTCTTCATCTTCCTCGTCTTCCTCCTCCTCCTTCTTTTTCTTGCTCTTTTCAGCCTTGACAACTCCCTTTTTTGCTGCATCAGGCTTTCCTTTAGCTCGGTATGCAGCAATATCCTTTTCGTATTTTTCCTTCAGCTTTGCAGCCTTCTTTTCATAAGGCTGTTTATCATCTGCAGCAGTGTTATTCCACATCTCTCCCAATTTCTTTGCAACATCACCAATGGATAGGCCAGGATGTTCTCCTTTGATTTTTGGGCGATATTCAGAACAGAACAAGAAAAAGGCCGAAGGAGGCCTCTTGGGTGCATTGGGATCCTTGAACTTCTTTTTTGTTTCCCCTTTAGGAGGGATATAGGTTTTCATTTCTCTTTCATAACGGGCCTTGTCAGCCTTTGCCATATCTTCAAACTTTCCTTTCTCTTTAGCAGACATGGTCTTCCACCTCTCTGAGCACTTCTTAGAAAACTCTGAGAAGTTGACTGAAGCATCTGGGTGCTTCTTCTTGTGCTCCTCCCGGCAAGTTTGCACAAAGAATGCATATGATGACATTTTGCCTCTCGGCTTCTTAGGATCTCCTTTGCCCATGTTTAGTTATCTTTCCTCCGCGAGGCACAGAGTCGCCCAGTGCCCGTCCGGCTCTCACTTGCCCCGGCGCTGTCTCTATGGAGCTCAATGTACTGCAATGGCTGTGAGAGCCTGCCTGGAGTGTTTTTAAGCCACCAAATCCTTGACTGGATCCTTGATGTCTACCATGTGGGCTTCAGCTGTCTTAACCTCCATGCTACTGGCTGTCCCCTGAGTGACACCATTTTTATCATACAATTTCTCTCTCTCTCTCTCTCTCTCTCTCTCTCTCTCACACACACACACACACACACAACACACACACACACACATATACACTCTAAAATAAATAAATAAATAAAAATATGTGAATATATCTCCAGCAAGTGGCATGATGGATAAGGTGTCAGATCCCACATGGTTGACTCTGCAATTTTAGTCCTGGGTCTGGTGGCTTAAAAGTCATGCTGAGGGGGTGACCAGCAGTTAGCATAATGGCTATGTTGCTGAATTTCCATGTAGTCAGCCATGGTTCCAGTCCTGGACCTAGTGGCTTAAGCTCACGCCATGCACGTGTGTGTGCGTGCCCAAGATCCCGAGAGGAGAATGGAGGAGAAGGGATTGCGACATGGCCATCCCCCCAGGGGGTGATTTCTCGCTTTCGGTCTCTCTGTCTCTCTCTGTCTTTCTAGCAATTGCATGCATCTTATAGCAAAAACCTCTCAAAAAAGTTTTTAAAAAATCACGCTGAAGGGGAACCAGCAGATGGCATAATGGTTAAGTCACTGGATTCCCACATAGTCAGCTGTGGTTCAAGTCCTGGACCTGGCGATTTGAAACTCAAAATGGGCACGTGTGTGTACATGTCCAAAGTCCCAAGAGGAGAATGGAGGAGAAGAGATTGCAACATGGCTATCCCTGCTGGAGGGTGATTTTTCACTTTCTGTCTCTGTCTCTCTAGTGAGCGCATGCACCCTACAGCAAAAATCTCAAAAAAAAAAAAATTGAAAAAGAAGAAAATCACACTGGGTCAGGGCCAGCAGGCATAGTGGTTAAGATACTGGGCTCCCACATGGTCAACCATAGTTCACATTTCAGAACTGGTGGCTTGAAAATCATGCCAGCCACATGAATGCACATGCCCAAAATTCCAAGAAGAGAATGGCAAAGAAGGGATTGCAGCATGTCTATCCCCGTAGGGGATGCTTTCTCACTTTTCCGCTCTCTGTGTGTCCAGCAAGCACATGTGTCCTAGAGGAAAAATCTCTCTTAAAAACAAACAAACATCTCACTGGGTGCATATGCATCATGCCCAAAATGCCAAGAGGAAAATGAAGGAGAACTGAAGAAAAAGGATTACAGTGTGGCCATCTCCCATGAGGGGAGACTTCTCAATTTCCTTTTCTCTCTGCTGTTTCTCTCTGTCTCTCCAGTAAGTGCATGTGCTCTGTGGCAAAAATCTAAAACAATAATAACGATAAATAAATAAATAAATAAATAAATAAATAAATAAAAGGTAAGGCATAGTATATTTTTATTTATTTTTATAAAAGCTTTAAGTTGAATTAGGACACACTCTAATTTCCCAATGTCCTTATTAAGTATGTAGCCAAGGAAGGAAAACAAGCGTGCAAACAATATTGGCAGTAGACTATGACATGACAACCGCCTTTGCAGAGGCTCTGTATCTGCTAGGCTAGCCAATAACAACACTGGCTGTGTGGGCGACCCACTTGGGACTCATTATTAAGTACAGTTGCTAATTTCTAAGTCTTTGTCACACCTGCTGCTGCTAAACGACATCATGAAGAGTTGATTTTTCAAACTGACTTTTGGAGAAATTAGGCATGGAAAGTATCGCTCATAGTTAAATTCTGCCTTTGGCACATGATCTTTTATAAAGAAGCTTTTGATCAGAAACTCTAAGGCAGAACAAACAAACCCTCCCGATGACTTATTTAGGCTAAATGCTCAAGGCAAAAGCAAAAGAAATTGCATGTGCTGTATCCTGGCAAGATAGGCATCGAAGACTAGCTCATCGTAAAGTGTCCCTCCATTTTAGACACAGTTCCTGAATTAAGGGAGGTATAGCCCCAGACCAGGAAAAAAGTAAAAATCTATCCTGGTCAAAGCTGAAGGCATGACTTGTATGTTAAAGCACAACAAAAAGCATCATTTAAAAATGTAGCTAAACAAATTAGCTCTCTACAACATAATTAGGAGGTGGCAAAACATTCCATGTCTGGCAAATTAATTCTGCTTGCATTGTAAGCATTATCCAAAAGACTGTAAGAGTCAGAAAGACAAAGTCTGAGCATGGTCTTTAATTAATCTTGCATCATGCTCAGTACAGAAGCATGTATCCTTGAGAACTTCTGATCATTTAAATTAGAATGTGCACGTACATACAATCCCCTAAAGATGCTTCAAGTACAAATGAAGGCTTCTTCTACTGTATCCCCACGTATTTCTACAGAGAGCAGGAAAGAAATGAGCTTCAGAATATCAAAGCAGATTCTTTATAATAATTTAAAGGTCAAAGAGACAAGGCCCCCTTTTTATTTTCTTCTGAATAGCACCCAATAGAGTATATATCAACTAAATCCTGAATACTAAATGAAATGCATTCTTACTTAAAGTCACAGAGACAATGTAGTTTCAAAGATATAAAGTATTGGGACCAGCAGTTAGCATAATGGCTATGTGGCTGGACTCCCATGTAGTTGACTGCGGTTCGCATCCCGGACCCGGTGGCTTAAAACTCATGCCAGGCACATGTGCGTGCGTGCCCAAGATCCTGAGAGGAGAACGGAGGAGAAGGGATTGCAGCGTGGCCATTCCCCCTGGGGGTGATTTCTCCCTTTCTGTCTCTCTGTCTCTCTCTGGCTGGCTGATGAGTGCACGCGCCCTATAGCAAAAAAAAAAAAAAAAAGGTGTAAAGTATTAAACTCTAGTATACTATCGTTCATTCTACATATGTGTGCTGAGTGGACCATGTTCAAAATCCTACTCTAGGCAACTTGCAGCAGAAGCGAATAAGAACATTTATCTGCATCCAGGCTGCTGGCAGTCGACTGGAAAACGTATGGGTTCCAAGGAAGATATAAGAAAATCACGAGGAGAGAAGCTATCATTACAGAGAAGAGAATTTCATGTCTGACTTGATTATTCAGTCCTGAGAGAAACTAAAATCTAATTGGAACATGAAAGTATAATAAGTGAGCATTCAGAGATGAGGAGAAAGTCACTGTAAACAGAAGAGTATCAGATAAAGGTATGGATGCGGGAGAGCACTGGAGTCCTTCTGCTTAGAGAAACAATGGGTAGAGTAAACAATGAGGACTGTCCTTAGATTGAAAGTCCTGTTGCTTCCTAATCCAGAATGAGGGGAGAATTCTCCCTGTCTCTAAGGGGCGGTGGCTGTTAAACGAGCAATTGCAGGTGGCGTAGGAAAGGAAGCATTCACGTTCGGCATGGAAGCACACGGCTTGCACACAGCAAACTCTCCATGCTAAGTAGCAGCCTGGTATGATAAAACGCATAGCAGCTATTTGGTAATTAGCACCTCATATTTATTGTCTCCATATCTTACAGCAATCTGGCAAAGCAGATAGTATTTTCTAAGTGTATATAAAAGAGAAAATAAAGTCCAGAGAGCCTACATAAAATTGCTGAATTATTACCCCTAGTTACTTCGAGGCCCATGGATTTCCCACTGTAGTACTCAACCCATCACCATTCCTCTAAACGGGGCACAATGGGGCTCAGCCTGTATTTTTTTCCAGCCAAATACTCTAAAAACAATTTTGTAAGGTACAGAGTGTTTTAATAATATTAGTTTATCATTCCAGTTCAACCTTTGCTTATTCTCTTCCATTCAAGAAACAAAGTAGACCCGAAGCACAACTTTACTATTTTATTTTGTCATTGGTGAAGTTACGATGTATTTTCTATGCAAAAATGCATCATGACTTTCCCAACGTCCCAATACATGTCTCACTTTATTTTATTTTATTTTTGAGAGATTTTTGCTACAGGGCGCGTGGGCTCGCCAGAAAGACAGAGAGAGACAGAGAGACAGAAAGCAAGAAATCACCCCCCAGGGGGGATGGCCAAGCTGCAATCCCTTCTCCTCCATTCTCCTCTCTAGATCTTGGGCACGCACACACATGCACCCGGTGTGAGTTTAAGCCACCAGGTCTGGGACTTGAACCGCAGTCGACTGCGTGGGAGTCCAGCGATGTAGCTATTACACCATCTGCTGGTCCCCAGTGTAGGTTTGAAAGAGAAATGCGTTTATTCCTGGGCCTACTGAGCCGGAGGAATTTGTGGGCTAACAAACCCATTCTTCACACTTTTTGCTCCCTCTTCTGCCACACCTTTCCACATCGCCCTTCTGCCAACCCCTCTTCACAGGAGAAGGAGCTCTTTAGTTATCTACTAGATCAGAAAGCACTCTGCTTTCAGTGCGGGACAGAAGAAAATAGTGACTAGTCCCCTCCGGGCATGCTGCCAGCAGTGGGGCTCCCGGTTCAGGAAGGTGGAAGTGGGAGGTGAGAGCCTCTCATCCACAGACCAGGCCTCCAATTCTTCGGAATTGGGAGCCAAGCAAAGGACACTGCCAGAAGAGCTCCACGTCACCTCATTTATCACCCGGGGAACAAGACAGATACGGGTGGTATAGAATCTCTCCCCACAATCTGGCAGCAAGTCGCCAACTTTAAAGAAAAGAAATTCCTAATGAATGACATAAACCAATTAGAGTGTTGCCTAAACCAAGCCCAGGCTCTGAAACAGAGGCTGCAGGTTCCTATTAAGCAGAATGATCTGAAAAAGTGCCAGGACAGACAGGGGACTCTGAATTCCAGTCTGTTCCAGAAAGCAGCCCCATGTACTCTGTAGAAGCCCCTCGCATTCCCTACACTCGAGGGCATCTTTTCAAACACCATCCTCCCCTTCCTTCTCAGATAATCAAGTCAGGCTTCTTTGCTCATTGCCATTGCAAAATATTGTAAAGTCACCAAAGGACAAGTGGGAAAGAATTGAGATTTGAAATAATTTGTCACCGTAAAGGTTTTGCTCAGTTGTATTCTGCAAATTTGCATGATTTATCACATACAGAATTCAGAGTCACCGCTGAATTTTTTTTCTAGCTTGAAGACATTAAAAGTTTGAAGTGGGGACCAGCAGACGTCATAATGGTTACATCGCTGGACTCCCATGTAGTCGACCACAGTTTGAGTCCTGGACCTGGCAAGTTGAAACACACGTTGGGTGCATGTGCATGCATGTCCCAAATCTCGAGAGGAGAATGGAGGAGAAGGGATTGCAGCGTGGCCATCCTCCCTGGAGGGGTTTCTCTATCTCTCTAGTGAGCGTAAGCACCCTATAGCAAAAATTGCTCTCTCTTAAGAAAAAAAAAAAAGTTTCAAGGGTAAAAGGAAAGGGTAGTGGTGGACATTCCACAATCCGATGAGCTGTGTATCATTGTTATTCCTACCTCATAAATATGGAACTTGAGAATCAGGGAGGTAAGGGAACTTTTCCAAGGTCACGCGTAGGGTAAGTCGAGAAGATATATACTAGCTCCAAAGTGTGGTATGTTGCCTAGCTAATATAATTGCTATTTTTACATCAAGTTTAATAGGAGAGGAGTAAAAAACAGATAAGCGAAAAAAGAAAAATTAGTAAAATTATATCTAATCCCACCATCTAGAGATAATCACTTACTGCTTTGTGTAAATCCTGAAATTGCTGAAGTTTTAACTCTTTTTATGGAGTTCCTCCCCTGATGCTGCAAAAAGTTTGAAAACAGATGTTGTATTTTTTTTTTATATTCAGAATCATCAAAAAAGAACATGAACGATGTTTTTACAATATGGAAAGGTGAATTCAAGTAGCTGTGAAGTCCCACCACATATCTGAATGCTGCTTGGCATCTGAGAAGTAGGAGGCATTGTGTTCTGGCACCTGGGCTCCAGAAGCTCACCTGAACTGGCAGCCTTGGAAAGTAGAGACCCAGCCAGGGCTCTGGGAGGCCTCTGCAGTAGCAACCAGAGTTCACTGCGACCATCAGAGACATCCTGTGTGACCATGACCCGAGAACAACACCAGCTTCAGTTCATCCATCTCCCAAATGGTGATTATTACTCTAGCCCTGCTTAACAATGAGAGTTTTTGTTTGTTTTTTGTTTTTTGTTTTTCCAGGAGCCAATGAGGTAATATTTGCCAAAGCCCTTTGAACTAAATGAAGTAAATAAAAGATAATTATAAAAATCTCTAATAATTAAAGAGTCAGCTTCAGAGATGACGAATTTGCCAAAGGGTTACAGGACTTATAATACTACCTCTTTATAGACCTAAATCATAAATGAGTAGTAAAACAATAATCAAAATGCTGCTATCATCATATCACATACTTTCACTGATATAGAACATAAAGAGTAATAATCATGGCTAATACTTATTCTCTCGGGTACCATACTTTCAGTGCTCAGTAAGAGAAAACCTCAAGTCATCTTCCACACCATTTTTTGCTTTATCCCACTCTATCCATTCAGCGCCAGGACTAGGGTTGTATGACATGGAGGAAGCTAGCCATGAAGTGACCACGAAAGTCAGAGGGATGGAAATATGTGGTCCAGAGCAGGTCAACAAAAAAAACAGCATGGAGAACTTCAAAAAGGTGGTGGAAAATGGAATTAAGGTGTATATGTAAGTGTATTTTTTTCAAAATATGCATTTTTCACGAACTTTTAGAAGACTCCCTTTGTCCCTTCTCTGGCAGAGAAAGGATGAGGCATGTACAGGAAATCTCTTTCCATCTTCTTCGATAAGGTTACGAATATATGAATGGAATCTAGCAATGGACAGAAGAGGGAGTAGGCTGGGACCCTTTACAAAGGATTTGTGAGCCAACCTGTGAAGTCATACATTCCTGCTTCTCACACTTTGCCAATTAAACCTCCCTGCCACGTACAGGACCAAGAATGCAATATTTATTTGCAGTTTCTGGCTTTACCATCATAATCGGAATTATGCTCCCTCATTCGTATCATTTGCTCTTAACATCAAACAATATTCTAAAATACAAATCATCTAACGCTGATCAAAATTTAGGTAGATATGGCATATTTGTACTTTTGGCTTTGAATAGCACTAACATAGCTCTCTGTGGCCTGAGGTTTTCTGTAATCTGAGTTGTGAAGCACAAATAATAATGGAAATCACTGGCAAAATTTGGAGCAGAGAGATGAGTTGATCAGCGTGGTATTTTAAGCAGATAATTTGATAGTGTTAAGTTGAATAAATGTGAGAACGAGTGGAGATTGCAGAGAGGATGATTTAATAATCATATAGTATTTAATATTGATGTAATGCCATAGTAAACACTTTCAATACAGTGTCAGTTAGTCATCACAATCCTATAAAGTCATGATGTAGTTTTCTTTGTTTTTCTAGCAAAAATGTGTCATGACTTTTCCAACAACCCAATACAGTCATTCCCGTTTTACAGATGAAAAAGCAAAAGGGAATTTAAGAGACACTTCGATGATTAAATAGTCAGCTGCTGAACCTGAACTTGAACCTGAACTTGAGGGCAGTAGGCCTCCAGAGTCTAAGCTCTTAACCCCCACACGACCCACAGTCAGAAAACCATCGTAATCACTGAAGTGATATGTAGTAAAGACCCAGAGTAAGATCATGGCAGTAGGAATGCAAAGGGTTAGCGTTTGAGAAATGTGGCAGAGGTAGACTGGACAGAATTTGACGACCTGATTAGATGAGAGAAAAAAAAAAGAGGAAGAAGTCAAAGATGAGTGATTTTTCAAGCTTGGATAATTGGGAAGATAATGAGGCCATCCTCATAAATAAAGACCTAGAGAAGCAGGTTTGTTGGGAAAGCAAGAGATGGGGGGAAGGTGATGTGCTGAGTTTGAGATGCCCGTGGGGCATGCAGGTGGAGACAGCCCAGGGTAAGAAATGCAGGTGCAGTGTGCTCCCCTGCTCCCAGCCTCAGACATGCTAAAGGTCCAATCAGCTTTTGTCAGCTTAGGTTTTCAGTCTTTTAGACTTATCCTGTAATACATAACACACTGATGAGTGACACAGAAAAAAGTTCTCCATAAAATCATGGGAGGAAAAAAAGGCTCCCATACAGATACAGTCACCCATAAATTCAGTCACCTCATAACAAGCTGGAATCTTCTGTAAATCATCTTAAGCTGCTTATTTTCAAAACTTAGAGTATTAGGCACAAATCAGTGGCTTGAGGATAGATGCAGTAACAGCTGAGTAATTCCTTTCTTTCCTGAAGCACAGTAAACTTCCCTTGCAAAGGTTAATTTGCTTCTACAGTATAATGAAGTCTATCTAGAGTTTTTGAAACTGCAAGTTGGCTCAAACTAGTATCTACCATTTGACCAGGGTTAGGCCTAAGAGCACTCCTGATCCAGCGGAAATAGGAAGAGAAAATAAATGCAGAAGGAGACATTGGAGAGGAGAGCTGGTTGGAGAAAGAGATGGAATATAAAACCTTCAAGATCTTTTATAAAGCTGCATCTGTCTCAGTTATTGGGTATTTATAATCATGAAATTGATTGGATTTGTTCTTTCCGAGAAACCGGCAAATTGCTCCAAAGTATGTGGTAGATGGTGTATAACTTTTCTTAGTCACCGTGAGTTCTACACTATTCATTTCTTTCCACCCGCAGTGTATACTGACCTTACAAATTTTGCTTTCACTTGTGGTTGCAATCTCAGTACAGATTCCAGAAATAACTGAACAGAATATGTAGACTTTACTCTCTTAGTTTATTACGAACAGCAGTGTCTGCTCTTTATATGCAATATGTTACTCATTTATAAAAATGTGGAGCAACTACACTATTGATCCAAATCTAAACATTTTGAAAACTAGTTTTATTATTTAGCTGAAGTTTAGATGCGCACGCGCACACACGTTCTCTCCTCTCTCTTTCTCTATCTTTCCCTTCTCACAGTTTTTAATATACTTCCTGTGGAAAATTAAAAAAATGCTAAACCCTATGAATTCAGACTTTGGTGATAAAGTTCTATTTCATTTTTATGGGTCAGTTCCTTTACTCTTCTCTCACATTTCTATCTAATTTTTTTTCTTTAGAAATCATACCTTGGTGGGCCAGCAGGTGGCATAGAGCTTAACACATTGAATCCCAGATGACTGATTCCACAGTTCGAGTCCCAGACCTGGTGACTTGAAAATCACACAAGGCACATATGCATACATGCCCAAAATCCTAAAAGGAGAATGGAAGAGAAGGAATTTTGGCATGGCCATGCTCTTCAGGGGTAGTTTCTCACTTTCCCTCTCTCCGTCTCTCTCTAGTATGCACACATACCCTACAGTTAACACAAACCGGAAAACAAAAAACAAACAAAAAAAAAAAAAAAAAAAAAAAACATGCCTTTGGCCCAATTTGTGGTTAAGGTAGCTGGATTGCACAAGGCCAACCACACAGTTTGAGTCTCGGACCCAGTGGCCTCAAAAACATGTAAGTCCATATGTATGCATCCCTAAGATCCTGAAAGAAGGGTGAGGTGGAGAAAAAGCAATTGTGGTGTGACCTGCCCCATCGAGGGTGCTGTCTTGCTTCCCCCCACCTCTCTGTCTCTTTGTCTCTCTCTAGCAAGTGCATTTTCCCTGTGGGAAATAAAAAAATAATCACATATTAGTCTTTTGGAAAAACATGCAAATATTAACACATTAGAGTTTTGCGTCAAGAGTTGACTTTTATTGACAATGCTGACATTTTAAGTAGTCATTACAAAGGCCCACTGATACTTCCAGGCACTATTAACTCAGCTCCTTCAACCAAAATAGCCCATGCTCACGTGCTTCTGCTCCTTTGCCATCTTATATAGAAATCGAAAACACCCGAACTACCTGCTTGCTCTGTCTAGGATGGCCGTGTGACACTGGACAACAAGATATAGGTAGAATTCTCTGAGGAAGACTTTCTCCCCAAAATAAAAAAGGCAAGTCTTCAACAGGACAAAACCTTCTGCCCTCGCCTCCCTCCCCTTCCTCCTTGTCCGAAGCACAAAGGTGAGGCCAGGAGATGCAGTGCCATCTTACAACCATGAAGTCTCTGACATGAATGCCATGGCCTTCAAGCAAAAGACAGAAGAATGGATCTGGACCTTGACCTAATGTGTAAGGAGACAGATCCCACAAGCCCAATAGCGCAGAGCAAATTCTAGCTCCTGTAGCTTGGAAAACACAACAGACACATGTGCACGTGTCCCCCGAATCCTGACGGGATAAGAAATGGAAGAGAAGTGATTACGACCTGACTGAGCCCCATTGAGGGGTGCTTTCTCCTTTTCCCTCCCCCCACCATTTTTCCGGTAAGCACACACTTCCTGTGGCAATTTTTAAAAAATTGTAATAAGACAAGAGAATGGAATGATTAAGGAGGTTGAGTCCCTAATGGCCTCAGTGAGCTATCACGGACCCCAGTTTTAAACTGTTTCATAAGCAAAGGTTTAAGCCACTGTTAATCTTAAAGGCTATACACTACCCTTCAAACGAAACTACTGAGACTCTGTGCAGCTGCACCATTATTCTCTCCTTGACAAGAGACGAAGTATCCCTCTGTTCCCACATGCGTGTGGCATACCTGCCAGTCTGAGGTTACATTTTTCCCTATCTTCCTCCCAGCGCCAATTCTCAGTTCCCTGTGTTTGTCAGTCCCAATTCCAAATATTTAGGCCCGAGAATCAGGTTGGTTCTGCTTGGAAGAGACATCTGTTTCCATTGCCCGGAAGTGACAGCCGTATCATAGACATGCATTCACTTAGTTACATTCAGCAGCTAGTCACTGAGTTCCTGCCTGGGATGGCCCAGAGAAGTTCGTGAAAGACCACGTGCCCGGGACAGGAACGGCCTAGCTAGGTGTGCTCCTGAGCAGCTTTCTGCCTCTTGCTCTCTGTTGATTATTAGGCTAGGTGACGGTTCTCCACAAAATGTGGGCAGAGATTCCTGTTTCCTTAAAATAAAATGCCCTTTGCCACTTAGTTCAGTTTCAGTGGTTTAGTTTTAGTTCTAGACTCTGTGATGTAGCAGTGAACCAAACCACGGCCTCTCTCTCATGGTGCTCACTTTCTGGTTTATGGTGGGAATACACGGTATAAAGAAAAATAAAGCAGGGTAAAGCCAAACAGGCCAATGCTACAGAAAAACTATTGATTTTGTAGGGCAGTCAAAGTTCTGGTAAGGTGACATGTGAACAGAGATCTAAAGAAACTGAGGGAGTGATCCTTGCAGTATCTGGGCAACAGCATTGTCAGCAAAGAGAACAGCAAATACAAAGACACTAAAACCAGAGCTTTTTCTTTCTTTTTTCTTTTTGGTGAGGTTTTTGCTATAGAGTGCACGCACTCGCCAGAAAGACAGAGAGAGACAGAGAGACAGAGAGACAGAAAGTGAGAAATCACCCCCCACCCAGGGGGAATGGCCACGCCGCAATCCCTTCTCCTCCAATTCCTCTCGGGATCTTGGGCACACATGCACATGTGCCCAGTGTGAGTTTAAGCCGCCAGCTCTGGGACTCGAACCATGGCCAACTACATGGGAGTCCAGCAACATAGCCATTACGCCAGCTGCTTGTCCCCAGAGCATTTTCTTGACACCTTAAAAGAAATCCCAAGGAAGTCAGATGTCTAGTGCAGTGAGCTGGGAGGCAAGTTGTAGCAGATAAGTCAAGTACACCCAGAAAGACTAACACAGGCTGTATACAACATCCCCACCAAAACACCTACTACAAATGGATACAAGTGTATTACAATACTCAAAGGGGAGAAATTATGCATGCACGTCAGAGATGTCTCTGTAGAGAGTATAAGGCAGGACTGCACAGGGAAAGTTGATGAGCTTTGAGGTCACAAAGGCCTGAACCGAATTTTAACGGGACCATTAGAATTTTCACTATTCAGACACAGAGAACAATTATTACCCAGTCTGTTACTATTCTTCCATCCCCATTCTGTTGGAGATGGAGCAAGTAAATTAGCTTCTTTGGGTCCAAGTAAAACAGTTAGTACCAACTTTAAAGAATTGTGGTGAGAAGAAAGTAAATTAAAGCAGGACCCATGTCTGTGATATTTATTTAAGAAAGCTTCTTTGATCAAGAAGTTTGGGATAACGCTTCCCTCATGTGAATATTCCTATTGCACATTAGTCTAAAAGCTGAAAGTGGATCATAAGAAACCTATTTACCTTGGTGCAGTCTAGTTTTTCTCCTTTGAGTTGGAACCATGAACACGGTTCTATGCTTGTGATTCCGTGTTACCCACTGTACCAGATGTCCTCAAGGGCCTCTTCCGTCTCTAACACACAGAAAGGCAACAATGCTGTACTGTCACTAAAAGGGAGCCCTCCAATGCCATGGGCCCTCCTCTCCTCCCCTCGACTCAAGCCTGGCAGATGGAAGGCCACTAACCCTCCCACACTGCCTGTGATACCCTTCTTCCCCCAACTGTGTGGCAGGAAAATAATGAAGTTTATTCTTTTTTAAAAAAAAAAGAATCATTTATTTATTATCATTATTTTTCAATTTTGACCAGAGACAGACACAGAGAAAGAGAAGAGTGAAATAGAGAGCAAGCTGCCAGGTCTAGGACTTGAACTGTCCGCCAAGTGGGAATCCCGGACCCTTAATCACCATGCCACCTGCTGGCCCCAGAAGTTCATTCCTAAGAAAAAGTGAGGAAATTGAAAGGGAAAGGAAAAATGGGGTGTGCTGGATTCTAGCAGGAAATTTTCTTCCTGAAGTTTATGGAAAAACATTGGTCAAAAGCTGGAGAACATGGGTGGGGCCACGTTGGATCTCTGTCCCAATAATATCTGTGCATCCATTTTTGGTAAATGTCATTGACCTGTCCCAACTTTTGATATTATACACCTGGTCATGAGAGAAGGGGCACGTTAACAGTCATCTTATCTGTCGTGTACCAAGAAAATGGCTAAGTAAATTTCAAATGTCAGCTCCTGCATCCAAATCTTAAGTGTATTTAATACAACAATTCAGGTTTGGATCGTGGCTCTGCACATGACTAGCTCTGTGATCTAGACAAGTAATTCAATCTCTCCATGCCTTACATTTCCTGTTTTTAAAAAGCGGAAAATAATTTTTATGCCCCAGGGTTATCATGAAGATGAAACTAAACAATGGAGTGACAATCTCTTGCCACACCCAGTTTTAACCAAAGTTTATGAAATGGGTTACTGTCTGGTCACTGCTGCTCACTCCTCATAACGAAACTTTCTCTTCCATGAGTCCACCCAATATTATGTTTTAAGGGAACTATTGAAAATGTCAATTTCCCAGTTTATAAAAAAAAAAAAAAACAAAAAAAAACAACCTGACTGCATTCAGTTACTCTTTTTTAAAACACATTCATTAAAAAATGAGATACTCAATTCATAGCAGCAAAAATTTCTTACAAATCATATCATGGGCAAATATTTCTTATTAATTTCTGTTATTCATATAAAAGAAATGGCTCATTGACCTTTTGAAAGAATAATCAGCCTAAAAGCTGAGAGCACAAAGGAGATATTTTCAGCCTTGAACTCTGGCAGTAGCTGAATGCCATTTTAATGGATCTGAAAATTATTACCAGTCAATCAGATCTGAGATGTTGTATTACTTTGAAAAACTGGCAAAAACATGAGGCAAAGATAATTGAGGTTTTATATAACAATGAAGATGAGTGGTCAAGAAAACTCCAAAGCCTTTAATAATTAATACATAAACTTTCTGGTAATTTAAATTACGGGCTAGGTCACTCAGACCCAATATATTAATTCACCTTCAGAGAGGGTTGATTTAAAGTTTCCTTTTTAGATATGCATGGTTTACTCATAATAATAATAAAAGAGAACCACAAAATTCCACATCTACAGCATCACTCCCTCTAAACCAGCCCAGGCATGTCAGGTTGCAGAGCATTTAAACCCACACACCAAGAGTTTAACTGGAGTTTGGCTGGAGAACTTGGACAAGACTTTCACTATTCAGACACAGAAAATATTAATTATCATCAAATGTGTTATTATCTCCCCATCCCCCTCCCACATCCTCATCTCACCTAACAGATCCTTTCCCCCTCCAGCCAGCAAAATGAAGACTAGTGATTTGCAGAGCAGATTGTGGTTTTACTTGGGGGAAAAAATGAGGCCAGCTGTGTATGCCTACTCAGAGTAATCAAAACAGAGATGGGAAAGGTATTCCTTCAAGTACCCCAAGGCATTTTTGTAGAATATCCAGCAAATATTATTTCATTAAAGCAGGCACAAAAGAAAGGCAGAGAGGAAAAAGAGAAAGGGAGAGAAAGACCAGGGTGTATGTGTGTAAGGGGTTGGAGGGTTGTTGAGAAAGAGCTACTGAGAGAGAGGACTAAAGGGAAAGAGTAAGAGACGGAAACAGAAAGGAAAGAAAAACAAAGTGAGGCATAGAACCATGTGTGTTATCCCCTCTCCCGGCTCTCTCTGTCTTTTGAACTTCAAGTTCAGGCAAATACAGGTGTTAAAAGTGTGTGTAGAGGGATCAGCATAATGGCTGTGTCGCTCAACTTCCATGTAGCCGACCGCGGTTTGAGTCCCGGACCCAGTAGCTTAAACTCACGCCGAGCGTGTGTGCGTGCATGCCCAAGATCCCGAGAGGAGAATGGAGAAGGGATTGCGGCATGGCCATCCCCCCTGGGGGGTGATTTCTCGCTTTCTGTCTCTCTGTCTCTCTCTGTCTTTCTGGCGAGTACACATACCCTGTAGCAAAAACCTCTCAGGGAAAAAAAAAAAAAAAAAATGTGTGTAGAAGCAGCACCTAGAGTTGGCTGGGCTCTGAAGGAACAGACAAACACCTACAAGGTATAACTTCAGGGAAGCCTGGATGACCGACCCACTGCCCAGAATAACACAACTTCATCCACTGGCTGGTGCTTGAAATTCCACTGTTCAGGCTTTATTTTTTTTTGGAAAGGGTTATGATGTCTATTGACATTGCCCCTCGGTTAAGGAACTTTTTCAGTCTACTTGCAACCATTTAAAATATTCGTGTGGGTGCCTTTCAAGGTCTTTCCTGAGTGCTGGTTTGAACTCTGAGGTAAGAGAGGAAAATAGGAAGCCTAAGATGGAAAAAATATCAAACTAGAAAAGTAAAGTCACTGAGGACAAAATGTACTCATTCACCTGGTGCTCAGTCTTGTAAAACTGGCTTACAATGGACATTTACTTTGTATTTAGAAATTAAGAAACGTGAGGAAATACTATTTTGATTTTATATTTAGAAAATTATATCACTTAATTAGGACAGCAAAACACGTCTCCTATTCTCTTACACTCACATGCAAGTGCACACACACATGCATGGACACAATAATACGGCTTGAGGGTCAGTTGACGTAGAAGTGAAATGTCTTTTTTTTTTTTTTTTTTTTTTTTTTTTTTGAGAGGTTATTGCTATAGGGCACAAGTGCTCGCCAAAAAGACAGAGAGACAGAAAACGAGAAATTGCCCCCCAGGGGGGATGGCCACGCCACAATCCATTCTCCTCTCGGGATCTCAGGCACACAACGCACACATGCCCAGCATGAGTTTAAGCCACCAGGTCCGGGACTCGAACCGTGGTCCACTACATGGGAGTCCAGTGACATAGCCATTACGCTAACTGCTGGTCCCAGAAGTGAAATGTCATTTTTAAAAATCCGTCTATCTGTTTTGCTGCCCTCTGCACATCTCTTCAGTACCGTGCATGGTTTCACATGCAGACCCAGTGATACAGAATTTCCCTCACTCCCCCAGGTTTTTATTTGTTTGTTTCCTTATTTGCTTCATGAGAGAGGGAGAGAGAGAGGGAGAGAAAGAGGGAGTGAGAGAGAGAGAGAAAGAAAAAGAGAGAGAGCACTAGGTGGAGAGAAGGGCATCCCCAATAGGGTCTTCATGCTTGATCGTCCATTTTTTTAAATCAACCAAGAGAACTTTACCCTTAAATTGACTAGCAGACTTTCCTTTTTAGTGAGAAGTGCTATTTCTTCGTGGTTAGGAGCAGAGACTTTGGGGCCAGACTCTAGGTTCAAATTCAGCTCTCTCATTTATTAGCTATAACTCCATGGAACTCTCTGTTCATCTTTTTTTTTGAAAATGGAGTTTATAATAATGTCTACCCCGTAGTATGTTAATTGAGTTGATCTATGTGAACATCTTTTAGCAACATCTGGTTCATAGTGAGTCCTATTACGTTATCTATTGAGCCTAAACTGGATCAAACGCTTGTGTCTAAAGCATTGACTAAGGGAGAGAGCTCGCTATCACTCGTCCCCCGAGACTGGAGACCTTCTTCACTGAGTCATATGGCTTCCTAGAGAGTATGTACGTACATAAACTGGTTCTAGTTAGAATGGAGGGAGGAAACAGGTGGTTGTTGGGTAGATATCGAACTTGTCTGCTATGAATGTTATATTCGTTAATCTTTATTACAGTCCTATCATGCAGATAGTATCATTGCCATATTATGTTGAGAATCTAAGATTCTGAGGTTAATTAATTTGCTTAAAGTAATAGAAATAGCAAGAGTAGGATTGGCACTTTAAACCAGGCTGTGCACAAGTGCCGTCTTCTTTCCATCATGACGATCACCTTTACCTAGCTGGGAAACCTAAGCCTTCTCACAGGTCTCTATTTGCACAACTTTCTTATGGAGGCACACGCAGAAAGGCTTTGGATGCTGGTACCTTGACTACAGCTTAGATGGAAGAAAGGGTAAAAGGAGCACAAAAGGAGATGTATTGTCAATTCTTTTTATTAATACATGTGTTAAATGAACTGTGTTTGAGTTTCCTCTCATTTATAACATTCATATTTAAATTTTTTTTTCTGGGGCCAGCATGTGGCATGGTGGCTAAGGGTGCCGGCTAACTGTGGTTTGAGTCCCAGACCTGGAGGCTTGCTTTCTCACTTTTTCTCTCTCTTTCTCTCTCTCTCTCTCTCTCTCTCACACACACACACACACACACACACACACACACATACACTCTGTCGTTCTGTCCCTCTCTGGTCAAATTAAAACAAATAAATAATTGTAAATATAAATAATCCTTTAAAATGTTTTCTGTTTGTTTGTTTTATTTTGTTTTGTTTTGTACAGGATGGTCTCACAGCTAAATAAGATCCAGTTCATCATCATCATCTGAAATGACTTCTAGTCTCTTATGGTGATAGCCCTGTGAAAAGTGGGTGATGGCCTGGGATACACGTTAACAGTAAAGAGATAAAGAGAGAGACAGAGAGAGATACTAATCACATCACTAGTTCCTCCCATCTTCTGTAACAGGAATCTCATTTAACCATGGAGGAGATCCGGCTCAGAGATCTTCCAGATAAAGACCTGTGATTTACTAGAATAATCTAACACCTTAGAGACCTCTTCAGCCTGTATGAAGTACCAGGTCCAGTTTACTCTTTATTCATATTTCTCTTTGACAATCTTTCATATATATCTCTTTAGAGACAGAATCATCACTCTGTATGGTTCTATGCAAAGTCACAACCTACAGTTTGATAATGAGATTCTCAACAAAACCTGGGGTAGAAACAGGGAATTTGTAATGAATCCATCTGTCTTGTCTGGAGGAGTCCAGAGCAGATGACTTCGTTTGTTGATGTTCTTGGCTCAGTGATACTTGACACTACCTTTCACTGAGGGTAAGGTACATGACTTACTACATGTCAGACATTGTACTGCATACATCATCTCATTTAATCCTTGCAGCAGCTCTTGAGACAGGAAAAAATAGGTCTATTTCACAGATGAAGCAAATGAGGCTCAAAGAGATTGATTGAATAATTTATACAAGTTCATGAAAATTATCCCAAATAAAAAGTTACATATATTAATGAGCAAGATTTAATCAGTGTAAGATGTATATATTCTTCAAATCATCATGTTGTACATAATAAATAGATAAAATTTATCTATCTTTTTTCTTATGAAAAATACATTTAAGGGACCAGCAGGTGACGTGGTGGTTAAGGCGCTCGAGACTCCCACATGGCTGGCCACTGTTTGAGTCCTGGACCTGGTGGCTTGCTTTCTCACTTTCCTTCTCTCTCTCTTTCTCTCTGTCTCTCTCTGGTCAAGTTAAAATAAATGAATAAATAAATAACATTTTTTTAAAAAAGAAAAATACATTTTAAAAAAGGAAAGTTTCTGTAATTTTGTTTTAATTTTCTTTTTTTTTTAAGATTTTTTTTTCCCTCACAGGGCATATGCACTCACTGGAGAGGGGGAGAGACAAAGAGAGACAGAGAGAGAGAAAGTGAGAAATCACTCCCCAGCGGGGGATAGCCATGTTGTAATCGCTTCTCCAATCTCCTCCTGAGATTTGTCGGCATGGATGCTCATGTGCCTGGTGTGATTTTCAAGCCACCAGCTCCAGAATTGAACCATGGCCGACCATGTGGGAGTCCAGCACCTTAACCACCATGCCCCCTGCTGGTCCCAAGTTGCTATCATTTGAAGGCAGTCCATCTAGCTCTAAACGACATACTCTTTTTTTTTCTAATTGCCAGAAGTCACACGAGCTCACCAGAGGCAAAGAAAGAGAGCAAGAAAGAAACAGATAAAAAGAGAAAGAAACAGATAAAAATAGAAAGAATCCAAGCAATAGAGAGAAAACATCTCCCCAATGGGGTAAGCTCACACCATAATCCCTTCTCTTTAATTCTCCGTACTGTAGGGATGTGAGGCATTTATGCACACATATCTGGCATGTTCTTCAAGACACTGGGGTAGGGAATTCTCAGCCATGGGAGATCTGGTTCCCTTAACTACTAGACTATGGGGCTAGCCTCTAGGACAATACTCTTAACTCTAAGTTATACCTGCCTCATTGTGTTGCAACATATATTACAGAACAATCTTCATTTTTTGAAGTCTAAATATTTGACAATCTTGATCTATGCCTGCATTTGAATCACTCACAGAATGTTGAACAGAACAGAGCAGGTCCTTTCTATAAATCACCAAGGATTCTTCTGCACTGTGCTAACTGTTCACCCTCTGGAGCAGGAGTTAACAAAATAGGGCTGTTGGCCAACATGGCTCACTGCTGGTTATTGTTAGTAAAGCATTATTAGAACACAGGCACATACATTCATTTATATATTTTCTATGGTGGTTGTCATTCTACAACAGCAGTGTTGAGTAGCTGCAGTGGCTTATGTATGGTTCACAAAGTCTAATATATTTTCTACTGTCTAGTCTTTAGCAAAGAAGTTTGCTGGTCTCCAGCTTGGAGCACATTTGACATAAAATATATACTGAAAATCTCTATTTGTGGCATTTTATTATTTTGTACAAGGTACACACTTCTGAAGATTATAAACACAGGTGCTTGGAACCAGAAGCAGCACGCTAAAGATAACTTCTAGCTCATTCCTCTCATTTTAGGAAGAAAATGGTGGAAGAGAAAAAAAAAAAATACAGATCTGGAAGACAGGCTGACCTGGGTTCAAATTCCAAAATGTGGCCAATTTAGTTGGGATAATTACACCTAAGGTCCTTCTAGTCTTGCAAATATATAAGGGGTCTTCAAAAAGTTTATGGAAAGTGTATTATTAAAAAACTTATGCAAGGGATCCAGTAGACGGAGGTTAAAGTGCTGAATCCCACATGGCCAACTCCAGATTCAAATCTCAGACCCAACGGCTTGAAAATCACACTGGGTCTATGTGTGTGCATGCCCAAAATTCCAAGAGGAGAACGGAGGAGAAGGGATTGTGTTGTGGCCATTCCCCCAGGGCAATGATTTCTCAGTTCCTCCCTCTCTCTCTGTGTCTCTTTTCCTGGATTTCAAATTTTTTGCACCAAAACAAATTTATACTTTAATTTGATCTTTTTGTGAACTTTTTAAAGTTTCTTCATATAAAATACTAGCACAACGCCTGTCATACAGAAAGATAGAAGTTATCTTTGAGATGGAAGAAACTAAAGCTCTGTTGCACTCTAACACCTGCAAGAATGAGAATCTAGGTTTCCTGAGTCCTGAGCACTGCTCTCCCTCCATGATATTACATCAATTCTCATCTAATGAGCACAGGGACTATAGAGAGAGATGGAAACAGGCATTATTTCACTATCTACCCCATTTGTGAAATGGGCCATTATAGATCTGGATGAACAATCTGCTCTGTGAAGCGGATTCTTAGCACCAGTTTCCAGGGCCCTGCCCTGAGCTAGAAGACACAGCCCTGTGGGAGTCCAGAATCTTCCCCACCATAGACCCTTGTTATTCTCACTCCACCCAGAGGAGTTGCACCCACCACCTAAATGCCCACGTTGTGAAGACTCAACCCGAAGATGCAGGCAGTAGTTACTGAAGACCTTCATTGTTCCTCCGCCTTAGGGCACACGGTACAATTTTAACTCCACAAAGACAGAATACTGTGTTAAGAAAAGTCACAAAGTCTAAAGCAACTAACTCATGGCACAAAGAAGGAGCACGATGATAGAGTTCTCTGATAGAGGGGATGTCCTCTGTGAAGAGGGTCAAACAGCACGGAGATGCGAAGTCTGATCAGGACATGATACGATGTTGAAATCTGAAATGTGCTCTTGGATCCTAAAAGATGAGCTTCTATATGGCTACAGAAGCTAAACAAACACGGATGAAGCAGATTTGGGAAGGAAGCTTCGAAGAATTATAGCTCATTTTTTTAAAATGAAACAAACTGCCAGAGAACATAGTGAGTTTGAAATTGCTCATATATGATTTTTCGACACTGAATCTCCCTAGCTGATTAATTTGCTTTCAGCACTTTGAGTCTATAAAACTTTTATCTAGTCTTCAATATTCTGTATATTGGCCCATCACATGCCCACAGCAAAGGCCTTAGGAGTGACATATTTTTGTTTTGGGGGCCTTGAGCAATGAATGAACACATTTTAAAACAAGCAACAACAACAAAACCTTGCTTCTAATAGAATAGAGACGCACTTATTCTCATTCTTAAAGCCTATATTTTCCTTCATCAAACTCTCAGACCACCCACATCAATTCCTCTCATTATTTTGAATGAACTATTTTTTGAAATGTGCATGTGGTTTTTAAATTCCCCCGGGAGTTTAGAGCGTGAGGTGCTGTTTTTGAGCGTGTGTGTGTTTAAGGTGTCTCCTCCACAGCCTGATAATGATATTTGGAAAGAGCAGCATTAAAAACTTACCCTCATCTAACGCTAATGCAGTAGAAGCCCTGGGAGGGCTGGAAACTGCAGGGGAAGCTGCTGTGGTTGGGAGGAAACCACATGGCTGCAGGTTTCACGCAGCCCTGCTGCCCCGTGTTATTCCTCCCTCGCCTTCTCTTGCCAAACCACCACAGCTCAGCTAATACCTCCTGCAGCAGCCTCTCACCCGGCTCTGCAATTACAGTGGAGACAGAAATGGAGTTAGAAATGAAGTCATGAGGAGGAGGCAAAGAGAAGAGGCTGCCGTGATTCATCCCTGGAGCATGTGGGGTCATTAAAAATATGCAGTCCAGTGATCGCTAAACTTCACCCAGGAACTAAAAGAAAGAAAGGGAAAAATGAAAATTAGGTGTTTTGAGAAAACTCTGTCTCTCTTGGTCTCTTCCTGAGGAAGCAGTTTGCTTAGGGGGGCATGTACCCGTTCCAAGCAGCATGCCAAGACAGTCATCATAAATAATCCCAAGGTATCATTTAGAATAGCCATAAACCAACCAAGGAGGAGACTAGGGCTTATTAACAATGTCTTTAAAAAAAATACTTTATAGTTAATGCTATGATCTACCAAGAAGCTTTTTCTAAAATGAAATCTCTCAGATATCAAGACTTTAAGGTATTCTTGAGGTAATATTTGGATATTTGTCTTATGGCCTGAAATTTTCCAGGAGGGGAAAGGGAGAAATTATGACCTTATAGCCCAGGAAATTTTGCTGGTGGCCCAACCACATGGGAATTTGTTTATTTAACTTTGTAGTCGTTACTCAACCCTGAATTCTGCACATTTCCCTTGAAACCAGCTTCCCCTGACGGCTGCATTTATAGCAATACCATCCTCCCTTGCCTTCCACAATTCCAATCTCACCCATTTTAACACTCATGCTTTTCTATGTAAGGCGTTTCCATCCTAACTTCCTACTTCCAGCAACAAGTCAGGATCTGCTGGGGTGCATCTTTGATGGGAGACACTGTCCCTTCATCCTTGCAGCTGTCCCGGTAGTTCAGGTTGTCCTCTTCTTCCACTTGTTCTATTGTGGCACCCTCCTAACTGGCCTCCATCCCTCACTCTTCCTCCTTACCCAATCCTCCCATCCAACTCATTCAAGTATTCCTTGTGTTATCAATCACATCAATGACTCTGAAGTTCTTACTGGAGCACCATTTCTCAATTTAGCTACCTAGAAAGTCCTTATCCAATGTCTAAGAATCACTTCCTTTCTCATGTTCTACCTGACCCCCGAGTTATCTGAACAAGATGCCCCTTCAATACTCAAAACTTTCAGAATGATTGTATTTATCTCTCATCCTCGCTGAAGACATTCAGGTATGACGTTGTCTGTTTTCCTTTGAATTCTCAACAGTTTGCATAGTGCCTGACTAATAGATGATATTTCAAAAACTTGCTTGGTTAACTAGATGCACTTCATTTAAAACTCAGCAGTAGCATTACTGCCACCAAGAACACTACAAACATTTTATACAGGCATTCAAAGCTTCCCTCTTTGCTCTGCCTCCATCTCCTACGTTATCATCTACTGTGCACTCATTATACATAAGCAAAGCACCCACTCATTGTTCTCTGCATTTCTCTACTCTTTCCTGACAGTGCAGTTTTCTCCTTGCTGCCCTTCCCCCTGGAATAGCCTTTACACTCACCATCTCGTCACACCCCAACCTCTCACCTGGTATCCAGCCTCCAAAGATTATGTTGTATGCTGTTTCTTCATGTTCCCTACATGCAAGGACAGAGGTATGAATCTCCTGCAGTGTCAGCTCCTCTCCACTGGCATAACATTGTAGCTATAACCCAGCTGTTCATATATTCAACCTATCTCTGCTGCTAGAGCACAAGCTGTTTACAGTAGAGACTACAGACTTCATTTGCATCACTACACCTGACACCGTGAGGGACTCATCCATTTGTGCTAAGTGCATGTTTATTCTATTTGAATAGGTTATTGGAATCTGGGTAGTGTCCACACCAAGTTTCAAGGAGCAGATTGGTTTGGAGGAGTTCTGTTAAAAAGGAAGGCCTCAGGCCTCCCTAAAGATGATACATGTTTCATTTGCTTCTTCATACAGCAATCAAGAGACATAAATATGTACGCACAGTTCCTCCAATAAATATTAGATAAGTGGGTAGTTTGACTGGTTACAATTATTATAGACAATAATGACTTCATTTTCATGCATATATCAAAGTTCATTAAATTCCCAAGATAACTTAGTGGTTTTATTGTTTTGTTTTGCTTTGGAGAGATCTTTGCTATAGGTTCTGTGCACTCACCAGAGACACAGAGATAGAGAGAGAGAAAGCAAGAAATCACCTCCTAAGGGAAATGGCTACTTCACAATCCTTTTTCCTCCAGTCTTCTCTCAGGAGTTTGGGCGTGCGCGCACACACACAGGCACACGCGCATGCACGCGCGCGTGCGCACACACACACGGCTGGCTTAAGTTTTAAGTCGTCACTTCCAGGACTTGAACCACACACAGCCATGTGGGAGTCCAGTGCCTTAATCACTATGCAACCTGCTGGCCCCCAACTTAGTGGGTTTTAGTTTGTTTTTAGGAAAAGCATGGATCAAAATCAAATTTAAGTTCAAAGCTGACTATCTGTATGCTATCAAATGTGATCAAAATCAGTCAACTCTCTCCAATATTTTCTTTCTTTCATTTTAAAAAATACTTGCTGGGAACCAGCAGTTAGCGTAATGGCTATGTCGCTGGACTCCCACGTAGTCAACCGCGGTTCGCGTCTCGGACCCGGTGGCTTACAACTCACGCCGGGCGCGTGTGCGTGCGTGCCCAAGATCCCGAGAGGAGAATGGAGGAGAAGGGATTGCGGCGTGACCATCCCCCCTGGGGGGTGATTTCTCGCTTTCTGTCTCTCTGTCTCTCTCTGTCTGTCTGGCAAGCGCACGTGCCCTATGGCAAAAAACCTCTCAAAAAAAAAAAAAAAAAAAGAAAAAAAAGAAATACTTGCTAAAGGAGTGTGCATTCACCAGAGATGAGGGAGCTAGAAAGCAACCCCACCACCACCCCCAGGGGGCACAGTCGTCCTGCACTCCCTTCTCCATCTCAGCCTCCTTTCGGTATCTGGGCCTTGCACTCAGCATGTTTGTCATGCCTCTGGTTCTGGGACTCATCACACAGTCGGTCATGTGGGATAAAGCCCACATAACCACCAGGCCATGGGCTGACCTCCAGGTGTTTTTAAATTGATAAGAAGTAATGATTGCCAAACTGAGAGACATGTCTCCCTCTCTTTAGCCTAGGAAAGAGAAAACATAGGAAATCCTGGGAATTCTTTTGCAAAAATTGAATCCATGATCACAATTTACTGAAAACATCGAAAACTCTATGCTCTGATACCATGGTCTTGGAGAATTCTTAATGCCAACAGCTGAGTTCATGGCTCAATTACTGCTCTTCCCACCACACGCAGGATAGTCATTTAAAAATCCCCAAATCAATGACAGCACTAGCCCTTAGAATCTAAGTCTTTATTTAAGTTCTGTATAATATGAAATCTCTCAAGAAAGAGTGGCTTTGACCTTAATATTTATCCAGAGAGGTTGAGCAAATGACAATTATGCTTTTTTTCAATTCAAGGAAAATAATATTTTTGTAGCTGGACTTGGAGACTAGGTTGCAATACTCTGTCATTACAGGATTTCTCTCCAGTGATTGTGAGATATCCCACCTGCCCAACATTTTCATTTAATTTGAGCTCCATGAAAATTATCAGAGGTGAGAGCCATGCCTATTCTGATTCTAACTCCTCAGGTCCCAAGGTCAGGGCCATTAGCCCTTTTCCTAAAAATCCCTCCATGGGTCAGTAAAAGAAACTGAAGTGTCACTGGAGTGCAAGAATATTAAGAATAAAGAATCTGTGGTATAAAGTAGCCTCTCATCAGAACGTTTTCAACCTACATTTCTCCCCTGGCTCCCAGACAAATACAACATTATTTCCACACCGGAGTGGGCAGATGCTCCCTGAGTCATCCTTTTTCGTGCTGGTCAATGGAAAGTTCCGGGGGGCAACTTTCAATGTGCCTGAGCATGTTCAGAATCTCTGTGGGTTACCCTACGTGCGCTACTCACTTAATGTTTGTGAAGAACATTTCAGAAACAAGTGAAGGACAGTCTCATATAGGACCATGGCTTGGAAGAGCAGCATGGCAGGGCTTGATAAGACCCAGGCCCTGGGAGAATGAAGTACTGACTTTCTGCTCTCGACTGACTGAGGAGAAGAAGTAGAGGAGATCCTGAGCCAGACCCATCAGACGAATGTACTGACTGCTCATTTAGAAATGCCAGGATAGAGACCGGCAGGTGGCATGGTTGTTACGGCGCTGGACTCCCACATGGTCGACCATGGTTTGAGTCCTGGACCTGGCAGCTTGCTTTCTCACTTTCTCTCTGTCTCCTGCTGGTCAAATTAAAAGATAAATAATAATAACAAATACAATTAAATAAATAAATCTTTCAAAAAAGAAAGAAAGAAAGGCCAGGACTAAGCAACATGAAAGGATGCTATTTGGATCTTCTATTATAAGAAATGATTTGACTTGTCCAGTGCCACATCGGGACAAGGGCAGCACAACTGGGGTTAAAATCTCAACTCTCTTGGGTCTTTCTGTGAATTCTAAAGACATGCCTTCTCTCAAACCCTGCTAATAACATTATTGTAGAAAGGACAGAAATGGAGCACTCGAAAATTTTTGCTTTCTAAATTCTTTGGGATATCTTTTCTGTCCCCCTCCTGAGTAAAATGCATTCCTGTGTGTCCCTAACATGCACCATTTTCACATCTAGCAGCTTGTGCCACACCATAATGGAAATGGCATTTTACTTTTCTACCTCTCTTAGCCACATTACAAGTCCTTGGAAAGAAAGACGTCATATTTCACCTCCCCAGAGCTCAGCTCTGGATCTTCGACATACAAAAGGAACTCAACAGTTACTGCATTAATGAACTAACTCCTAGTCCTGCATAGCCACAGAGCAAGATACTGGGTCCGAAAGATGACAGTTTCAAGGGGTGCTGATTCCAACTCAACACGGGAAGACAGTTCTAAACCGGAGCCTTCCAGAGGAAGACAGGTAAGGTGAGAAATGGTGAATTCTCTATTACCAGAAGCCTTCAGACAATCTGGGTAATCACCTGTCAGGGTTACTGGAGAGAAAATGCCTATTTTGGGTGGTCTCCAATTTAGTGATTCTATGATTATCTCATTCCGGACCCCAGGCACTACCATTAACCTGAGAGAAGAGTCTCTGGCGCCACCTTCCTGTAACCTGGGGTACTTTGTCAAGGTCTAATTCTTGTCTGAACTAGCTAGTGGACCTGCCGATCTTATTTACTTATTTACTACTAAACCTAGAAAAGGAAAAACAAAAACAAAAACAAAAAACAAAAAACAAACAAACAAGAAAACCAGACCCAACCTAGCAGAAAAGATCCATGGTTGAGAAGACGACTTAATCTTTTTTACAACTAAGCTGATTTGGATTAGAAGAATGACACATGTCTCTACCCCACAAGAAGCAGTATGCAGATATAACAAGCAGGAATCTTAATGCAGAGATTGGCAGAGGAGAAAAAGACAAATCAAACTGAAAGATGATCAGAACCTTATATCTCACCTGAACTATCATATTGATGCTTCAAAAGGAGACTCACCTAGAATCACACAGCTAGTACCTGACAGAGTTGGCTGGCACAAAACTCTGTTGATTACAAGGCCAGGATTCTTTTCATTACCCAATGCTGTGAAGCCCACTATAATAAAACAGTTAATTATACAGGTTCAGGAGTACAAGTTAAAGCAGATCCCAAATGTAATAATAGATGCTTAAACTATATACTGGAAAAGCATGCTATAACAAGGTTCATCTATGACGTGAATAAATTATAAAGGGATTGATTGCACTGTATTTTTCCCATCAAGGATGGAGTTGCACTCCTATATCATCTGGGTCATCTACCGTACACTATAAAACACATGATCTCATTAGAACCCAAACCAAGGGAGAGACATCAGGGCATCGGAGTGCTGATTGGGGCACAGGAAAGGCCATGCACGTAAGCACCACACTGGGCTTTTCCATACCTGGCTCATATGCACTGACCACTTACTTGCAAAGTAGCTGTTTGGGGCCAGCAGGTGGCATAGCACTAGACTTACACATGGCCGACTGCAGTTCGAGTCTTGGACCCAATGGTTTGAAACTCAGTTGGGCACATGAACGTGTCCAAAATCCCAAGAGGAAAAGGAACTACGGTATGGCCATACCCCCTTGAGGGGTGATTTCTCACTTTCTGTCCCTCCAGCAAGTACACACGCTCTATACCAAAAAAGTCTTTCTCAAGACCAAAAAAAAATAGTAGTTATTATTATCTCTATTTTTACACATGAAGCTTGGAGACAAAGTGTTTTAAACTGTTGTCATGCCACCAGGAAAGGACAGTGTCCGAATTCAAATCCCCATTTACTTAGTTCCTAAGCACATCATTTTTTCTGAAGAATTAGGACACCTTAGTTGCTCATGACTCTGTAGACTAGTTTACCTTTACAAAAGTCACTTTTGGTCTTTGGGTCTTAGATATAAAAGATCTTTTCTAGTTCTAGAAACTCTCCTGATATGAATATTCAAGATTTGAAGTAAGTTTTTATGTACATTCTGTCCAAAGATAAATAATAGACAACATAAGCATGCACAATATGCAAAGTATCTGGCTTATTTTCTCCTCGAGTTCCTGCTAAGGCATCTCTGAATGTTGGCAGTAACTGAGGGCCTTTAGTTAAGAAGCAACATATTCACAGCTTCTCTATGTGCAGGTGGGCAAGCTTAAGTCAGACGTCTACTAAATGTAGGACCCTGTAAACAGCTGCAGCTTGAACAGAGCCATCATAAATGTTGGTAGGAGTCAGTTACTGCTGAAAGATGAGGGCCATATGCGAATAGGGGCCATCTCTCTGTGCACTTAAGACTGTCCCTCTACCTTGTTTTGAAGCTTATTTATTTATTTGTCAGAAAATGCCAAAGTGGGGGATTGATTTTTTTTTTTTTGACAGTGTCTCAGTACATGAGAATCCTCCTGCCCCAGCCTCTCAGCTCTAGGACTGCAGGTGCATACTACCGCTCATGGCCTTATTAGAGTGGGCTGGAACCAAATCCAGGTTTCCCATATGGCCTCAGCTTCTAAGTGGCATCATCTTAGCAGTATGTGGTGCCACAGTGGAGCCTTGTCCCTGTCCCTAAGCCAACTCCTCTCAGAGGACTGCCCAACTGTCCATGTACAGAAATCACTAATGTCCTCCAGGCACAAAGCTATAGTAGAAAATGTCCTACCTTGCCAATTGATCAAACTCAGTTCTGCCATGAGTTACCAAGGAATTTGGAGAGGTGACTTCATATTCCAGTGGACCCCAGTTTCTTCATTTATAAAATTCAAAGTTAAATACCTTCCTGCCTTCCCTGTGGGAGAGTGTGCATGTGTGTGTGTGTGTGTATTAAATGAAATAATGAGAGAGCAAGGGCCTTGCAGATTCCAGGATGCTGAAGTACTGAGAGCTGAGGTTATTACTGTCCCTGTAGCCAAAATGTCCCTCTACTTTCACTTCCTTTAGTCATCCATTTCAAACACACTAATGAAATTATTTTCTCTTTTCCTTTTTATTTTATTTTATTTTATTTTATTTTATTTTACTTTTAGTAGCTTCATGGTAAGAAAAATGATGAGTTCAGGTGTCCTACAGATCTGTGCTTCGTCCCAGGTAAAACACTGGCTGGCTTTATGGTCTTGAATATGCTTGTTAATCTTTCTCTGCTTTCATTTCCCCATCTGGAAAATGGAGATAATAACACCTCAACAATAGTGGTATTTGAGTTCAAAATGACATTGAAAGAGCCTCATGCAAAATCTGGTCCATAGTAACTGTCCAAATGTAGTGTTTCTGCAATTATTTACCACCTTTTTCAAGGGGCCAGTGACAAACAATGGGAACGGGAAGCCCCTCCCTCCCGCTCACCAGCCTCTCTCACTAGCAGTGTCACTCCTTGCTATGGGTCCTGGGGAACACATGCTGTGCTAAGGGAACCTAGGAACACCCCAGCTTGCATTCCGCTTGCTCTGCAGGCCACCACTTAAGCACTTCTGCTGCCACCCAGCCACTGCCCAGGGGAACTGCATGGATTACAGACACACGGAATTTAAAGGCATAGTTATTTGAAAATTCTAAGAAGCAAGGAGGAGGAATCTTTTGGAAAGCTTCTTCCCCACCAATGACAATTTTAAAGGGGTCTGGGGTTAACTGCTGAATGAGGTCAAATTCAAAACTCCTGACACTGATATTTAAGCACGTTCCCTTCCATATGGTAGCATTTCTGTAAAACCATCTGGACTTTTCTTTTTTTTTTTCTCTTCAGTATATTTTATTTTTATTTCTTAAAGAGTACCCAAATAGCAATTTTAAATTATAGGGTTTTAGTTCTGAAGAACTTGGTCATAGCTCTCTACTGTACTTTCATTGCTCTACAACTAAAACAAACAAATAACAACAACAAAAAAAAGAAAACAGAAAAAAGTATCTCCGGTGAAAAGAGAAGATAACTAATGTGCCATTGCTCACTGATGAAAGGTCAAAACTAACTCCACATCTACTAATTACCCAACCCTGCCCTGTGCCCTAGATGCTTTTGAAAAGAGTAGATTTGTGTAAGGAGAAGACAGTCTACAGATGCTAGAACTTATACATTTATGTCAATGAACAGCCCCCTTGGTTCTTTACCCATCTTACATCCTACCTTTAGCTTTGCATTCAGGTTCTTGACCATAGTCCTTGCAAATCACAGTGTGCTTGTGTAAAATGAGGAAAATTGAACCAGACCCTCAAAAAATTCTTTCCTCCTCCAATAGCTTGTATTTCTTATCAATCACACTCCCTTTTTGAATTATAATAATAGAAAAAGTCAAACATATCATAATTAGCCATTTATTTTGTGAAATAAACTACAAGAAACAACCCCGGACTCTGACATGCTGCCAATGCTCGCCAGCCCTGCCATTGCTCCAGGTGGGTTCTCAGCCCCAGGCTCAACCCCGTCTGCGGACGTGTCTCCCTCACTTGCATTTAAGCTGGTGTTCACGAGTAAGGTGTCTTTCTGAGGTGACCTGCGTCTGTGAACACAAAGGTCCTCAGGAATAAAGGTCCAAGAGTTAGAAACAAAACCAAAATTGCATTCAGCTAATGATTAAGACATTTCCAAAAATTATGAGGAGGAAGTCACAGCTCATGAAGACCAAAGCCATGGAGAATGCCTGTTTAGGATGGATTTTTATAGCAGGACCAAAAACATTGCACTTTTATCCAAAAAATTAGAGCAATAGTATTTTGACTGATGTTTTCACCTTATGCTCTGTTTTCCTGCACTATGCTTTTACTCTTGTCCTAGTCTATGTTTTTCTAAAACAAACAAACAAACAAACAAACAAAAAACCCACCACCACCAAAAAAAGTAAGACTGATGATGAGGGTATCTCTGAAGAAAGATAATCTACAGAAAGTTCTAAGATATAGTTGCTAAAACTTAACGTTTCCGCTCAAGGAAGGAAGATAGGTAAAATAAGCTGTTTTCCTTACAGAAAGGATAGGAAAGTTGAATTTTTGAGGCTGGGACAGCCGACATTTACACAATGAATATAAGCAGCGAGGGCTAAGTCCAGAGCACACTCTCTGAAAGAGTTAACTTCGCTCGCTTCCGCGGCTCTGCCCTTCGGGTTCCAGAAAACATCCAGCTCTTGTTCAGAGAACTCATTTCTCTCTTTACAGCCAAATCCCTGACCTGTGTTCCATCCGTGCTTTTAGAATCCTTCCATTCTGACTGAATACCATGAGCACTTTCCCAAACAAATGCAGTGTCTCTCACAGTGGTGGGTTTCTCACTGTGCAGAGGAGCGGACTATTACAGAACTTCTACTGGGCGCCCTCCCACTGAATACGCAGTGCATGCAGCAGAGCTTTGGGGACGGGTCTCAGTCGTACACTAGCAGGGTTAGGATTCTGCCCTTAGCAAGAATTCCTAGGCAATAACTTCCTACAAGGCTATTTCTCATTTAAATATAACCTCCTGGCAACCAAATATTTATCTGGAAGAAATTGGGAGTGGCCCTGTCCAATCAGGCACCTTGGTTCAGTCCATTACTCAAAAAAAAAAAAAAAAAAAAAAAAAAAGACTGTGGCATTTGGGGAACGCCTCCCCCTAGAAGTTTGCCAAGAAATAACTCAGCAATCCCCCGCCATCCACCCATCCCTGTCAACATGCTTCCTTGAGCATTGTGAGTGAGTGGATGACACCACACCCATGAACAAATCCAGGGCATTCTTGGCGCAGACTCTCTCAGGCAAAGGCAAAGTGTGCATGACCAAATTCCTGCCTCTGCCCCATTGATCACGTGTGATACGACTCCATCTTTGCTGAGCATGGTAGGGTCATAAGCCCTACAACAATTCTGTTTGCAGACATCACTTCCACCCAAGAAAACATCAAGTGATTTTGCTCCATTGAATTTGAGACCATGAATCAGCATGGTTTGAAAGAGGGTGATAATAAGAATCTCATCCATAACCTTTCCTTTCCACACCAAGGTTAGGCATCCAACACCTCTCACCAGGACTAACACAAAGATCTGATCATGGGCCACCTATGGCATGATAGTTAGGTGGCTGGACTGCACCATTTGGGTCCTGGAGCCTGCAGTTTGAAAAACATGCCAGTACATGTGTATGTGACATGTATGTGTGTCCAAAATCCCAAAAGGAGGGAGAAATACAGAAGGAATTGCAGCACAACCCTTTCCCGTTGAGGGATGCTTTCTCACTTTCCCTCTCCTTTGCTTTCTTTCTCTCTCTTTGGCAAGTGAACATGCCCTCTCACAGAACAAAACAAACATTGTCTGCTCATGCTTTACTCAGTGCTCTAATTAATCCCAAAGATCACTCCTGTCCCTTTACTCACCATTTACGCACACAGCAATGTGTTTGCCACATACTGAGGTTGTGCTACAGGCTGGAGCCCACAGGTGCAGAAAGGCTCCATGCTCTAAAATATTTATGACTTTCACTGGCCAATCAAAATAAGTAAAACCAGGGTCAGCAGGTGGCATGGTTATTAAAGCCACTGAACTCCCACATGGCCAATTACAGTTCGAATCCCTGACCCAGTGGCTTGAAAACCATGCCTGGCACATGTGCGTGCATGCCCAAAATTCCTAAAGGAGAACAGAGAAGGGATGGACACATGGCTATCCCCTTTTGAGGATGATTTCTCACATGGCCTACCATCATTTGGATCCCAGCTCCCATGGCTTACAAAACATGCCAGGCACGTGTGTGTGCTCCAAATCGCGACAGGATGGAGAAATGGAGAAAAAGGATTTTGGCATGACCGTGTCCTGTTGTGGAATGCTTTCTCTCTCTCCTTCTCTGTCTCTGCTGAGTGTCTGCATCCTCTGATGATTAAAGGAAACTAATGAACAACATCATTAATGAGCACATCTTTCTGTCTCTATCTCTATATTCCAGTCACTTGGAAGACTAGCCAGGGCTTCTTAAACAACTTTTTGCACATTTGTATCCTTACATATAATTTTGTCATACTGTTCCCCTCACCTATGAGTCAACTTATTCTTTATCAAAATTCACTCATCTGTTGTCTTTTTAGCAACATTTCCCACCGGTAAGAGTGATTACCTGATCCGTGCTCCCACAATAGATTGCTTCCATCTTTCATTTATGTTTTTATTTTCATGTCATGCCTGCCTTATATAAAAATTCATTTTCTATATATTTAATCTCCTGGTCCCCAATTAGATCTCAAGCTATCTGAGGGCAGGGCCAATATATATTTAATCTCTCTTTCCCTACAGAAACTACAAGATCATCATCTTCCATTTGCTAAATCATTTTATTAAACTTATCACAACTAAACCTCATTTCCTTGTTTCTGAGTACAGAAATATCCAAATCACCATGAAGGAGGAAAACCCTGAAAAATAAATAGTGATGGTAACTATAGAAATAGGTGAAACAACTTTTGAACTAAAAAAAAAAAAAATCAAGAAATATCAATCACCTAATATTCTTAATTATAAGTTTTATTTTGTGCTAAAATCAGCTTCTTCTGGTCATCAAATGATACAGAATATAACCATAGATATTTTAAGTGACCATATTTAAGGCTTAAGTCCACTTCTCTATATGTATCAGTAAGCCATCACTTCTTTCCTTTCATTTTTTTAAAGAGACTTTTGCCTTGGGGTGCATGTACTTGCTGGGGAGAGAGAGAGAGAGAGACAGTGAGAGGGAAAGTGAGAAATCACCTCCCGGGGAGGATGGCCACACCACAATCCCTTCTCCTCCATTTTCCCCCCAAGATCTTGGGCATGCACGTACATGCACCCAGTGCGATTTTCAAGCCACTGGGTCTGGGAATAGAACCATGGTCAACCATGTGGAAGTCCAGCGATGTAACCACTACACCATCTGCTGGCCTAATCATGTCTTCTCATATGACTATGTGGTCTGAGTTAGAGAATGCCATCTTGTTTCTAAAAGAATTTTTGTATGTGCTTTCTTGATCACAGAAAAAGACCCCCCACCTCTCTTTAGTTGAACCTATGCTTTCTCGGACCAACCATCAATTTGCTATTCTCAGCAGAAAACTGCCTCTAGCTTTTTATTAGTTTGTCACTGAGTTACAGACCTTGAATTTATTGAGAGATTAACAATCCTTTCCTGATGAACTCACAGCAAAGGCTTATAGCCCAAACTGCCCCACTTTAGACTCAGTAGCTTCGTAAAGAGTAGCTATCATTAGCATTTCTAAATATATTAAATAACCTTTAGAGAGTAACTGCCATCTTGCTAATAAAAGCAAAGCAAATCAGAAAGCAAAAGAAAGAAAATATAGGGACCAGCGGTTAGCATAATGGCTATGTCGCTGGACTCCCATGTAGTCGACCGTGGTTTGTGTCCCGAACCCGGTGGCTTAAAACTCATTCCGGGTGTGTGTGCATGCGTGCCCAAGATCTCGAGAGTATGGAGGAGAAGGGATTGTGGCATGGCCATCCCCCCCTGGGGGGCGATTTCTCGCTTTCTGTCTCTCTGTCTCTCTCTGTCTGTCTGGCGAACGCACGCACCCTATAGCAAAAACCTCTCAAAAAAAAAAAAAAAAAAAAAGAAAGAAAAGAAAAGAAAAAGAAAGAGAATATATTTGGAGCACCTACAGCAGTCACTAGCTTGGTACTTCTCATGAGTTCTTATTTAATCTTCACCGCTTCATGGGTAGATGTTATTAACCCCATTTTAGAGATAAGGACATAGCCTCAGAAAAGTTATGTAATAAAGCCAGTAAAAGTCACAGATCTGAGGTTGGAGCCATGGTCTATGAAACCCTAAATAATATGAAATTCTACTACAGGAAATTGCAACCATCAGCATCTCAATTTCTAGGAATTGGCAGAATTTGTTTTCCTCTCTGTGGATCTTTTAAATGGGATTAGTTTTGGCTACATATAACAAAATAATTCCATCTAATGATAAATTTGACATCTCTTCTCTTGGGTAAACACACATGCATGCACACACATGCACAAGCATGCGCGCGCACACACACACACACACACACACACACACACCCACGGTGAGTAGTATAGAAATAGAAAAGTAACTCCATGAAGTCAGGAATCCAGATTCCTCCCAGGTCCCCATTCTGCCATCCCTAGGTCTGATCCTGAGGTCCCTGGTCCTGGATGGTGGCTGGAGGATTATGTCTATTAATACATTACAGGTCAAACGACAGTGAAGACTGTGTTCTTCTCATTTGAGGAGTCTTCCCAGAAGGCCCTCCCGTGTCTCCTGCTCACATTAAGTCAAATAAACAGGCTTGGCTTTAAGACAGACTGAGATTTTAGGGTTTTAGTTAGATATATAGCTTCTCCCAATAACTTAGGGACCCTAAAACAGAAGAATGTTACTGGGAACCAACACCAGGATATTCGTATTTAACAGACATTTCTCCTAGTCTGAAGGCAAATTTAAAATTGTAAAGACAAGACAAAATTTTCAGGATTCTAGAAATCCTAAAAACTGGAATGAAGAAGGTGGAAAAAGAAAATGGAATCTTCTTTATTTATGCCTGAAAATACTCTAGAGCAAAGGTATGTCGTTACTTCTTGCTAAGTGGAAGAAGAAGCAGGACCCCTCATGTCATGGCTCTAGCTTGATGCCACACTTCAGAAGAGGAGACTCACTTCACTCTCAGGTCCACTGTGCACTAACATTGGCACCCATATTAAGAACTGGTGGCCCTGAGCACTGTAAATATAGCCATCCTCTCTACTCTTGGATAAATCAAAATACGACAATACTAAGTCACAAAAGAAAATTTTCATGACAACTAGAATTAATTAGCTTCATCTTAGATACACAGATTTGGCAATTTGAGTAAGTACTCTCTCTAACTCTGAACTTAAACATTGTTTCTTGGTGACCATGTCTTGCTGTTGTCTTGCAGCTACGCTTATCTGCCTATTGGGTAATTCAGAACTGCTTTCGATTTTTCTCAGGTTTTAGTTCTTCCTAGACCTTCTTATTTTGAATCCTATGGACTATAGAAATTTCTATGAATTATGATTAATTGAATGAGAAAAATATCATTACTTTCAATTATCTACTAAAAGAGTGTTTGGGGAAGGAAAGAATGAAAAATCAAGGTGCTACTCCTTAGGAAAGACAACATGTACTCTAGTCCAATAATATATCAACCCACCTTCCACCTAGTAGAAATAGCTTTGTTTTGTGTTTACAAATATCATCTTCTTTGGTGAGTTAAACATTCTATTGGGTGGAAAATTCTGTTAGCCAGACACACCTAAATAAAAATAATTCAACCTACTTTATACCTTGCTGAGTGATTTTAATAAAGACTGAAAGAAGAAATTACATGAAAAAAAGAAATATGAGGTGTGGTGTGGGTGGATTAAAAAATTTGGACTAAGGGAAAGAATAAGGAGAGGGGAAAAAAGGAGAAAGGAGAATAGGTCCATGGAACGTGGAAAAACAGATTAAACATCTACTTTGGCCTGTCCTTTCTTCTTTACCTTCTCCTTTCTATCCTTCTTTTGGGTTTCTAAAATGAAAATAAAAATGCCGAAATTCTGCTACAAGTATTAAACTTTCTCAAAGCAAAAAACTGTCACTGGTTACTGTACTCCTTGCCTGCTGTCAAGAAGTTCTTATACTTCTCATTTCATGGAGTTAAGCTAGGAAGAATGTCATAATATATTGGTTAATTATCACCCAACAGATAGCAGAGAGGGCTTTTTTGTTTTTTATTTTATTTTATTTTTTTGAGATATTTTTGCTACAGGATGTGTACGCTTGCTAGAGAGACAGAAAGTAAACAATAAATCACCTCCCAGGGGGATGGCCACTCCGCCACAATTCCTTCTCCTTCATTCTCCTCTGAGGATTTTGGGCACGAATGCACATGCACCTGGCATGAGTTTTGAGCCTCTGGGTCTGGGACTCAAATCACAGTTAACCACGTAGGAGTCCAGGACCTTAACCACTGTACCACCAGCCAGCCCCACAGACAGCAGAGACTTTAAGATCATCTAACTTAACCATTTTTCTGCTACAGGGAGAAAAAAATTGAGACTCTCAGAGAAAGCAACATTCTCAAGAATACACAAGAAATTAGAGGAAAAATTGGGACAAGAATTCAGACTTTCTTATTCCTCACCCAGAGGTAGAGACTATATATTGATAGGCTTTTTGTGTGTGTGTTTGTTTGGTTGGTTGGCTGGTTTCTGAGAAAGAGAGAGAAGCACCCTCCACAGGGCTTAGTCACATCATGATCCCCTTCCTGTGGTCTTCTAGCCAGCCAGGATCCTAGGCATGTGCCCGTATGCGCTTGGCACATCCCAGGCCTACAGACCAGGGACTCAAACCACAGTCAACATGTGGCTTTCAACTCCATGGTCTAGTGCATTACAACTGTGCCACGGAGGCCAGGCCCATATTGCATTTTTAAGTACTTTTCCTCACTTGACTAGGATTAACAAAGGCATATGCTCCTCTTTATCAGAATGAATAAGCTAAAAATAGAGCATTCATCCTCTTCTACCCACCCTCTCCACCTCTTCATGCCAACACCCATTCCAACCATTCCAGATACCCTGCTGCCTCTATTTCTTAACTTGAAACATTTCTCAGGAACTCATGCAAACTTCACAGGTCTCTCAAGTTTGGAGTAAAATGTCATAGCAGTTTTGATTTTAATCCCTCAAATCTCTCCATCATCACTAATGAAGCTCTGTGTTTATATAATATCTTTTCCCCAAGAAATCGAGGGTGATTTATGGACATTATCTCATTACACAAGAAGTAATTATCCTAAGATAAGTGGCCAATTTTGTTCATTTTATACACTGAATCAGACCCATTTCCCCGCAGTTCCAGTGATGGTCTCAAACCAGTTTTAACTGTGAATCCTTTCATTCCCTAATGAACACCAGTGCAAATAAACAGATAAAAACAGAAGCATTCTAGCTCCTCCCAATGGGCCATGACTTACCAACACCTAAACAGTAAGTCCTCTGCTTCACTGTCCTCTAGCCCTTTAGTACTAGTAGTGACAGCCCAAGTCAGAAAGGTCTATTTATAGTTCCTCAGAGGTACCAAGCTTCCTTCTCCCTTTGCACTTACTCTCCCCTCCTCCTAGAATTCTCTTTTCATAACCCTCTCCCCCTTGTTTACACCTATTCATTCTACAGTCACCAGCACACGTATTCCTTCATCACAAAAGCCTTTCTCAATCTTTCCCACTCAAATTTAAGTCAAGCTTTTCCAGCTTAGGCCCGGCAGAATGGCTCCCACAACGAAGGGTGGCAAGAAGAAGGGCCATTCTACCATCAACAAGGTGGTGACCTGGGAATACACCAACATTCACGAGCACATCCATGGTGTGGGCTTCAAGAAACGTGCCCCTCGGGCACGCAAAGAAATACGGAAATTTGTCATAAAAGAGATGGGGACTCCAGATGTGCTCATTGATACCAGGCTCAACAAAGCTGCCTGGGCCAGAGGAATAAGGAACGTCCCATATCGAATCCGTGTGTGGTTGTCCAGAAAACTGAATGAGGATGAAGATTCATCCAACAACCCAACAAGTTCTACACTCTGGTGACCTATGTACCTGTGACCACTTTCAAAAATCTATAAACAGCCAATGTGGATGAGAACTAACTGCTGATTTTCAAATAAAGCTATAAAACTGAAAAAAAAAAAAAAAAAAGAAAGGAAGAAAAAACAAATTTAAGTCAAAATCTTGTCATGAAAGCTCTGGCAGTCTGCGTACAGTAGGCTATCCCTAAGATGGCCTCCAATAATGCCGACTTCTTGATCTTCACACCTTTGTGTGAGATCCTCCTCTTGGTGAGCTGGATTTAGTGACTGGCCTCTAGGAAATGGAATGTGGTACGTATGGGTGGTGAAATGTCACTTGGGGGGTTGGGTTAACAAAAGACTGTGGCTTCTATCTTGTTCAATGCTCTGTCTCACTCTCTCTCTTTGAGGGAAGCCAGCAGCCATGTTGTTCACATCCTCATAGAAAGGTACACTTGACAATGATATCTCTGGCCACCTGCCTGTGAGGACTTGTCCTGCCAACAACCACGTGAGTGAGTTTGAAAATAATCTTCCACTGGTTAAGCCTTCAGATGCCACAGCGCCAATAACAACTTGATTTAAGTTTTGTTGTTGTTGTTGTTGTTTTCTTTCTTCTATTTTTTTTTGGAGAGGTTTTCGCTATAGGGCGCATGCGCTCGCCAGACAGACAGAGAGAGACATAGAGACAGAAAGTGAGAAATCACCCCCCAGGGGGGATGGCCACGCCACAATCCCTTCTCCTCCATTCTCCTCTCTGGATCTTGGGCACACACGCACAAGTGCCCGGCGTGAGTTTTAAACCACCGGGTCCGGGACGCGAACCACGGTCAACTACATGCGAGTCCAGCGACATAGCCATTACGCTAACTGCTGGTCCCACTTGATTTAAGTTTTGAGAGAGAACCCAGCTAATCATATCTAGATTTCTCACACTAAAACGGAGGAATAATAAATGCTTTTTATCTTACATTATTAAGTTTTGAGATAAGTTGTAACATAGCAATATTGTTACAGCTAATTCACGTACAGTACCTAATTCACATCCTTCACATGCATTTCCTTCAAAGCACTTATCACTTGGAACTTACTTAACAAATAAAATGATATCATCTTATTTTTTAATTTAAATTTATTTATTTACATTCATTCACTATACATCATTACAGCATACAAAATGAGATTTTTCCATCCAGAATACCCTGTATATTGGCTCAATCAAGCACATCAACATATGTGTTATCGTCAACAAATAATTTCCCATTTCTTGTTTCCTGTATATTTTGCTTTATTTCCCATCTTTGATTCCTTATCTCTAACCCCTGCCGTGTCCCACCCTCCTTCCACACTGTCTCTGGTATCCATGGTTGCTTTCTATGCCTTTTCTTCCCATTTTATTGATTCACTAAAGAACTTAATTAATCTAAATATTTTCAATAGCAAGCGCAGCTGAGATATACATATCTATGAACACAAATCTGACTTTAGGCATAAACCTCAGTGAGTAGAATGAACATACTATAAAGTAGCACCTAGCTGGGGCTATATAGCTTATTGCAGGCATCAAATAGGTATTTTTAATGCATTTTTTTAATTTCAAGAAAAACAATTTTTGTGGGTTTTTTTTCCTGAAACTTTTTTAATTAATTAATTTACACTCATCCCCTAAGCATCATCACAGCATACAAAATGTGGTTTCCCATCCAGAATATTGATCAAACCACAACAGAAGATAGGTATCATCTCCTTTTAAAGGTTGTTTATTTTATTTTTTCATAAGAAACAAAAATAGAGAGACAAGTACCCTCAAAAGAGTCTCTGTCGTGCCACCATTCGATCCCTACCCCATAGTCCATCAGAATTATGGGAGAGTGTGCAGACACCCAGCATGTTTCAGTTTGGCCTGGGATCTGAACCCCCAGTCTCACATGTGGCTCCAACATCATAGACCACTCCCCTCCCACCTACACTACTGCAAGGAGGCCCCCTGTTGTCATTTGATGCCTGGTTATTGGTATAATTATTTAATTGCTGTCTGCTCACCCCTTTACCTGTGAGGTCCACAACAGCAGACGCTCTGAGTTCCTGAGCACAATGCTAGCACAGTTCCCAGCTTAGCACCTGGCACACAGTATTTCTCAATAAATGTCAGCTGAGTGGATGGTTTATCCCAACCAGCATCTTTTCCCATAGCCTCTCAGGCACCCCAAATAACAAACATCAAGTGTATCCTCCACTTACAGGCTCGTAGTCTGTCCCTTCACTCTCCCTTTCCAATACCAGGTAAAACCAGTCCAGTCATCACATGCCAAAAATTCTACTGCTGCCAAGTCTTCTCACACCCATACTCTGCTTCTCTCATCCCCTTGGCCTGGTTCAAGTCCCTATAAATTTCCCAATTCTGCTTTCAGAGAATCTCTGCTTTAGCTGGCCTCTCTCTCCAGGCTCTGTTTTCTCTAACCAAATATTGCTACTATAGATCTTCTTAAGACAAAATGCTGATAATTTCAGGTTTTTCCCTGAAAACTTCCACATCTCACATCTAAATATGACTAAAACCCAAACTTCTCAGATTATCATTCAAAACCATCCAGAAATGTCCACCGTATCTTTCCAGAGCTGAGTCTCAGCCTCATGGAAGACTCAGCATGATCACATTAGTTGGGCGTTTGTCTTCTGATACCATTTGTCTTGCTCCTCCCTATCCTTCTGCCCAAGTATTATTCATTCTAAAATGATCTGTTATATTTCACCTCTTCCATAAGACCTTCCCACACCTTCCAGTAGAAATTCTCTCTTTCTTTTTTTCACCCATGCCACTGGTGGCTTTGTGCTTAGAGCTCTGACCAAAGCCTGCTTGGGCTAATGCATGTGTCTGTCTCCTTAAGAGACTGTGCACATCTTGGTGCCAAAGTCCCTGTCTTGTCATCCTATCATGCACAATACCTGCCACATGGCTAGGGCTCAGAAAGGACTCACTGAATGTCATCCAATTACTACTTAGAAAGAACACACATGTAGAGAACTGCTTTTTTATCTTCAAAATGTTGCTGGGAGGGCAGATTATCAAATCGGTGGCTTATTTTTTTCTTTCAGCAAAGACCACAAACCACCTCTGAAGCCAAGAAAAAAGATGCGATTAGAGGGAACTACATCGGTACCTTTAATCCTCCACTGAGATTGGAAAAATAGCAAGATGCCAGCTTCCACCAGATCATTTCTTCTTAATTAAAAGTTAGTCAGATTCTTTGAGAGCACTCAATTTTCTGGCCAGGTCAACAAAACATAACCAACACCACTCACACCACCTTCCCCTGTCTCCTCAACCCCGCTCCTGGAGTTGTGCAACCCTTGGGGGCGGCGTACACTTCAACTATTTGCTCTGTGCTCATAATTAGATTGTCTAGACAGGAGATGTTGCTGGAGCAATAGGAAAATATTTTACAAGGTGTTCCACAGAACCACACTTATAACAGTGATTAGAACACACTGACAGACGCAAAGCCAGCAAAATCAGCCTGGGCCACGAGCTCGTTTCACCTAGAAAAGAGGCCCTTTGAAGCTCTCTCATCTGAGGAAGAGGTGCCAAATTAGAACTCCAAGGGCATGGAGTGACGACCTGGCCTTTACAGCCAAGGGCGTAGGGCTGAGATGGTAGAGTAAGGTGTGGGCTGCCCCTCTCCTGCCCTCCACAGGCTGACACTGTCACCAACATCTTTACAAACAGAATACACAAAGGCCACAGCAAGCAGCTTTCTGGGCCTCATTTCTGCAGCACGGCCTGTCCTTTATATTTTGCGTAATGCAAATTTAAACCGCGAAGAGAGATATATACACAAAGCCCGCTTTTGCAGGAAGGCATTTCTTGCCCTGACCTCCCTGCTCAATTTTGTTGGCATATCAAGCAACAACAATGATATTTTCCAGCAGAAAGCTCATTATAGATATTTCCACAGGAGGAATTGATTAGGTAAAATCATTGAGCCCTCTAAGATAAACAGCTTTTGGTGAATTGCTACGTGGATAGGATACCACTAGAGTATCGGCTTTCAATACAACAAAAACCAAACCAAACAAGAAAGTACGCTTTAGGGATTTTTAAAACAGCAAGAAGAGATTCAGCAAGAAGAGAAGACTTACATCAAGAGAGTGGGTCAGGACCCAGGTCCCTGAAGCCTAAACCAGTATCTTTTTATCACACCTTTAATACATGGTTACACCTCTCAAACACTCACCTCATACCAGGTGTTCTTCCAAGCATTTCTATCTTATCTCATCAAATCCTCAGACCGAGGAGATAGATACTATTATCCCTCCACCACCGCGATCACTATCACCATCACCCCTTTCCACTTACAAATGAGGAAACTAAGATATGGATTATCTAGTAATTTACTCCAGGTACCTCAAAGCCAATCTGGGATGGACTTCCAGGCAGTCTGGCTCGAGGACTTGTTTTCTAATTTCTAGACTGTCTAAATTCTATGTCTTTGTTTTAGCTCAGACGGGAACAGAAGTAAATAAGTGTGGGTCCTTCAAAAATTGTGATGCAATTTTTATAACAAGTAAGAATTAGACGCATGACAAAATGGGGGAGATTCAAAAGCAAAGGAGCTCATGCTTCAGATGTATCACCATCAAATCACTTGACCACTCAGAATCTATTTTAGCATTATTTCTTGTGAGCATATATTAGAAAGGGAGAGAGGGAAATGTTAATTAAAAACATAATTTTTTGGAACTCTTTAAATTAAAACTTACTTTAGTTTTAGCACTTTACAATTTAAAAAGCCCTGTTATATCCATCATTTATGTCTTCAATGACCCTATGAATTGGGGTTGGCAAGGATTCTTATTATTTATTCCAGTTTATCAATTGGAAATTGATACTTTTAATAATTAAAGTGAATTGTCCAAATTCAAACAGCAAGAAAATTATGTGGTTAAGATTAGTCATAGTTTGGGACCAGCAGTTAGCGTAATGGCTATGTCGCTTGACTCCCATGTTGTCGACCACGGTTTGAGTCCTGAACCCGGGGGCTTAAATTCATGCTGGGCGCGTGTGCGTGCGTGCCCAAGATCCCAAGAGGAGAATGGAGAAGAAGGGATTGCGGTGTGGCCATCCTCCCTGGGGGGCATTTTCTCGCTTTCTGTCTCTCTGTCTTTCTGGCCAGCGCATACACCCTATAGCAAAAACCTCTAGAGAAAAAAAAAAACAAAAAAAACATTAGTCATAGTTTAACATTATGGTTAATTTTCATAAAACCCTAGTCTTCCCCTCCCTTCTCCACTTTTCTGGGAGGTTATAGACACAATAGGATTATGGAAATTGGTTTTTAATTAACATCTAGGAATGAATCCAGTAATGATAGAAATAAGATTGAGGTTCCCATAAGAATGATAACAAAATACATGTTGCCCTCAAGGATAAACCAGGCCTGTAACTATTTCCTGGTTTTTGTCTGGATGACTAATCCAATCCAGAGAAAATCTGCCTTCATATCACAAAAAATGATCCCTAGTCTTTAGCTATCTCTTGCCATCACCTTTTCCCTTTGCATTAAGCCCAAGGCAAACTAAGTAAAATAAAACAATTCTGTTTCCTAGGTACTGGTACATGAGATATGTTGGCATATATTCTTCTAAGTTTTGATAGTCCTCTTTTTTTTTTTTTTTTGAGAGGTTTTTGCTATAGGGCGTGTGCATTCGCCAGACAGACAGAGAGAGACAGAGAGACAGAAAGCGAGAAATCACCCCCCAGGGGGAGATGGCCACGCTGCAATCCCTTCTCCTCCATTCTCCTCTCAGGATCTTGGGCACGCATGCACACGCGCCCGGCGTGAGTGCAAGCCACCAGGTCTGGGACTCAAACCGCGGTTGACTACGTGGGAGTCCAGCGACATAGCCATTATGCTAACTGCTGGTCCCAAAGTTTTGATAATCCTCTTCATGGCTTTCTTTCTAAGTTTATTTATTTATTTCCAATAGAAGTGAGAGAAACAGAGAGAAATTAGAGCACTCCCATAGCGTCTTGATGCCAAGACTCACCCCGAGCCTTCAGCCAGTCCCAGGTTATGGGCACATAGGAGCCGAGAGTACTCAAGGTGGTCTCCAGACCTGAACCGGGAACCTTCCTATGTGGATTGCCTCAGAGAACATCGTGTACTACAACTGCAGCAACACCTGGTCCCCGGACTTCTTAACAGAAATCAAGGTAAACTAATAGAAGAGGTTATCTTTACCCTGAGGAACCGAAGGAGAGAAGGGAAAAGAAAGGAAGGGGAGAGGAAGGAAAAGTAACAGAGTTAAGAAACAAGGAGATAAAATATTTATCTAGGAAAAGAACTCTGTACAAGGAGTCAGAAGAGATCTTGAAACCAAGCTCTAAAACTCAATAGCCAATGATTTCCTTTTCGTCTCACTTTCCTCATCTGTAAAATCCTGCTTATTCTTGGGTGATGACGGTCAAATACACAAAGGGGAAGGCTCTGGAAAAACACTCAGCATTGCTGCCTACAGCCAGTGGGCGCTAATATGAAATCACTGCATTTTCTTCCAACAAGGGAATTTGCTCAGACCCTGCACCACCTTTCCCCTGGAGTCAGTCGGACATTGTTCAGCAGCTGCTTTTCCCTGGCCTCCCACTCTTGTCTCTGCCTACTGCTGCCTTACCACTGACCTTCCAGTGGTGACTAAGGCCCAGAAAGGGCCAACTGAGTTGGAAGTAAAGATAACAATCAAAGTAATCTGCTGAGTTCCATGCTAAGGAAAGCTTTAATCTGGAAGAAAATCAGAACTTGTTAACACCTGATACCTATGAGGCATATTACAAAGTATTGTACTTTGAAGTCATGTTAGTAAGGCTTAACGAGCAGACTTAAGGCTGGCGGTAGTGAAGCAGACGACTCCTAGTGACACCTTTTAATAGATTAGGAGACAAAGTTAACAGTTGTAAAATTGGGACTGGAGTCCAGGACACGACTCCTGGTCCAGAACTCTAATATGGGGATTTGATAAAAGAAAACCCAAGCAATACTTAATCAACCACCCCTTCATCTCACCATGCGTTCACCTCCTGCCCAGAGAAAGCCCTGTAACACCTAGCAGCATGCCAGCTGCTGGCACAGACTTTCTGCTCACACCACAGGATGCAAATCTGTACAAAGCTGCACAGGTTAATTAGGAGGGCTGGAATTACGTCAACTCCTAGAGCTAATAATTGGGTGCCTCATGAGAAATAAAATCAAACATTCCATAAAAGATAAAATTTGTCTGGTGAAACTAATGTAAGAAGGGAGGTGACAGATGAGAGAATGTGAGACTGGTACAAATGGCTCATCTTTCAGAATGGAGGCTTCATATAACACACTATTGAAGATAGCACACCAGGTGGGAGCATACTATTTAAGTAAGTGCCCAGTAAAGTAGCTAAAAATGATCATTACAAGAAACTTTTGTAAAAAAATGAATGATATAGAAATAGTAACATGGGGCTGGCAGATGACGTAGTGGTTAAGGGCGCTGGACTAACACATGGTCGACCATGGTTTGAGTCCCAGACCTGGCAGCTTGCTTTCTCACTTACCCAACCACCCCATTCCTCTCTGGTCAAATTTAAATAAATAAAGTTAAATAAAATAATTCTTTAAAAAAATTAAAAAATAGTAACAGAAAATAAAAGAGATGAGTGATTCACGTAAATGAGTTTATATCAGAAAGTCGATAGATACTATTTTTAAAAGATAGGACCAAGGAGAGTATATTGTTATAGTTAAAATCACCAGTAGAGAGAAAAACAGACTACATACCTCCTATGTCAGAAGAAAAATACACACTTTGAAAAGCAAAAGAAACATAAATACTATGGTAATATATTAAAAAAACACAACAATACAAAAATCAAGCTGGCAAAACTAAGATCATAGCTATCATATCAATTATGCAATTAAGTTAATCTCATATATTAAAATAAAATAATCCATAGGTTGGATCACAAAATAAAATTTACTTCCATGCTATATGTCAGAACATATCAAAAACAAAGAGACTGAGAAAGTCTGAATTAAAAAATAAGCGAAGATATACTAACAAAATTGAAAAAAGACAAGGGTTGCAATATTTAGCAAACACGGCCAAAAAGAGGGCAAGGCATTAGAGATAAAATTTACAATGAGGGACCAGCAGTTAGCGTAATGGCTATGTCGCTGGACTCCCACGTAGTCGACCGCGGTTCGAGTCCCGGACCCGGCGGCTTAAACTCACGCCGGGCGCGTGTGCGTGCGTGCCCAAGATCCCGAGAGGAGAATGGAGGAGAAGGGATTGCGGCGTGGCCATCCCCCCTGGGGGGTGATTTCCTGCTTTCTATCTCTCTGTCTCTCTCTGTCTGTCTGGCGAGCGTACGCGCCCTATAGCAAAAACCTCTCCAAAAAAAGAAAAAAAAAAAAAATTTACAATGAAAAATAATGGCAATTCAAAATAAAAATTTGACAGTTGTAAATACTTGTGTATCAAATAAAACAATGCAAACATTCATAATATAAAGTCACTCATAATATAAATTCACCATAAAAATTGGAAAAATATAATTCTCCTATTCAGTTTATGACAGTCCAAGTAACAGAAAAAATAGTAATAATAAATATGCAAAGATAGAGAAGATGTAAGTTACATAATGATAATAAATTTAAGTACCATTTATCAAACTCCGTATGCAGAAAGTAGAGACAACACATACAAATATCTATGAAATTGACTTTAAATATTAACTATTTAAGCATAAAAATATTCAGTAAATCTCAAAGAGTAGAGATAGTAAAAGAAGACATACTGTAAATATAATGTAATAAAATCAGAAATTAACAACAAAATTAAAGAGGGTAAGAACAAAAGAGCCAGCAGGTGGCAAGGAGTTTAAGTCTCTGGATCTCACATGGTCAGCTGAGTGGTTTGAGTTCTGGACCCAGCAGTGTAAAAATCACACTGGGTACTTGTGCTTGCATGCTCAAAATCCTGAGAAGAAATTGCATGAGAAGGGATTGCAGTGTGACCATCCCCCTAGGGGTGAGTTCTCAATTTCTCTCTCTCTTTCAGTCTCTCTGGCAAGCATACACAGCCTACAGTAAAAACTAAAAATGAAAAGAATACGGAAAAAAAAAACTTTTAAAAAAAAGTTACGCTATTTCTTCTAAGGTCAAAGAAGAAATAAATAACAAAAAATAGTAGAGCATATGAAATACAAATACATGATAAACACTATCATGGATCTGCAAAGGCAACATTAAAGAAAATGTCAAATCCATAGGTTTATATGTCTAACAGAAAATGACTAATATGAATTAAAATTTTAAGTGAAGAAGTTACAAAAAGTTTCTAGGGGGATGTGTATTATGAAGTGACTATGCATGGATTTCAAAAATTCTTTTGAACAAGAATGAACTAAAACTTTGACCTCTATTTTTCTTTTCTATGAACCTTTTGAATTCCTCTCATATAGACAGAGTAGTAGGAAATGATACAGATAAATTTAGAAAATAATGAATGAGGTGGACCAGCAGTTAGTGTAATGGCTATGTCGCTGGACTCCCATGTAGTAGACTAGGGTTCAAGTCTCAGACCCGGTGGCTTAAAACTCACACAGGGTACGTGTGCATGCATGCCCAAGATCCCGAGAGGAGAATGGAGGAGAAGGGATTGTGGCATGGCCAACCCCCTTGGAGGGTGATTTCTTGCTTTCTGTCTCTCTGTCTCTCTCTGTCTTTCTGGCGAGCGCACGTGCCTTATAGCAAAAACCTCTCAAAAAGAAAATAATAATGAATGAGGATATGAACAACCAAACTCAAAAGAGATGGTCCTTTGAAATCTATCAACTAACCACCTAATCATTAGCTAATCAAAACTCTACACAAGGAAGAAAGGGGTTATACACAAAGCAATCTTTTATTGTTTTAATTACTTCTTTTCCTGCTTCTCAATGCAAAGAATATTTACAAACTTACAAAAAAAAAAAAAAAAAAAACTGAGTGATATTGTAGCCAGATACAATTAACAGAAATTGACCATAAAAAAGAGAGAAAATCTAAACATGCAATATCATAGGAAAAAAAAAGAGAAAGTTGTTGTCCTATTTTTTTATTAAAAGCAACAGATACATGGGGCCAGCAGGTGGCATGGTCATTAAGGGTGCTGGACTCCCACCTGGTCGATCATTGTTTGAGTCCTGGACCTAACAGCTTGCATTCTCTCTCTCTCTTTCTCTCTCTCTCTCTCTCTCTCTCTCTCTCTCTGCCCTTCTCTGGTCAAATTAAAATAAATAAAGTTAAATAAAATAATTCTCTCTTTTTTTTAATCAACAGATCTAGAGAAAGTTCCATAGCACAGCAGTAATATGCTGCTCAAGAGCAATTGGATGCCACATGGCAACTGTGGTTCAAATCCCTCTACTGGTCATCCTAAAAAACATGGGCTCATGAGTGCCCACAATCCAACAGGGTGGAAGACTGGAAGAAAGGGATCATATTGGGACTAGGCCCTGTGAAGGGTTCTCATTTCTCAATCTCTGTCTTTCTCTCTCTCTCATTAATGTACTCTCATATATAAAGGAAAAAAATTTAAAAGTTAACAGGTTCCGTCATTTTCATAGGTGAAATACACCAAATTTCTAAGTAACAGATAGTCTTTTTTTTTAAATCTAAGAAAGCCAAAAGAAAGAGAAGTTCTTAAAAGAAAGTTAGCCAACATTGATCTGAAACTTGCAAAGATAGCCCAATAACAGAAAACTACAGATCAATCAAACTTATAAATATTAATACAAAAATGCTCTCAGTATTTGTAAATAATATTTAATAGCATGTTGAGAATTATATACTAATTTCCATGATTCATAACGTCAGTGCGTAAAAATGCTTCAGTATTAGGAAATGTGTGATAAAATTCACCGTATCAATTAGATCTAAGGAGAAATGACTATAGGAGTGTTTTCAAAGGTGCTATGAAAGCACATTCTATATCCAGGCTCGTGAGTGCACCTCCACCTCCCAGGGTTACCTTAGAAACATGTAGCATTTCATCCACCCAGTGCTCCCTGCTACCTGGGTTCAACTCACCCACCTGGAGCCATAAGCCTGTTTGCAGCAGGCCTCTTCTGAATCTACTCCAATAAATAGGAAAAAGTGAATACTGCATCAGATAACTGAATGCCAGTGCAGAGATGAAAGAAACATGAGAAAACAAGGGGGTAACTCTCCCAAGTGAGTGCAGTAGACCCTTACCAGTGATGGATAGGACAAAGGAATTCACAGAAATGTCAGAAAAAGAATTCTGAACATTCATAGTGACAAAACTCAATGAGATGCAAGAGAAAACAGATTATCAATTCCAGGAAATGAGAAAATCATTCCAGAACATGAAAGAGGAATTCCATAAAAAGAAAGACACCTAAAAAAAATCAAACAGAACTTCTGGAAATGAAGAATACAATGCAAGAAATTTAAATCTCCCTAGAAAGTATTAACAGCAGATTAAACCATGCAGAAGAAAGAATTTCTGACCTTAAAGACAAAATCATTTTACTTATTTTTTTAAGAATTATTTTATTTAACTTTTATTTATTTATTATTTTTAAATTTGATCAGAGAGGGACAGAGTAAGAGAGAAAGAAAGAGAGGGAGGAAAATGAGAAAGCAAGCTGCCAGGTCCAGTACTTGAAATGCAGTCAACCATGTGGGAGTCCAGCACCCTTAACCACCATGCTACTGCCGGCCCCCAAAGACAAACTCTTCAAGACCAAACCACCAAAAATGACCCTCCCAAAAACATGAGGATAACATATGGAAAATTCTAGACACCATGAAATGCCCAAATAGCCATATAATGGGTGTTCCAGAAAGTGAAGAAGCTGGTAGTGTCATAGAAAATTCTGTCATGAAATATTGTCTAAAACTTTACAAATATAGAAAAACATGAAGAAATTCTGGGACCAGCAGTTAGCATAATGGCTATGTCACTGGACTCCCAAGTAGTCGACTGCGGTTCGAGTCCCGGACCCGGTGGCTTAAACTCACGCCTGGTGCGTGTGCCCAAGATCCTGAAGAGGAGAATGGAGGAGAAGGGATTGTGGTGTGGCCATCCCCCCTGGGGGCGACTTCTCGCTTTCTGTCTCTCTGTCTCTCTCTGTCTGGCTGGCGAGTGCACACGCCCTATAGCAAAAAAAAAAACCTCTCCGAAAAACATGAAGAAATTCAGACCCGAAAAATAAAAAGAATACCAAATATGTCAACATGAAAAGATTATCTTCCCAGCACATGATAGCCAGATTGCTAAAAATCAAAGACAAAGACAATATTCTAAAAATGAAGAGAGAAACATCAAGTTACTTATAAAAGCTATCCCATTAGACTAACATCAGACGTCTCAAATGAAATAATGCAGGCAAGAAAAGAATTAGAAAATATAATAAAACATTGAAAGAAGAATAATTTCAGCAAAGAATACTAATTCTTCAAGTAGGAAAAAACAAATAAAATCATTTTCAGATAAAAACTGAAATAAGCTATCCATACTAGACCAGCTCTATAAGATGTACTGAAGGAAGTATTATATCAGGAAAACTAAAGAGAGACAGACACAAATAATAGAACAAAAAACAACCAAGAAAGTGGCTAATAAAATGACAGGGATACATCCACAAATATCATTATTAACACTGAGTGTTAATGGATTAAATTCTCCTACTAAAAGACTCAGACTGACTGAATAGATAAAAAAGCTGAAGCCATGTATATGTTGCTCACAACAAACATACCTCACTGATAAAGACATACATAGACTGAAAGTAAAGGACTAGAAAAAGATATTCCATCCAAATGGAAACCAAAAAAAGGCTGGAGTGGTGGTACTGATATCAGACAAAATAGACTTTAAGACAAAAGATGTAAGAGATGAAGAAGGACAGTAGATAGTACTAAAAAGACTTGTTCACCAAGAAAATATGACACTTTTAAATATCTACACACCCAACACCGGAGCAACCAAATACAAGAAAATGAGACTGTTAGATCTCAAGGAAGAAATAGACCACAATACCATAACTATTGGGAATCTCAACACCCCACTGTCTCCTCTGGACAGATCATCTAGACAAAAAATAAACAAAGAGATACAAGATCTAAATGACACCATAAACCAAATGGACATGACAAAATCTATAGAATATTTCACCCATCAACCACAAATGTATATTTTTTCTTACTCCCACATGGGACATTTTCAAAGATCAACCACATGATAGGGCATAAAACAAGCCTTTATCAATTGAAAAGTATAGAAACTATATCAGCATCTTTTCTGACCATGATGGAATCAAACTTATCATCAATTACAGAAAAGGTCCTTAAAAATACACAAATATATGGAAACTAAAGAACTTACTCCTGAATGACTTTATAACCACTGAAGATATTAAGACTGAAATCAAAGGTTCATACAAACCAATTTTAATGAAAAAACAAGTTTTTATAACCTATGAGACACTGCAGAAGCAGTCATAAGAAGGAAATTCATGTGTATTAGTGCCCAAAAGAAAAAAAAAGAGTAAAGTGGCAAATAAACAACCTAACAATGCAACTCAGGCAACTAGGGAAACAACAACAGAAAAATCATCTAGGAAAAAAAGAAATAATGAAGATTCAAGCAAATTAAATGAAATAGAGAATAAAGAACTATACAGGAATATAATGAAACCAAAAGCTTATTCTTTGAAAAGAAACAAAATTGACACACCACTAGCTAGATTAATCAAGAAGAACAGAGAAAGGAACAAGATAAATCAGCCAGAAAACAGGCAATATTAAAACAGACATACCAAAATTTCAAAACATCATCAGAGGATCCTCTGAGAGATTATATGTCAACAAACAAAAAAGCCTAGATGAGATGGGCAAATTTCTTGATATGTATAATTTACCAAGATTGAGCCAGGAAGAAATAGAAAGGTTGAATAGACCCATAACAAGCAATGAGATTGAATCAGTAATAAATAGTCTCCCGGCAAAGAAAAACCCAGGTCCTGATGGCTTCACTTTTGAATTCTACAAATCTTTTAAAGAAGAACTAATCCCAATTATCTTCAAACTCTTCCTAAAAATGCAAAAGGAAGGAACTCTTCCAAATTTATTCTATGAAGCCTATTATCCCAGTTCTGAAGTCAGGTAAGGACACAAAAAAGAAAACTACAGGCCAGTGTCCCTGATGAATAGATACAAAAACTCTCAGTAAGATACTAGCAAATTGTATCTAACAACACATGAAAAAGATTACACACCATGACCAGGTAGGTGTTACTCCAGGGATGTAAGGATGGTTCAACATACACAAAACAATAAATGTAATACATCACATTAACAAAAGGAAAGATAAAAACCATATGACCATATCATTTGATGTAGAAAAAGCATTCAATAAAATACAACATCCCTTCATGATTAAGACTCTCAGCAAAATTGGCATAGAAGGGACAGTTCACAACACAATAAAAGCCATCAATGACAAACCCATAGCTAACATCATGCTGAATGTGGAAAAAAAAGGATTTGAATAGAATAGGAAGAAGTGAAATTATCTCTATTTACAGATATGATTCAATACTCAGAAAATTCCAAAGAATCCACAAAAAAAAAAAAAAAAAAAAAAACTCCTGGAAGTGATAAACAAATACAGTAAAGTAGCAGGATACAAAATCAACACACAAAATTCTAGAGCATTTTTGGGACCAGCAGATGGCGTAATGGTTGTGTCACTGTACTCCCACGTAGTCAACTGCAGTTCAAGGCCTGGAACTAGTGGCTTAAAACACACTGGATGCATATTTGAGCATGCCCAAAATTATAAGAGGAGAATGGAGGAGAGGGGATTGTGGTGTGGCCATCCCCCCCACCGGGAGCATGGGGGTCATTTCTCGCTCTCTGTCTGTCTCTCACATGCCCTATAACAAAAATCTCTCTAAAATAAAAACAAAACAAAAATCTATAGCATTTTTACACACCAAAAATGAACAAACTGAGACAGAATTGAAATAAGCAATCCCATTTACAATAGCCACAAAAACATAAGATATCTAGGAATAAACTTAACCAAAAAAAGTGAAAGTTCTCTACAAAGAAAACTATGAAACATTTGAAAAAAGAAATTAAAAATGATACAAAATAGTGGAAAAACATCCCATGGTCCTGGACTGGAGGAATTAATATAATAAAGATGTCAATCCTACCCAAATTAATCTACAAATTCAATGCAATTCTGATCAAACTACAAGAGATATTACTCACAGAAATAGAAAAACAATCTAAAATTTGTCAGGAATCATAAAAGTTCTCTTCTTGCCAAAGCAATACCGTGCAAGTAGAATAAAGTAGGAGGCATCTTACTTTCTGATTTTGAAACATACTACAAAGCTGTGATAATTAAAACAGCATGATATTGGCACAAAAATAGGAAGGTAGATCAATGGGACAGAATTGAGAGCCTATAAATAAACCTCAAAACATACAGCCAACTTACTCTTGATGGACACAAGACAATCCAGTGGGGGGGGGGGGTCTCTTTAGCAAATGATGCTGAGGAAACTGGATATTTATCTGCAGAAGAATGACCCCTATCTCTTAGCACTAACAAAAATCAACTCAAAATGCATTAAGAACCTAAACCTAAAGCCTCAAACTATAAAACCACTAGTGAAAAATACAGAGAAATTTTGGAGACTTTGGAGTAGGCAAAACTTCTTAAAGAATATCCCCAAAGCACAGACAATAGTCCCAAAAATAGGCAAGTGGGATTACATCAAGGTAAAAAGGTTCTGTACAGCAGTAGAAACAATAATTAGGGTGAGGAGACAACCCTCAGAGTGAGAGAATGTATTTTCAAAGTGTGCTTGAGATAAGGGACTGATAACTAGAATACACAAGGAACTCAAGCAGCTTACCTAAAAAATAAAAATAAAATAAAAAAATAAAGATTGATAAATGCTATGGGACTGTGGTGAAAGGAAACTCTCCTACACTACTGGTGGAAATATGAATTAGTACAAATGCCATGGAGAACAATACAGAGATTCCTCAGAAACCTACACATAGAACCAACATAAGACCCACCATTTACCAAAAGGATAGGAAAACCCTCAGTCAGAAAAACATTTGCACATCCATTTTTCTTGTGACATTATTTACAATTGCTAGAACATCAAATCAACTCAAATGTCCAAAAATAAACAAGTGGATTTAAAAAATGTGACATAGGTACTCCAGAAATACTACTCAGCCACAAAAAAGCAAGATCCTGACATTTGATACAAAGTGGACAAATATGGAAGACTTAAGCTAAGCAAGAAGTAAGCCAGACTCTGAAAGATAGACTTTGTACATCTTTGCTTGATATGTACTGAATGTCTGCTCTCTATAGCAGAAACTGAAAGATTGGCAGGTCTAATGGGGCAACTGTAGATCCTAGAGATATTAAGGGATGGGTAACTGTGGGTTGGATAATGGGAGAGGGTGCAGAGGGAGAAGAACAGGAGAAATGAACAAACAATATGTTTAATTGACATCAAAATGAAAAGTTATTTTCTGATGATGATGTATATGACAAGGTCTTTGTCTTGACTGATATGCACTGTATCCGTGCTGGGAAAACCCATGTGAAGATGTATAGTGTTTAAATGTAAATAATATATATTTTAAAAGTTTAGTATCCAGGCATTGGTTCCCAGCAGATCAACCCCTCCTAAAAATAATGAGAAATTCTATACACAGATAAATAAATAAATACCCATCCCTCCAGTCCTCTTTCCCTAAAATTCTCCCTGGAGGCTTTAAAGAGTTAAAATCTCCACAATATCCGGGAGGGGGTAAATTCAAAAGTACTTTATATGCCAAGGACTTTACATGATGCATCCTCAATTAAAAGGACAATCTTCAGAAGCCATTTTGAGATAACACACAGGTTGGAATAATCAAGAAGAACTTCAAAGCAATTATTAAAGCTATGTTAAGTTAGTAAAGAAAACTGGTCATAAAAAATAAAACTACATAACAAATTTTAAGAGAAATATAAATAGAAAATAGGATATAGAAAATAGGATAAAAAACAACATTGGGTAAATTTTATATGAATTCATCAAAGTTAAGTGTCAATGAACATGAAGATGAATCAAAACAAAAATCTAATCTGAAGATGAGTCAAAGAAATGCTTGGAGAAAAAGTAGAACCTCTGAGACACAGAAGACAGCATAAAAAAGTCTGAAATACATGTAATTGATGTACTAGCAAAAAACAAAAGAAAGAATAGGACAGAAAAAAATGTTTCAAAAGTTAATAGCTCAAAATTTCCCAAATTAGTTGAAAGACATGAATTTACAAGTGTAAGAATCTCAGAGAATCCCCAAAAGATAAATATTTTAAAAAGCACATCTATGCATATCAATGTCAAACTTCTAAAAACTGAACATAAAGATGAAATTTGAACACAGCTAGAAAATAGAGAGAGAAATAGAAATTCAAATAACTGTGAGCTTCTCATCAGAAATTATAGGGGTTAAAAGACAGTAGAACGGGACCAGCAGATGGCATAATGTTTATATCTCTGGACTCTTAAATGGACAACCATGGTTCGAGACCCAAAACCAGAGGCCTTGAAACTCACACCAGGCACGTGTACGTGTGTGTGTGCGCGTGCATGTGTGTGTGCAAGTGTGCCCCAAATCCCAAGAGGATACTAGGAGAGTAGGAGTTGCAGTGTGACCATCCCCCAGGGGGATGATTTGTCACTTTCTGTCTCTGTCTCTCTCTGTCTCTCCAGAGAGTGCACATGTCCTATAGCAATAATCTCTCTTAAAAAAAGGCAGTGGGGGACCAGCAGTTAGCATAATTGGCTATGTTGCTGGACTCCCATGTAGTCGACCAGACTCCCATTAAGTCCCAGACCCAGTGGCTTAAACTCACACCAGCTGCATGTGGTTACGTACCCAAGATCCCGAGAAGAGAATGGAGTAGGAGGGATTGCAGTGTGGCCATCCCCCCTGGGTGGGGGTGATTTCTCGCTTTCTCTCTGTCTCTCTCTGTCTTTCTGGTGAGCGCACAAGCCCTATAGCAAAAACCTCTTCAAAAAAAAAAAAAAAAAAAAAAAAAAGGCAGTGGAACAACATCTTGAAAGTGCTGAAAAAAATTAAACTAGTAGAGCCAAGTTCTTTATGTAGAGAAAATATTCTTTAAGAATGAAGGCTAAATAAAAATATTTTTAGAAAAAAAGAAATTTTTCTTAAAAATTATCATAAGTATATTGTACTATAAGAAATGCTAAAAATATGGGAACAAGCAGTTAGCGTAATGGCTATGTCGCTGGACTCCCACGTAGTCGACCACGGTTCACATCCCACACCCGGTGGCTTAAAACTCACACTGGGCGCGTGTGCGTGCGTGCCCAAGATCCCGAGAGGAGAATGGAGGAGAAGGGATTGTGGCATGACCATCCCCCCTGGGGGGTGATTTCTCGCTTTCTGTCTCTATGTCTCTCTCTGTCTGTCCAGAGAGCGCACGCGCCCTTTAGCGAAAACCTCTCCAAAGAAAAAAAAGAAATGCTAAAAAACCTCTCCAAAGAAAAAAAAGAAATGCTAAAAATGAATGTGTAAGAAAAATGCTAAAAACTAATGTGCAAGGAAAATGGTATCAAAGGGAAACTTAAAACTTCTGGAACAAATGAAGAGTATCAGAAATGTAAACATCTAAGTAAATTTAAAAAAAATTATATATCTTTGATAAACATAGTATTTATTGACAAAAAATTAAAACATGTTGCAATTTTAAAAGCATAGAGAAGTAATACTTATGAAACTGCAGACTAGAGGGCAACTGAAAGGTATGTGGATGGAGCTATACGTATGTAAGGTTTCTATGTTTTAAATGAAGTGATGTATTAACTCTAAGTAGACTGTGAAAAGTGTGTTATAATTCCTAGAGAAGTGATTTTTCTCTCTGGCATGATTTTGCACACACACACACACACACACCCCTACCTGGGCAAATTTGGCAATGTCTGGGGCACTTTTAATTTTCATGATAGAGGTAAGATGCTCTATCTAGTGGATGGGGGTCAGAGACACTGCTGGAATCCTGTCATCTATCTTACACCAAAGAATTACCCTATCTGAAATATCAATAATTCTGAGGTTGACAAACTCTGCCCTAAAGCAACAACAAAATATACAACAAACGTTAGAACTAAAAAGTCAACAGGTAGATTAAAATTGGATTCTGATAAATAGTTCATCAAAAGATGGGTAAAAAGAGAACGAAAGAACAAAAATGCAGGGAAACAGAAAACAATTTCTCATGTCAGAATTACATAAATTGTGGCAAGACTGAGCACTGCAATTAAAAGGCAAAGGTAAGTGGCATGGCAGTTAAGGCACTGGATTCCCGCATGGCAAACAGCAGTTCCCAAACCTGTGGCTCAAAAACCACGTTGGGTAGGTGTTCGTGTGTCCCCAAAATTGAGAGGAGAAAGGAGGACAAGAGACTGAGCATGGCCATCACCCCTGGAGGAGTGATTTCTCAGTTTCCCTCTTTCTGTCTCTCTCTTTCTGGCAACTGCACACACTCTGTGGCAAAAAGCTAAGGAAAGAAAGAAAAAATAAATGGGCTGGCCTAACCATTTTGATTTTTACCAAAAAATGCACTTTATGCTTTTATAATTTATTTATTTTATTTACTACAGGGCACATGTGCTCACCATAGAGGGAGAAAGGAAAAGTGAGAAATCACCTACAGAGAGGATGGCCACACCTCAATCTCCTCTCCTCCATCCTCCTCTTAGGATTTTGGGCATGCATGCACATACACCTGGCATGATTTTCAGCCACTGGCTCAAGGACTCGATCCCACACAGTTTGCTATGTGGGATCCAGTGCCTTAGCCTCCACACCACCTACTGGCCCAAAAAATGCACTATAGATACCAAAACATAGATAAGTAAAAAGCAAATTACTTATGCAAACAATAAGTATAAAAATTAAGTAGATATGATAATAGTGGATTTTAAAATATATTTTATGACATAGAGTATTTCCAGAGATAAAGATGAACATCTCAAAAAAGAAAAAAAAACACAAAAAACTTCAATTTGTTAGGAAAACATAGTAATTATATGTGTGTAGAAATAATAATAGACTCTCAAAATGCATAAAGCAAAAATGAACAGGTTTAAATAGAGAACTAAAAAAGTCCACAATAATGTATTTTAACTCCCCTCTGCTAATTAATATTTATATAAGACTACAAATAAAATACTTTTCAAGTAGGCATGGTATATTCACAAAGATATACCATAGTGTACTCCATAAGACAAATCTCATACAAAGCGAAATTAAAAACAGTATGCTCTTTAAATTAAAATCTAGTAATGATGAAATATCTAGAAAAACCCAAAGGATTTAGAAATTAAACAATACAACTTCTTTTTTTGATGAAATTTATTTTTTTGCTATAGGGCACGTGTGCTCACCAGAGAGACAGAGAGAGATAGAGGGCAAGAAAGCAAGAAATCATCCCCAGGGGGAATGGCCATGCCACAATCCCTTCTCCTCCAGTCTGCTTTCAGGATTTGGGGCCTACATGACACACGCCCAGTGTGAGTTTGAAGCCACCAGGTCCAGGACTTGAACTGCGGTCAGCCATATGGGAGCCCAGCAAAGCAATCATTATGCCAGCGGGTCCTAAGCAGTACAACTTCTAATGTATTCATGTGTGTGTCAAAGAAGAAATCACACACACACACACACACACACACAGAAAAGGAAAAACACCTACAAAATATCTCTAAATAATAATAGAAACATTACATATCAAAATGTGTTGAATGCAGGAAAAAAGCAGTACTTGAAAGGAAGTTTATAGACCTAAATGCTCATATTAAAAAAGAAAAAAGTCTAAAATCAGCATCCTTAAGTTCCACGTTAAGCAGTTTATAAAAAGGAAAACTAAAGTAAGTAGAAAAAAATCAAATAAAAGAGCAGAAATCAGCTAAATATTTTTTTAATTCCTGAAAATTAACCAAATTAAAAAAAAAAAAAAGTTTGTGGGACCAGCAGAAGGCATAATAGTTACGTTACTGGGACTCCCATGTAGGTAGTCGATCATGGTTCGAGGCCCTGACCTGGAGGCTTAAAATTCATGCTGGGCATGTATGCATGTGTGCCCAAAATCCCGACAGAATGATGAAGAGATTATGTCACAGTCATCCCTCTCTGGGAGGTGATTTCTCAATTTTTGTCTCTCTGTCTCTGTCTTTCCTGCAAATGCACACACCCTATAGCAAAAATCTCTAAAAAGAAATATGTTCTCGTTAAAACCAATAGGATCATCAACAGAAATAGAAAGAGGATACAGATTACCAATATTATAAGAAAGAATGTATCACTAAATATAGATATGAAAGGGACCATAAGAAACTGTTATCAAAAAGTTTATGCCTTCAAATACAACTTAAACAAGCTTAACAAATTCCTTAAAAAAACAAATTACCTTTAGTATAAAAAACTGTCCCACCAAGAAATGCCTGATTCCACACTTCCCTTGTAAACAGCACCAAACATTCATGAAAGAGGGGCCAGATGGTGGTGTGGGAGGTAATGCAGTGTTCTGCAATACTGCACCCACAGAGGAAGGGCCTGGGTTTATGTCCTGATGTCTGATGTCTGTATACATCAGCCACACAGACTCATGCCTCTGACCCAGGTTGGCTGGGGCTGTGGGGGCATCATGGCATGAAGATCCTGTTAGGAGTACCTCTGTCTCAGAAGAAATAAGCTTTTCTAAAAATTCAAGAAAGAGGTAACATTACTCACACACAAAATCTTGAATCAAATAAAGACAGAACACAACTCATTTTAAGAGGGCAGCATAAGCCAAATATCAAGACCTGGAAAAAATATTACAAAAGTATAGAAATAACAGACCCATCATAAACAGAAGGCAAAAAAAATTCTCTATAAAGTATAAGAAGCTAAATCTAACAATGTATAAAAAGGACAATGTGCTATGATCAAATGGGTTGAACTCATAAATGAAAGATGGATTTAACATTTGAAATCCTAACCAAAAATAAAGACATTTAAAATTAGGCAAGCTGTTAAAGAAAAAAAGTTCCAAACATTTGAAAAAAACTTATTAGTGAGGAGTAACTCCACTAGATACTAAAACATAAGGGTACAAAATAAAAATCATTTTGTACTTCAATAAATGGATGGAATGGAAAAATTTTAAATACACATAAATACACATAGAAATGATAAAGGTATGGGGAAATAAATGGGGAAAAGATAAAATATTAAATATGGATTCTTGAGATTGAGATTGAGATAAAAAAATAAAATTAATGGTATATGTTTTCTTTTTTCTTACTCAAGGTTCATTTTAGATTAAATAGAAGTATAAACATTTTTAAAATGAAATTATAAAGTAAGTAGAAAAATTGGGGGAAATATATTTTATAATTATAGTCTGGAGAATATTTTTCTCTAAACGACCTAAATTTAGAACCCTTAAGACTGATCAGGACCAGCCTGGTGGGTTGGTGGTTAAGGCAGCTCCCAAACACAGCTGCTTGAAAAACAGCAGACACGTGCATGATGCATGTGTGTGGTGTGTGTGTGTGTGTGTGTGTGTGTGTGTGTGTGTGTGGGGTGTGGTGCGTGTGTGGTGTGTGTGTGTGTGTGTGGTGTGTGTGTGTGTGTGTGTGTGGTGTGTGTGTGTGGTGTGTGTGTGTGTTGTGTGTGTGTGTGTGTGTGGTGTGTGTATGTATGTGTTGTGTGTGGGGTGTGTGTGGGGTGTGTGTGTGTGGTGGGGTGTGTGTGTGTGGTGTGTGTATGTATGTGGGAGGGTGTGTGTGAGGTGTGTGTGTGGTGTGTGTGTGTGGTGTGTATGTGTGTCTGTGTGGTGTGTGTGTGTGTGTGTGTGTGTGTGTGTGTGTATGCCCAAAATCTCATGAGGAAAATAGAGGAGAAGGGATTGTGGTGTAATCATAACCTTTCGGGGTGCTTTCTCACTTTCTTACTCTGTCTCTCTGGCAAATTCATGTGTCCTATTGCAAATTTAAAATAAAAAGACTGATCAATTTGACACCTAAAAAGTAAAAGCAATAAAAATAGCATAAAAGTTAAAAGAGATGCCAAGCTAGGAAAAAGTATTTACAACATACGAAGCAGGAAAGGGACCATGTTCTTTGATACATAACTAGCTCTTACAATCAATAAGATAAAATCCAATATCCTGATGAAAGAAATTTTGGGTACAGTCAGAAATAGGACAATAATTAAAATGACTTTTTAACCTAAGAAAAACATGCTCCACTTCTTTCAAATTCTAGTGATACAAATTTTTTAAAAGTATACTATTTATTCTATAATTTCTTACATTTAATTCTACATCTTTGTGCAGTACGATGATTTTTCAAAGCATGCATAAGTGTGTGATAGTCAAGTCAAATATATTACCATATTCATCATCTTTAACAAAGAATAGTACATTAGCCTGTGCACCTTCAATATTCATTTTACTAGATATAGATAGATTATGGATGGATAGGTTGATGGATGCTTGGCAATGCTCCCATTTTTTTACTCTGCTGTGGATTACCACTCAATAACCCATTTCCCTTGTCACATGCATTCCTGCGTCTATTAATTTTTTTTGTCTGAGCCCCACCTCCCCATCCTCTCCCCACCCCCCTGTGCACTCTAGTATCTATGAGGGCCTTCTCTACTTCTATGCCTATGAGTCTTTTGATTTCATAATCTATCTCACAGGCAAAGTGAAAAGGTTTCATATATATGGTATTAGTGAGGATGTGGAGAAAAAGATATGTTCATACTTTATGTAAGCATCATACTTTATGTTTAAAAAGACAATTTGATAATATCTATTCATGACTTTAATCATTTCACTTCTGAACATCTGTATGACAGAAACATTCTCACATATGTGGAAAGTCCTCTAGGCGAGGATATTCGTAGGAGCATTGGTTACAGTGGTCAAAGAAAAATCAATATTCATCGGTGAAGAGCTAGATAAGATTAGGTTTAAAAATACTTTGCACTGTGCCATCTAGTGGTCGTGTGGTTAAGGCAGATGGATCCCACAAGGCTAACTGCCAGGACCTGGTAGCTTGAACAATATGTGCTGGGTACATGTGAGAGTATGTCCAAAATTCCAAAGGGAAGGAGTATAGAGGAGAGGGGATTGCAGCATGACCACACCCCCACGGGGTATGCCTTCTCACTGCCTTGCTCTCTCTTCCTCTCTCTTTCTTTCTCTGTCTCTTCCTAATAAGCATACATGCCATCTGGCAAATTAAAAAATATTCTGCATCATTAACAACACCAAGATTAATCTATAGATAATTGAAACAGGACAATTTATTATATATGCTCACACTGGACAAAATTATATGTAATAAATGTACTGCATATATATATATATATATATATATGCACACACACACACACACATATACTTTTAAGTGTGTATACATACATATATATCACACACACACACACAGCCATTTTTATTCTTTCATAAATATAGACTATATCTTTAAGGACCAGCAGTTGGTGTAATGGCTATGTTGCTGGACTCCCATGTAGTCAACCACAGTTCGAGTCCCAACCCAGTGGTTTAAACTCACACCAGATACATGTGCGTGCATGCCCAAGATTCAGAGAGGAGAATAGAGGAGAAGGGATTGCACGTGGCCATCCCCCCGGGGGGGTGATTTCTCACTTTCTGTCTCTCTGTCTCTTTCTGTTTTTCTGGCAAGCGCACGTGCCCTATAGCAAAGACCTCTTCAAAAAATAAATAAATAAAATTTTTAAAAACATACACAAGAAAGTTCTGACTTTGACCTGTGGAGAGAATGGGAGAGAATGTCAGAAAATTGAAGGTCTAAAGTGGAAGATAGAGGTTCTGAAAATAAATTTTTTTTACGATGTATATAGTATTTTTATATGTACCAATCATAAAGGTTAATGAACTTAGTCAATGAATCACTTCTATTGATGAAAAAGTAAATAAAAAACCAGGTCTTTAAGATAATATTCTTTTTCTGTTAGAACAACTAATCACTTGATCAAGCTCTGCTTTTTTATGTATCTTAAAAAAATTTCTCAGTTCTTACCATATGTTAGGCCCAATGCCATGTGCTTAAAGAAAATAAAATGGCACTTACTCACAAGGAGCACCCAGTTCAATAGGAAGTTCACACTCAGTCTCTTTTTTTTGTTTGTTTTACACCATATATTTTTAATTTTTATTGACACGTAAATTGAACATATTTATGGGGTATAGCGTGATTTTTTTAACAGATGAATACAAAGTGTAATGATCCAATCAGTGTATTTAGCATATCGATCATTTCCAATATTTATCAAGTTATTTTGTGTTGGGAACATTCAAAATCCTATCAGGTACTCTAAAATACAAACTAAATTATTGTTATCCTATAGTTATGCTATTGTCCCATAGAACAATAGAAGTTGTTCCTTTTATCTATTGTGATTTTGTATCTATTAATGAGCATCTCTTTTCTACCTGTCTCAATCTCTAATAGTCACTATTTTTCTTTCTACTTTGATGAGACCAACTTTTTCGGTTTCCACATATGAATAAAAACACATGCTTTTTTTTCTGTGCCTGGCTTATTTCATATAACATAGTTCCTTCTGGTTGGTCTATATTGCCTCAAATGACAGGATTTTGTTCTTTTTAGTGACTGAATAGTATTCCATTGTGTATGAATGTGTATCACATTTTCTTTATCCATTTATCTATTAAAGGACAGTTAGGTGAGTTCTACATGTTGGCCATTGTGACTAGAAATTCTGTTGTGAAATGATATACCATGATGGTTTTGATTTGTATTTCCCTGATATTAGTGATATTGAGCATCTTTTTATATGCATGTTGGTCATTCATATTTCTTGTTTTGAGATACTTCTAACCATGTCATTTTCCCATTTTTAAAAAAGGATTTTTTTAAGTTTCTTATATATTCTGGTTATTAATACCTTGCTGCATGTTTAGTTGTAAATAGTTTCCTTCATTCTGTAGGTGTTCTCTTTATTCTGTTTATTGTTTTCTTTGCTGTACAGAAGCTTCAAATTGAAATAATTTTCCCATGTTTTCCTTTTTTAAAATTCTAATAGTTTCAGGACCAGCAGATGGTGTAATGGCTATGTCTCTGGACTCCCATGTAGTTGACAGTCGCTGCCCTTCCTATCTCCCTTCCTTGTACTAAACTTCCAGGGATGACCCAAAAAAACTTTATTATAATAAGAGTTACTAGCCATCTTGGGTTCTATCTGCTGAACTTTGCAGAATAATTTCAATTCTCAAAAGCATTATTCTTTTCCTCATGTTCATTCCAGTAGTTGTAATGTTCTTTCTTGAAATGTTCTTCAACTCTAGTTCTCCTTCTTTGACTAACTCCTACCTAACATCAAATATTAAATCAAATGGTTCTCCAGGGAACCATTATACAAAATTAGACTGAAAACCTTTCCTCTATATTCCCTTAGCTCTTCCCATCTTATATTTAGCTATCTATTTGTTAATTTCTTATATTAAAGCATAGATTTACCTAAATTTTTATTCCTGATCCCTGATATACAGTATAAATTTAATAATTTGTTGAATTAAACCATAGGATGTCCTTGTCTCACCCAGGGCTCTCCAGCTTTCTGTACTGACATGAACTTTATTACTGTTCTCGCTGCATTCCTCATTCCCACTACACCACTTCCACAAGTCAAAGACCTCATACTCACTTGTCCAGTGATATCCCAGGGAAGGCAAACTCGCCCAGACAGATGCGGTAGATAGCACTCAGGGGAATCCGCTGTAACTGCACACAGCTGAGCATGATGAAGTCATATTTGCAAATAAAGAGTGTCTTGTCTGTGACCAACAAAATCTTCTCCTTCTCATTGTTCCAGTGGTCTATCCTGTAAGAGTCAGCACAGAGAAAATAAGTTGATGACAAAGTCTTTCCAGGTTAAAGATAGTGGAATTCACTGAAACATCCCTCCTGGAAGATGGTGAGGTTTGGTTATCTCAGGGGAAAAAAAAAGGAACCAAGGATACTTAAGGTCACCCCATCTCTCTCAGTCTGACTCCCAGATGAAGGGAGGAGAGAGGTAAAATATGGCAGGGAAATGTTTAATCATAACAGACTAGAGAGAGAATTATCTATGAAAGAACCCATCAAAGAATTACTAAGTTTGTGTTGTGCTGATAGTCAACTAATTTGTACTTTTCCACATCTTCTCAGTTCTCTAGGAAACTTTCATGTAAAATATCTTCCTCTATGGATATAAAATATCTTTGTTCTAACTCCATCTGTACAAAATTTACTAACTACAAACTAGCTTAATGTTAATTTCCAAAGGTTATATCACTGACCCTTGATAAACAGACTTGAATGTAGGTCCACTTTCTCTCAAATCATCACTATCTAGTACTTTTTCTATCACATTCTTGCAGTAGAAATATAGTGAAACAAGTGAAATGGGATTCTGATGAACCAAGGTAGACATTAGGAAACTGCAGCATTGATTTGTTCTAGACTTGAGGCCCTCTGCACTCTATGACTGAAACTAATTGACTAAAGGATATAGAAACACAGTAAATGGATATAAATATCAGATATAGTGTGTGTGAAAGAGTAGGGTCTGAGGAAGGACATTCAGAAGAAAAATAGGGAGGCAAAGCATTAATGGGACAAAGAAATGTGTATTACCTGTTGAAGATATTTTATAGTTTTATCAACTGGACTAGGGAGAAATGTTCATTTGTTGAAATATTCCCTTTGTAAGCTAAATAATGTGATTGAATGTATAAAAGAAAGTGAAATAAAAACATGTAAAAAAAAAAAAGATAATTCTGACTGAGAGACAACTAAAAATGGATTGAAGGTCTAAATGTAAAACCTCCAATATAAAGCTACTCATGAAACACACAGGGGAAACTCTTGAAGACACTGGCATAGGCAAATATTTCTTAAATAAGACTCCTAAAGCACAGTCAATATTCTCAAAATAGACACATGAGACTACGTTAGGCAAAAAAGCTTCTTCACTGCAAAGGAAACAATAATTATAGGAAAGAGACAATGCTCAGAATGGGAGGAAATATTTGCCAACTGCACTTCAGATAAAGGACTGGTAACAAGACTATATAGGAAACTCAAGCATCTTACCTGCAAAAATAAACAAATACTCCAACTTTAAAATGAACAAATAAGCTGAACATACAGCTCTCCAAGAAACACATGAATGTACAAAAAGAATATGAATAAAATCCTCAAGATATCTTATAAGGGAAATGCAAATCAAAATGATAATCCCAGTAAGAATAACTATGATTTAATAAAAAAGAATGGCAAGTGCTGGTGAGGCTGCAGTGAAAAGGGAACCCTCTTACGCTGCTGGTGGAAATGTTAATTAGTACAGTCACTGTGGAAAATAATATGGAGATTCCTCAAAACCAACAAATGGAACTACCATATGACCCAATCATACCACTCCTAGGTATTTACACAAAGGATAAGAAAACAATCAGAAAGACAATTGCACTATTCACAATTGCTAAGATATGGAATCAACCTAAATATCCAAGAATGGCCGACTGGATTGAAAAAAAAAAAAAAATGTGACATGTATACACTATGGAATACTACTCTGCCATAAGAAACAATGAGACCCTGGCATTTGATACAAAGTCAATTTATATAGAAGATTTAATAATAATACAATCAAGCCAGACTAAGAAAGACAGACATATGTCCCTGCCCTACTGAATATCAGCACTTCATGACAGAAACTAAAAGATTGGCATATATACTAGCGACAGCAAGTGTAGATATCAGAGACTACATAGAAGGTGGTGGATAGTAGGGGACAGGGGGTGGGGGGGTGGGAGGGAGGAAAAATAAACTGTCAACAGATCCAAGAACAGAAACTTATCTGTTGGGATGATGCAATAGCTTTGACTTGATTGACATACTCTGCATGCATGTATTGAAAAATCGTATTGTAGGGACCAGCAGTTAGCGTAATGGCTATGTCGCTGAACTCCCATGAAGTCAACAGCAGTTCGAGTCCCAGACCCGATGGCTTAAACTCATGCCGGGCGTATGTGCATGCGTGTCTAAGATTCTGAGAGGAGAATGGAGGAGAAGGCATTGTGGCGTGGCCATTCCCCCTAGGGGGTGATTTCTCACTTTCTGTTTCTCTGTCTCTCTCTGATTTTCTGGCGAGCACACATGCCCTATAGCAAAAAACATCTCCAAAAAAAGAAAAAAGGATCGTATTGTACCCTATAAAGATGTCCAATGATTAAATGTAAATTAAATAATTAATTTTTAAATGAAAGAAAAAATAAATCCTTCATTATAGGACATAGGAAGGAAACAAATCAGCTAACAGAAAGTGAGTATGATCTGTAATTCTCTTGATCCACAGCACATTACTGTCTGTCTGATCTAGCCTTTAAGATACAACACTCATGTCTTATACTAGATTGTTTTAGTACATATCTTTTGTCTTCTATAAAACACTGAAGATGTTTGTTTGTGCTGAATTCATGCCTGAGTTCTCAGTACATAGAATTAATCTGATACGTAGGGGTTTTAGCATTCCGTTCCCAACCATTCTCCACCAGGGACAACAATGTAATACTTAAAATATAAACTGAATAATGTCATTCCCCTATTTTTTTATTAAATATCAGCTCCTTGATCTTAAGATCAAATCCAGGTTCCCTAACATGGACAGACTACAGATCACTCTCTGTGGTCTGACCTCTGCCCAAAGTCTCCTCCTAGTTGTCTGAGACCACTCGTTGTTCAAGCTGTGGTTCAAATACTTCCCTCACAGAGAATATCTTAAACTCTTACATAATGTGGAGCCTTACACTCTTTCAAACACCTTGATCCTTTCTCTTTTGTGGCATTTATCATAATTTATGAGAAGAAATAATGCATAAAGTATTTAGCAATGCATACCATAAGGGCACTGACCAATCAGAATGGACACTGCAGTACAGAGTAGAAAAATGCCAGTAGAAACAGACTGAGTGTCAGTCCTATGTGTAAGAGTATGTGTGTCTGTGTGTGTGCATGATTTATGAGGGCAGAGACTGTGTCTACTGGGCTATTCTATCCAATAAATGCCAATTAGAATTGTTTTGGAAGCCCTCGGGTCATATGAGGGTAAGACTGGAAACTTCCAGCCTATTCCTTAATAACTGTAAGGTTGAATTTTCAACCTTTGTGTGGCTTAGATTTCTTCTCTGTGAAATGAAGGCAATGTTAGTACTTATCTAATAAGTTTGGGGAGAGGATTAAGGGAGATGATTTTTGGGCAAAACCCTATAAATTAGCTGTTAATATTACTGGTAGGGACCTAGGTCACTAAGCAGCTTTGGGTACCTCAATTATATGCCACTCCTCAGCCTAGCCTAAAGTCAGACAGACAAGACGAAGTTAGGAGTCAAATCTCTGGAAGGAGCAGCAGGAGGAGATATGAAGAGAGAAAAGGGGAGATGAAGGAGAAAGAAGGAGACAGAAGCAGAAGAAACAGGAAAAGAAAGAAGACAGCCTGGCCAGAGGCTCTAGGTTAGGTCAGCCATTGTGTACTCCTGAGAATTAGCATTTCTTGACAATCTTCAACCTTTAAATGTTAGATTCTCATACTCTGGTCACTCAGCTAGAGAATGAGAGGAAAATTATTTATATAGTGGAAGAAACAGCCTAGAGTCCAAGAAGTCTAGTTTAAATCTTGGTTCTATAGTTCTATCCACATCAACACACCGTGACACTCAATTTCTACTCCTCTATGAAAATAAGAGAAGAATAAGAGAATTCCTGAGAAGTCTCCCTTACGCTCTCTGACTAGGTCAGAAAGGGAGACTGAAATTCTTATCAGATATCTACATAAACGTCTCTAAATAGATTGCATCTACTTAGCAGTAAGTTATAAGCTACTGCCTAATAAACCAGATTTCTTTTTAGTCTAAAAAAAACCCTGCAGCTTTTGGTTGAATAGTTTTACTGAAAATGTCAGCACTCCATAATGAGATTTATTTTAAAAGGTAAAAAGATTTGGGGAAAAGGAGAATTCTTTTTAGGAACACGGAGTGCTCTTCGGTGACACAGACCTTGCATAATCTGCATGCCAAGTTCCGAATAAACACACAGTTTTATAAATAGTTTGAGGTCACTATCCTTAGCTCATGGGTGGTATATTTACTTATTTGGACTTCAATCATGTTTTATTTTTCTCAAAGAATGCATGGGAAAATGTTGTTTGTTTTTGGTTTTGTTTTTAGAGGTTTTTGCTATAGGACGTGTGCGCTTGCCAGAAAGACAGAGAGAGACAGAGAGATAGAAAGCGAGAAATCACCCCACAAGGGGGATGGCCACGCCGCAATCCTTTCTCCATTCTCCTCTCGGGATCTTGGGCACGCACACACACGCCCCCCGCATGAATTTAAGCCACCGGGTCTGGGACTCGAACTGCGGTCGACCACATGGGAGTCCAGTGACATAGCCATTATGCTAACTGCTGGTCCCAGGAAATGTTGAATACATATCTTAATATTAATATAATTGACATTGGGATGGCAATGTTAACCACAAATATTAGAAACAGTAATATATTGTGTTTGTGCAGTTTAGAAAAGTCTACAAGATCCTTGGACATAAATACCCTCATTTTTTTTTCTTTTTTTGAGAGGTTTTTTGCTATACGGCGCATGTGCTCGCCAGACAGACAGAGACAGAAAGTGAGAACTCACCCCACCCCCCCACCCCCCGGGGGGATGGCCACGCTGCAATCCCTTCTCCTCCATTCTCCTCTCGGGATCTTGGGCACGCACGCACACGTGCCCAGCGTGAGTTTTAAGCCACCGGGTCCGGGACACGAACCACGGTCGACTACGTGGAAGTCCAGCCACATTGCCATTACGCTAACTGCTGGTCCCACCCTCATTTAATCCTCACAATAACCCTTGAATTAAATATTTTTATCCTCATTTTAAAGACAGAGAAACTGGGTCAGTCCATAGCCTAGTGGTTAAGGGAGCCAGATCCCACATAGCCTACTACAGTTTGAATTCCAGACTTGATGGCTTAAAGAACATGCCAGAGGACCAGCAGTTAGCTTAATGGCTATGTCGCTGGACTCCCACGTAGTCGACCACATTCGCGTCCCAGACCCAGGGGCTTAAAACTCACGCCAGGCGCATGTGCGTGTGTGCCCAAGATCCCGAGAGGAGAATGGAGGAGAAGGGATTGCGGCGTGGCCATCCCCCTGGGGGGTGATTTCTCGCTTTCTGTCTCTCTCTCTCTCTCTGTCTGGTGAGCGCACGCACCCTATAGCAAAAACCTCTAAAAAAGGAACATGCCAGGTGCATATGCTTGTGTGTCTAAAATTCCAACAAAATGGCAACATGTAGGAGGATGGGTCCCAGCGGAGCCCTGCACCACAGAGGTGCTTTCTTTCCTCCTCGCCTGTGTCGGTTTCTGGTGAGTTTCCATGCTCTTCAGCAATTAAAAAAATAATTAGAGAAACAGAAGTCCTCAGAACCTTCAAATGAATTGCCCAGTGCCTTACACCTAACACACAGGAGTTTAGGACCTCAAATGGGTACCGAGACACCAAAGTTAAGCATAATGTTTGCTCTCTCTAGCACCACCCAGCCCTAAAGAGAGGACCTTCCATGTGGCATGCTGATATGGTAAAATCCATCTCTGGAAGTTGCTGATGGGATGATAAATACCACTGCTGGTATTGTTCCCTCTAGAAAACTTCTGTCCCACACAACATTCAGAATTGTCTCTTCCCCACCTTAGCCTCTTTCAGTGCTTCATAGCTTGGGGAGGACCCCCCCCCCCCCCCGGTTCTGCAAGCTAGAGACGTAGGAGTCATCCTGGATTCAGGACATCTCCTTACGTTAGGATGCCGAGCAGTGAGGGCTCCACAGAGCCGGCCGTCGCCCTGCCCCGGGGAGCTCTCCCAGGCCTCTGTGACTATTGTTCTTCCTTCTTGTGTACACTTTCACGGCCCCCAAATTTCTCTTTCATGGTCCTTGTCCCAGATGCAGTCAGGGTACTCGTCCTGGTGAAAGTTTAGGCTTTTTTCTATGATTACATAACTCACATCTGTCTCCTCGGATACTGTAAACTCTGTAAAGACAGAGTCAGTTCACAGCGTTGTGTCTCCCAGGTTGTAGGTGTCTGAAAATATTTCTGAAATGAATTACTGAACAATAAATAATCCTGCTCTTTGGAGCCTGGATGCTTTGACTCATGATACTTGGAAAATCCCGAGGAATCCAATTCTTGGGCTTATACATTGAAATACTTCCTCAGAAAGTAGCACATTAAAAAAAGTAACATTGAGAAGATATTTATTCCATAATAGTGACAGCAGTATGTAAAATGTTCGCTACACTCTGCTTCCAATTTTGGAACAACAACAAAATAATATATATATATCAAAATATTAATACTGGTTATATCTGATTGATGGGATTTCAAGTGACTTTTTTTTTTAGAATTATTTAATTAATTATTTTATTTTTTATTATTATTTAATTTGGCCAAAGAGAGACAAAGACAGAAAGAGAGGGGGAGAGAGAAAGTAAGCCTCCAGGTCCAGGACTTGAACCCCAGTAGACTATGTGTGAATGAATTCAGCACCTTAACCACCATGCCACCAGCAGGCCCCAACTTTTATTTCTTTTAATGCTTTTATTTGCCAGAGTTTATGTATTTGTATTTATAATGAACATATTCTCCTTTTTTTTTTTTTTGAGAGGTTTTCGCTATAGGGTGCGTGCGCTCGCCAGACAGACAGAGAGAGACATAGAGACAGAAAGCGAGAAATCACCCCCCAGGGGGGATGGTCACGCCGCAATCCCTTCTCCTCCATTCTCCTCTCGGGATCTTGGGCACGCACGCACACGCGCCCGGCGTGAGTTCTAAGCCACCGGGTTCAGGACGCGAACCACGGTCGACTACGTGGAAGTCCAGCGACATAGCCATTACGCTAACTGCTGGTTCCCATATTCTCCTTTTTGACCAAAAAAAATATTTTTAAAACGTAAAACCTCAACCAGCCTTTAAATTCCCAGCTTAAATGCTATCTATTTAATTCAGTTTTACCCTCACCCCCCTCACTGTCAAGTGGTTGTCATCTATTATTTTTTTTACATTCATTTCCTTTACATCATTACAGCATACAAAGTGAGTTCTCCGTTTTTAAATGCACACAAAGCCCTATCCGTGTCTGGGTCGTGGCCTGCGGTTTCCGTCTTTGCTCTTCCCACGTGCCTCTCCCACAGTGCAGACTCCACGCTTTACTCTATGGGAGACCCTTCTCTGTGCCCAGCAAAGAGCTGAGGAGAGAGGAGATCTCGGCAGATGAGCAAGGCATGGGATGAAAAAATAGACCGCAAGATGCATCTCCCTCGTGAGTCAGTCTCCCCCAGCGGAGGATTCACGCCTCTCTTCTCACTGCCCCCGCGCCTCGGCACCAGCATCATTTTCTCCGCAGGAGGAGAAGCCCAGGTCCTCTCAGGTAACAGGCACCTGGGAGCTCTGAGCGTCTGCGGCTGCTTGAGATGCCTACAGTTTCACCACCAGAGGGCAACAGAGAACTAAGAATGACAGGAGGGACCATCGCACAAGTTCCCAGGACCCCCAGCCGCTCAAACCATCCCAGATGCCTTCTTAGTAGCCCAGCCCCACACCCAAGCATACCATCAGTTGTTCCTTTAAAGCTGTGTCAAATCAATTTGAGGTTTGGAAATGATTTCCTTCCATGGAAGGTTTTCTTCTAATATTATTATTGATTTTCTCTTCTCTCTCTCTCTCTCTTGCACACACACACACACACACACACTTCATTTAGTAGAGACACTCCCTATTAAATAGTCACTTCCTTGAATTACAAATCAATGTCCATACCCCACTCATACCTCTCCACCTAGCCCAGCTCTTGTAGAGGGAGACAGTATTTTGGCTACCAGGAGTCAGCAACCCAGAACACACTGAATCATTCATTCCACACATATTCCCTGAGCACCCACTGAGTTCTGGGCCCTGAACAAAATTCAATTTCGGTTTGTTCTTCAAACACAAACAGATGAAAAATGCATGCCACTTAAACAATTTCCCTCCCCCAAGTCAAACTTTCAGTTAAATCCACATATACTTATTTCAGTCATTTAGTTATTATTTTCTTGCCCCTCTCCAATTTGTTTAAAATAGAGGACCCTCCAAATAAATGCTGCATTCTAATTAAAAACCCGATGTCCCCTAACCTTCCCTGCTCCAGGGTCTCCTGACTAGATTTCCTGGAATTCATTTTTTCTCCAATACCGTCTGTGGTCAGTTCCGCACCAAGCTCTGTGTTGGAGCATGTGGTTGTGGTACAACTATTCCCCACGGAAGGCGCTTTCTTTCTTTCTCCTGTTCTCTCTCATTTCTCTCTTGCAAGTGCACCAGCCCTCTGTGCTAGAGCACGGTAGAAAATACGCAGCAGATCATACTTGTCTAAGGTATACACAATTCTCTAACCTATGAGAGGAAATATATAGGGAAGAGTAATTGGCATGGTGAGACTTGACATTGCTAACACAAGCCCAACGGGAAGAACCCAGGACTCAGGACCCCGAGACCATTACCCACATGGCTGAGAAAAAGTAACCCCAGAAATCTAGTTTTTTAAAGACTGTTCTTTCATGTGTGTGTTAGAGCGAGAGCCCCCAACAGGGTCACGACGCCATGGTCCTGTCCTTCAGCCAGCTCTGATCATGGCCAAGCACATGCTCAGAGTCCTCAGGGAGTTCCTCAGACGTAAGCTGGAAACATTCCCACGGAGGACTTCTCAGAGAACATGGAGTTTTCCTTCGCACGACTGTCTGGCTGGCCTCAGCCTTTTATTTGATGCCCTTGAAGAAGGTCCTTGAGGCCATCTGATGGCATAGTGGTTGATGGGCTGTACTCCCATATGATCGTCTGTGGTTCGAGTCTGGACCTGGCAGCTTACTTTCTCATGTCCTCTCTCTCTCTGAGTCTCTTTCTAGTGAGCACAGGTGCTCTGTAGCAAAGTAAAAAATAATATCATAGTAATAAATAAAATAAACAATTCCTTAAAAAAGAAGAAGGTTCTTTCATCAACACTTGATTTCCTGCTGTTTGGTGAGGATCTCAATGTTGAAAAAGCACAAGCTGTAAAGATAAATGATTCTTTGGAATGTAAAAACAAAAATAGAAATCAGGAGTCATTTATTCATTTCTTTATCATCTCTTCATGTGTCCCTACTATAGAGTAGAAAAGATGTCCCCATAACAGATAGATAGGAAAGACCTGGAAACAATCATTTATGTATCTGCAAAAAGCTACTTTTCTCCTAAATAAGGTAAGCCCTACCATGGGTCTTACCATATTGTTCCAGCTAAACATAGAAAAGCACAAAAACAGGATCAGCAGACAGCATCGAGGCTAACGTGGGTGGATCCCACATGGTAAATGTATGAGCTGAGTCCCTGACCCAGCAGCTTGAAAATCACACCAGGTGCATGTGCATGCATGCCCAAAATCCTGAGAGGAGAATGGAGGAGAAGGGACTGTGGCATGGCCAGCCCCTCTGGGGGTTGATTTCTCATCCCACCTCTATGTCTCTGTTAGGCACACGTGCCCTCTAGCAAAATACGAAACCAAACAAACAAAACAAAAAACCACAAATGAATGACAAAACCATGGTCAGGTGGTTAAGGTGGCTGAATCCGACATTGCCCGTCTCAGGGTTTGGTTCCCAAACCCAGCAGCTTGAAAAACATGCCAGGCCCATTTGTATGCATGTCCAAAGTCCGGAAAGGAGGGAGAAAGGGAATTGAAGGGACTGTGGCATGACCATTCCCCGTGAGAGGTGCTTTCTTTTCCTTTCTCTCTTGCAAGCACACAAGCCTTCTGTCAAAAACAATAACAATGAAAACAATAATAATAAAAACCTGTAATTTTCCTTCAGAAAACTAAGGGACTTATGAGGTTTTTGTTTTGTTTTGTTTATTTGAGAGGTTTTTGCTATAGGGCACATGCGCTTGCCAGAAAGAGAGACAGAAAGCGAGAAATCACCCACCAGGGAGCTGGCCACATTGCAATCTCTTCTCCTCCATCTCTTCTCAGGATCTTGGGCACGCATGCATACGCACCTGGTGTGAGTTTAAGCCACCAGGTCCAGGACTTGAACTGCAGTCAGCTACATGGGAGTCCAGTGACATAGCCATTACGCCAACTGCTCGTCCCTGGGCCTTATGAGTTTTTTAAACATAATTTTAGTAGTACAAAATAATTTTAGTTGACATTTTAGATACACATTCTCTCTTTCTCTCTCTCTCTCTCACACACACACACACACACACTCACAAACAAAATCAGATCTGAAACTTCTGAGATCTACAAGCATGTACAGAAAATTCTTCCATATCTTTTTTTATGATTATAGTAACAGAGTCTCCATGTATTGGGGATCCTCTCTGGATCAGGTACTGTGACAAATGCCATGTACGTATTACCTCTTCTAGTTTTCACCAAATAACACTGATAAATACGGATGAAGAAACCAAGGCTTAGGGAGGTGTTACAGATTGCATATTTGTATATCTTCAGATTTGTAAGTTGAGGCCTTACTACCCCATGTGATTGTATTATGAGACGAAACCTCCGGGAGACCTCCGGGAGTCACTGAAGTTTGGATGAGATCGTGAAGATCATCCTCAACCCCTTATGTTGGGCTTGGTGCCCTTACAAGAAGAGGAAGAGGCACTAGAGTTTCCACTCTTCACTTTGTGAGGATACAGCAGGACAGAAGAATCAAAACCCAAGAATAAAAAGGCCCTCGCCAAGAACTGTAAACTTAATCAGTTAACATCTTGATCTTAGACACTTAGCCACCCAAACAGGGAGAGACAAATATCTGTTATTTAAGTCATTCAGTCTGTGCTATTCTGTCACACCAGCCCAAACTAACACAGAGTTAGTATATAGTAGGATTCATCTACAGTGTGTTTGGAGCCAGCCCATGGTGTGATGGTTACGTGGCTGGACCCCACATGGCCAACTGCACAGTTTGAGTCCCAGACCCACCAGATTGAAAACAAGCCAAGCCTGCATGTGCATGCCCCAAATCCCAAAAGGAAGGAGGAATAGAGGAGAAGGGATTGCAGCGTGGCCATTCTCCACGGGCGTTGCTTTTCACTTTCCCTCTCTCCCTCAGTGTCTCTTTCTGGCAAGTTGGCAAGTAGATGCATCCATCCTCTGGCCAAACGGGAAAAAAAGTGTTTTACCTTTAGCCCTTGGGCTTTCCACTTTATCAAACCACCATCAGTTAGGAAAGGACTGACAGCTCTCCGTTTAATCAATAAATAGCACTGAGTACCTGTACTGTGTTACAACTGTTATAAAAGTGCTTAGACTATAAACCTCTGTGATGGTCCTTGTCCTTGAGAAGCTCATGATCTAAACAGAAAGATAAGTAAACAAAGTATTTTGATACAGAGTCATAAATAATAGGATAGAAATTTGCACATGGTGCCACGAAAACCCCAATGAATGGCCACCATTTATTTAAAGCTTACTTTGAGTTTGCCTCTTAGTGTTTCATGTGTATTACTTCGTTTAGACTTACAACATCTCTGAGAAAGATAGTGTTGTCATCCACAGTTTACAGACAAGAAACTAAAGCAGAAAGAGGTTAAGCAACTTGCTCAAAGTCACCCAGCCAGAAGTTATGAACTGAAATCCAAACTGAAATAGCCAGCTTCTAGAACCTATGCTTTTTTTCTTTTCTTTTTAGAAAGTTTTGCTTTAGGGCATGGTGCTCACCAGAGAGACAGAGACAGAGCGATAGAAAGCAAGAAATCACCCCCTGGGGGGATAGTCACACCTCAATCCCTTCTCCTCCACTCTCCTCTTGGGATTTTGGGCACCCATGCACATGCACCCAGAGTGAATTTTAAGCTGCTGGTTCTGGGACTTGAGCCACAGTCAACTACGTGGAAGTCCAGCGACATAACTATTACACCATCTGCTGGTCCCAGAGCTTATGCTTTTAATTACACATTTTGCTTTACTGAAAAGAATCTAAAGCCAACTAGGAAGTCAGGCGAGGCTCTAGGTAAACTGTGCTTGAAAAGGGTTTTGAAGGATGAGCAGGAAATAGATGATTTGATGGAGAATAATTGTTTTTAGTCAGAAGGTACAGCATATGCAAACATACAGGCACATACAAAGGGTGATTTGCAGAGGAAGTGTATTTGCAGAGTATGTAAATGAAAATTATGAAATAAAAATGGATTATCCTTAAAAAGGAGGGTACCACTCAAAAAAATCCTAACAGTAACAAAGCAGTCATTAATTCTGTATTTATGTCTTCCTGACATAACCATGTATACTTTTTTTAAAATTTTTTTTTTTGAGAGGTTTTCGCTATAGGGCGCGTGCGCTCGCCAGACAGACAGAGAGAGACATAGAGACAGAAAGCGAGAAATCACCCTCCAGAGGGGATGGTCACGCCGCAATCCCTTCTCCTCCATTCTCCTCTCGGGATCTTGGGCACGCATGCACACGCGCCCGGCATGAGTTTTAAGCCACCGGGTCCGGGACGCGAACCGTGGTCGACTACGTGGGAGTTCAGCGACATAGCCAATTTAGACACTATGGGACCAGCAGGTGCTGTGGTGGTTAAGGCGCTGGACTCCTACATGGCCAACTGTGGTTAGAGTCCTGGACCTAGTGACTTGCTTTCTTTTTCTCTCTCTTTCTGAGCAAATTAAAAAATAATTAATTAATTAACTAATTAATTAATTTTTTAAAAAATTTAGAAGTTTTATTTGAGTTACAATGATTTAAAATAGACCATGTAGTATATGTGAAGTTCCCTTTGCAAGTGGTTGCCGCAGAGCCCCTTAAGAAGGTAAAGATGGAAACAGGATGCAACAGAAAATCTATGCAAATGTCAATGGAGGAGGTATGCTGCATTCATTTAGACACTGGCCAGAGAAGCCAATGGCGGATTCAAATGGAAGCCTGCAATGGAAGTCACAAGGCAGCAGCTAGGATTACAGCTTGAAAGCAAAGTTACTAATTTGCACTGAGCTTCTTCTTATGTGGCATAAGGAAGGGTTTTTTTTTTTTTTATTTTGGAGAGGTTTTTGCTATAGGGCATGTGTGCTCACCAGAAAGACAGAGAGAAACAGAGAGACAGAAAGCAGGAAATCATCCCCCAAGGGGGCATGCATGGCCATGCCGCAATCCCTTCTCCATTCTCCTCTCAGGATCTTGGGCACGTACGCACACGCACAGGCGTGAGTTTAAGCCACCGTGTCCGGGACTCGAACTGCAGTCAACCACATGGGAGTTCAGCGACATAGCCATTACGCTAACTGCTGGTCCCCAGAAGGTGTTTCCTTAGAGAAGAGATTCTGGTTAATCAGAACACATGTAGTCCGTCTAAATTTATCAGCAACTATTAAACTCCAGGTGGTAAAGGTTTAGTTGTGAACTAAACAAGCCCGTATTTCCTCAGCACTTACATTCTAGGAGGGGGCACAGGCAAAAGGAAGCACACACAGAAATATGAGGGGTCTTCCACAAGTTCCTGGAAATGCATGATAAAAAAAAATACCCATGCTTGCATTTCAAATGTATTGTGAATTTTACCGGAGAGTACGTGCACGCACCAGAGAGAGACAGAGAGTGCAAGAGAGTGAGAAAGTGAGAAATTACCCCCACCCAGGGGGACAGTCATGCTGCAGTATCTTCTCCATTTCTTCCACCTTTCGGGATTTCAGACACATATGTGCCTAGCATGTTTCTCAAGCCACGTAGCCCTGTACTTAAACTGTACAGTTGGGCAAGTGGCATCCAGCCACCTTAGCTACCATGCCACGAGCTGGCCCTGATTGCAAAAAATTTTTACACCAAAATAAACTCACACTTTAAGTCCTTTTTTTTTTTTTTTCAGGAACTTTTTGAAATCCCCATGTCTATAGACCTGGGGGTAAAAGGAGACATGGAAGTGTATGTTGAAATAGTACTAAAGAGCAGTTCCAAGGGCCCGAGATAGGGCCCACCAAGGGCCATGAAACAGCAAGGGGACCAGCACGACTGAAGCAAAGCAAGCGTGGAGGAGAGTGCAGAGAGATTTAAGCATAAGCCAGATCATAGGGAGGAAGAGCTACCCTATATGTTTTTCTTTTGCAATGTATAAATATTTTTCACATTAAATGGCAATGATTTCCCCATTTTACAGGTGGAGGAAACACGCCTCAATAAAATGACATAGATCATGCCTGAAATGACAGAGCCAAGACCAGAACCCAGCTCTTGTGACTCCCATCCCAGGCTATCTTACATTCCAAGCAAGCTGCTAGTCCCAGTTATTTTTCTTTGCAACCCGGCAATCGGGCAATCTCGCTCTTCCTACCACACTCCCATCAGTTAGAAGATATTTTAAAAGCTATACAAAGGATCTGGGCACACCCCACCCTTTTCTTTTCCCCACACAACTACTGAATAGCTGTTGAATAGCTGAAGTGCTCCCCAGCACACCAGGAGCTAACAAGAGGCCCACCCCCTGGGGCCTCTCTCCTCCCCTGAACTCACTTGAGGGGATTCACTTGGTCAGAAGCCAAAGAAGCTGGCAAGAGAACAAGGCCTAGTTCTGAGGAGGCGGCAAAGAGAGAAGAACAGAGGGACAAGATAGAACAAATGCACATATCTCGCCACCTCCATGGTTTTTTGTTTTTGGTTTTTTTGGGTTTTTTTTGTTTTTTAATGGGAGAAATATCTCCTTACTGGATTATGTTCATTGCTTGTTGGGTAGATGACACACAGCCCAGATCAGGCAAACCTAAGAAGGTGAGAGAAGTCATAAAAAATACTCTGAGGAGTCCCACCGAACTCCAAAACAGGAGCCACAGCAGAGCCAGGCTTCTCAGAACTTAGAAAGCCAGAGAAACAAAAATATTCTTGCAGAGTCAGCTTCTGTCTGCATGTAAGGCAAACTAGGAAGGCAAGGCACTAGGTGAACAGTTCTTGAAAAGGGTTTTAAAGGATGAAGAGATAAGTGATTGCTGTAATCATTCTTAGACAGAAATCTGCATGTGTCTTCAAATCTCATTTGTTTCGTTTCCTCTTGACTGATGTGTTCTTCCCACTGATGGCCAGTTCTCATTGCTCTTTAATTCCACCTTGTCTATGACGTTTCATTGCTTCCTTAGTCCTGAACACGTAGATATCTTCATATCTGTTCTCATTGCTAACTGGCATAGCTCTATCTCCCACCTCAAATTCTCAAGACAGAAATTCTAACCCAAATCATTCCTTTGAGCTGTTCCTTTGGATCACAGACTGTCTAATGGATTAGTCCCTTTTTGTCCAATCAGCTATGATCTGGAGCTGAAGTTCTACAGTAAAGAACAGGAATTGCTAGTGAGAAACACCTCATTCTTTTTCAGAATTGTTTTAGCTCATCTAATTTTTTCATCTTTCCACAAAAATGTTCTTTTTCATAGAAGGTAGATTTAAACCTTTTATCATTTGTTAAATTTATTCATTTTTCAAATTACATTTAATCAATATATATCTTTACAGTGTGCAACATTTTACCCCATGAATATGGTGCATATCAGTCAAGACAAAGACAGTACCATATATATTATTATCAGCAAAAAACTTTTCATGCTTAAACTCCCCAAAAGTTTTAAATAAACTTATCTGTATCTACAGAAACCTTGCTGAGATTTTGATAGAAATTGTACTAAACCTACATTTCAAATTCTAAGAGAATTGATAGAATTACTATGTCAAGTCTTCCCATCCACCAGCAGAACTTGGCTTTTCACTCATTTGAATCTCCTATGATTTTCTTTAGCGGCAACATAGAGCTTTTAGCATACTAGTACTATGTGTTTTGTTTTTTCTTCTGCCCTTTTTCATCTTGCATAATTATAAGTGTCATTGTATTTTTCACTTTATAATAAAGAAATTTTTACTTATTTATTTCTAGTACATAGAAATGCAACTGATTCATTGATATATATTTGTATTGTATCCTACAACTTTGCTGATGCCTTTTATTACTTGTAAGAATTGTTTGTAGATCCCTTGAAACTGTCTACATGAACTATTAATATTGTGCCACATCAAAGTACAGTTTTTATTTTTTTCCTTTCTAATTTGTATGCTTTATATTTCATTTTCTTGCCTTATTGTGTTGGCTAGAACTTACAGTACTATATTAAATAGCAATAGTGAGAGTGAACACTCTTTTTTTTGTCCCAAACTTAACAGGGAAGCATTACATGTTCAAATACCATAATGTTATACATAGGTTTTATGTAGATGTTCTTTATCAAAAAGGGGAAAATCCCCCTCTTATTTTTCTGATAGTTTTAAATCATGAATTGATGTTGAATTTTGTCAAGTGCCTCTCTACATCAATTGATATAATTACATGATGATTCTTCTTTAGCCTGTTAACATGGTAGATAATAAGGCTTGCCAGTGGTGTGGTAGTTGAGGTGGATGGATCTTACATGGCTGACTGCGTGGTTTAAGTCTCAGATCCAGTAGCTGGAAAAACACTTTAGGCATAGTTGCATGTGTCCAAATATTCTGAAAGGAGAAATGGAAGAGCATGGATTGTGATATGATCCTCCCTTATGGAGCTTGCCCTGTGTCTCTCTCAGTGGTTGTATGTTTCCTCTAGTGGTTGTATGTTTTTTCTAAATTTGAAAAATATATGGTGGGGCCAGCAGGTGGCATGGAGGTTAAGGCAGCTGGATCCAATATGGCTGGCTGTGTAATTTGAGTCCCAGACCCAGCAGCTTAGAAAACACAACAGTTGTGAAATCGGACCCCTATCTCTCACCATTAACAAAAATGGACTCCAAATAGATCAAGGACCTAAACATAAAATCTCAAACTATAAAACCACTAGTGGAAAACACAAAGAAAACTCTTGGAGACATCAGAGTAGGCAAAGACTTCTTAAATAAGACCCCCAAAACACCGGCAACAATCCTGAAAATAGACTAGTGAGACTACATCAGGCAAAAAAAGTAATACAGCAAAAGAAGTAATAATTAGAGTGAAGAAGCACCCCTCAGAGTGGGAGAATAATATGCCTCAGATAAGGAACTGATAACCAGAATATATAGGAATTCAAGCAGCTTACTTGGTTGCGGGGGGACACAATCCAACTAAAAGATGGGAAAATGAGTTGAACAGAAATCTCTCCAAGAAAGACACACAAATAACCAAAATGCATATGAAATAATGCTCAATATCTCAATATCTCTTATCATTCCTCTTAGAGAAATTCAAAGCAAACCACAATGAGATATAACTTAACTCCAGTCAGAATGGCTGTGATTAAAAAAAATTAAAAATGATAAGTTCTGGCAAGGCAGTGGTAAAAAAGGAACCCTCCATCACTGTTGGTGGGAATGTAAATTAGTACAACCACAGTGAAGAATGATATGGAGTTTCCTCAGAAACCTACAAATAGAACTACCATACAACCTAGTAATTCTACTCTTAGGTATCTACCCAAAGGATAGGAAAACCATCAGTTGGAAAAACTATTGCACATCCAAGTCTACTTCAGTATTATTCACAATTGCTAGGACATGGAATCAACTCAAATGTCCAAGAACAGATGAGTGTATTGAAAAAATATGGCACTTGTACACTGTGGAATGCTCCTCAGACATAAAAAAACAATGAGACCCTAACATTTGATATAAAGTTGATGACTATGGAAGATTTAATGCTAAGTAAAGCAAGCCAGACTATGAAAGACAGGCATTGTGTATTACTGCTTAATATACACTTAATGCTTGTACTCTGTAGGAGAAACTGAAAGATTGGAAGGTATAGTAGCAGGGAGGGCAACTGTAGATACTAGAGTCAGTATAGGAGAGAGTGGCTAACAGTAAACGGGAGGGAGGAGATCAGGGGAAAAAGAAACTAACAGAAAACCTAATAGACACAAAAATAAAATTATCCATTGATGATAATGTATATGGCAATGTCTTTGACTTGACTAATATGCATATTATTTATCTTATGAAAAATTATGTTGTATACTGTAAAGACGTAGTGATTAAATAATTTTTTTAAAAAAAGAAATGGTAAATATGTTAAAAAGTAAAATTGTTTTGATAGTTTGACAAATATATAAGTGTAAAAGACCTATATTTTTTGCAATAAAATAAAGGGATAAACATTTTAAAAAAGGAAAGAAAGAAAAAAGAAAAACACATCAGGCACATGTGCGTGTGTGCCCAAAATCTGAAGAGGAGAATGAAGGAGAAGGGATTATGGTGTGACTATCCTCCCTAGGGAATGATTTCTCGCTCTCTCCAGGAAATACATACACACTCACACACACACACACACAAACACGCACACACACATACACACATGTACATATATGATTAATTATATTGATTGGTTTTCTAATACTGGACAAGCCTTACATCCCTGAAATAAGCCCACTTGGTCATGGTATATCATTCTTTTTTTTCTTTTTAAAGAATTATTTATTTAATTTTATTTATTCATTCATTTATTTTAATTTGACCAGAGAGAGATAGAAAGAAAGAATGTAAGAAAGCAAGCCACCAGGTTAGGGACTTGAACCATGGTTGGCCACGTGGGAGTCTCCAGTACCTTAGCTACCACGCCACCCACTGGTCCCGGAAAATCATTCTTTTTAAATATTGATGAATTCTAATTGCTATTATTTCAAAAGGTCTGCATCTATATTCATGAAGAATATTGGTCGGTGATTTTATTTTTGTACTATCTTTTTCTGGTGTTAATATCAAGTTATACTGTAATGTAGAATAAATTGGGGAGTGTTTATTTCTCTTCTGTTTTCTGGAAAACATTATGTACATGTGGGCTCACTCTTCTATAAACCTCTAATAAAATTCTTTAGTGAAACAACCTGGGCCTGGACATTTCTTTTGGTGCAGGATTTTAGTTATAAATTCAATTGCGTAATCATTACAGGGCCATTCAGACTTTCTGTTTCCTGTCAGGTGAGTTGTGGTAGTTTGTGTGTTTTTGAGAAATTGGTCCATTTACTCTCAGATGTCAGATTTAAGTGTGTAGAGTTATTCGTTATAATTGCTTATTATCTCTTTGGTATTTTCAGGGTCTGTAGCTATATCCCATTTCATTTCCAATATTGGTAATTGGTGCCTCTTTTTTCTTTGTCATACTTCCTAGAGACTTGCCTATTTTACTTATCCTTTTAGAGAACTAGCTTTTTGTTTTATTAATTTTCTTTATTTTGTAAATTAGTATCTTATCTACATCCTTTTCTTCTTTCTGCTCACTTTGGATTTGTTTTCTTTTTCTTTTCTTATTTCTTTATTTTTTTGGAGAGGTTTTTGCTATAGGGGGCATGGGCTTGCCAGAAAGACAGAGAGATAGAAAGTGAGAAATCACCCCCCAGGGGGAATGGCCATGCTGCAATCCCTTCTCCTCCATTCTTCTCTTGGGATCTTGGGCACGCACGCATATGCGCCTGGCGTGAGTTTAAGCCACCGGGTCCGGGACTTGAACCATAGTCAACTACATGGGAGTCCAGTGATATAGCCATACACTAACTGCTGGTTCCTTCTTCTCTTATTTCTTGAAGCAGGGGCTTAAATTATTGATTCAACTATTTTTTTCAATTGATATGAGAACTTTTCCTTTAGTGCACAAATTTCCGTTTTGGTAGTATTTTTAGCTCCATCCGGCATTTTCATGTTATATATATTTTTTCATTCAACTCTTTCCTTTGAACTCTAGAATATTTACAAGTATGTTTTTTAGTTTTCACGAGTTTAGAGATGTTCTTATTACTCTTTAGTTAATGGTTTCTAATATGATTTCATTGTAGTCAGCGCACACTCTCTACTATTTCTATTTTTAAAAATTTATTGAGGTTTGGTTTGTGGTTCAGGATGTGGCAGATCTTGGTATATATAATAGGGTTGCTTGAAAATAATGTATGTTCTGCTGCTATTGGGTAAAGTGTTGTATAAATAATAAGTTCTACAGGTTGGCAATGTTATTGAGTCTTTTTAAATGCTTTCTGATTTTCTGTGTATGTGTCATATAAATAATGGAAAAACTAGTGTTCAAGTCTTCGACTATAAATGGAATTTTTCCATTTCTCCTTTAAGTTTGATTACTTTTTATTTTACGTATTTTGCAGCTCTGCAATTGGGTGCATACAAATTTAGGATTGCAATATCTTCTTGGTGGGGTTGACCCATTTGTATTATACAATATCTCTTCTCTGTCCCTGACAATTTCCTCTACTCAGAGTTCTACATTTCCATTAATTAATGTACTACAGCATTACAGAAGCCACAGCAACTTTCATACTATGAAGTTGTGTCTACAAAACCAACCAGTAGAAGCAGAGGATTCCTCCTTATTATGTTTCAGATGAGTTTGTCCCCCAAAGTTTTTTGTTTTAGAATTTGATGTTGGGAGTTGGTAATGACCAGTGGTCAGCAATTGGATTATAGTGATTGCATTATGAAGGGAACAGTCTCATGGATAGATTAATGATATCTTACAAGACCCAGTAAATTCCAGCTCTTATAGAAGGGATTAGTCCCATTGAGAGCTGGCTGTTATAAAAAAGAGAGGTGTCAGAAGCACTCTCTCTCTCTTTCTGTATGCACCCGACATCCCCAAGGCTTCCATGGGCCATGTGGTTGGCCAATGTCAGACCTACAACCTTCAGACTTTTCAGCCCCAGAATTATGAGTTAATAAACCTCTATTTCTTTATAAATCACCCAGTCTCAGGGATTTCTATTAGCAATTCAGAATTGAACTAAGACACTCCTCTTCACATTGTTTACTCTTCGTAGACTCACCCTACCTTCCCTACAGCAAGACTTTTGGAGACAAGCCAAGGAACTTGCAATCTACTGTTTGTGAATCAGGTAGCATGTTTATAAGAGGCTCTAATATTTGCTTCTGTAACAGCTAGCGTAGTCTAAAAGTATAACCTTTAAATTAAGATTGAAGTCTTATTTGTTTTAGTTAATAAATCATACATTAGTCGGCTTCTAATAATTAAGACTAAGTTTAAATTATTGGGCAATTATTTTCAGGCCCTAAAGCCTTTCTGATAACGTCAACCCCTACTTGATATACTTTAGTAACTTGAGACAGAAATGCCTGTTGGAGAAGGAAACATAGTGGTGTGCTGTGAAAATCAGAAGTTCTGAAATAATAATAATAACATCCCTGATTTAACTTCCTTGGTATAAATGACTACCATAGCTGATTTCAAGATATCAGGGTGAGGTCACTGAATATGCACACAGCTGGTTCTCACGAGTAGGTAAAAGCTGGTTCCCGCATACTATTACATCAAAGAATTGAAGAGGGGACAGTATAAGGTGAGGGGAAGTGGCACAGAGTTGGCCAACACGGAGTATATACCTACCTAAAAGCATTCAAAATCAAATTTTAAAACTCACTGAACCAGGTGAAAAATGGCCCACATTTTCTAATTTGTGACTCCAACAGACCCTATAATCTGAACTCACTAAATTCATTTTTAAAATGCTTTACTTTCTGTGTACCTCCTGTCTTGTTTCTAGTCGTCTACTCTTGCTCACTATCATCCAGCCACACTGGTCTGTGTTTGTGATTCCCTAAGCCAGTCTGTTACTCTGTACGTGGTCTTCACTCTCCCTGGGATGGTTTTTCCCATATCTTTTTGGAAATCGTTTATCCTACTTTAATTTTGGATATCCCCTTTATCGAACACAATAATGCACAGGAAGGTCTATGCTGCCACAGAATCCCTTGTGGGGCTGCAGATGAACATGTGTCATCCTTTGTTGTGAGTTCATTTACATGTCCTTTTTCCCCACAGAACCAAGAGCTCCTTGAAGAAAGAAATCTCATTTGCCTCTGTATTTTCATCACAGAGGGTACAGTCTAGGTTAAGGAGAAAGGTTAGTAAATACATAAACAAATAAACAAATGAATGAATGAGTAAATATGAAAAAATAAGAGCAATAATTTTTTAAAAACCAACTTTTTTTGGGGGGGTGGGGTTTGCCTTAGGACACATGAGCTTACTGAGAAGAGAGAGAGACAGAGGCAGTGAGAGGGAAAGTGAGAAATCACACCTTGGGGATGACCATGCCACCATCCCTTCCTTCTCCATTCTCCTCCCAGGATCTTTAACATGCACACACATGTGCCCAGTGTGAGTTCCAAGCCACCGAGTCTGGGGCTCAAACCATGGACACCCATCTGAGACTCCAGCAATGTAACCACTTTGCCAACTGCTTGCCCCAAAGCCAACTCTTACATGGGACAAATTATGTAGCAAAAATTACGTGAGCATTGTGCATGTATGAAGAAATTTAATTCTTAAAATAGCCCTCTTGAAATCCACATTTTAAAGATGAGAAAGCTGAGGCCCCAAAACTGCACAGCCAGGGTCAAATAGCTGGCACGTGATAGAGGCAGGCATTCAGTATCTCAGACTTTCTTTCACTCCTTTGCTCTTTGAGTCCTCTGTAATTGGTAGCAGCCATGGGAGAACAAACACTTCCAAGTACTTTTGTGACTGCAGTAACTACATGCCCTCACTGTCCTATAATGCAGGTCACTCAGGGACCATTAGTTGTCTGGATGAGGTTGCTGCCATGGAGAATTTATAGAGAAAAGCAATGTGTTTAATTAAGTGGTTGTCGAAAACACCCACCCAGTACAAATGGATTCTGGCAACAGAGGTGCTTCTGTTGCTGCCAGAGTTCTGCCACAGGTCATTAACATCTTGATAGATTTGAGGCACTTTTCAGCCTGAATGCTTTTACCCAAGGACAGAGGCATGTCTTACTGGGCTTTGAGTGGTTTGGGAGCCCAGGGACATAGGGGAAAGACTCAAAGGATGAGCCTTGCTAGTGTCAATGAGGAGTTTCAAGTAGTAGATTACTCTATCAGAACTAAATCTGAGTCAAGTCCAAGGGAGGTTCTGAGCCCTACCAAGTGCCACGTGCCTTATGAAGCTCTGGGAGGTGGACAGAGATAGGCTTGAACAAAAGTGAGTCAGAATCAGGCTCTACCTTAAGGAATGCTGCCCTCATAAAATATGTAATGAACTATACTATGTAGTATAATATGAAGACGAAGAGGAGAGTTAGGATTTCTCTAGCTGAATTAATACAAAAAGGCTCTGCGAACACTATACCCTTGAAGGACAGGAAGACTCTGGGCCAGCAGAAAGGATGGAAAAGCATACGAAATAGAGGAAAGTTGTGAGTACCATCATGAGACCAAGGAGTAGCATCAGGACTGTTTGGAGAATAGCAGACAGTTCAATTTGATGGATGGAATTTTTTTTAAAAGGCATAGTTGTAAATAAGGCTGTACAGGGAAACTGAGTCATGATATACAATGTTTTAAAGATGCAACAGAAGTGTAGAGGGGCATGGACCAGATTGTAGCTCAGTGGCAACACAGCTAGACCTTCATGGGAAGGTCTCAGGGTCAAGTCACAGGTCCTCCCTTTACACACTAAGATGTACTCTGGTGTCATGATCTGGGCTTCATGAGTCTGGGGGTGGCTCATAGCATAAAGACCTGTTGGAGGCACCTGTTCTCTCACTCGCTCTCTCTCTCTAAATAAATTTGATTTAAAAAGTAGAAGTATGTAGAGGCAGTGAGGAGCCACGAATTCCTCCAACCATGAGCCTGAGAGTGATTTGGCCAGTATTTTCCAATTTTAATGTTCACAGGGATCCTGTGAAAGGAAATGCAGATTCAGGCTCAACGGGTCTGGGGTGAGCCCTGAGGGTCAGCATTGCTAACGTGCTCCCAGGTGCTGCTGATCTCAGGATGGTACTTTGAGTAGCAAGGATCTGAAATAGATGAATAGGTGCAAAAATGAATGAGGCTCAATAGAAGTTGCAGTTCAGAAGGCTAACTTAATTTGCATAGTACTTTTACTATTTAATTCCACATGGCTAAAAAAAGATAGAAATCCTTGATTTCTAGGAGGCTTTGTTTTGTGTGTGTGTGTGTGTGTGTGTGTGTGTGTGTGTGTTCTCAGTCTTTTTTTTTTCTTTTAAATCATTACTAGCAGTCTTTTATTAGTAGTATTGTTCATTACAGAATTAGCTTGGCAACCTGGAATAACATAGTTCGGCTGTGAAAAGACAAAAGTGCGATTGGCTTCAGTCCACCAGCATCACCCACCAGCTCCGACAGGTACTTGACTTTTTAAGTTGTTTCTGGGCAAAGACTAAATAAAGTCAAATGAACAGCTCAATCCAGGAAAAGGTCTAGGGAGAAAAAGAAGGAAAACTCTCTGACCTTACTCAATGAACCTATGACCCTCCTCCCTATAAACAAAAGACAATCAACAAAGAAAACACACACAGATGCAAAGATCATTTAACCAATTTAAACCGTAGTGATGGCTATGTCGAGAGATGAAAAATCACAAAAGGCAGCGAGAGCAGAGTAATGAGAAGACAATCGAGTTGGGAGAGAGGTGACATGGAGTCAAGCTCTCTCACGACCCTTAATAAGTGGTTGCCCTTGGACAGGTTATTTCATCTCTGGGTTTCTTCACCCATAAAATAAAGCCAACGGTTCCTCCCTGCCTTTTCTCATAGGCGTGTTTGTAGATTGCATGCGACAGCAGGTGTGTGCATTCACATGCAGTGCTGCAGGGGGTCTGTGCATGCCAAAGTGGCCAGCCTGTGCCTGGAAAACAGGTCCAGCTCAGCTGTTCCTGAACATTCTATTGCTCTCTAAGCTGCTTTTCTTTTTCTTTAAAGATCAGGAAGAATTTATTCTCCTGGGATGTTTTTTTGTGAATCAAGCAGAGATGTCCTTCACATTTTCACTTCTCCACACAGTCCAAGATACAGAATTGTCAGTTTTTCAAAAGAAGTACAGGGACCAGCAGATGGCATAATGATTACATTGCTGGACTCCCACAAGGTCAATCATGGTTTGAGTCCCAAACCTGGCTCCTTGTAGCCTACATCAGGTGTGTGTCCGTGTGTGCCAAAAGTCTTGAGAGAAGAGTGGAGGAGATGGGATTGCGGTTTGGTCATCTCTCCAGGAGGTAATTTCTCGCTTTCTTTTCGCTCTGTCTCTTTTTGTGTCTCTGGTGAGTGCATGTGCTCTATAGCAAAAATCTCTCTCTAAAAAAAATAAATAAATAAAAAGGGACTAGCACATGGTGTAATAACATTGCTGGACTCCCAGGTAGTCAACTGCAGTTCTAGTCCTAGACTTGGTGGCCTAAACTCACACTGGGCGCATGTGTGTGCGTGCCCAAGATCCCAAGAGGAGAATGGAGGAGAAGGGATTGTGGCGTGGCCATCCCACCTGGGGGTGATTTCTCACTTTCTGTCTATCTCTCTCTGTCTTTCTGGAGAGCACATGTGCCCTATAGCAAAATCCTCTGCAAAAAAAAAAAAAAAAAAAAAAAAAAAAAAAAAAAATTAAATAGTAAATAAATAAATAAAACAACTACAGTGGGCTCTGCAGGGCATATCAGAAATGAGTCAGCAGTCCTTGCCATCAGAAAGCTACACTAAATCATGAAACACACATGGAATCTTGACACAACAGTGAAATGACTGTTTTAGCAAAAGTCAGGACAGCACAATGGATTGAAGCCTTGCCTCTGTAGTTTCGAGCTGTTTGTCTTCTGAGCTCTGATTCTTCTATGTATAAACTAGAGGTAGTGTTTCCTGCTTCGGACCACTGCTATAACAATGAATTAAATTAATTGAAGGAGAGCACTCTAAAATTATAAAGTGCTAGCAAAATAATACTTATTTTTACCAAAAAAAACCCAATGGAATGCTTCATGTATTTTCATTTTTCTTCCCAAATAGAAAATATTATTTTAATCCCACTAATACATATCCTTAACTTGGTACATCAGGTTTTTTTTAAGGGTTATTTTTTATTTATCTTTATTTATTTTAATTTGACCAGAGAAGAACAGAGAGAGAGAGATACAGAGAAAGGGAACATGAGAAAGTAAGCCACCAGGTCTGGGACTCGAACCGCGGTTGGCCATGTGGGAGTCCAGTGCCCTTTACTACCACACCAACTGCCGGCCCCAGTTCTTCAGTTTTTTTAAAGGATAGTAATTAACTCTTAAATTTGTGTAACCATAGACAATTTGGAAAGTAACTGTCCAATAATAGGTGAACAACTGAGTAACTTGACAAAAACTATACAGTGAATAGAGGAAAAACTGAGAAGTACCATTTAAATGATTATCAGAATTAATCATACCATGGCAAGCACACAAATAGCACTTATTACAACACTTCGTACAGTTTTTAAAGTTTTGTTTGGTTTTATTCATGCTAGAAAACATGCATAAATGAGGGAGAGATAGAGAGGAAAGAAAAAGAGAGAGAAAGTCTCTCAACAAGGTCTGATCATACCACAATCCACTTTCCTTAGTCCTCTAACTCCTTAGGATCTTGGGTATGTGCATACATGCCTAGCATTTTTTCAAGTCGAACTGCGGATCCAAACCATGGTTGGCTATATGGTTTCCAGCACTGCAGTTTAGTTTTCTATGGACTGTGTCACCAGGTTGGGCCAACACTTGGTCATTTTAAGTGCTCAGTGAGTGTTACTGTTAATATATAACAACCTTTGGCAAAAACCTATGGGGGAAATGTGCAATGATATAAATCATAAGCATTGTTTTTCTATATTATTGTTTCTAATTGCCAGAAGGCTTGAAAACTCACCAGAAAGAGACATGTGGGCAGGGGGTGGGGAGCACCCCCAAAAGAGGCATGGTCAGTTCGAATCCCTTCTCCTTCATTTTTCCATCCTGTTGGGATTTTGGACGTGCAGCACATGTTCCCAGGGCATTTTTCAAGCTACCAAGACTGGAACTCAAACCACAGTTGAGCATGTGGGATTTGGCTCCCTTTAACACTAGGTTAAGGGCAGCCCTATATCAAAAAATTTTAACAGCAATTGTACTTTTCTCAAGAGCAGTGAATTTCTAATGAACTAAAGAACACATTAAAACAAAGTCACTTAAGGGAACCAGCAGTTAGTGTAACGGCTATGTCGCTGGACTCCCACGTAGTCTACCACGGTTCGCGTCTCGGACCCGGTGGCTTAAAACTCACACCGGGCGTGTGTGCGTGCGTGCCCAAGATCCAGAGAGGAGAATGGAGGAGAAGGGATTGCGGCGTGGCCATCCCCCCTGGGGGGTGATTTCTCGCTTTCTGTCTCTATGTCTCTCTCTCTCTTTGTCTGGCCAGCGCACGCGCCCTATAGCGAAAACCTCTCAAAAAGAAAAAACAAAAAAAAACAAAGTCACTTAAGAAAAAAAGTCACTAAAAAATATATAGGAAAGGCAAACTCTACCCAATTTCACATGGGCTACACATAGTAAGTAGCAAATCCAAGATTCAAACCCACGTTTTCTGACTCCATATTCAGGACACTTTCTGTGGTACAAGGCTGTCCCTTTAAATCCACTTTCATTCTACTATCTGTATGTTCAACATGGATAACTATTTGTATTTGAATATTTATTATACCCAAGTTCTAGGATAGAAACCAGGTGGCTTTGTAGGAAAGTAGATAATAAAACATCTTATAAGTGCTTTTTGAGAAGATGAAGAGCAAAAACTACCTGATTGCAGTTACCATAAGCAAGTCTTCTCATTTAGGAATAGCAGGAATTAGAATCAGAGTCCCCCCCAGCACTGCACTCTAATATGTGAGGAAGGAGAATCCCATCTCCCCCTGCCTTCTTAACTACCATAGTCAAAGTCATCTCAAATGCATTGGGCTTAAGAGCCACTTCATTGCTAGTCCATCATACTTTGGAGAGTCTCCATAGAGGGTCAAGATGTTCTTGGCGATGCCACAATGAATCATATCTAAAAGCATGCACATAATGCCTTTTAAAAACCCCTCAGAAGGCCAAACGGAGTGTGAGAGGAAGAAGTAAGGTTGAGATAAACCCTTTTCTGCCTTTACCGCTGTACAGGCATATAAAGATTCTGGATGGGTGGGATGGAGACTTGGATTCTGACTTGGACTCCATAGGAAAGTCTTGCTAGTTTCCGCTGAACTGAGAACTAGTTCGGGTTTATGACTGACCTCTCAAGTTCTGCTCTTTGTCCCTTTTCCCAGGTGCCTTTAAACTCCTTGTTACTAATTTTACTGAAAAATATATCCTTATCAATCAAGAACATCACAAAGTAGCTCACCTGAATTAATTTGGACAACATTCCTTAGGAAACGACACTACTAAATTAAATTCTTTGTTATGTTTTTGGCTTAGGTTTAGAAGGCTATAAGAATTGAGCATGTCAGAATTACTCAACATCTTAATGCAGCTGCTGTATGGACAACTCAACACATTTTTTTTTCCCAAAAAAATGTTCTCAACAAGTTCTGTAAAATATGAATGACAAGATTGTTGAGAACATTAAATGAGATCTTGTGCACAAATTCTTTCTACCCATTTTTTTTTTACATAGCAGTTTATTGATAAAATAGAATGATCATTTACTTCTAACACTGGAATGATAAGCCTAGTGAACTCACCAGTCTCCTAGGCTAAAACCCAAAATTTACCATGGATTTTTCTTAAAGACAATTAAACACAAGTATCTATTAAAAAAAAAATGTCTATGTCAGTTATCAATTCATTGCTTCTAAGCTCCAAATGCACTCTTCAACACATGCTCTGTGATAAACAATGGAATTCCTTTTAGTATTTCTCCTCTAAAATGACCATGATGTTAATACTTTGTAGTAGAAGACATCAAAAGGATATTTTAGGAAAAAGAGGCTTTTGTCGTTTCCAGCCTGGGCTAAAGATCAACAAGCTGGGTGTGAAAATAGCCCCAGCTAAGGGCCCAGAACAGTCCCTGTGCAACTTTGCGGTTCCTGCTTGGCGGCAATAAGCACTCCACAGTACCTGTCTAGACTTTATCCATACATTAATGGAGAGGATGGTTCTATTGGATACTGGTTTCTGAATGCTGGGATAATAATTCCTCATTTTTTGATGTTATCGTAATGCTAAAGTACAGACACAACTCATTTTAAGGTTAATATGTATTGTTTTTTGTTTTGTTTTGTTTTGGGGGGGTAGAGGTTTTTGCTAAAGGTCGCTTGCGCTCGCCAGACAGAGAGAGAGAGAGAGACAGAGAGACAGAAAGTGAGAAATCATCCCCCGGGGGGGATGGCCACGCCGCAATCCCTTCTCCTCCGTTCTCTTCTCAGGATCTTGGGCACGCATGCACACGTGCCCGGCATGAGTTTTAAGCCACCAGGTCTGGGACGCAAATCGCAGTTGACTACACGGGAGTCCAGCGACATAGCCATTACGCTAACTGCTGGTCCCAGGTTAATATGTATTGTTAACCTACTCTTTGTGACATTTCTAATGCTTAGACAATCAAAGAAATCAAGCTCTGATGTGTGGTGTTTGCCAGGCTCCAGAACATCAATGCTGCCAACGTGGCTGATTTCAAGCTACCTACATGAGAGCATTGAATGTGGCAGTAGGAAGAAATGTATAGTGGCACACCATCACGTATTATTTCCATCACACAAATACAGTAGGCATAAATAGCTCCAAGAGCATACATAACTTTAAAACAAAATGAAATAATCAGAAAGTGCTGGGTTTTGGATATATTACCTTTCCATTCAGTTTATTTGATGAAAATTTTATATCATTTAATTTTAATCATTAATAACTGGTTCTCAAATTTTCTGAAATTATACCAATCACTTCTTTGGAGCTAGTGCAAACCAGCTCTAGCATACCACAAGATCAGATCCTCAATGATAGTACACAACTATCTAACTTGCCGCCCAAACTTTTACCCATTCATTTGTTTGTTTGTTTTAGTTTTGATATAAGGCATATGCACTTGTCAGAGAAAGAGAAAGTGAGAAATTACCCCTGGGGGAATGGCCATACTATACCATAATCCCTTCTCCTCCATTCTCCTCTCAGGATTTTAGGTCTGCACACACACACATGCACCCAAATTGCAATCCCTTCTCCCCCATACCCCTCTCAGGATTTGGGGCATACACTCATATGAACCCAGTGTGTTTCTCAAACCTCCTGGCCTGAGTGGAATTTAAATCACACAGTTGGCCATGTGGGATCCAGCTGCCTCAACCTCCATGCCATTTGCTGGTCCCTCTACCCATTAATTTATCTTTCACATTTTAAGCACATACAGGTCACAATCAAGCTCAATAAAGCTCTGAAAATGGCAGAGGTAATGCAAATTTATTTTTGGTGAACCCAGATCTGAAGCAACAAGAGGCCATTTATAGTTTTATTTCTCTTATTTTCAATACCACATGTTTCCTCCAAAAATATTAATATAATTGATTACTACGGCTGAGAGAAGGGTGTAATAAGTTTCCATTTGAGACATAAAATACGTAGCATTGTTTTATCTTTCTAAAATCTGAAAAACTCTCAATTCCAATTTACATTTGATTCCAAGGATTTTAGATAACAGATGTGGGCCTATAGTGATCTTCATAAAATGTAAATAAAATCACATTGTTCAGTTCTTCAGTGCTTCTCCATCACTTATGGGACAGCATATACATTCTTTTTGGTTGTTCTTTTTAATTTTGTCAGAGAGAGTAATGGCTATTGAAAATCCATTATGTGCTAGATACCTTGCTAAGAATTTTACCAATGTTATCTCATTTAATCTTCTCAAGAACTCTGTAGGTACATTTTATTATCCCAATTTTATGGGTAAAGACATTAAAACTCAAAATTGACAGCCAGATTGGTTTCAAAAATTCATTTTCAAGTTTTGGAAGCTGTTGTACATATGGTATGCAATGGTTATCAGTCAGACGGAATTACAGGTGATTGGGGTTCTGTTGCTGGGAACGCCATGACACATTTTTGCATAAAAAAATACATGACTTTCTTGACAACCTAATACTTCCCATCGATTGAGAACTCATTCTGCACACCTTGTTGGTTAAACACTGAAATGTTGCCCTCCTGAAAGTTAGTCCAAGAAGATGTCCTACCAGAGATGAAAGACTAAATGACTCTTCCCTCAAAGTGTAGGAATCACCAATGTTCTATGCTGAATGCTTTGGTGATCAGGTTACCAAATCAGTAAAGAGAACTTACTAAGCCCATTAAGTATCTGAAATAGATAATCTAATGGCATCATCCATTTGGAATTACGAGTTCCGTAATAGAAAAAAAAAAAAAGTTGCCTCTTTCCCTTAATATGTGAATATTTTACTTAATGTAAAGACTGTGGCATTACTAATATTTGCCTGATAGATGAAGATAAAGTCACACAGACAGTAGTTCTGGACAGGACAGAAAGCAGCCATCTTCATCATAGCATTGGAAAGAATGATCTTATAGCTAAAATAAACCTTGGGGTAAATGTAGGTATTAAAACAATAAGGACTTAAGCATTAAAGTTGATTTTTATGTTAAATCTGGACAGTCTGACCTATATTCACGAATTCCCTGATTTTAATGTTCGTATGATTGCAGTAAGATAAAAAGCAAACTATGTGTATTGCCCTCATGTTTTCTTTTGTAATCTTCCTTTTAACTGCACTAGAATGGAATGATTCATAGCCCCATGTGGTGATTGGAAGAATGTTCTTAAGGGAGACAAGCTGGAACTAGAGGGCTCCAACACAATAGTGCTTGAGAGTGATGATGCAGGCCTGAATTAGGGCAGGTATAATACAAATGGGGGAGAGTACCAGCTGGGAAAACAGCCAGAGGAGTCAAATGTGGCTATACCACTGGGTGTGAGGTCCCAGGAACCTTCACTCCTTAACAGGATAAGTCAGTCAACTATCTTACATAGCAACCAACGGAAATTCTACCAGTGGTCCATCGCCTCGTCTGTTATAGTGGTATCCAGAAAAGTGCTATATTTCCACTGCCCTTCACTTGGCCATAATTACTCACTCTGTCAAGAGCCAGAAGCCTTGAATGGTCTCTTCAGAAGTTTCAGCTATGTGGCCTTTCAAGTCTTCCATGGCAGTCTCAATGGCCCCAGGCTGAGTAGGAAGAAGAAAATACCTAGTTTAGAGAAGACGGAGCTCTCTTTGTGCTCATAATTAGTAGATTCAGGTAGCTCCCCAGGAGGCTGATCAGGAAAGGTAGAGTTATTACAGTCACTTATTTGTTTTAGGCACTGCTTGCCAGAGAACTTAATATTGACCTCTGTTATTTTCTATACTTGTCTCCTTGGGTGGAGCAAAAATGAACCAAGTCCTATCTTCTATCATTTTAATTTCTCATAGGAATGAAAATGGTCATTTTCAGAAGAACACATTTTCTTAATAAGCATGTTTATCAGAAAGTTCAAAGCATTTAGCAGTCCACACATTTTTAAATCAAACCTTTTCTCTCTGCAAAGAGTCTATGTCAATATAACATAAAATAACAGCCTTTTTCCAATGATCAGACCATAGATTTAGCTGACTTTAGGAAATAAACTTTTCCTCTTTTTGCCTGACTTATTTTACTCTTTCTCATATAGATGTTAATACTATGGGCCTTGCTCTATTGTAAACACTGATTGACACCTGTCATAATAATTTCATTGACCCTCTAGCTCACTGATTATTAAACTTTAGTGCACATCAGATTCATCTGGTGTATGTGTTAAACACAGATTTCTGGGCGCCAGCAAATAACATGGTGGTTAAGGTGCTTGATACCACATGACCAACTGCATGATTCCAGTCCTGAACCCAGCAGTTTGAAATATGTGGTGCATGTGTGCATGCATGCCTGAAATGCTCAGAGGAGAATGGAGGAGAAGGGATTGCAGCGTGGCCATGCCCCCTGGAGGTTGATCTCTCTCTTTCTCTCCTGCAAGTGCACCCTATGGCAAAAATCTTAAACAAACAAAACAAAACAAAACAAACAAACAAACAAAAAACACAGATTTCTGGGATGGAACCTGAGAATATGCATTTCTAACAAGTTCCCGGGAAATGCTGTTTGTGTGGGGACTGTACTCTAGACAATTATTCTCAAAAATGGCTGCATATGATCACAATCAGGGAACTTTTTAAAACCCTAACACCAAGCACTGGATACCAAATGCATTATATCAGAAACCCTGTTCAAGAGGCCCATACCTTAAGTGAGTCAGTACCTCGGGAGTTTGAAAAGCAGCCCGTATTATTCCCAATGTGCAGCCAAGACTGAGGACCGCTACGGCTCAAGGCTTACCTAGTCTAAGCTGTTTCATTTTATCAATGAAGAGCTAAGTCACTGTGAGAGGTACCGGTTAATTCACTTAGCGAAGTGGCAGAGATAGTGGTGGTGGTGGGGAACAGACTTTTCACTTTCAGGTTCAGTTCACCAAACAGTGCTGACCTCGTTCCCAATCTTGTGCTACATTAATGACAAGTAGGCTGCAAGGCCTCATTTAGCCCCTGTAGAATAGGACTTCAACGCCAAAGTCTAACCTTCTGAAAATATTAACATTCCAAACCCTCCCAGCCTGAGACCCTTCCCTCCTAATAGGAAACAGGAACAGCCCAGCTAGGACTCATTCAAAGACCTCGTAAGGCGGGGGTAGGGTGGTTGTAGGATTTTCATTGGCTTGTTATCTCAACCTATGAGAAAAGGCTTTGAAACGTTTTGGTCACAGTGTCCAACTGCTAAGACAAGTCTTATATGGAAACCCATACATGAAAAACAGGGAAATAGTGGAGTGGTTTCAGGTGAACCGAGAGTAAACGGTGCAGTTTTGCCCACTTAGCTCCCCTGACCAACCTGCTCAGTTTACTCTGCACAGCCCAAGTCATCCAAAAACTGCACATGGCAACTCTCGAACAGAGCTGGAAGTTGCTAGTCCAGATCTGTCATGAATGAATTCTGACGATGGCCAATTATTTGACTTTCCTGGGCCTCCATTTCCTTATCTATAAGACAATGGACAGGGCTACACCCAAACTTTCTGAGCCAAGCTGATGATCAAAACTTCCTGTAAATCTTTGAGAAAACACAAGGGGTCATCCAAATATTCATGAAAAACACATACTATGGGAAAAAAGCTATCCATGGATTTCAATTTCTTTTTTGCACCAAAATAAACTTGCACTTTATCCCTAATGTTTTCACAAACTTTTGAAGTCCCTTCATATGACCATAGCCTTTATACTGAGAGATTCTGAGTCAGTCACTTTTAAAGTTTCCCTCTGAGTTTTAACCACACAGTGTATAGAATGATTTCAGGCCCTCTCTTTCTCTGTGGCAGTTAAAAAGTTGTCAGAAGGTTAAGAAGGCACCACATGATTCCGAAACCTGTGTGTCATGAAATCAGTAATATCAGGGACACCAAACAAATACCCATTGAACTTCTGACTGAGGAGGCCATGCCAATATCATTTTTTTTTTTCCAGTTACCCTGGTGTGGGGGCTGGACTCCCTGCAGGAAAATGTCCTGTGATCCCAGGACAGTGTGCCCTTCACTAACCTTAGGTCCTGGTAACGCAGGCTCCCAGGATTACCCAGCTAATTCGTCCAAGTCCTCTAAAAACAAATGTTTTCTTTGATGATACAATACGGGTGTTTTTCCTCTCTCTTCTTGTATTCACATAACTTTGGTCTCAACAAACCTAACTCCAAAGTGAGGCTAATACTTTTCAGAAGAAAAAATTCTAAGTGGAATTGGAGAATAATGAAATAATCCTATAATAATTATTTTGTTGAATGCTTTTATGACAGGCACTCCACCAAAATTATGTGAAGATGAATATAATAATGTAGAGGTTTTTTTTTTTTTAAAAGAAAATACTTTACTTGTCTTCCTTATGGGAAGAAATTGGCAAAATTTATCAAAATGAAAAATGATCTGTCCTTTCATCTAAATATTCCACTCCTATAAAGTTATACAACAGAAATTCTATCATGTGTGCAAAATGACATATGTATAGTTCTTTTTTTTGCAGTCTTGTTTATGGACAGAAAGATTGGTGGAGGGGTCTCACAAATATCTATCAATATAAGTTTAGTTAGATCTATTGTGTGGCACACTCATACAATATAATATGATGAAAGTATAAAATAAGTGAAGAAATATTATCAAGTGAAAGAAAAACATGAATAGAAGAGAAGGTAAAATTAGTCACATTCTATGTAAAAAGGAGGACAGAAGATAAGAATAAATATCCAGAGGCCAGTAGGTGGTGTCATGGTCAGGGCATTGGGCTCCCACATGGCCAGTTGTGGTTCAAGTACTGGACCTGGCAGCATGAAACTCACACCAGGCGCAAGTGAGTGTGTGCCAAAATCCCAAGAAGGGAATGGAGAATGGATTGTGGCAAGGCCCCTCCAGGGGGTGATTTCTCACACCCCCTCTCACTGTCTCTCTCTGTCTCTGTATCTCTGTTTCTCTCTGGTAAATACACACACCAACTGGCAAAAACCTTAAAATTAACAACAATATGTTTGCTTGTATATGCCTAAAGTAACTCTAGAAAGATATATAAAAACTATTAACGGTGGTTCCCATGAGTAATGAGAAAATGTGATAAAAATAGAAGCTGGAGGTGATGTTTTCCTGCACATCTTTTCAAAAGTTAAATGCTAAAAATAAAGTGTGTTTTTACAGAATAGATTGATAGCTTCTAGCTTTCTGTCAGTGTTCTCACTCTGCTGTTCTTGCCTTCACTAGAAACATCACTCAAGTCCTCATAGAACATAGAAGGGAAAGGTACGCCAATAGAGAATTTTACTGTCATCTATTTTATTATTATTAGGTACTTTAAGAAATTAATGTCAGCCACTTAATGTCAAAAACAAAATAAAATAAAGTTTAGAACTTTGACTGTGTCCAGCACATGAGGATTTAACTCTTAACCTTTCTCATGGCTGGGGGAATATGGTATTTCATCTTGTTATTTCATACATCAGTTTGCTCATTTGTTAGATGGATAAGATAACCGCAACAGAGCTATTGGGAGATGTCAAAAAATGCCATATGAAAAAAATGGCAAACACTGAATAATAAAAGACCTCATATGATAATAATTGTTGCTAATATTAAGTAGAAGAGAAACAGGTGTACCAGGATTTGGCGATTAAATTGTTACTGCAGTTGAACAACTAGCTCTGATATTCTTGCAGCCTAACATAAATACAGGGACCAGCAGTTAGTGTAATGGCTATGTCACTGGACTCCCATGTAGTCGACCGTGGTCCAACTCTTGGACCCGGTGACTTAAACTCACGCCAGGTGCATGTGCGTGCGTGTCCAAGATCCCGAAAGGAGAATGGAGGAGAAGGGATTGTGGCATGGTCATCCACCCTGGGAAGTGATTTCTCGCTTTCTGTCTCTCTGTCTTCTGGTGAGGGCACGTGCCCTATAGCAAAAACCTTTCCAAAAAAAAAGAAAAAAAAAATACAAAAATGTAGTGGAATAATAGCTACACATCATCTGACGTAATGTAACAGGCAATATGGTCTCCTACAGTCTAGCCTGAATAGTTTCAGTCAGAGCAAGCCTTCTGAGGAAATTTCAGAGACATATGTGTTTGCTTCCTTGAGCTAGACTAGCCTGCGGGCAACTGTCACACAAACAATACCCATGTCCGCACTAGTTCTTCCCATATAATGAGCTCCTGAGCTAGACAGTAAGAGGAGGGGGTGGCATGGAAAAGAATATTCCTAGAGACTCAGACACTCAGATTTCTCTTCTGGGCGCCATCGTGGCCAGACAGGGACCACTTGGCAATAATCACATAAAAAATCAGCTCTTCATAAGGTATGATTTGTGAAGTACAAGCAAATTTGTCTTTCCCTGAAAACGAAAAGAATGTATCTTATATCATTATTGTTAAAGATCTGCTCTCACAAAGACTCATCTTTATTATGATCTTCAAGGGATTTTAATGTAAAGAGGGGAGTCGATAAACATTTTGCACTGTGAAATATCATTTTTTTAGACCAGAAAGAAGCTCAAACAAGTAATAACAATACGAGTCATATATTTATTTTTCTCAATGTGAGAGCAAGTCACAGGGAACCCTATAGCAAAAGAAGAGAGAAAGGGAGAGAGTTTGAAAGCCAAATTAGTGTCATGGAAGCAATGACATCTTGCCACACAATGGGAAGTCCTGAACCTGCTTATTAAAGTCTCGTTGCTCACAATAGAACACAGGCTATAAAAAGGCCACGGGGAACCATTAATTAAATATTAAAAGATCAAATAGTTTTAGTCCCATTAGTTTGTATGTAATTTACATTCTAAAGTATAAATTTAGAGATAATTCCCCATCCCGAATCGCTTTCAACTTTCTGATAAGGTATCTGCAAATATAGAGTCCTACAGAGAGTTTAAAAATATCTTTCCCCATGTGGATGAAGTATTGTTCCTTTCACAAGAAGTTGCTTTTGAATATCAGTCTCCACAACTAAGATGATTATCATAATATACCTCAAGTTATTAGCCTTGAGGGGTACTTTTGTTCAGAGAAGGAAATAGACCCTTTTTAGATACATCTAAGCAATAATAGCAGATGAACTAAAACGAGAGGAAAAGGTTATCCAAGCAGACTGATAGCAAGTGGTTTGGCCCTTCGTTCCTGCGACCGAAGATCAGAGGTGGCCTGGTATTGTGGAAAGTGTCAGGAGTCTTAGGTTCCAGGCCTGCCTTCAAGTCCTGGTCTGGCTCTGGGGTTGCTAGTCGACCTTGGAGCAAAGTGCTCCTGAGCTGAGTTGGAGGGGTGCAGTTTCACTAAATAAGTATTAGCCTAGAAGCCTGAGGGGAGGAAGTCACACCCCAGGCTGATCCATAAAGAACACAGGAATTGTTTAAAGGAGCCAAATTGACTTCTTTTATGATGTGGTCTTTAGAGGTGTGATCTAATACATGAGGTTATGATGCTAAAACTGCTTTTCATCTGTCAAGAATTAATTAATATTTTCATGTCAGTCACACATTTGCAAATCCAGCTTGAAACTCCTACAATTAATCCTTATTACTGTAGTATTGGGTGTCTACTCCTGGCCCCTGAGGAAGTGAGTGCCATCCTGCCTCAGGAGGCAAGGACTAACTCTCCAGTTTAGAAGATAGAAACAGGAAACTACATAAAATCCAGAAAAAAGCTAAATAAATAATTTATAACACATCTCATAGAGGGCTACTACAGTACTGTTTAAAAATGATGTTACAGAACCAGCAGCAGTATGGTAGTAAAAGTGCAGGATTCCCACATGGCCAACCTTAATCTGCATTCCAAACCTGATGACTTGAAACTCACATTGGGCCTGTGTGTGCGCATGCCCGAAATCCTGAGAGGAGAATGGTGAAGAAGAGATTGTGGTGTGTCCATCCCCCTAGGGGTGATTTCTCACTCTCCCTCTCTCTGTCTCTCTCTGGTAAGCACACGTGCCCTATGGCAAATCAGAATAAAACAAAACAGGGACCAGCAGTTAACGCAATGGCTATGTCGCTGAACTCCCATGTAATCGACCTCGGTTCGCGTCCTGGACCCGGTGGCTTAAAACTCACACCGGGTGCATGTGCGTGCGTGCCCAAGATCCCAAGAGGAGAATGGAGGAGAAGGGATTGCGGCGTGGCCATCCCCTCTGGAGGGTGATTTCTCGCTTTCTGTGTCTCTGTCTCTCTCTGTCTGTCTGGCGAGTGCACGTGCCCTACAGCGAAAACCTCTCCAAAAAAAAAAAAAAAGTATATTATTGATATAGCTAACAATGTGTCAAATAATGGGAAATAATAAGCCATTTTCCACAACAAATTATATATATAATAAAAAAGTGAAAAAGGATATGCAGCCAAATGTATAAGAACACATTCAATACATTTTGGTAGAGTAGATAGATAAAGGTGACTTTTATTTTATTTTGTTTATTCACATTTGCTATTTTTCCTTCAAAAAACCATCTCCTGTGCAACACTTTTTAAAACATTTAATAAAATATGATGATTGACCAAGGAATTCCTCTGTCCCATTACTTAATGCACTTCTGAATCTATATCATATATGCTTTGAGTGTCTGCTTTCTAATAAAGTGATTTATTGTTCCCTGTTGCATGGAGCCATAAAACCATGAATTGGGATTTGGGAAACTTTTGTTCTAGTCCTAGTCTTTGCACTTAACAGCCTCTTGGGCAAGTGTGACTTTGGGCAATCAGCTTCCCCTTCTAGACCTTAGTCACCCCTTAAAATAATAAGTTACCTCTTATCTATTGATAAGCCCCCATAAGCTCCAAATGTCTTCTGTAGACAGAGGACATCAATATTGTGAGAGACTGTTTAGTAATGGAGAATCTGGTATGTTTGCCTGGTATAGATCAAGAAGCATTAAACTGTAACATTTAGAAATCTCATTTCAACTCTAAGAAGTGGTTATTTCATGGTGACTTTTTCATAGCTCTAAATCATCAAGGGCCTCAGTCTTCCTTAATTAATCCTTTGAGAAAATAAATTAGCTTTCTCTCTAAGTACTAAAGTTCCTGTCTTTACTTTTATATTTCCTCCTGGAAGTCACAGGCATCCTAATGTCCCGTAACAATTACAGAAATGTGAATGGAAAATCAAGGAGAAAATAAAGCATTTATAATACCAAGATGTCACTTACGAAATGTAGCCCTGTCATGCACTCGACCGAGGACTTTCACAGTTAGTTTATTTAAGCCTTCAAACTAAATTGGTGTTTTACCCACACTTTTCACATGCGGGAATTCACACACATGCATGCATTCCTTTCCATTTTCCCAACTACCAGCATAAGGGACCAGCAGTTAGCATAAAGGCTATGTCGCTGGACTCCCACGTAGTCGACCGCGGTTCGAGTCCCAGGCTCGGTGGCTTAAACTCACGCCGCGCGCGTGTGCGTGCGTGCCCAAGAGCCCAAGAGGAGAATGGAGGAGAAGGGATTGCGGCGTGGCCATCCCCCCTGGGGGGTGATTTCTCGCTTTCTGTCTCTCTGTCTCTCTCTGTCTGTCTGGCGAGTACATGCGCCCTATAGCATAAGTAGATTTATGATTTACAAGTTAATAAAACTAGATCTTCCTTCTTTTTTGAAGTTCATCATTATAAATCCAGTTAAGCCAAGAGTTGTGTTTTATTTTTCTCACGTTAATGCACATTTTCATTACCCATATGTTAATAAGGGCTCTTCATATTGCCCCATAGTCACTAGAAAAGCCAATGCTGAACGCCTTGGAAACTTCGTCTTCACAACTCCTGAATTGTTCCCACATCTACTTTATACTCACTAATAACATTAGAAGACTTTCCCTCACAAACTCTTGAGAACGTAAGGATTTTTTTTTCTTTTTCTTTTTAGATTGAGATTTTTTTTTTACTATAGGGTGATGTGCTTGCCAGAAAGACAGAGAAAGACAGAAAGCAAGAAATCACATCCCAGACAAGACGGCCACACTGAAAATCCCTTCTCTTCTATTCTCCTCTAAGGATTTTGGGTACGCATGCACATGTGCCCAGAGTGAGTTCTAAGTGATCAGGTCTGGGATATTTTTCATATTCATTAGTGTCAGCCACTAAAAACTTTTTTTTTTCTTTTTTAAGACTTTTTGCTATAGAGTACTTGTGTTCACCAGAGAGAGAGAGAGAGAGGGAAAGTGAGAAATCCCTCCCCTAGGGGAGATGGCTATGCCACAATTCTTTCTCCTCCATTTTCCTCTTGAGATATTGGGTACGCACGCACATATGTCTGGCAGGATTTTCAAGTCACCTGGTCTGGAATTCAAACTGTGCTGGGCCATGTGAGAACCCAGTGGCTTAGCCACCATGCCATCTACTGACCCCTGAAAACCCTTTTAAAGGGGCAATAAATTCCATTGTGCATTGCAGGAAGAGCACTGAGCTTGCAGATAGAAGATTCGGAACTTAGCTGTAGGTTTTCCACGAATAATATGTGACCGGAACAGGTCGTTTCATTTTTTTTATTTTTTTTGACACTGCAGCATGTTCACCCTTAAAACAAAGATAGGAAGCTCTCCCCTGCCTACCTCACAGTGTTCCTCCAGAGGACTGAACAGCTAAAAATGTGAACTTACTGTATAAGTTACATGGAGACACAAACGAAAGTAAAAATATCATATGAATAAATAAATAATTGTATCTGTCATGGCTTGGGACTGAGTCCATCTATCTAAGCTAGAAATACATTTTCTAGACTTGCCTTTACTACATTTTGTGGGCTCAGTGGCCCTTGAGAATCAGCCCAAACCGCAAGAGACATTTGTGCGAGACTCACAAGGTAGCAGTGGAACCTCAGTCATCTTCCTCGCTAACGATCAGGTCCTCGCGCACTGTAACAGGTCCTGTCCATGGCCCCTGACATCCTGCTTCACCGGGAGTAAGGAGCAGCACCTGGGCCTGCATCTCCGATAGTTCATCGGACTCGTCTCTGAGCCAATCCTGCTCCTGGATTGGCTAAGCCTGCAGCTTGTTGGTGAAAGGAACCAGCTCGTGTTTAATTAACTCACATCATCAAGGTAAGGGTAAGTGCGATAGTCACAGGGTCCAGTCTTTTCTCACGAGCTCCACTTTGCCAAGAGGAACTCCAGCTTGTCCACGCAGTTGTTCCTGATGCGCTATTCCCTATTCCATCTTCACGGGGTCCAGTTGGTTAACCTGTACCAGCTTCAGATCCATCACCAGCTGCACACACAGCAGCTTTGCATAGACGCCTCGGCCCGTTCTACCATCGCACCAGCTCACAGTGATAACCCCCTTTCTCTGTATCACGTGGTGTTTACTCTTCTCTCATCCAACCCTGACTTTATCAGTGCCAATGACAATAAAACTCCAGGGAATGCTTTGATTTCCTTTGCAGCTATATCTTATAATTTTGTATATTTGATAAAGTTCACATACTTCCAAAAATAAACCATATGCTCTACATATGCCAAAACATTCACAGAAGCACACATACAGGGTAGCATCTACTGAGGCACCTCGTATGTGAGAATGTGGGTAATGTTTGAACACAGACACTCTCTCACACACACACACATCCATACATTGAGTTGCTTTAGTTAAAACTTTATCTTAACCAAAAAATATACATACTTATTTTATATATCTTTATTTTATTATATATATGTATATGGGTATATATATGTGTGTGTGTGTGTATATATATATATGTATGTGTGTGTGTGTGTGTGTATATATATGTTTTTTTAAGAGAGATTTTCGTTATAGGTCATGTGCACTCACCAGAGAGACAGAAAGTGGAAATTTGCCTCCCGGGGGGGATGGCCATGCCACAATCCATTCTTCTCTTGGGATCTTAAAACTCACACACGTGCCTGGTGTGAGTTTTAAGCCACCAGGTCTAGGACTAGAACTGCAGTTGACTACATGGGAGTCCAGCAATGTAACCATTATCCCATCTACTGGTCCCATCAAAAATATATTTTAAAGTTACCAAATCAAAATTTCCTACTTAAAGTAATTGTAAAGTCTTGGCCCTTATTTATTTATAAGACTGGGTTGAATTTTTTTTTTTCCAATGAAGAGATGCCCTGTGTACACATGAAAATGAAATGGCCTCTGTTGGCACGACGCCTACTACCCACTTTGCGCCAATTTGTCGTTGCCTGTGAGCTCACCACTACTACGCCGATGAGAATGTTAAAGGACAGAGAAAAAAGCTCTTTAAGCAGGAAAAAAAACTCAAGAAATAAAGGTACTGGGGTCAGCAGAGGGCATGGTGGTTAAGCCATTGAATTCCTTCATGGTTAACCACGGTGCCAGTCTCAGACCCGGAGGCTTGGAAATTACCCCAGGCACATGTGCATGTGTGTCCAAAATTCCGAGAAGCGAGGAGAAGGGACTTGCTGTGGTCATGCCCCCTGAGGTCCGATTTCTCACTTTCCTTCTCTCTGTATCTCTCTCCTCTTTAGTGAGCACATGTGCCCTATGGCTAAAATTTATAAACAAACAAACAAACAAAAAAGAAGTAAAAGTACTAGAAACCCATGGGGCACTCTCCACTTGATCCAAATGCTAGAACTGTACAACGTTTTCTAACATCTAGATATACAGACCCCATCCTCATTGCTCCCTCGTGCGTCGACTGGCCCAGCTCCATTGCAGAGACAGGGAAGCTCAGCTCTTGTTAAAGGTTTGAGATTACAAAGTATGGCTTCCACGTGGTGGTACCGGCATCAGTGACCGTGGAGAATCAGCCCATTCTCAGCAATCCTTTCACTCCACAATCTACGTCTCTTCTAAATAAACACCAAATACCCACAATGGGTTCCTAGTTTTCTATTCTAAGTGCTATAGTTCTCTCTCCACAGAATATTAGTTTCTTGTGGCCAGATTTAGCATGAACACAGGACTGAGAAACTGGAAACTTGGCAGGCTGGAACTCCTGCGTTTTTGTTTTTTATTTATGCTACCTGCTTAATAAGGCACTGGCACTTTGAGCTGAGCATATTTAAAAAAAAAAAAATTTCAGCTCTAAATTTTTTCTAAACAAATAGCTTAGACAAATGGCCAAAGACATTTTATACATACACACACACACACAGACACACACACACACACACACACACATATATACACACACACGGCTCTTTATAATAATGCAATGTTAAATACAATAAAAATAATATTGTATGATAACATTAGACCTTCTAAAGTTCTCTGGAGTTCAGATCCTTTATCCCTGAAATGAAGATAAGGATACATATTTTATGATTACCGTGACTATTACATGGAATCACAAATGTGAAAAAAATTGTGCATGTCTACAGCATGTAGGCCATAGAAGGATATCAAGCTTTTCATAAGAAGTTTTATGAAGTATTCCAGAACCCAGCAATTTTACCCGTGTTACGAAGTACTTCCGTGAAATGTAAGGCTGGTGGAAAGGGTTGGGGTAAAGTGTGGACTCGGTCACACTTGGCTGTCTTGAGATCTGCTTTGGCACTGGATCCTTGCCTGGGCCCTCCTCCTCCATAGACAGATGATCAGTTTCAGAGGGCTGGTCATCTCCCTCTTGCTTCAGGGACACAGGCTGGAATCCTTCAAAACTCCCAATTGTTGACATTTCTTTAGCCTAAAACAAGGGAAGAAACAATATTCTCATTTTGAAAATAAGTCACCCATGCCCTGGCTATGACAAAACAGGCTGGAATGAAAACGACATTCCTGAAATGGACAAACATTCCGTGAATTAACTAAACAGAAGTACGGAAGACTGCCACTCAATAACACAGATTCCTAACCACCACCCGTGATCCTCAGGGTCATCTTTCAGAGAAAAGGATTCCAAAATTATTATAGTTTCATTTTCTTATCTTTAAACCCAGAAGCTGAGCAAGGGGAAAATAGCATTAAATAATTATCAAACAATTGCTCTCCAAAGTTTCACAGCATTTTACTGGAAAACTTTCCAGATTGCAAGGTTATTTAAAAGTTAAAAGCAAGGGTATTGTACTTTCACGTGTGCTTCTCGGGTTGTAATACGACAAAAGAGCACTTAGACCTGAGCAGATCTCTACACAAAAGAATTCAATGCTATAAATCTAGCCTAAGATAGTAATTTAGACCAGTGTCCAAAGATACCGAGGGAGAGAGACAATTGTGTATCACAGCATAGGGTCTAATAGAAACATATACAACTTTATGTGTAAGAGAAAAACATTGAAATGCAAGGTAGTCAATAAAAATATGTATGTCATGGAAACGTGCCCCAAATGTATTATTAATGGAAAAATGTAAGTTATAAAATATTACAAATAATGTCATTCAAATTTGTTAAAACAATTCAGAAAAAAAGGAAAGTAGAAAGAAAGGGAAGAAAAAAGAAAGGATGGAAAGAGGGGAGAAAAAGGAAAGCAGAATGATAAATGTACTTGCACATGTATATACATGGATAGGATGACAGAGGTTAGAAGACATCTCAAAAGAAGTAAAACAAAATATTAACAATTATCTCTAGACGACAGTATTACAGGTGATTTCTATTGTATGTTTTTTCATCTCTGGATTTTAGCAATGATGATGCCTTTAAATAAATTTTAAAAAATGATTTCTATTTTGTAAGTATAAAGCACAAAAAAGCAAAAAAAAAGAGAACGTGCATGCTGGCCTAGTGAAATGTACATCAGGCTACCATTTTCTTTTCTTTCTTTCTTCTTCCTTTTGTTCTTCCTTTCATTTGCTAGAGGGTATATGTACTCGCCGGAAAGAGAGAGAGAGAAAGTAAGAAGGAACCCCCCCCCCCATGGGGGATGCTTATACTGCAATCAGAAATTCTCCTTTCAGAATTTTGGGTACACACACCTGGCATGTTTTTCAAGCTGCCGAATCAGGACTTGAACCACACAGCAGGCCAGGTGGGATCCAGCCACCTGAACCACCATGCCACCGGCTTGCTCAGACTGCCATTTTCAAGTTGAGGCAAGTAGTCATCCCTATAGTGAGCTTGCTCCCAACACTACAGAGAGGAGGAGCCCAGGCCACTTCACCATGCACCTGGAAATACCATCTTATTTTCAGACCTGCCAGTGTGTTCCTAATCAAACAAAAGTGGCTTTGATTCCATTTTTTTTCAGTTCTTGAGTAACACCAAAAGTAAGAAAAAGCCCCTATCACTAGAAATTTCCCAATTCTTTACATTGGAATTAACTAGAATATTCAAGAGTGGGAAAATAATAAGATCACCCAATTTATTATCTAAACCGGGATTATGAGATGGCTGAGGTAAATGGATTATTTCATGCAAATGTGAATATATACATTGTCACGAGGGGGGAGGTGTGCCGTGATGCAGGAAAACACAGCTGACTAGGGGAGCTCAAGTGGTAAGCCTTCTGCAGTTTGCATTATATTTCAACTCATCTGGCTCTCCCCGCGACTCCATCCCCAACTTCCTGTGGTTTTCGAAGTGAATGGATCCTACCCATGGGACAATGTCCTTCTGCCCTGCATAAATAGACTCTATGTACTGAAATTCTAAAAGCACATTAATACTAGTAACACACTCTTCCCAAATCAAAGTTGGATCGCACCTGGATCCCAAACCAGGACTCCCAGCCTTGCTTCAAGCCCAGCATCTCTAATATAATGCCATACTGTCTTACAAGAGAAAGGACTTCCCAGGTAATTTTTAAAGTTAAGGGCACAAAAGGCAGAGATTGGCTAGGGAGAATACAAAGCATGGAGAAACAGGAGAAATTTAGTGTGCTTGTGTGTGTGTGTGTGTGTGTGTGTGCGTGTGCGTGTGTAGGAGCGAGAGAGCTTGGTGAGGCTCATTGACTTCCCTGGCAGCTACATGCTCTATTTGCGCAGGTCTGCCACCTCTATTACAGCGAGTGTTGGAAGGAAATGCATTTCTAAAGTTCCCTCTAACCTGTGAAGGAAGGTTTGTGTCACTGGGGAAGGAAAGCCTGCTTCTGTATTTGAGCACTTTGTGCACACACGCCTAACAACAGACATCTGTGAAAGGCTCCTGTGCCTGGAAAACGGAGGGAGGATTTAATTAACACCACTTCCTCTCCCCCAGGCTGTCTTCTCTGGAAACACGTGGGGAAGCGCTAAGCTCTGAGACCAAGCTGTTTGAGCTCCAGGAAAGAAGGAAACTCAGCTTCATTTAAATTCTTTCAGCCATAAATAGTGGAAAAGTGAGTCCAGCCATTTCAGTCCAGGATGATTACAACCCTGTTCTAGTCTTGGGGACATCTTGGAAGGAACAATGAGAATAACTCCTTCAACAACTTTCCTGATAGGACAGGAGCCTCCAGCATCTACGCTACCCACTCTGTTCTTCATTACCTCTTCCCAGACAATTTGTTTATACCCAGTTCAATAAAAAGTGTCTTTCTACCCTGTATGAAAAGACTATATGGGGACCAGCAGATGGCATAGTGGTTGAGGCACTGGACTCCCACGTGGTCAACCAAGGTTAGAGTCCCAGACTGGCTACTTGGAACTCACATCAGGTGCATGTCTGTGCATACTCAGAATCCCGACAGGAAGAGAGGGGATTGTGGCATGGCCATTCCCTCTGGGAATGATTTCTTGCTTTCTATCTCTCTGTTTCTCTCTGTCTCTCCAGCCAGTGAAGGCACCCTAAAGCAAAAATCTCTTAAAAAAAAAAAGACTATAGGTACCAAAATCCTAAAAGCACATTAATACTGGTAACAAATCCATGCAAAATCAAATGTTCCATAGCTTTTACACGGATAAATTATGCCTTGCCACAGACCCATTGAGAGACATTAGGAACAGAGCAGGATCATTGTCCCATATGCTAAATTCCAGTAAATTTTTCTTAGCATGTAGTGCCCAGGAGAGTAAAAACTACACAGTTTCATAGAGAACCTGGAAGTTGAGCCATAGAATAAAATAAATGAAACAAATGTTGTCCATACATTTAAAAAAAAAAAATCTTTCATTCCAGGGAATTCATGTAATGAAAATTATACTAAAGAAAGAAAAGCTAATACCATAGTATTAACTGGTTATTTTGGCAGTAATACAATATTAAAAGCCAACTATACACCTAATGGTATAGGAAGGAATAGCTAAATATATCCAACTGATATTATGTAGAGATTTTTAAAAAGCATGCAAAAATGCTACATCTGTATAGGATTAAAGGTCATATTTCCTGGAGCAGAAAAAAAACAAAAACAAAAACCAGAGGGCCAGCCCATGGCACGGTGGTTAAGGTGGCTGAATCATATGGCTGACCGTATGATTCAAGTTCCAGACCCAATGGCATGAAAACCATGCTGGGCATGTGTACATGTGTGTCCAAAATTCCAAAAGGAGAATGGAGAAGAGATTGTGACAAGACCATCCCCCGTGGGGAGGATGCTTTCTCATTCTCTCTCTCTCTCTCTCTCTCTCTCTCTCTCTCTCTCTCTCTCTCCTATTTCTCTCCAGCAAGTGCACATACCATCTGAAAAATGTTTTTAAAGTAGAAAACAAAAATACGTTGTCTCGTAATGGAAATTTAAATAATTGTATATCAGTCTTTGCTTTTTACAAAAATTTAAATCGCATGAATTGTGTAAGTGCCACTTTTGTAATTAAAAATAAAATGTACACATAAATGCAAAAATAAATAAATAAATAAACCTAAAGAAGTGCTGCTACACTTCCTTTGGTCAGATAATAATAATCCTACAGTTCTCAGTTGCCAGAAAATTCAGGCTGAATTTAGTATCCTACTGCCGTAAATAGCTTATTTCCAGTTCCTAGCCTAAGTAATACTGTTGCCCTTCATACGTGACTTCATCTATTGTTCTGGGACTTTTCTAATAATATTTCAGAGGCTTATAGGCCATAAATTATAGTTAGAAAATAATTATCTAGTCCATCTTCTTCACTTTGCAAATATTGGAAGAGAGCCTCTGAGACAAAAGACTTCCCCAAGGTCACACAGCTACATAAAGTAAAATCATGAAACCAGAATCAGAGTCCTCTGAACTTGAGTTCACTAGTCTGTGCTTCGGATTATACAGCATTTCACAGAACAGCAGAGACACAGTCATCAGATGTACTCACTGACAAATTGGAACCCCTTATTGTATGTCTCTGGGATCAGAGACACAGCTGGGATGGAGCAGGGCCAATCTCCAGATCCTCATGGCCAGCCCAAAACCAGTGCTGGAGACTGAATTCCTTCTCCTTCCCCAGGAATCAGGATCCATTAGGCGCAGGAAGTACCATACCTGGGCCCACAGATCTCTTAGGAACCCGTGAGATATTTTATTTTAAAATCTGAAGTAAAAAATAACTTTTAGAGTCAAAGAAAAGATTTTGATTTTTTTCTCACATCAGGAAAGAAGCAGAACATGGAGAGCACCCAGAACCTATTGCATTTTGTGTTAAAAATTTTTTAAAACGAAAATATTGAACCCTTTGAAGTTATAGAAATGTAAGTTTTAATATCGGTAATATTAGAAGAGAGTGACCCACAAAGGCAAAGGGATTGAGGCCCATGAAAGATATCATTGGTCCTGGCTGAAATCTACATCCTACCGGTCACATTTCCCACTTACTTTCCATCCCGGTGCTCCAGTCTAGACCATAAGGGCTAGAAACCTTTCCCCAAATCTGGGATTTCCAATCTCTTTATCCCCATGGATCACACTTTATCAGCTATGAAAAAGATTTCTGTTCTGTGACAAACTGCATAATCTTAAAATGATCCTATATAACATTAAAATGATTCTTTTTGCTTTAGTAAAATCAAAGACACATCTAGCATAGTCAACCCCACGTAAATATTTGTTTCCCAGGGAAATGAATGAATAACTAGCTTAAGCACTCCTAATTAGCTTGAAATGAGTAGCTGGCCACACTGAATTGCCAGAACTTGAGTCACAAAGAAAGGGGAATTGAGTCTTTTGGGGTTTTTTGTTTTGTTTTGTTTTGCCTTTTGCTTTATTCTCTCATAAGAGTGCAATAAAGAGCAATTAAGGTATAACAAAAGCTATCATAGTTCAGATCATGAAAACAGGACTGGGCCAGATGATGGAGCAATGGTAAAACCGAATGGTCTGTGAGGCAGACCCACATGGGGAGGCAGCTGGTTCATAGCCAGAGACCTCCCTGGACCAGTGACTGGCTGACAGAGGCCGGGGGCAAATCAGGGTGTCATACCCTGTTAAAGACACTTTCTGTCTCTCTCTCTCCCCCTTATTAAATAAACACATAAACTAAAAAATAAAACAGGGTTGGCATTAAACAGAGATGCTGAGGAAACTGAGGGCTGTTGGGCCCAACAGGTGGCATGGTGTTTAGGTCCTGGACTCCTACATGGCTAACCGTAGTTCAAGTCCCAGACTGGCAGCTTGCTTCCTCATTTTCCCTCTCTCTTTCTGTTTCTTTCTGGTGAGTATGTATGCCCTGTAGCAAACTGGTAAATAATAATAATAATAATAACAAATAAATAAAATTAAATACATAATTCAAAAAATTGCTTGTGGCTGTGTTTCAATAAAACTTTATTGAAAAAATAAACTAAGGGCTGTTTCCTGATGAACGTCTTCTCAAGGCTCCTGTTATTCTCCATTTCGTTAGCACTAACTACTCTTTTTTCTCATCTAGCTTTCAGGAAACCCTTTTGGCTCCTTACCCTCTCTACTCTCCTGGTCAGCCTACACAGTCAGTCACTTCCTTGCTTTCTTTTCTTTCCCTGTCTGTCTCCTGACACCTCTCTAAGTTACATGTTCTTTTTTTTGTTTTTGTTTTTTTGTTTTTTTGTTTTTTTGAACAACCCTGTTGCAGGTATCTAATATCCATAAAGCTTTTGAATTATCCTCTCTCAGTCCTTGGGAAGACAAGCTGCCTACTTTGGAAGCAGTCATCTATTCTAACCTCCACTGTTGCAGTCTCTTTGGGCTGATAGAACAAAATACCTGATACGGAATCACTTATAAACAATAGAAATCCATGCATCACAGTCTGGAGGCTCAGAAAGCATAAGAGCAAGGTCTCAGCAGATTTGTTGTCTGAAGAAGATCCAGTGTCTGCTTCCAAGATGGTGTTTAGATGGTTCATCCTTTTTTTTCTTTTTCTTATTTTTTATACATTCAATCCCTATGCATCATTTAGACTGTAAGGAGATTTTACCCAGCATGATACACATCTCAGTCCAGTTGAGAATACTATACACATCCTCATTAACAGATAACAAGCTATGTCTATGTCCCACAAATATCATCTCTCTCCATTTTTTTCCCTAGTTTCCATTCCTACACTATTCCCCTCCCACACTCTCCTTCCATTTTGTCTGTAGTGTCCATAACAATTTTTAACGCTTTTATGTCCTCCAGTCTTTCAGTCTCTACCAAAGAGTGCAGACAGTCTGTATAAGTTAAGTGGAGACATACAGTGTCTCTCTTTCATATTTCATAGCCTGACTTGCTTCACTCAGCAATAAATCCTCCATATTAGTCCACTTTGTAACAAATTCCAGGGCCTTGAATTCAGTTTTTTATGACTGAATAATATTCCAGGGAGTATATGTGCCACCCTTTTTAAATCCATTCATCTGTTTGTGGACATTTAGGTTGGTTCCATGTCTTAGCAATCATGAATAGTACTGCAATAAATATAGTTATGCAAGCGCTTTTCCGACGCAGTGTTCTCCTGTCCTTTGGGTAGATACCCAGAAGTGGGATTGCTGAATCATATGGTAGTTCTATTTGAAGGTCTTTGAGGAACCTCCACATTGTTCTCCACAGTGACTGGGTCAATTTACATTACCACCAACAATGTAGGAGTGTTCCCCTTTCACCACATCACTTTCACCCCATCAGCACTTTTTTTTTTTTTTTGATCTTCACCATTCTGACTGAAGTTAGGTGGTATCTCATTGTGGTTTTGATCTGCATCTAGAATACTACATCCTTCAGAGGAGATAAGCTCTGTGTCCTCATAGGGTAGGAAGGATGTAGGGAGTGCAAAGAGCCTTCCTAGTGCCCTCTGACACTTTTATAACACACTAATCCCATCCATGAGAGCCAAGCCCTCACTGCCACATCATAGCTGAGAGCGTCTTAAAGGCCTATCTCTTAATCCTGTACAGAAGGGATTAAGTTTCAACATTAATCTGAGAGGAGATGCAAACAATCGAACCAAAGCACTACCTTTTACAAATGAGAAAACTGAGGTCCAGAAGAGGTATGTTATGCCATTGAAGTCTCAGTTAATTAAAAAGAAATAAAATAAAGACAATAAAGTATAAAATTATGGGTACCACAGAATTAAAAGTCTTGTATCTATGGGAATATTTGTGAGGAGACCAGGAATTTAGTTTATGGCTTGTTAACAAGGACTATTACCCTTTTGCAGGTGGGTTGGGGTTCAAAGTGGGGAGGGAAAATAGGAGTTAGTTCCTATGGCCTCTGTTACACTCAAAAGATGTCAACCAGGTTTTTGAAGGTGACATCCCTACCCACATGAAGGGGTTAACCTTCTTAAAGCACACATCCTCAAAATAAAAATCTACTTTTAATTTTGACATTTCATAAAGGTAATTTATGTGAATTTATGTGTGCAGCCTTTCCTGAGTCTCTCTGTGAGAACAGCCGAGGGATGTGTGGTGGATAAACAACAATACTCTAACACCTCGTAACTCTCCAACAAGCCTGCTTCTGTGCCAGTTGAGATAAGAAAACTGGCAAACAATTCTTCACAATTTCACATTTTGTATATCAGTGATAACATGCCAGCAGGGCTGCTCTATGTCCTGAGGGAAAGTTACTTGATGAAGGGTCTCTTCCCTCCCAACTTCTCCCAGACCAGGTAGGGCCTTCTATTCTGCTACCAGCGCATTGTCTCGGCAGCAGATATGAAGGGGGACGTAGGGGAGAATGCAAGGCCAGGCTGAAAAACACGAGCTCCCACCACCTCACTCAGAATGAGCCTGGGCAGCTTGCTTCCTTGTTTTCCCTCTGCATTTGAAGTTCCTCATCTACAAAATCAGGAGAAAGTTGATGGTTTGTGATTTGTGCTCCTGAAACCATTCCCAAGGCCACCTAAGGAGTAGCAAGATGGGGCTTCCAGTCATAGCAGATCCATGTATGTTACTGCATGTTTACTATTCTAAAACTTTTATTTGGAGTCTTGAGAGATGTTCAAAGTTTAAAGCTACTGGACTAAATTACCCCGAAGTTCTCTTCCAGTGAAATGACTCTACTAAATTGGATTAATTTTTCTCTAGCACCCAAAAAATTATAGGTGTAAGCCTATAGAGATTTCTCTTATATGTTTTTTTCCATTTTGTTTTCATCTTATAACTCCAACTGATCAAAGGAGTTACCGTCTGACTCAAATACTATAGCATCAGAGGAAGAGGACTGTGATAAAGACAGCCGACTTGAGTGTCCATTGTGGAGATTCTGGGGGACTGTCCTCTGACTTCCCTTTAACTCCAATGGAAGCCCACAGTGACCATAGCTGCTGGAGACATCAACCATAGAGAGTTGAGCATCTCCATGCTCAGTAGCTACTAAGAAGCCTCAATAAGTATTCTTTCATTTTAAAAGGGAAGAACTGGGTTGACCTTGTGTCCTGGTAGTTAAAGAGCTCGATCCCACATGGCCAGTGTCTTGGTTCAAATCCCAGTCTGGAGGTTTGAAACCATACCAGGGGTATGTGCATGGGTGCCAAAATCCCTAATAGGATAGAGAAAATGACAGGATAAAGAAATGCAGGAAGTCAGATTACAATGTGACCACACCCCGTGGAAGGCAATTTCTTCCTCTCTCTCTCTTTCTGTCTCTCTTTCATAGGGTATGTGTACTCTGGCAAATTTTAATGGGGAGGGGAGAATGTAGAAGTTTGCTAAGTTCTTCACACAGATATTAATTTTTAGAGAGGAGTCCTCAAAGAAAGTATAAAGAATTAATAAAAACAAGGGTATTGGCTACAGTATTTTGTGAGATTGCAGAGCCTTTGAGATAAATTTTCTTACACGTTTCCATGAACACTTCCTGCTCTCATCCCATCTGGGATATGATAGCACTTGAAGTCATGCCTCCTGTGACACTGATCACACTCTTCCGTAGTGTGGAACTATGTTGCACTCATTGTCATAGCCCAGCATCTAGTGTGGCCGTGACACAGTACAGGCTATAAGTATAGGGTTCTTGAGAGGAAGGATACATTTATTGCTCTGCAGTGTCTGAGATCTGAAGGGCAAGGTTTATAACTGGTTACTCTTTCCTTGCACAGTACCTCATACAGACTGAGTGGTCAGTAAATGCTCATGGACTAAGTGATGAAGTTCTGTGTGAAGGTGTAAACAGAATCATCTACACACGCACGTGCTCTCACACAGACACACACAGAAACTCATGCCACAACCTTTAGTCTAATTGGTGTGACAGAAACTTTAGCAGGTAATTGCAGTCTTGTAATCGAGCCATGATAGTCTTATGTACATGAAACACAGTGGAAAGAAAAGATGGGAATAACAGAGGTAGGTGGAGAGAGGGCTGAGAGCAGAAAGTTAGAGCTGTGAGAAAAGTGCCTTGGTGCTGACCGCATGTTAGAGGGTGAGGAGAGGACATTCCAGGCAAAAGCATGCCAAATGAGAAGAGGTAGGTGACCATGTGAGCTACCCACCCCCACCTACCCCTGTCCTTCAAGAACTGGTCTTGAGACCAGCAGATGGCATAATGGTTACATTGCTAGATTCCCACATAGTAGACTGCAGTTCAAATTGTGGACCTGGCAGCTTAAACTCACACCGGACACATGTGCATGTGTGCCCAAAATCCCAAGAGGAGAATGGAGGAGAAGAGATTGTGACATAGCCATCCCCCCCAGGGCGGGGTGGGGGCAGTGATTTCTCGCTTTCTGTTTCTCTGTCTCTCCAGCCAGCAACATGCCCTATAGCAAAAATCGCTCTCTAAAAAAAATATAAAGAACTGATTTCACTTGGTAAAAACTGCCACTCTCTGAAGGAGCAAAAGTTTGAACTTCTCCTCACACTGCCCGTGTATTTCTTTCTCTTTCCTATACCCCAAAATTCAGTCTGACAGCACTGCAAAGATTCCACTTGCCTCAAGAATTTCTTGGTGCTCATAACAGAGATACAGCGAGATCACAGAAATGAGCTGCATTGTGTGTAGTCCAACAGGCACCACTCATCCGTTTCTTCCTTCTCTCTTTCCCCAGTAAGGCATTCTGCCTGGCCTCTGTGTTTGGCTTCTCATTATTAAAGACATGTATCTATTTCACCACATAGTCAGGTGTCAGACTCTCCTTTATACACCCTCTGACAGACAATAGTTTCCTCACAAAGACAAATTCCACAGAACTATTAATATAGGTCTGTTTAAAGATCTGTGAGTTAGTGGAGGTTGACAGGATGATGTATCTGAAAAAACTATAAAGAAGCCATCTTGGAGGCCAGGCATAGAGTTGAATGGTTTATCTCAGGCAGTGGCAGAAGTTCCCATGTCACAATTAGCCTGGCCATGAGCAGTGTGGGCAGGGAGGAGATGGTGAAGTGCTGGCACTCTAGGGCAGAGGGTAAATAAGCCAAAATCATGAGCTTTTTCCACTCTCAACACATGCAAGAAAGTGAGAAAACAAACAAACAAACATAAAGAAGAAAGCATCACACAAGGAACCAACCAGGATCAAATTATTATTCCTGATGATAAGCAGCAATCCCTTGGTGTTTGTGGAGATTGATTCCAAGACTCCTATGAAAACTGAAATTCTCAGATTCTCAAGTCTCTTGCATAAAATGACATAGTATTTGCATATAATCTATGCACATACTCCTGTATACCTCAAATCATCTCTGCATTATTTACAATACTTAATGTAGGGCAAACCCTATTTTATACTATATACATTTTTATACTAGGTAATACTATGTCATAGTTGTAATATAACAGTATAATGCCACAAAAAACATCAGTACTTGGTCAGTACAGATAACAACCATCGTAGGTTTAACTCTACAGGACATGTCGGCACAATGTGACATTTTCAATCTAAGGTTGATTGAATCTACTTGTGGACACATATGGCCAACTGTAGTTCACAGAGCATATAAGCACTTAAATATTTTCTCCATGTACAAGTGAAAAAGAATGAAATGAAACTATGTGAAGAGTTAAAGCCAGCATTCCAGACTGGCAGAAGCCCCCCTGTTTTTCTCTTTTTTTAGAAAATAAACAAGATCCCTGATTTGATTCTGCTGATTCATAAACTAGAGGAGGGCAAAGCTTAGCTATTAGAATAAAATTGCTTCATTTTTGGAGTATCGCAGATGAGCATGTGGATTAGTACCTCTGCAGCATTAATCTTGGTGCCAGGTGGAGTAGGAACACACTTTCCATAATCAGATGTTCCGGCCTGAGATCTTAATTTAAGGAAGTTGTCCCTAAGTCTGAGTTTCCTGTTAAGCTGAGTATGATCCTTTTTCATGTACAAACTTCATGAAATTCAGGGAAAGACATTAATTCAGATACCAAAAATAGTACTTTCCCCTCAAAATAAAAATTACACTCTTTACTATTTTAATGAAGTTTTTATTAATAAACACTATTATCAAAGTATGACACGCACTCAAATATCATAAATGTGCAGATCAACAAATTATCATAAAAGAAACACACCCATATACTCTCATCATATGGGTCAAGAAATGCCATACTCTTGGCTCCCTGATAGGTTTATTTTTTTTCAAAGTGAATATTTCCTTGGTTTCGAATGGTAGAATCCCAGAGGGTGGCCATCCATTTTAGATACCATCTCACTCAGCACCCTCATTTTACAAATAAGAAACCAGATCGCTGTGTGGGAGCAGGAAAGTGACGTATTTCACGTCACAAGCCAAATCAGAAGCTTCAGGGCTGCGGGCTCCTCTTTCCCGCTCTGACTGTCTCAAATTCCCAGGAAGGAGTAGCTTGCTTAGAGAGCAAGACAAACCTGCTCCCCAAAATAATTCTGTTGTCTGTAAGTCAGGCTAACTTTCCAGTGTTCCTGTAGAGCCAGGCTCAGAGGAGCTGTCCTGAAGACATCACTTAAAATCCCATTCAAACGATTGCTTTCTTGTGTTGGGGCACCTGGCAGGCACAAAACACAGGGCTAAACTGTTACGTGAATTAGTGAGGAGACACTGTATACTATCAGCAGATGCTTTTCCAATGCTTCCTCTTTCTTTTCCATTACCAGACAGGTCATTTTGACCCATGGTCTGTGAGATGACCTGACTATCCTCCAAAGACGTTATCCCACAGATGGTGACGCCACCCACCAATAACTGTGTCACCTGAGGGACAGTGGAAGGAACTGGAGAAAGAAAACGTAGAGGACATTGATCACTCTTCAGAAACCTAGAGCCTTGCCAAAGGAAATAAGCACATTTATTCCATTTGGCCTGAGAAAACATGAGAAAGATTAATGGATTTCTTGCTTCTCATGACCAAGCTTCTCGACAAAATGGTTCACTCTTGCTGACTCCATGGAGTCACACCATAACCTACAGTTTTCAGTCTCAGTCTATTTTTCCTGTGACTGAATACAGCAGATATATTCTTTCTTTCTTTTTTTTAATTTAACTTTTTTAAAAGAATTATTTCTTTATTTAATTCCATTTATTATTATTATTATTATTATTATTATTATTTTAATTTGAACAGAGAGAAAGCGGAAGGGAAAGAGATAAAGTAAGCCCCCAGGTCCGGGACTCAAACCACAGTTGGCCATGTGGGAATTCAGTGCCTTCAACCACCATGCCATCTGCCAGCCCCACCAGCAGATAGTTTCTACTCTTCAGTTTCTTTACCTCTTTGACATTGTTGATTGTTGCATCATCATTGAAATTCTCATTTCCTTCTAATTTTTTTAGAACTGCAGATACCCTGTTTTTTTCCTTCTACGTCTTAAAGCTTCCCTCATGAAAATATATTTCTCACATGCGAATGTTTATCAGAGCATATTTTAGATGCTTTCCCTAAGCAATCTCCTTAATTCTCGTTGTTTAGCCATAATCTATACACCTGTGACTCCCACACCTGTATCTTCAATCAGATCTCTTTCCCAAGCTACAAATCTGCCTGTATGATTGTCAGACCTGTCACTGTAGTTGACAAACAGGAAATTCGAACTCACATATCCCAAGAGGAACTTATCATCATTCCACTCTCCCATAAACTTGTTCCTTGGTCTACTCTCAGCGAATGAGCTCATGGCTGTAATATAATTCAGAATAGAAACTTTCCCAATTTCCTCTTTCTGCCCAACTCTTAGCAAACACTTAGTTTTATAGTTTTTAATTCCTGAATGTCCTGCTCCGTTTCTATTGCTGCATCCTTTAGCTCACCCCCTCCTTTTTAAAGTTTATTTATTTATTCAATATTTCATGAGAGTGACCATCAACAAGGTTTTCATGCCATGATCAGCCCCCAGCTTCAGCTGGCCAGAACCACAGGCAGGTGCATGTGAATCTGGTATGTACAGGAAGACCCTGGGACAAGAACTGAGACCTTTCCATATGGCCTCAGCATCACAGGGCATTGTTTGACGCTGCCCAACTGAAGCTGGATGCTTTCAAAATTTCTTGAGAATCATTATAAAGATCTTCTAACTGGTGACCTTCTAACTGGTGCTCCACTGTTTGATTTTTTTCACCAACTTGTGCAGCACATAGCAGGAAGACAAATCTCAAAATGTGAATCAGATTGTTACTGTTTATGTAACCTTCAATGATCTCCTTTGCATTCTGAATTTTTAAAAATGTACTTTTGAGCACGGTTCTTTAGACCTTGATGAGCTAAATTCCACTATCCAGACAGGCTCATGTCTCTCCATGTCTCTTCCCTCCCTCTTCGCTTTCCATCTTCCCTGGCCCATCATAGCACTGAGACCTGATGTCTCAGCACCTTATACTGTCTTTAAATTCACCATGCTCCTTCTCATTTCCTTTGCTAGACAAGTGCCTCTACCCTTTTGGTCTCCATGTGGAGAGCAGTTAAAGGCTTCCATGATCAATCTTGTGAGTTAGATACCACGCCACTGTTTCTCCTGGTTAACTATGTGTATCCCTTTTCAGTACCTATACTGCTGCAGAGCTACTGAATAGCTTCCTTGAACTTTCACATTCTCCCACAAGTACCTGAACTACTCCTTGACTGGCCAAGATTGTTTACTATGTTATCTTTAGCACCAACTACAGTGTCTTAATCTGTTATTATGTTGCTAAACATCAATACCCAAGACAGCGTGATTTATAATGAAAAGAGGTTTCCTCGCGATTCTGGTAAGTGGAAAGTCCAAAGGCATGGGGTCAACATCAGGTCATCTTCTAGTGCTACATCACTACATGGCCAACAAGCAGAGAAAGAGGTAGGTGAGGGCAAAGTGAAAGGAAAAATTTCCACTTCCTCTTACCCTGCCCCTGCAGTTGGATGGTGCCCTTCCATTAGGCCTTACCCCTTAAAGGTCTCACTGTGTCCCAAAGCCATTACAATGGGAACCAAGCTTCTAGAATATGAACATTTAGGGGACAAAACATTATCCAAGCCATGGCATAGAGCACAGAAAGCATTCATTATGTTTAGCTGAACAAATGAATCAGTAATAAATGTCTTCACTACATGGAACATCCATAATAGAATATGCAAAGGAGATTCAAATGAGAAAGTCTCTGTCTTTAGATGAAACCAGGCCTGAGCAGAGAAGATTCAAATTCCTTTTCTATAAATCTGACTCCAAACTTACAAGATTTCAGAAGCTTACCATAAATGGCAATGTAGAAATGCAATTTTTCTATGCCATTTAGGCACAATGATCTTCTATCAGTCAGTTCTTTAATCATTGTCCATGATTGGGCATTATGAGTAGATTGTGAACTTGGTGAGGGCAGCAAAAGTGCCGTCATTTATCCGCAGACAGCATAAGTGCCCGCTGGCTTCTACCTGAAACCAGCCAGAGGGATAAATGACTACTACCAGAGCCTTTCCTTAGAGCAAGTCCAGCAATAAAGAGAATAAGAGAAAGGCTTATCCAGAAACCAATGGAGAAGGGGTGGGACACGACCAGAAAGGAGAGCCTAAGGTCTTAAAAACAGACATTACTGGGACCAGCAGCTGGCATAATGGTTATATCACTGGATTCCCATGTAGCCAACTGCGTTTCTAGTCCCAGACCTGGTGGCTTAAAACTCATGCTGGGTGCACGTGCGTGTGTGCCGGAAATCCCGGTAGGAGAATGGAGGAGAAGGGATTGCAGGATGGCCAACTTTAAAGCTACTTTGACCCTTTTCCATTTCACCTAAGTAAGGATGTTGACATCTGGAATTTAGCCTATTGTACAACATGCCAGGAAAATTTAAGATGGATTCAGAGAGTTCCTCCCAGAGAGAGAGAGAAAGAAAGGCAAGCAAGCTAGACCCACAGGGATAGCTCTCATTACGATTATGCAGGTCAGAGCACAAGCATGAAGAGAAGACAGTAGTTCTTTTCAGACTGAAATGTATATTTATTGTAAGATGATATGATAAATGTGAACAGTGGGGCCAGCAGGTGGCATAGTGGTTAAGTCACTGAAAACCCACATGGGTGACTGCAGTTCAAGTCCCAGACCTGGCTGCTTAATTTCTCTCTCTCTTTCTCTCTGTCTCTCTGGTGAGTGCATATGCTCTACAGAAAATGTCAAAGAATAATAAAAAATAAAACTAATAAATAATTCTTAAAAAAAAGAAAAGAGAACAGTTTAAGATGATAAAGAATAAAATCTTTTTAAAAAAGAATTAATTTATTTATTAATTTTAATTTGACCAGAGATGGACAGAGAGAAATAAAGCAAGCCATCAGGTTTGGGACTCAAACCACAGACGGCCATGTGGGAGTCTAGCACCCTTAACCACCATGCTACCGACTGGCCCCAAGAGTGAAATCTTTTTTAATAAGAGTTTTATATTTGCTTGCTGGAGGGCATTAGATCAGGGACACAAATGAGAAACAATAGCATTAGCCATGAATGGCCTTCTCTATATTTCAGAAAGAAAACAAAATAATAAAACTAAGTATCTATAAGGAAAACGTATTTGTGTACGCATACACGTGCACAAATAAAGCGAGAGTATGAGAAAGGAAAGAGAGACATATACTTGTGTGTGACCTGCTACAGCTACTGGTACAGCAATGAGCACCACCAGCCAGAACACACCGCAAGTGCCCTGAGAAATTAAAGTGCCTACCTGTGATATTTATGTTTCTTTTGTTCTGTGAATCTCAAGACTGGCTTATGGGGAGGGGAGGAGGATGTTAGGCTTTGATTAGCCTTTTCATAAATGTATGACTTCAATCACGAAACAACCAAGAGGGGAAGAGTATGGGCCAGGGAGAGATCAATCGAAGTACTCATTATAAAGCGTGTTCAGTAATACCATGTTTATATATCAAGTGTGCACACATGTCACAATAATATCTCTAACATCTTCATCTATAAAAACGTGCATATTAAAGCATGCCCTGCTTACTCTACATGATTTTGGTAAAGATCAAATGAAAAAAGTTCTGGAAGTACTTTGTAAACTGTGAAGCACCTTGATCTTGCATCTTTTGAAGAGCTATTAGCATTATTATCAGAGAAAGAGACAATAAAATAATATTTGAGCAGAGGCTGCTGGCAGTCCCTGAAGGATGCCAAAGGGAAAGTGCTGTTGCCCCACTGCTTTTTGAAAAGACTGACTTCTATCTTGAAGTCAAAACTAAGGGTAAGATATGAGGAGTAAAAGGGAGGGACGGCAATGTGTTTAGACCAGAGATGTGTCAAATCTTTCCAGAAGGCAATTGTTCCACCTGGGCCAGGGGACCAGATAGAAACTGAAGCTCACAGGGCCAGAATTTTGTTTTCAATTTTCAGAGAGAGATGGAGAGAGAGTGAAAGAGAAGAAAGCACCTCTGAATGAGACACGGTCACATTGCATTCCCTTCTTCTTCAGCTCTCCAAACCTGTTGGGATTATGTCTGCACATACATGTACCTGGTATGTTTCTCAAACCGCTAGGACCTGGACTTGAACTGTGGTAGGCCATGTGCAATCCATCCCCCTTAACCAGCAGGCTATGGGGTTACCCAGTACAGAATTTGACACTGCCTGCATCACCTGTACACAAGCTCATGATATCAATTCCTGCCTTTAGAGTACCCCTTCAGAACGTAAAAGCAATGAAGAATATCTGTGGCTTATGGGATATGCCTTATTTGAGGATGGAAAAATTCAAATGAATGGGTAAGTTTGACTACATCTTAGAGCTTCACTTTTGATATAGGTGTCTCCCAAGGTGGGTTAGTCCACAGCACTCCTGTTGGGCAGTATATCTGTATTTAAGAACTCCACTGTGTTATTGCATGATGTTTATATAGAGATCACTGAAACATTTGACGTCTCCCAAATATATTCCCTGATAACTACAGGGAAGGTCTATCTTCCCTAATGGGCTGGGGCCAATCCATCCTAGCCAGTCCTTTTCCTACCTAATACTATACTTCTCCTTCATCCTACCTAAAATAGGCAACAGCAGGCTCCAAATACTAAGTGTTTGAACCTCTGTAATTCTCCCAATATGGCCTACCAAGTGGATAAACTTAATAGAAAAGTGCACAGAGAGAAGTGGAAACCAACTCTCCTGTTGGGGATGAAGGAGTTTATAGACTTCAATTTAGGAGCGACTTCATGTGTTAGTTCAACATCCCATCCAGTGCAAGCATTTCTAAGATCATTATCTAGGTTTTCTAATAATCCCACCCAGCTATAGACTTACATCTCATTATAGGGAAATGTGATTAACCAGCATAGTATTGCATGCTATTTCAGTACATTCTAACAAATGGGAGAAAGAGGGAACATTGGAAATAAAGGATATCTTTCACTACATTTTTAATTCATCATCTTCTAGTGGCAAAATCAAGTCTATCCTGTATGCCAATAACAATTCTATTTGATTTATAATTGATTATTTCAAAAATAACAATTCTATTTGATTTATAATTGATTTATATGAGCAGAAAACTAGAAACAATATAGAATATTATGTAGCCATTATATACTTGATCATAGCCAAAAGGTCAAGTGACTATATAACTATTATAACTACCATTGTACAAATACAGAAGACATTCACAGTATAATTTTTTTTAGAGGTTTTTGCTATAGGGCGCGTGTGCTCACCAGAAAGAGAGACAGAAAGTGAGAAATCACTCCCCAGAGGGGATGGCCACACCACAATCACTTCTCCTCCATTCTCCTTTCGGGATCTTGGGCATGCACGTACATGCACCCAGTGAGAGTTTAAGCCATTGGCTCTGGGACTCAAACTGTAGTCTACTACTTGGGAGTCCAGTAACATAGCCATTACACTAATTGCCGGTCCCATAATTTTTAATAAAGATATAAAATAGGGCATAACACATAGTATGATTTTAGATTTTATAAAAACAAAACAGAAATATGCATAAAAACGTGTTCAAGGATATTCACAAAATATTAACATTAATTTTCTTCAGGTAGTACGATCGTGTATTTTTCCTTCTTAAATATATCTTCTAAATTCTTACAATGAAAATGGTACCAAAATCTATCAAAAGAGAACATAATCATAATATTAGTTCTAGTAAAAAATATCTTAAAATTTTAAAGGCTCTTTTTTTTTTTTTTAAAGTATTTATCACAGACTTTCTTCACTCCAGCACCCACTGTCCAAGACAAAAGATTCTGTTTCACACAGAAAATATATCAAAGTTTTGCCTTCAGAAAACTTCCAAAAATCCAAGTCAGGCAAAGACTAAAATGAATGGCTAAACAGAAGCTATTTGCTATGACTTTTATCTATCCACTGAGATATAGACTGCATTCAGGAAATAAAACCCAAGTTCTGAAAGAAGGCGTAAGCCACTGTCTTAGGCAAGGCTTACTCCACAAGATGTTATGAAAGCCAAGAAATTACAAACTTGTTATGTAAATTTTATGAGGGAAAGGGGGTGGGGTGGGGATGTTTATCTTGGACAGACAAGTCCAAGGCATTTCCAGTGAACAGATTCTCAGAACAAAGCCCTTAATTACAGAAGGACTCCACAGTCCCTTGGCACAAGTCCCGGTGTTCGCAGCAAAGGGCAGTGCGAGTGATGTGGAGGAAGAGAAGAGGCAGCCGTGGTCCTGCTTCGGACAGACGCTTGAGGGAAGTGGTACAGGGGCCTTCCGAGAGAAGTCATTTCCCACCAACCTGTCCTAGATCTTCGGCCTCAATATAAGCCAGGCTGAAAAATCCTGGCCTAAACCAACGAAAGTGAATTACTTTCTTTTTTCTTTCCTGTGTTATAAGTCTTTAGTCAAACCCCACCTTTCCCTGAGAATCAGTCAAAAGAAAATCCCTGACCAAAGAGAGTCCGGATTCTGGATTCCAACCGGTATCCCTGGGTGTCCTTTATGCCTGCTAACTCTCCCGCATCTCTTCTGCTGTCTCTGCATTTCCCTGGAATACACCTTCTCTCTAGTAGAGGTTGCATTATGTATATCTGCATTAAGAAGGCTTGTTTTTTATCTTTCGGTTTTTGTTTATTTGACTTTTGCAAAACTCAGCCCTTGTTTGTTTTCAGTTGTGGAACTTTCATCCTGTTTGAGAGCCCTGGCGATTCCCAGGAATTGGCTAAGCCAGACAACTTAGCTCCCTCCCTCGGAGCCTGAAACATGTCTTTACTTTTGACTTAAACACAACTCTGCTGGTGATATGTCAAGATCATTCACCTACGGGAACCAGCAGTTAGTGTAATGGCTGTGTCGCTAGATTCCCACGTAGTCGACCGTGGTTTGCGTCCTGGACCCGGTGGCTTAAAACTCACGCCGGGCGCGTGTGCGTGCATGCCCAAGATCCCAAGAGGAGAATGGAGGAGAAGGGATTGCTGCCTGACCATCCCCCCTGGGGGGTGATTTCTCACTTTCTGTCTCTATGTCTCTCTCTGACTGTCTGGCTAGCGCATGCGCCCTATAGTGAAAAACCTTTAAAAAAAAAGATCATTCACCTACAACTCAAAGACACAAATGTTTGGAGAATTAATTAAGTCAACCCTTTCACAAGCTAATGGACAAGGAGCCGTAAGGACATAAACTGAATCATTTCATGCAATCAATACGCTTATCAGGAAATAGACTGGCAGAGTGGAGAAAGCTTTAGAGCCACTCAGACTTGGGCTTGAATCCAGATTCTGAAACTTACCAGCTGCCTGTGGTCAGGTGGCATTTTAAAGCCCTTAGCTCCAGTTTTCCCAATGTGAAGGGAATTCAATATATCCCTTACAGGACAGTGTAAGAATTAGATAAAACAATGAACCCAAAGCCCAAGTTAAACAATAAAATACCGTAGCATTTCAAAAATATCTTAAAGATTTGGAGGAGAGAAAGGCTAAGAGACTTATAATCAACTGGATCTTGAGAAATTGGGAGCAGAGCATGTGAAATCTAGCGCAGGTAGGAAAAGCGCTCAAGTAGTAAGACTCAGGAAACCTAGATTCAAATGAAAGCCATTTCTTCTCTCTAGGCACTATTTTTTTTTTCAAGTGTACTAGTTGGGTACTGAACTATTTGGCTTCCATGTTTCCTTCCATCTCTGTTAGGATTCCACACAGGCCTGGCGTGGAGTCCCCGTTCTAGACCAAGGTAGAGAGCTGTGTCAAGCACCAACAATTAACAAGACTAAAAGAACTGGATTATGTTTATTTTTACCTTATCCTACCATAAATGATAAATTCCCAGTCCTTGGCTACATATTTATAGAGAATAGTAAGACTTCCAGGGGATAGGACATCAGTCAGGAAAAAACACTAGTATTTGCGAGGCGGGGGTGGGGGCAATGAGGGTAGTTATTATTTTTCAATTCATCAAGCTTAAAAAACACTGAGTAGTAACAGCATCCTGTGTGATTTCTTTAGCTTTGCTCTCTAACGAATGAGTTGAGCACCTCTGCGCCTCAGACAGGACTGACCTTCCTAGCCAGGGGCTTTGTCCAACTTGTTCTGGTCAAACCAAGTAAAAGTTCCCTCCTACCTATCAACCAGAACACTGTGGGTCATCACCTCTTCCCTAGTCTCTGAAATGATCCAACCATAGCTCCTGGATTCCTTTACATGATGAAAATTCGCATTTACTTTTCTTCTCACACGTAATAAGGATTTTATCTTTTTTTTTTTTTTTTTTTTTTTTTTTTTGGAGAGATTTTTGCTGTAGGGCATGTGCACTCACCAGAGAGACAGAAAGACAGAAAGTGAGAAACCACCCTCTGGAGGGATGGCCATGCTGTTATCCCTTCTCCTCCGTTTTCCTCCTGGAACCTTGGGCACGCACACACACATGCCTAGCATGAGACTGAAGCCACCAGGTCCAGGACTTGAATCCACGGTCGGCCATGTGCGAGTCCAGTGACGTAACCACTATGCCATCTGCTGTTCCTAAGATTTTATCTGTTTTCATTGACTATGTGACTACAACTCAAAAATGAGTAGAAATTTTACCTTTCTCCATGAAACTTAGAGCCTGCTGGCAGGTATAATAACTTAAGCATCAATCTTAAATTAGAGAGATTTAAAATTAAAGATATTTATTGTATCATGCTATCCACACCCATAGTGGAATGCAATGCAACCCTTAGTAATAAAATTTTTGAAGATGATTAAATGATGTAAAAATTTATAGAATAACGATAAGTAAAAAAGTAGGGTTCTAAGCTATACATGTCCTATGGTTTTATTTTTAAAATCTGAAAATATACAAACAAGCAAAGAAACATGCTAGAAATTAATACATTGAAGTGTTAATAGAGGCATATCTCTGGGAGGATGAGATTGTAAAAGATGTCAAATAATCTTGTAGTCAGATATTAATTGACACCAAAAGATATACTATTATGAAATGAAATGCAAATTTTAAAATATTATATTAGAAAATCACCCACACATGCACTGGGAGCACATGCACCAAAATGTTATGAGTGATTATCTCTGCATGAATAGCTTATAGATCATTTTTACTTCCTTTTTTACACTTTCCTAAATTTTCTAGGCTTCTTTGCATTGAGCATACATTAAACTTATGATTGAAGAGAAAAATGCTAAAAATATCATTTTAAGGAAGTGAACCAAGTGAATTAAGTCAGGATCGTAAGTCTATGTACAAAAGGAATTGATTGGAATATAAGAATAGAAAGCTGGCACTTCTGAAGCTGGTAGTTAAGGGAGAAAGCCCATCAAGGATAACAGTCACCCAAGGAGCTTAGTAGGGCCATATCCAGGGTGCTTTTCTTTGTTTGTTTGTTTGTTTTTAAATCCATCAAGTAGGGATATTGAAATACTCAGCCCTACTTCCTTAAGGAAGGTTTCTCTAAACACAAAAACCACTGTGGGAAGATGGATTGCCTCAACATGATGAAGCAATACATGCAATCTAAGTTAAGTTTTTTCCCCTCCAGGGAAATGCTAATCTCCTCTAGGTCAGAAACCATCCTCTGCACTGTTCTGTCTCACCACTGCTACCAATACCCAGAGTTCTGGACAGAATAGATACCTGATAAATGTTTGTGATATGCACCTTATGGGGGCTGGCATGAGGACAAGGGCAGAAGAATAAGAAAGACATGGAGGTGATCAAACTAACACTGCCAGCCACAGGGTACATGGGCAGGACTACAGTTCACAGGAATTTCCATTATTTGACCATGGAGGTAACAGTGGTTACATAAGCACAGAGCCCCTACATCAGCAGATGTTCATTTACAGGGACTGATGGTAATAATGTTTGGACCTATTTAATTGGTCTTATGTTGTAGACCACACATAAAGCAAAAGAAAGAAAACCCACAATGTAGAGAAAGTTAAAGTGAATTTGGATATATATCCTTTAAGGCATTTTCTACATCAATCTGTGCATAATATCATATTTCTACTTCAAAAAATATCATTTTACTAACGGCCTGTTATATTTGAAGGGTACCAATACAGACAATGGTGGCAATATTTACTAAGACCTTACTATGTGCCAAGTACTTGCCTTTATCCGCATTGACTCATTTCGAACCCCTCATAGACTTTTGGTGCAGGTACTGTAATTATATTCTCATTTTTTAAAATATTAATTATTATTATTGTTACTATTATTTTATTTGCTATACTTAAGAGAGAGAGAAAGAGAGAAAAATGAGAAAGCAAGCTGCCAAGTCCAGGACTGGAAATGCAATCAGCCATATGGGAGTCCAACACCTTAACCACCATGCCACCTGCTAGCCCAATTATCCTGATTTTACAGATAAGGAAGCTGAAGCTCAGAAGGCTAAGGAATTTGCCCAGGATTCCACAGTTAGTATGTGGTAGAACTTGAAGTTGAGCAAAGGTTGCTCCAACCACAAGGTCCTATTTTCCACTACTAGTTGTAGTTGCGACACTATATAGCTAATAAATAATTATCATATACGTCAGAATTGCTAAGAGAGTAGATCTCATATGTTCTTACCACAAAAGAATATAATTAAGTGAATATGTGAATATATTCATGGGCTTGGTTGTGATTATCACTTCATAATTAAATATACATCACAGCATTGATTGTGTTGCATGTCCTAAATACATACACAATATTTATTTTTCAGTTATATCTCAATAAAACTGGAAAAAATAAATTATTATAACAACATATTAGTGACTGTGTAGTATTCAATTATATGACCTTTTTTTAACTCATCCTTTTTCTTTTTTCTTAGAGTGTTTTTCTTTCTTTCATGAGAGAGAGACAGAGAGAGATGAAGAGCAAGAAAGAAATAGAATGTTACTCTTAAAAGGTTCCTCATGCCACGGTCCATCCCCAGCCTCAGCCCAGATCACAGGCAGAGGTGTCCCAAGGCCTTCTTGGGACACAAACCCCGGAGCTTCCTATGTGGGTCCAGGACTGCAGAGCACTGAATTATCATGGTGACACTGGCTGCCCCCTAATTCATTTTCTGTTTTTAGTCATTCATGTTGCTTTCTTTTTACTTGCTTTGATAATAACTATGCAATGAAGAATCTAGTAGGAAGAACTTTCCAAAAGCCTTAATTTCTTCCTCTTTATAAACTCTTAAAAGTGGAAATGTTCGGGACCAGCAGTTAGCATAATGGCTATGTCACTGGACTCCCACGTAGTCAACCGCGGTTCGAGTCCCAGACCCAGTGGCTTAAAAACTCACACCGGGCGCATGTGCGTGTATGCCCAAGATCCCAAGAGGAGAATGGAGGAGAAGGGATTGTGGTGTGGCCATCCCCCCGGGGGTGATTTCTCGCTTTCTGTCTCTCTGTCTCTCTCTGTCTGTCTGGCGAGCACACACCCTATAGCAAATCCTCTCCAAAAAAAAAAAAAAAAAGAAAAGAAAAAAGTGGAAATGTTCAGTCAAATAATATATAGATTTAAGATTCTCAGTATATTGAGTAATTGGAAAAGTCATGATGCATTTTTGCATAGAAACAGAAAAATACGTCATGACTTTTCCAACAACCCAATATATGACCACACTGTATTCCTCCCTACTCCACCCCTAATAAATGTGTTACCAATGCAAGTTGCAGTAGAATACATGAAGCCTTATTTCTCTATAGGTCAGTAGTGAGTTTGATTTTGTTCTTAATATTTTCAGTTACCTGCTGGACACCAGGCTGCCTGGGGCTGCAGGCCTTAATAACCGGGACCTGTGGCTCATCCTCCCACCCACTTGCCTTTGGACTTTAGATTTGTGTCTTGAGACTTTAAGATGAACTCGCGCCCCTCCCCATCCCATCCAGAAACCGGTTCAAGCTAGTGGCCTTGCCGGACACCAGACTGCCTATGGCTGCAGGTCCTAATGGCCGGGACCTGTGGCTCATCCCTCGCCCCCTAGCCTTTGGACTCTGAGGACTTTGGTGTTTTGTATAGCATGTAGCACAATCTTTTCTTTGCTCCTGAGGTGAAGCTCAGCAGCTCAGTTGGACATACACCTCTTCTTTAGAAACAGGTAGGACTTAGCGTCACCCAGGACCAGTAACAATAGTGCAGGGTACTACTGAGCAACAGGGAAACCGAGCAGAAGAGAGCTCACTAATTTCCTACTCTTGCACATCTTGGAATGCTCAGAGATACCTTGACTAATTTAAGAAGGAACATATAGATCACCAGATGACTAGGAACAATTGCACAGGCACAAGAAATATGAGCAACCAACAAGACATCTCTCCCCCAAGGGGAAAACATCAATTCCACATCACCTACAGATGGCACAATGGAAGTCGTAGACATGTCTGATAAGCAATTCAGAATTTTTGTAGTGACCAATCTAATTGAGATGCAAAAGAAAAGAGATGATGAGTTCCAGGAGATAAGGAAGTTCTTTCACTATTTGAAAGAAGAAATAGACACCTTAAAAAAAGAATCAAACAGAATTGTTAGGAATGAAGAATGTGATATAGGAAATTAAAAGTCAGACAGACAGTTATAAGAGAAAAAAGAAAGAACCAAGACAAGGGCTCACTTAATGATAAGAACAGGTCCAGAAATATCAATAATAACGTTGAATGTTAATGGATTAAATTCTCCAATTAAGAGACACAGACTGGCTGAATGGATTAAAAAAAAAAAAAAAAAAAAAAAACACACACACACACACACACACACAGAAGCCCTCTATCTATTGCCTATGGATAAAGAAATACATAGGCTAAAAGTGAAGGGCTAGAAAAAGATATTCCATGCAAATGGGAATTGAAAAAAAAGGCTAGGGTTGCAATACTGGTTTCAGGCAAAATAGGCTTCAAGACAAAGACTGTAAGAAGAGACAAAGAAGGGCATTATATTATAGTAAATGGGCTAATTCAGCAAGAGGACATAACGCTTATAAGTATCTATGCACCCAACTCAGGAGCACCTAAATACGTGAAGGAAAGACTGCTAGAGCTAAAAGGAGAGATAGGGTGCAACACTATAATTGTTGGGGATCTCAACACCCCATTATCTCCTTTAGACAGATCTTCTATACAAAAAATAAATAGAGATACAGGACCTAAATGATACTATAAATCGAATGGACTAAACAGACATCTATAGAACTTTCCACCCTAAGACCATAAAATACACATTTTTCTCTGCCAGCATGGAAACTTTTCAAAGATTGATCATGTGATAGGATATAAATCAAGCTTTTACAGATTCAAAGACATAGAAACTATATTCAGCATCTTCTCTGACCACAATGGAATTAAACTCAATATTAATTTCAAGAAACACCCTCAAAAATACATGAACACATAGAAACTAAACAACCTATTCCTGAATGACTTCTTAACTACTGAAGAAATTAAGTCAGAAATAAAAACATTTATGGAAGCAAATGATAATGAGTACATGAGTTTCTATAGTCTATGGGACACTGCAAAAGCAGTCCTAAGAGAGAAATTCATAGCAATTAGTGCACATAAGAAAAAGATGGAAAGGTGGCAAATAGATAACCTAATATCATGCCTCAGGGAATTGGAAAAATAAAACAACAACAACAACAACAAAAAAAAAAAAAACTCCAAAAAATGCCAAAATGCCAGGCATAAAGAAATAATAAAGATTCAAGCAGAAATAAATGAAATAGAAAATAAATGAACTATACATAAAATAAATAAAAGCAAAGCTTGTTCTTTGAAAAGATTAAGAAGATCAATACACCATTATCTAGACTGATAAAGAAGAAGAAAGAAAGAAACCAGATAAATCAAATACATGATGAAACAGGCAACATTACAACAGACACAATAGAAATACAAAACATCATTAGAGAATACAATGAATGACTATCTGCCAACAAACAAGAGAACATGGAGGAGATGAACAAATTCCTGGATGCATATAATCTACCAAGATTGAATAAGGAAGACATAGAAAACCTGAATAGACCAATAACATGCCATGAGATTGAATCAGTAATAAATAACCTCCCAAAAAAGAAAAGCCCAGGTGCAGATGGCTTCACATATGAATTCTATAAAACTTTTAAGGAAGAGTTAACCCCTATCTGACTCAAATTATTACTAAAGATCTTAAGGAAGGAAACCTCCCAAATTCCTTTTATGAAGCCTCCATATCCTCCTTCCCAAAACATATAAGGACACAGTAAAAAAGGAAAACTACAGGCCACTATCTCTGATGTATATAGATGCAAAATTTCTCGAGAAGATACTTGCAAATCATATCCAACAACATATAACAAAGATTATTCATCACGACAGGGTAGGCTTTATCCCAGGAATATAAGGGTGGTTCAACATATGCAAGACCATAAATATAACACACCATATTAACAGAAAGAAAGATAAAAACCATATGACCATTTCAATTGATGCAGAGAAAGCATTTAATAAAATATAAGATCCTTTCATTATTAAGACTCTCAGAAAGATTGGTATAGAAGGGTCATTTCTCAACACAATAAAAGCCATCTATGAAAAACCTATAGCTAACATTATACTGAATGAACACTGATATTAGGCAATGCTGCTCACTTTGTCCACTACTTTTTAATATGGCATTGGAAGTCTTAGCCAATGCAATTAGAAAAGATAACAATATAAAAGGCATTCAAATAGGCAAAGAATAGTTGAAAATATCTCTATTTGCAGATGACAGGATGGTATACTCAGAAGACTTGAAGGTTTCCATAAAAAGACTTCTCAAAGTAATAAATGAATACAGTAAAGTGGCAGGATACAAAATCACCATCCAAAAATCTATAGCATTTCTATATATAAACAACAAGTTGAACAAAGTAGAGCTGAAGAAAGGAATCTCTTTTACCTTAGCCTCAAAATGTATAAGATACTTAAGAATAAACATAACTAAGGAAGTCAAAGACCTTTAAAAACAAAACTATGAAAATCTTTGAAAAGATATTGAAAATGACATTAAAAAGTAAAAGGACATTTCATGTTTCTGGATTGAAATAATTAACATAATCAAAATGGCAATTCCATCCAAATTAATTTAATGCAATTCTAATCAAAATACCAGAGACATTCTTCAGAGATCTAGAAAAGACAATCATATAATTTGTCTGGAATCATAAAAGGCCTCATATTACCAAAGCAATCCTGCGTAAGAAGAGTGTAGTGGGTGGCATATCACTCTCTGACCCAAAAATATACTATGAAGCTGTGATAATCAAAACAGCATGGTACTGGCACAAAAACAGAGAGGTGGACCAATGGAATAGAATAGAGACCCCAGAAATAAATCCCAGAACTCACAGCCAACCTATTTTTGACAAAGGATCAATCCATTGGGAAAGGAAAACATTTTTAGCAAATGGTGCTGGAAAAACTGGGTATCCACCAGCAGAAAGATGAAACTGAATCTCCATCTTTCACCATTAACAAAAAAAAAAAAAAAAAAAAAAAAAAAAAAAAAAAAAAAAAAAATCTCTAAATGGATCAAAGATCTGAACCTAAGACCTCAAACTATAAAAGTCCTGGTGGAAAATACTGGGGAAACTCTGAGATATATTGGGGTAGGCAAAGACCTCTTAAATATGACTCCCAAAGCATAGGCAATAACCCCTAAAATAGACAAGTGGGACTATAACAGATTAAGAAGTTTCTGGACAGCAAAGGACACAGTAACAAGTGTAAATCAACAACCCTCAGAATGTGGCCTCAGACAAGGGACTGATAACCAGAATACACAGGGAACTCAAGCGGCTTACCCCCCAAAAAATGATTAAGCCAATTAAAAGATGGGAAAATGAGCTGAACAAAAATCTCTCTAAGGAAGACATACGAACAGCCAAAAAGCATATGAGGAAGGGCTCAACATCCCTCATCATAAGGGAGATTCAGATAAAAACCACAATGAGATACCACCTAACTCCTGTCAGAATGGCAAAGATTAAAAATACAAAAAGTGATAAGTGTTGGTGGGGATGTGGTGAAAGAGAAACTCTCCTACACTGTAGGGAATGTAAACTGGTTCATCCACTGTGAAAAACAGTATGGAGGGTCCTCAAAGATAAACAAAAAGAACTACCATTTGATCCAGCAATTCTACTTCTGGGTATCTACCCAAAGGACAGGAGAATGCTCAGTCAGAAAAGTGCTTGCACATCAATGTTTACTGCAACATCATTCATGATCACTAAAAAGTGGAACCAATCCAAATGTCCACAAACAGATGAATGGATGGAAAAAGTGTGGCACATATACTCTATGGAATACTACTCAGCCACAAAAAACAACAAGGCCCTGGCATTTGATAGAAAGTGGTCAAATATGGAGGACCTATTGCTGACTGAAGCAAGCCAGGATATGAAAGAAATAAATTGTTATTTATCCACTTAATATATACCGACTATCTGCATTTTATGGTAGAGATCAAACTATTGGAGGGCATAAAAACAGTGAAAATAGTTAGGGATTCTGAAGACAGTGTGGAATGGGACGGTAGAAGGGAAGAGTATAGAGAAGGCTAGCAAGAGAACAAATAGCGAGGCATGGCATTAGTTGGACACTGAAATGGTTTATTACCTGTTGATGATAATATGTATAATATTTGCAATTAGACTGGTCTGAGAAGTATTTCATGTTGGGTAAATTCTTTATACAAGCCAAATGACATATAATGATTGAATGTTTTAAAAAATAATGAAAATAAATAATAATAATAATCTGAAAAAAATGATGAAAAGCTATTTGATAATGATGATGTGAATAGTAAAGTCTTTATCTTGACTGATATGCATGGTAATCATGCTGAAAAAAGAAATATAATCCACTGTAAAGATATATGTGATTCAATGTAATACAAAAATATTATAATAAATACAATTAAATTTAAAAAAACAAGCACTAAATTACAAAGTCAAAGTGGAAAAAAAAGAATTTTAAGCTTTAAAAAATAATAGTAGTAAAAAACCTTCCTGCTTACCTTCTTGGAAAAAATGTTCAATTAATAGTTATATAGATGGTAGCCCAATATTTGTTTTAATTTATATATTTTTTTGAATTGTAAGATTGAAAAGTTGAGGTATAAGTATATGTTTGGACATTTTTATTAGTATCATCCTCTTTGTCTTACTGACCAGCAAGAATTCTTCGCTTGTGAAATATATTAACAATTAAACAAAGATTTATAGTATCAACAGCTATTAATGATTATACTGGCATTATTCAGGGTTATAGGCATGAGCAATGATGATGTGAAATTTTTAGCAGAGACATCAGTTGTGCAAGTTTATGTATCTCTAACTACAGAGAAGAGTGAACCACATCAGCTGGCTTCCAAAGTTGTAGATTTGATCCCTAAACAATTTTGTGTATAAGAATGTCTTCAACTTGGATACTCCTCTTTTCCCCACTGTGACATAGATTAACCTCCCTAGGGAAACTCTAAATGGCATAAACAGGTGACTCAATCTGTTTTGACTTGGGAAACTTCTTTAGGCTAAGCTAGGGGAAAGAGAGAAGTAGAGAGTAGAAGGAAACCTTGGGACCAGCAGTTGGCATAATGGCTATGTCGCTGGACTCCCATGTAGTCGACCGCGGTTGGAGTCCCAGACCTGGTGACTTAAACTCACACCAGACGCATGTGCATGTGTGCCCAAGATCCTGAGAGGAGATGGAGGAGAAGGGATCGCGGCATGGCCATCTCCTCCAGGGGGTGATTTCTCGCTTTCTATCTCTCTGTCTCTCTCTGTCTTTCTGGTGAGCGCACGCACCCTATAGCAAAAACCTCTCCAAAAAAAAAAAAAAAAAAGAAGAAGAAGAAGGAAACCTGCAAACACAATTTCTTCCCTTTGTGTGTATTGTCAATGAAAAGAACAGATCTGCAAATAGATAGTTACCTGATTTCTAGATAAAGTGATGGACATTCATCTGTACAAAATGCAGTAGGAGCCCACTAGAAAATCACATTTAGCTGTCTAAATACTTACAGATCTAGGATCTCCTCCACAAGGCAAACCAATAGAGAGACACTCAGAACCCAGTAAGACCTGGAACTAAAAGGCACAGATTTTATTTTGCTTTAGGAAGTAGCTTTTTGGTGTAACCAGTAATGGGATAGGAGAGTCATAACTAGAAGAATGAAAACTGTGTGTCGGACTGTGTCAAAATAATACGTGTTTTGAAGTCAGCAGGTGGTGGGTGGTTAAGGTGCTGGATTCTCACATGACCGACCATAGTTCAGGTCCTGGACCTAGCTGTTTGAAAATCATGCTGGTTACATGTGCATGTATGCCAAAATCCTGACAGGAGAATAAAGAAGAAGAGACTGCGACATGGCTATACCCCCAGGAGGTGTTATCTCAGTTTCCCTCTCTCTGTCTCTGGCTCATGCACATGCCCTATGGCAAAAACCTAAATAATAATAATTAAAAATAAAAAAAAATCATGTTTCAATATATTCCTGCTTATAAAGAGTTGCAATGTCCCAACTAAAATCTAGATAGTATTGGAAACTCAGAAATGTGTGGTTGTATCTCCATGTTACCAGAGAGAACCTTAACTGTGTTGACCTTCAAACGGACAGAAAGCATCAGACAGCCTAAAGGTGTTTAACAGAGGTCAGTAAGTAGGCACAAATTCACTAGCACAGGAGGGGGACTAATATGAGAACCAATCCAAGAGTAGAGCCTTGAGAAACAGTTTCCAGCCTCCACCATGTGGATGATTCAGTCTGAAGTCTTGTGTTGTCTCCACTTGGAAGAACCTTTTCAAACATTGCATGTTTTCATCCATGCAGACACGGAATTCTAGTTCCTTTATAGGATTACAAACATTCCACATTTGGAATGAAATCACTCTCAGAACTGGAAGCTCACACTTTCCAAGATTATTATTATTATAATCTGGAGATTTATAGAAAGTCCTTAAACAATGGCTAAGTGAATGTTTGAAGCAATAAGTAATCTCCAAAATTATCCGGGTAGAGTAAGGCAGTAAAGATAATACCAGACTTGACTGTTATAATCCAGGTTTAAGTCCATCTGTTCGATTAATTTTCTTTATAATTTTGGGTGGATGACTTCAAATCTCTGAGCCTTATTTTCCTTACCTGAGAAATTATAAAATGATAATCCTTACCAGAACTACTTCACAGAGTTGTATAAAACACACAAACAAAATGCTCTATCTGTATCAATCAAAGTACAATCTCTATGAAAGTGTATCTCTGTCATCTTTCTCATACACTAAAATACAAAACAAGGGACCAGAAGATGGGGTAGTGGTTACATCACTGGACTCCCACATAGTTAACCATGGTTTGAGTCCCGGACCCAGCAACTTCAAACTCATGCTGGGCATGCATGTATGGCCCAAAATCCTGAGAAGAGAGTGGAGGAGAAGGGATTACAGTGTGGCCATACCTCTTGGGGGGGGGGGGGGTGATTTCTCACTTTCTGTCTCTGTCTCTCTGGTGAGTACATGCACCCTATAGCAAAAATCTCTCTAAAGAAAATAAATAAATAAAAATAAAATTCAAAACAAAACAAAAAAAAACTCCCTCTTTTGCTTCTTGCTAGTATCTATTTTCTCTGGTTTACTTTACAAACAATCTCCTTAGAAGTAACACAGATATTGCGCATGTACAGCTGTCTCCTCCCATTCTTCTTTGAACCTACTCTAGTCATACTGACATATGTTCAGTTCTCAGACACCATTTAACTCCACCTGTAAGCAGCAACTCTCCCAAATGACCACTTCCTCTTCCTTTTCTTTTCTTCTCTTTTCTTCTCTTCTCTTTTCTTTTCTGTCTTTATCAACTTATTTGATGAACTCTTTTAACTTTATTGCTATAAATATCATTCATATATTGATGACTCTCATTCTTTATTTGTACCTTGGACAACCTCACTGAATTCCAGGTTCATGTATTAACTCATCACTCAGACTTAAGCTGTCCCAAAGTAAGCTCTGAGTATTCTTCCAAAACCTGTCTCTCTTGTGGCCTTCACTTCAAATGAAGGCCCATTCTATCTAGCAGTTGCTCAGGCAAAATCATGGAGTTATCCTCTTCTTCTCCTTGTCTCATTATTACTTATTCAATCAATCAACTGCCAGAATCGAAATGTTCTCCTCACTTCCATCACCATGTGTTTGTCCAAGCCTACCCCTTACTCATCTGTACTACAGCAGTATGGAATCTCTCCGCTTCTGCCCACCCTGTCCCCACTCTACCTTCATTTATCTTCAACACACAGGCAGAAGGATCTTTTTGAAATGTAAGTCAGACCCTGTCACTCCTTTGCCCAAATTTGCAAATGGCTTCTAATTCACTCACAGGGAAAGTCAAAGTCTTTGCTGTCTTACAAACTCCTGAATTATCTTTGTCTTCCTCCCCTGCTTCTCCTTTCCAATTGCATGTCCAAAAATCCAAAGGTTTTCCCACTCAGTTAAACCCATGCCTTCTTCTCTGTAGATGCCGGGTCTTCATGCTCCTTCTCAACACCTTTCTTTGCATGTGCTTTTCCAGGTATCTGGAATGCTATGTCCCCAGTCATAGCTTGGCTCACTTATAGCCTTAGTGTTTTTATTCTGGTAATGTTTTATTTCTCCCAAAGCACCCTCTCCCCCACAACTTTCTTTTCTTTTTCCCTGTTTTATTATTTCTCTCCATATCTCATATTGTATATATTTTCCCAATTGATTTGTATATTTTTCATTTGTCTCGCTAGAAATGTAAGCTACTGGAGGACAGAGATTGTTCTTTTTGTTCACTGCTGCTGTTACCACTACTTACAGGATGGTAGAAAAAAAAATAAAACATGCTCTCTGAAATCAAGAACAGATACTCAATAGATGGTGTTGGATAAATGAAATTCAAGCAGATGTTTGACATCAACAAGTGTTCAATAAATAGTTTTAAACGAATGAATCTTACTCAAGTATCTCATTTCACTCTACATGATATCATCTCCCAAGCTCCGATGAAACACAGACTAATAGCACAGGTGTAATTCCGAGCCAATCCACACACAGACATGTGCATAAAGATGAGAAAACTTTGGCTATTTACCAAATATTTTAGGGCTTGGAGTTGTATAAACATCATTCTGGTGACTAGTGGAACCCTTTGCAAGACCAGAACCTTCCCTTCGGTCCACCAGGAATGCTGTGAACTACAGTGGAGCATTCACGAACTTATGGTATTTTCCAGAAATGCTTATACGGAAGAGTCCAGGGCCAGTACATCCAAGAACCATCCATAACCATTCCTCAGCGAGTGACCACTTCCCAGGCCAAAGGATAAAGTTTATCAACTAAAAATAACTCTACACACCCCACAAGTTAAGAAGAAATTATGCAACATAATTTTTTCTGACTTTCAGATAACCCAGAGGATGAAGGAGAGAGAGAAATATTTCTCATATATATGTTTTAAATTACTTTTCAAATGGTTATTTAAAAAATATTTTCACCCGTTTCTAACATCACTGTTTATTACCACCATGTGTCCTTCACTTAGCTCTGATACTGTTTGCTATATTTAGAAAGGTTCAGCCTTGATTTTTATCCTGTAATTTTCCTGAAAAACTTAAGCAGAGGTAAGGGATAGCTAAACAGCTGTTGTGTCATTTCCCAGTTATGGACTTGGATAGCCATGAGCTTGAACTAGTGTCTGCTCAATAGCTGAATGTTTGTCAAATCTACCATGTTGTGCCTGATCTGAAATCCTTAGCATGTCACTGAGTACTCATGATCTGGTGCAGAGACAGATTTCCAGCTTTGTTCCACTTCAGTCCCATTGGCCCTATACACACCCACAGTGAATACTCACTATCCCTTCTGTGTATTGAAGATAGTAGTGACTTAGGAGTCATTGATGCCACTGATCTACATTGAAAGGGCATTACCCCCAAGTGTCAACATTCTTTCACATTCTCTTGTAGGTATCAGGGCCAATGGTACCTTCTGCTGAAAACATCATAGCTCCTCCTACTTCTTCCACAATGAGAGGCGAGGACCAAAGAATCATTCCCTGTCCTTCCTGGTGACATTTATCTGTGGCGTGGCTTATTACAATGCAGATTACTATATTTCCCTTGAAAGAGAAGTGTTTAAGGGAATCCCAACCCCTAAGAGGTTGGGAGAGATCAGTGGGGAAAAGCTCAATTAGCTGGCAACCTAGTTAGGTTCAACAAGGGATATGGAATATTGGACAACATGCTCTCCATCTATTCGAAGCCATGATGTCCAGGCCCAGCTGATGGTGTTATCCATGTGGGAATGTATTCCATCATTATCTTTCTCTTTTTTTTTTTTTTTTTTTTTGAGAGTTTTTTTGCTATGGGGCACGTGCGCTCGCCAGACAGACAGAGAGAGACAGAGAGACAGAAAGCGAGAAATCACCCCCCCGGGGGGATGGCCACGCCGCAATCCCTTCTCCTCCGTTCTCCTCTTGGGATTTTGGGCACGCACGCACATGCACCCGGTGTGAGTTTTAAGCCACTGGGTCCAGGACATGAACTGCGGTCTACTACATGGGAGTCCAGAGACATAGCCATTACGCTAACTGCTGGTCCCCCTGTATTCCATCATTATCTGATCACCTGGTCTTGCTCGAAAATGAGATATCTGGATTCTTACAAGAAATTTCCTGGATGCTAAATACTTGCAACAAGTTTGATTGTATTGGGAAAATCATGATGCATTTTTGCATAGAAAAACACGTCATGACTTTCTCGACAATCTGATATTCAACAAAACATGCCTGCCTGCTGGATTCACTGACACCAGCTAGTCTGGAACCTCTGGGTTTAATGAACTCTAAGGCTCGACTGTGCCATTAGGGTCTTAAAAAAATCTAAATTAAAAAAAAAAAGAAAATAAAAGAAAAGAAATCAACAAGCAATACAAGCTCTGCAACTATTGCACTGAGTGAAACTCCTGTCAAAGAATCCCAGAAGATTCGAAAATGCAGATTGGCTAAAGAAAATGAGCATGACACCACCTATTGCATATCTCCCCCACTCTACTCCCCAAAAGCAATTCCAAAATTGCCTTAAACAAATATGTCACAACATCTAAGTTAATAAGGAGAGAAGCTTCTCTGGAAAACTATCCTATTCTGCGGGGTATAATGACATTGCCACTGGATACTAAGACAAGGTCAAAGTTCCTGAAAACATTTCATTGGAAGGAATCTTAAAGGACAGCTAGATACAGTCTCCGCAATAACACACATAATGTGTCTGTCTGCTTTAGAGATGCCCAGCACCGTTCACGATGTGTCATGGGCAGTGAAACAGTAAGAGACCATGTTTGCCCTCCAGTTCCAATGATTACTGGCTGCGTGACTCCATGCATGTTATTTTACTTTTCTAGGCCTCAGTTTCTGTATTCTGAATATGGTCATTGAAGAATTGATTTCTTCAGGACCCTGACAGCCAGAAAAACACTAAGAAGAATACACAGAAATCTGCCAAAGATCATGTAGCATTGCAACCCTCTGCATGCTGGTGGGTCCACAGGGATGAATATTAGCAGTGTCATAACAAACCCAAACACACAAACACACACACACACACACAAACATTTCTTTCCACAGCTAAGAATGATATAACATGTCTCAGTGTGACAGGAAAAATGATAGCTAAAATTAGCATCTTAAAAAATAAACTACATAATCACTGAAGATGAGATTTTCTTAAAAGTGTAGAACAATGAGATATGATAGCTGTCATAAGAGAGGAAATTGCAGGAGTCAATTTGAAAGGATTTGGGGGTGTGTTCCCCCTTGTTGAGATTTGCTTTTCCATATACTACAGAAAGATTGAAAAACTAAAATATTTCCCCAGGGCCTTTGTGATTTGCACCTAATCATGCTGCTGCCGACAGTAGGAGAGTGTCATTCCGTCCCTAATTAAGACGTTACCCACAGATCCAGAGCATGTTTCAGGCTCCACGTAGCCATCTCTCACATTCGCAAATCACTTTTCAAGGTCCCTTTACAAACATACTCTCATTTGTTCTCGAAAAACAGCTCTACTTCACGGAGATTACATATCATTATAAAATCCCTCTCAGATGAATTAAAAATAGCCTTCCTAGGAGCCGGACTATGGTGCAGAGGTAAAATGCAATGCTCTGCCAGGCCATCCCAATGGGCAGTTTCCAGTCCAAGTCCAGAAACCTTCCTGAGTATGCTGGATTCACACATGCCCCTAATCCAGAGCTGGCAGAAGGCTGGGGTGGAGCAGTGTCAGGATCTGTTGAGGTTCTGTCTTCCCCTCTCTCTTTCTCTCTCTGTCTCTCTGTCATTCATGGAAAAAATAAATCAATAAACTTTTAAAAATATGTACCTGCCAACCTGCCTGCAAATAGTCACCTTTTGTTTGCCATTTGACCACTCAAGAAGCCCATTCACACCTTTTGATTTTTTCTCCCCCTCAGGATAAGGTCTGACCAGCTAGGTGGTATAGCAGAGGGAGGAGGAAGGGGGAATTAGACCCAATGTGGCTCTTAGTCTGCTGATCAAGTTCAAACAAATCACTTCGGTCGACAAGGCCTCAGTTCACTAAGCCACTAAATGGGAAAAATTATACCTGTCCCACTGCAACTTAAGGCCATCAGGATCAACATCCATATGTAGATAAGTATGTCAAGTGACTTCATAGACTGAAAAATGCAGGTCTACAAAGCCATCAACCCTGGACAGTAGGAAGACTGGAGGAGTTTCACGCAGTTGTGTGAAAGGACAAGCTTACATCAAACCTTAAATCAATGGTACAGATGACCAGAAACCCAGCCTGGGAGACAGGAGCAATCAGCTCAATAGAGAGATACCTCACCTCTTCCCAGAGCCAGTGACGAGCCACCTGGTCTTACCTTATTAGTCTGTGTTTGGTCCTCAAGCCTCTTTTTCTTTCTGGACAAAGGGCCCAGATGACAGCTCGTGTCCAGTGGAAGTAGCCCAACAGAAGCCTCCCCTTGTGCTGCTCCTGAACCAGTCTGAATCTCACCTTCCCAAATACTCACTCTCAAACAAAGGGTCACAGGAAGACTGAGGGTGTTTGTTTACAGGGTGTAACACCTGTCAGGGGCAAGAACTGGGCTTGTAGGTGGGGCCTTTCTTGTTCTGCAATGGCACACCCCTCTCACCTGTCCTCTCCCTGAAGAAGTACTGGAATTTTTAGCAGCTTGTTTTTTATTGACATCTGACCAGAGCAAGCAGGATCAGCCTTCTGCCCATTCTTTCGTGGTGTACATATGCTCCCAAGTAGCTGTAATAAAGCTTGGGATGACCCTGCCCTCCTATTATTAATACTCATTATGATGACCTGGTTTATTGGGTATTTGTGATTTTAAGCATAACCACCGGCATCATATCAGAAATGTAGACAACACATAGAGCAGTCTACGCAAAAAAGCAAACGTACACCTAGAATCTCTGGTCAGCCTTCCTATTAGAGTATTTGTCATAGGTCGCTGTTTTCTCTGTTTGTGTGTGTGTGTGTCCCCCTCACTAGACTATGAGCCCCTTGAGCATAATAGACACATATTTCCCCCATAGATTCTGCACAATGTCCAACATAGAGTAAGTAATAAATACATACATATTAAATGAATCATAATCAGTTAATACCTATATAATGAATACTGATGTATCATTTAACAATTTTGCAACCTATGGGAAGTCATATTTTTACCTTTCTGAGTTTGGGGTTTTTTTAGTTGTTTTGTTTTGTTTTGTGTTCATCTACAAATTGAGAGTATCATTTATTCTTCAGGTAAGCAAGAAGAATTTGAAAGGACGCATACAAGAATAAACCGAGGATAAGACCTGACATAGTAACAGTGCCAAAAAATAAAATCAGATCGTAATGACTACATTTTGAAACTAAAAAAAGTTTATTTTACACAGAAAGTCAAGTAAAAATAAACTATGAACTGTACAAGTAGGAAAACTTCTAAAGGAAAGATAGAAAACAAGTTGCTGAATGCATATGATTGAATTTCAACTTTTTTAAAAGAGATTTTTGCCTTAGGGTACATGCACTTGCCAGAGAGACAGAGAGACAGAAACAGTGAGAGGGAAAGAGAGAAATCGCTCCCTCCCCAGGGCAGATGGCCATGCTGCAATCCCTTCTCCATTCTCCTCCCAGTATCTTCGGCACGCACAAACATGCACCCAGTGTGAGTTTCAAGTCACCGGGTCTGGGACTTGAACCTGGTCATCCACGTGGAAGTCCAACGACATAACCACTACACCATCTTTCAATTTTTTTTATCCCAAATTCTCTATTCTATTCAGCAGACTGACCAAGCGAGATTATACATGACGGATGGGACACTGATAAACTAAAGAGCTAACATTCTCTCTCTCTTTTTTTTTATAGGGCACATATGCTCGCCAGACAGACAGAGAGAGACAGAGAGACAGAAAGTGAGAAATCACCCCCCCAGGGGGAATGGCCATGCCGCAATCCCTTCTCCTCCATTCTCCTCTCGGGATCTTGGGCACGCACGCAACACACACACGCCCAGCGTGAGTTTAAGTCACCGGGTCTGGGACTCGAACCGCGGTCGACTACGTGGGAGTCCAGCGACATCGCCATTACGCTAACTGCTGGTCCCAAGAGCTAACATTCTTTTAAACAGAAAAATAACTGACACTCGTCCCTCAAAGAATAGAAAGGACACATGGTTCCAGGAATACTGAATCATGACAAGATCTCATAGGAAATAGAGTACAGACTGGCCATTCACCGCAGGCCACCCGGGAGAGGGCAGTGAGTGAACAGCCTTTCTCCATGGCCTCTCAATGTTGAAAACGTCTTTTAACCAAAAGTAGCTGATGAACTACCTTGGTCATTCTCAGTCTCCTGAGGAGCCACAGTTTCCGGCATAAGGAGCTCCAAAACATGAAGGGTGTAACCAAATGGACATCAAACCATGTGTAGAAAATGAGGAACATTAGAGACAGGATTCGAACAAGCCCTGTGAGAGTTGAAAGGCGGGAATCATTCCAGGGAGGCTTCACAGAGAATGAAGGAGCACTGGATCCGGACTATTAGCGGAAGCTGGATTTTGACCGGCACGGACAGTTCCATTGGATATGCATGTTATCTGACAGATGGACTGAGTTACTGCTGCCTGATCTGCCTGGTCCGTGCCCTCTCTGATATAGACCCCAGGCTGAAAGAGTGTTTCACGGAACTGGTATCTAGGTCACACCACTTAGACACCACAAAACTACAGGGCAATTAGAAGTAATTGCAAGACAAATACTGTTCCCACTCAGCTCCAAGTGTCTTTATGATGGCTATGGTGGGAGCAAACTGAGGGGAGGAAGGAGGAATCTGGATCCCAGCCTGGTCTCTAAAGTGAGACCAACCAATGCACTGCCGTTTGAAGCATATTATTTTAAAGGGCAAGGGACTCTATAAAGATAGCACTTTCTCATCTGGCAGCTCTCTAATTATCATTAGGATTCCAAGACCACTGAGAGAGTCTCCCAGATCACACTGTGCTCCCCTCATCTTCAGCCGATAGCAACTGGGGCAGGAAACGCCATAGCCCAGGAGGAGCTTGGCGGTAGGAAGGATGCCGTAGGAAACTTGTCTCTGGTCCCTGTTCTGCCGGTCACTGGGGCCAGGGGTGAGTAGCCTAGTCTTCCCCAAGCCTCAGTTGCCTTTTCTGGAAAAAAAGGGATTATAATACAGACCCCATCCCACCCTGGGCAGTTGAGAGAAACGAGACCATGGAGGGGGCAAGAGCTTTGTGAATTATGAGCATCGGCAAGAATCTAAAACACTATTTATTATTAGGGAACTTACGACTACACGTGGGAGTCCACCTCATGCCTGCTACTTCCTGTCACATCAGAGATTATGTACGGGTCTCCTGGTGAGTGACATGCTCAGCCGTCCAGGAGCAGAAAACCCTAGAATAATTGTTACTAGATAGGTTTTTAGAGATCACTTCTCCTGGTGTCTGGCCCCTTCTCTTTCTTCTGTGATAACCTTTACAACTATTCTCCGTCGTCCTCTCCTTCTGCCCTAATATCACTAGGAGAGACTATCGATTGTAATTTATCAGGTTTATTAGGCCTCTTCCTCGCCTGCCTTTTCCAGAGGAGAAGAGTGGCATGTGGATGAACACAAGGCCAGCTCTGTGCCTGGCTTCAGCAGGGCTGTTCTCACATACTCTGTCTGGGCCAGCGGACATGCAAGAGGACCCCGATGAGGTATAAACAGAATCTTCTCACCCCCAGGTCTTCCCACCAGCGGATCATGCAGAGAAGGGGTGATGACACAACCCCAAAGGCTAATACATATGATCTACAAGAATCCCACGTCTCAACTCTCAAGGTGGAGCCCTCCCCCAAGGAGTCTTTTGGGAAAGAAGAACTCAATGATGATGAATAAATACTGCATCAGTTTATTGAAACAAAGAGGAATGTGCAGCAGGTTGTCCACTGAGAATTGAAGTGGTGTGGATTTCTCCTTCTCCTCGGTTCCAATAGTCCGCAGCACACATCACTAGTATTCCACTCTATAACGATCGTTCCCTCCCTGATACATACCCGCCCACTCTCTTTAAAGAGGTAGGGGCCACGTCTACAACATCTTCCTCAGGGTCTAGCACAGTATAATGCCTGTAGTGGGTATGCAAGAGAGATGTGTGTATGAAAAAAAAAAAAAAGAATGAATATACGAACTACTCTGCTCTTCTTCACAGCCCCATGAGGCTGTACTGCTCCAGAGGGGCCACGTCAGAGAGGGAGAGACAATAAGCTTCCCTCCGATTTTGACAAGGGACTAAATTCAGCCCAAAGCATCTTTTTTCCTCTCTTTATTTACTCTGGACAATCTGTCCCTTATCAGATGAGCTCAAGACTAGTTGGAAATATGCATATTTTATTTGAAAATATCTGTTTCTTCCAGTTTTGTTTTCCTGCACAGACATTTGTCTGCTGTGCTGTATGTTGTGCATCAGATAAGACTCAGACAAACTGCTTTGGCTTTCTAAACTGTTTTGTTTTCTCCATTCAATTATCATTTATCTCATTTCCCTTCCTGCATCTCGCTCTTATTCCCGAGTTCCAATTTAACCCTCGATGAGAGGGAACGCTGTCACTGTTACTCAGCTTCACCGAGGGCTAGAGAGGGTGCCGGTGTGGAAGACAGAAGGGCTGAGACGTACTTCCCATTCTGCCACTAACAAGCAGTGTGACCTTCCGCGGACCACCTGTTGTTATTACTGTTTTAATTTACTTTAGACATTCAATCACTGTACATCACTACAGCTTATAAAAAGGATTACCCAACGTGAATACCCTTCACATCAGTCCAGTTGAAGACATCATACACGTTAGCATCAACAGACGGTCCTCTATTTCTGTGTCTCTTCAACAATGTCTTGCCTTTCTGTTTTTCTCCTTAACTTCTTTCTCCTCACTTTCCCTCCTCTTCTACCCTCTTCCCAAACTGGCTCCAGTATCAGTAACCATTTTCCATGCTTCTATATCCTCTAATCTTTCAGTTTCTGGATAGAGTGTGGACAGTCAGTATATATGAAGTGGATCACCTCTTCACCTTGGCCTCTGTTTATACTTTGCAAAATAACATCTGTTCTTGATTGCCACAGAATCTAAGCACCTTAGCAGGAGGCTCTCTGGGCACCTAGCTGCAAGTAACAGTTACGCCATTTTTCACAGGGAAGAAGAAGAACTCTCCTCACTTGTGGCTTTGGCGGGAAACAATGTCTAGTGTCAACCTGCTTAGTGAGTCCCCTTCTCACTCTCCTCCTCAGATCCCTGTTCCTCTCACTGATCCTCCCCCGACCCAGGGCAGCTTCATGGCCATACACCCTGTGCAGTTACATGACTTCCTGCACCTATTGTAGCAGGGCCCCGTGTTTGGTTTTGCTCTGCTGTCACCATCTTAAAATTCTATTTTTTTTTTGAGAGTTTTTTTGCTATAGGGTGCATGTGCTCACCAGAAAAACAGAGACAGACAGAAAATGAGAAATCACCCCCCCTCAGGGGGGATGGTCACGCCGCAATCCCTTCTCCTCCATTCTCCTCTCAGGATCTTGGGCACATACACACAGGTGCCCAGCATGAGTTTAAGCCACTGGGTACGGGACTCGAACCACAGTTGACTACATGGGAGTCCAGCGACATAGCCGTTATGCCAGCTGCTGGTTCCATCATCTTAAAATTCTTAATAGTTTTTTTTTTTGGTTTGTTTTTTTGTTTTGCTTTGTTTGTCTGTTTGTTTGTTTGTTTTTAAAGGACTTGGGCTTTCATTTTGCCCTGGGCCTGGCAAGCTATGTAGCCAGACAATCCCTACTCTTACACTTAGACTCCTCAAAGCTATGGAAACTGAGAAGCACTATGAAGAGGAAAACAATGGTGCAGCTTTGCCAGTCATTAATGTCAGAAAGAAGGGCTTTCGATGAGCTCTTTTTTTCTAGAGCCTTTCATTAGGAGTACTCTTCCTTACCAATAGAAACACAAAGAAAAGAAAAGGCGGGAGAACCTGAAACTTGCCATGGCTCCACCCCTAGGGACCTTCACCTGTTGGGCGATTTAAGAGTCTGACTCATGTTTGGGGTGTGGTTCACCATTCCTGCTAAACACCTGGGCTCCTCCCTGCTCTTAGGGCTCAGGAGGAAATGTGGGTTACCCTGAAGTGGATGTGAAAACCATCCAGTCACCACCCAACACCACAGACCTGAGGCAGCCTTCCCAGCCCACCTTCTCAGAGAAAATCAGTTCTCTGAATTGGAGAAGGGACTGAGCAAGCTCCCACTGTGAGCCAGCTCCTGCGCTCTTTCTGACATTAACTCTCCTTTAGAGTATTTCTCCTTTTCTTCCTTTCTGGGATCCCTGGGAGACGAACGTACTCCTCTGTCCCACGTAAACAGTCCCACACTCAGTGCAGTGACCAGCAGCTTCAGTGGCTCAATATATATGGTTGAATTAGACTTAAAAGACCTTGTTATTTTAAAACTGCAGTAGGATGAAATTATTGTTATTGGCTTTCTCTTCTAATCTGAAATTCTTCTAATATCTTGAGTCATTTCTCATGTCTCAGCAGGGAAGAAATCAAAGGAGAAGGGTGAATGTCGGCAAAATTTAAACATGTAAATCCATAGTGTGTGATGTAAATAACATGAGCTTTTATTTACTTTTTAAAGAGGTTTTTGCCAGAGTACATGTGCTCACTGGAGAGAGAGAGAGGGAGACAGAGACAATGAGAGGGAAAATGAGAAATCAGACTCCAGGGAGGGTGGCCATACCACAATCCTTTCTCCTCCTGAGATCTTGGGCACACACACACATCCCCAGCATGATTTTCAAGCCACCAGGTCTGGGACTCGAACTGCATTCAACAATGTGGAAGTCCAATGATGTAACCACTATGCCACCTGCCAATCCTAAGATGAGCTTTCAAAACTTCAAGAATCCAAGCAAAGCATGAGAGGCAACAGGATAAAAGCTATCACACGTCTGTGAAGGTATGGAGCGCACTTACCAAGTTCACTAGCTCTCTGACTTCCCTTGGGAAGGGTAATGGGGGAGTTTCCCCCACTAGCCTTTGGCTTCCTTGTCAACAAAATGTAGAGGTCTAGATGCGCTCCCAGTGAGGTCTCTTCCAGGGTTGTTATTATATGTCTAAATATTTCACTATCATCACCTCTATTTCAGTGTCATTACATAAGGACTTAGTTTCAGAGTAAGATTATATTTCAGAACATAAGTTGACATGGCAAAACCATAAAAGCAATAAAATAATTGACTCAGAAATTGAGTTATAGGAGGTGACCCAGAGAGGACACAGCTATAGAATTTTTCTGATGCCAAGTAGAGAGTACTGCACTTCAAAGGTGACTGAGGGTACTGGGGAAGATACTGCCCCTCAGAGGTGATTGAGGGTACTGGGGAAGGTACTGCCCTTCAGAGGTGACTGAGAGTACTGGTAAGGTACTGCCCCTCAGAGGTGACTGAGGGTGTTGGGGAAGGTACTACCCTTCAGAGGTGACAGAGAGTACTGGTAAGGTACTGCCCCTCAGAGGTGACTGAGGGTACTGGGGAAGGTACTGCCCCTCAGAGGTGACTGAGGGTATTGGGGAAGGTACTGCCCCTCAGAGGTGACTGAGAGTACTGGTAAGGTACTGCCCCTCAGAGGTGACTGAGGGTATTGGGGAAGGTACTGCCCCTCAGAGGTGACTGAGGGTGTTGGGGAAGGTACTACCCTTCAGAGGTGACAGAGAGTACTGGTAAGGTACTGCCCCTCAGAGGTGACTGAGGGTACTGGGGAAGGTACTGCCCCTCAGAGGTGACTGAGGGTATTGGGGAAGGTACTGCCCCTCAGAGGTGACTGAGAGTACTGGTAAGGTACTGCCCCTCAGAGGTGACTGAGGGTGTTGGGGAAGGTACTGCCCTTCAGAGGTAACTGAGAGTACTGGTAAGGTACTGCCCCTCAGAGGTGACTGAGGGTATTGGGGAAGGTACTGCCACTCAGAGGTGAATGAGGGTATTGGGGACTGTTGGGCCAAAGTACCTAAGAGAGAGCCTGCAATAAGGAGGCCCCCGCAATGACTTACGTCAGCACCTTGTCCATAAACACAGTCTCTTGAACTTACATTTCACGACATTGAATGTCCTGTTCTGTTGGAGTGTCTGAAGAATAAAGGGGAATTGTGGACTCTAAGGTCACAGCCATATTATTGAGGATCTAGAAACGGCCAGCACATTCTTATTTAAATTTTATCTTTAGCATGTGTTCTCCCAACAGAAGAAGGGATTGTGGCATGGCCATTCCCCCGGGGAGAAGGGGGTGATTTCTTGCTTTCTGTCTCTCTGTCTCTCCATCTCTTCAGTGAACACACATGTCCTATAGCAAAACTCTCTCTTTAAAAAAAAAAAAAAAAAAAAAGAAAGAAAAAACATTCATACAGTGGTAATACTCTGTGACCTCCTGAATCAATAGGTCTTATGACTTTGTTTGGGTCTTATGACTCCAGGCTCAGCTGGACCTTCCTGTAAAGACACCCTTCAGCGTAAGGTCCAGAAAGATCCCCCCACCCCCCACTCTGAAAATGGCACTTTATGAGGAGCACCAGCCTGTGTTGAAAATGCATATTTCCAGGCCAACTCTTGGTTTCCTAGGTTACAATCTCTGAGTGTAGGCCCAGGAATCTCCATGTACCAGGCCCTACCTGACGGCTGTTATGCACATAAAAGTTTGAGAACCAGAATGTTACAATATTTCAGCCCACTGTGACAGTCATTCAGAAAACTCCAATCCAGAAAAGGCCATACAAAATCCCTAAGGTGTGTCTGGAACCTTGGGTGGTAGGCAGAGTGGAATAAATGCCAAGGTTAGAAGGCAAGTAGTCTACATACGCTGATGACCCTACTACTCTTCAGTTTTTACACTGCTCTTTACTGTGTGATGTGAGAGCTCCTACGTGAGCTCCAAGTCTCAGTAGTCTTCATCCCAAATTCTCAGAGCTGGATATTTGTGCTCTCACTGGCTTCTTAGGCATAAGGGGTGCTTGCTTAACAACAGACACAGAGAAGCAAATGCACAGGGACAGAGGAGAGCTAGCTGCACTGTAATCCTGGAGGCTTCTGTGAAGCAAAGGGGTTCAGTCAAGCCCATCTCCATTCCCAGGGGTACTCTCCACCACCCTGAGTGTGAGGCCAGAGAGGACAAGCCCCAGCTCTCTAGAGTTTTCTTAAGCACGTTAGGGTCCCCAGGTGACATGGGAGCTGTGCAGGGAACCTGCCACACAACATGCCATATCCGTTTTCAGAGAGTGTCAACACCCTCCTTCCCACACCTGCTGTTCCCAAATATCACAACCTGATTTTTTTCTCCAACCTCCTGTCTTGATGATGATGATTAAATATTCATGGAGTGCTCTGATGCCAGCATACTTTGTGAAATTTCACATACCTTTTTTTAAATGGGAGCTTTTCTTTCCCCCCTCCTTTAGTTTATCTCAATTTTGAAGAGAAGTAATAAGAATGGCAAATGCCAATGACTGAAAAAGAAACTGAACAAAAAAGCCAGAGCCTTAAGTTTTCACTATTGTGTTTCCAGCCAAAAGTGTCCCATTTTAGGAAAAAGAAGAAAGCACAGAATTTAGAAAACAGACATGGAAAAGCAATGGGTTATGTTACAGAAAAGCTTTTATTTCACTGTCGGGCCCATTTGTATAGTAAAGTGCCCAATTCTGTGTAAAATACAGGTACACTTAGGTATGTATGTGTGTATATGTTTTTCAGTTATTGTGCAAAAGAAGTTCACTTTATTTGGGAAAAGTGCATATTTTTTAGGATTACAGACTGTAACTAAAAATATTATCTAATCTAGTTGTTTTCAGAATGAGTCTCAGTGGGGTTTTCACCAAGGTGGTCTGAGGATGCTAAAGACACAAGCAGACCTCAAGAAAGAAGAAGTAAAGGGTGCCCATCCCCCTGAACTAAAGCACCTCTACTGCTCCCCAGATGGAATCGGAAGTTCCCATAAAATTTCATTTTTAATAAGTTATGGGGAAACCCCATTAGTACACACAGAAGTCTAATTCTTCAATTGTCATTTTGGGAAATGAAGATATGGAGAAAAGTGACTGCCCTAAAATCATAGCTGAGTTTTTTTAACTTCAGTCCACTCCATAGTGTTGCCCCATGGCACTCTGATGTGGAAAAGCTTGTTTGTCATCCACAAGTATTACGGATTATGGCTCCAACTGTTAAGTTTTTACAATAAGCAAAATAACTGGCTATGCAATAATCGTACCTGTAGGTAAGATTGATACTGTCCTTTCTGGACACGTTTGATATTCTTAGGTTTCCAGATGAGCTGGGCAGTGTCAGTGCTGACCACAGCTCTGCCTAAACACAGACCACTCGAGTTAGCCTATAGTGACTCATTTTTCTTGAAATACTAACTAAATTTTGTTTGAAATACTAATTAAAGCAAGATATAATCAAGATGAACCAATGCCTCTGTGAAAAAGCATTCTCAGAGGAACAAGTATTAATAAGAACCCCAAGGTTGGATCAACTTGTGCCTTACGTTTAGTTTTAGTAATTTGACACATACTTATGTGGTACTTACTATGTGCCAGAAATGTGGTAAGCACCTTAAAAATACAGTCATCTACTTCTTAGTTACATTCCAGTTAATGGTGAAACACATTTAAGACCATGGCCCCATACGGAGCGTACAGGCTGTGCTGCTCAGCCCAGAAGTGTAGTGGGCTATACCATCTAGGTTCGGGTAAGTACATTCTGTGACATTTGTACCATGATATAATTACTGAAAGGTGCCTTTCTCACAATACGATTTAATTCTTGCAACAACCCTCTTAGGAAGGTATTATGTATCATTGCTATTTTACAGGTGGGAAAACTGGCACACAGAGAGATTTGGTCACCTCTCCAAATTCTCTTACTTGTATTTTTTGTTTAGAGCCACCTGGATTAATCTGTTTTCAAAAGATTCTGTAGGTTGTTCCACCTTCATGTTCTTATCTTTACTTAATTTGGAACTTGGAAGGCTGTCATCCTCTCTCCCACACCAGCCATCAAGGACCCGGAAAAATGTCATTATCTGGCTATTGTTAGAGCCAGACATAAATCCCACTACTTCTGAATTCTGATAGCAACTTATTATATCGCCGTTGTCATATCACTTACCCTCCTGTTCAAAAAGCTCTCAGTGTTTCCTTACTGCAAATCAAACTGAGTACAAAATTATCAGCCTGTCACTGAAGACTCTTAACAACAACGCCTCACCCTTACTTCCCATTATTTCTCTTTGCATATCCTGCACCACAACCAAACTAAACTGTCATCATTCCCCAAGTGTCTCTCCCATGCCTTTCCTCAGGATGTGGCTTTTCCCAAAGTCCTGTCCCATCACTTCCACTTAAAGAATGTCTTCATGGTCCCCAAAATACAATTCCAAACTTACCTGCTCCATGACACTTTCCCCAGTTCCTTTCACCCATCCACCATTTAGATACTACCTGTTTAACCCTTATCCTCCACCCCCTTTTGCCTTCCTTAAAGCACATACAGTATCTGTCTAATAATAGAATTACTTCCAGGTTATGTCGTCACCTGACTGGTAATCCTGACTGATAATCTGAGAGCGCTTCAAGAGCGAATACTGTCACATTAATTACTGTAGGTTCTATCATCCCTGTCACATAAGAGAACATAATACATTTTTTTGAGAGTTGTTTTTTGTTTGTTTGTTTGTTTTTTATTGGTATCGGGTGTGGGCACTCACCAGAGAGAGAGACAGAGACAGACAGACAGAAAGCGAGAAATCACCTCCCAGGGGGATGGCCACGCTACAATCTCTTCTCCTCCATTCTTCTCTCGGGATCTTGGGCACGCACGCACACGTGCCCAGCATGAGTTTAAGCCACCAGGTCCAGGACTCGAACCACAGTCAACTACATGGGAGTCCAGCGACATAGCCATTATGCCAACTGCTGGTTCCACATAATATATGTTTAATAAACGTTTCATGGTATGAAATAGTATAAAATGGAGTAGATACAGAATGAAAACATTATTAACATCCAGAGCACATTCATTGCTTTTAGACCCTACTTCCAGGCTTTGGAGTTAAAAGAATGCAAATATATTGTACAGTTCAGGCACCTGAGAAAACTGAGTTGGTGAGAGGATGAGGGGAGACTTGGCAAAGAAAAACACAAAGAAGAACTTACTATCTGTTAAGCTCGGGGCCAAGCACTATGTTAGACATAATATACTTATGTCACTTGATTCTTACACGATCCCTCCATTTGATGGTCGTTGAAGAAACTGAAGAGAAATAAGTGAATAATGTCCCCTGGGCACAGAGGTTTCTGAATCTAAAGCTGGTTCTCATGGCCTACTGTTTCCGGTACCAAAAGAAAAGCAAGAGAGTTCCTGTCTATTCCTTCTAGCTCTCCTGGATGACGGTTTTACACTAGATTATCTCAGTAGTAAGATGTACAAAAAAAAGATAACAATAAAGTCTACTACTTTCTAAACCAATTAGCAGCTACTATAGACACATTACTCCGAATTCTCCCGACCGTCCCAGGAGATGGCTATTCCAGATTTCATTACAGAAGAACAATGAAGTTAAGCGATGTGTTCAAGGTCATGCCATGGTCCAAAGCCCCAAATCCAGCCCGGACTTCCAGGAGGCACCTTTCAATTATGCTTCATTGCCTCTTTGCCGTAGATTCTAGACGTAAGTGATATTTCAAAAGGGTTCTCAAAAACAAACAAACAAATAACAACAGCAAAATGTCATCCTGGAAGTAAGGAATGACTACCTTGAATATGAAGAACACAGGAAGAATTTTCCAGTTGTCATCTAAATATTTATCCCTCAGAGAAAAATACACTTAGAAACAGGCCCTGGCCGGTGAGCCAGGTGGGGCAACACCACCGTCCTAAGGCTTCCCGCTGAGCTTTGACTGTCCCTAGAGTTCTTTTATTTTGATTTCTGTTGCCATCACCAAGTGTGATCCCCATCTCCCTGGGGTCGGGAAGATGGAGAGAATGAGAAATACTTTTCCTCTTTCATTCTCAGCTCAAGGTAAACATCATATTTCTTTTTGTTTTCCTTAGCACAAGTGAGACAGGCTGACACATTCAAAATGAAATTTACCAAACACTGTGGAAAAACCTAAGTGGAAATGAAGAAAATACAACTGCACAAAAGAGATGACTGATCCCACGATTTCCCCATATTTCTAAAAGAGTAGAGGAAGGATCTACCACATTATCCCCAGCCAAAGATTGTCTTAAGTAACTGGAAACACCTTGCATGGGTGTCCCCTCCCTCTTAGATCCCACATGAGATCATCTTCCCACCCTGAAGAAGAAATTACCCCGTTAAATCTCTAGAGTCAACCCTCAGATTGACAAGGATGCTTCCACTCCGTTCCAGAAGATTCAACTCCTAACACATTTGCCAAGAGTGCTAACTGACATCCTTAAATCCTGCTGCCGTCTACACCCATCTCAGCTCAGGCCCACAGCTCTCCCATCTTCTGTCCATCTACTCACCGATCCACCACAGAGGCATTCTTTTGGAATTGGAATTTTTTTTTAAGAGAGATTTTTGCTATAGGGCGCATGTGCATGCCAGAGAGAAAGAAGTGAGAAGCCACCCCAAGGAGGGATGACCCCGCCGCAATCCCTTCTCCTCCATTCTCCTCTTGGGATGTTGGGGCACCCACACATGTGTGCTTAGTGTGAGTTTTAAGTCACTGGGTCTAGGACTCGCATTGCGGTCAACTACGTGGGAGTCCAGTGATGTAACTACACCATCTGCTGGTCGCATAATTTGAATTTTAGAATTTTTTAAGACATTAATAATAGAGTGGTAATTTCTAAGAAGATCAACCCTCCACATCCCTTTGAAATGCTCAGGAAAATAGATGACACTGGATCTTTGCAGTTCATGAACCCTCCACAAAAACTCCACCAAAGATCAAGAGATGTTACCCCATGACTCTGGGTATGATTCTGCAATGCTTGAGTGAAACTCATGTCCAGATTCTTACTTTCTCGCACACATTGCACACCTAATGTCAAGAACAACATACCAAAGCATTAAACCACACGAGCCACTGAACTGGATCATTGTTTTAGACTCACGACTGACTTCAGGTTGTTGGAAATTACAACAAAAACACACAAACAGCATCGGCATGAACAGTCATTGCTGCCTTAAATTAGTGCAGCAGTCTATCCTTTACAAAAGCTTTCTCATCTCTCTTCCCTACTGGGCCTCCTGTCATTCCATGCGATCACTCGGACAAGGGTTATGCTCTGTCCTCCCCTCTTCTTGAACTACTTCTGCTAAATTATCCTTCACCTTCTCATCATTTTCCCCTCTCTATTATCTTGGCAACTCAAGCTTGTTCATGCTTCTCTACCTTTGTCTATCCTGTTCCCTCTTCCTGAAATGCCACCTTTATCTCTTCCTCCACCTGCTGGGATACGCTAGCCTTCTGAAATCCCTTCCTTGTGAAACCTATTAGAAGTCCCAGAGTTGGGTCTTCCCTTGTATATCTCTTTATTGAAAAAGCTGGAAAGAAATGCTATCTTTCAGATTGCCATTCTGAACATTTTTGTGAAAATATACTGTAATATACTTCAGCAATGATCTATTTTAGCATTGAAAGAAAAAGGCACAGACCCAGGGCAGCAGGGTGCAAACAGGGTGTGAGAAGAGCACATTTTTACCATTTGACTAACTGCCAGCTTCTCAGAAGATAATCCTGGAAACCACAGACTTTATTCTCTTAACAGCTTCCATGATAATCCTTAAGAACATTGTCTGAGCAAAAAGGAAAATCATCTTGATAAGATCTCCAGATAGAGAGTGTGCTTTTGAGGATAGCTTTGGAGAAGTGGCCAAAACTTCTGTGGTGAAAATGAGAGTAATTTGGTTTTATTCCTCAGCAGGGGAGTGTGAAAAGAAGACAACAGAGCTGGGAGATGAAGGGACAGACTCAACCAGATGCAGACAAACTGACCTAGATGGGCTGAGGCTAATGGACCGCCGTGTCTTGGCACGCTGAAGGGCATTTTCAGAACTGTGAGGCTTTCTACTAAAAGTTATTAGGAGGCTTTAGATCCCTCAACCTTTCCATTCCCCCAGCTGTGCAGAGAGAACAGTGAAGCCTAGTCACAGGGCAGTTTAGGGGCTAAGAGGAGAAAAATGAAGAACAGTTCCTATTTCTTACCAGAGGTGACTGCAGGGACCCTCTGATGGTGACGGTAATTGATATGATATTGATGTTCACAAACTTTTTGATTATAAAAAGTTTGGCCAGGGTCTTTGTTTTAGAATGACCCCCTGAGAATGGAAAGAATGACGTAACATTTATGAAGTGCCACTGGAAACAGACAGTGGCATTTTAATTCATTCATTTGTTTACTTATTCAAGCTTTTATTCGTCTCAGTATCATGCATTGCACAATATACCAGTACCGTCATTCTGTTGTAGAGTGCCACTGAATGAATGACCATTGAAGCCAAATTAACGTTAAAGGGAGTGTTTCTTAGCTGGCCAGAGACTACAGCCTGAGGCTCAGGGGCCAAGAGTCAGAACTACAGTCCTGACCAAAGTTTAAGCAGTCTTTTTATTTAGGGGTCAGTTACCAGGGGTGCAAGAAGTCCAAAATGTCAGGAAAGGGAGAGGGGTTTCCATGTAAGCAATTATAGAGGCTGAATCAAGCAGTTAATTATTTCTGAGGACACTCTCTAGACCTTTGTTTAATGGTCTCCATGGCTCTGGCAGGGGTCTGGTGATTGGTAGTTACCTTGCTAAGGAACAGCTAAACAAAAGGGTTTCGAGCTAGTTAGCAAGGACAGTAGCAGGTACAGATGTCATCCCGGATACAGTTTTCTGTAATGGCTAGCACAAGCTATTTTCTGATGGGAAGAGCAAGCAGGTTTACAGAAGCAGACAGCCCTGTTAGGGTAAGGGAAAAATGGACGAACAGTTGCTCATGTGCAAGATCTGATATGTGGCCTTCCACAATTCAATCTTTGATGCTGCGTAGGTCAGGTTAGTTATGGCCAGAAAGGAGATACAATGGCAAAATATATGAGAACGCTTGTATAAAGGCATAGGAGGAAGATGGGGAGGCCACTCGCTAAGCCGATTTGCTATTCTCCTGGGATGCAACAGCACAGTTTTGTTTTGTGTTTTATTTTCATGGAAACTTCCTCCCAGAGAATAAAGGATACCTGCTACACTCCCTTAACAGACTAATAACTTCCTTGGCTTTTTCCGTTCTTTCTAGCCTTTTGCCAAAAGCATCCTTAGGCAAACCAGAACAGAAGGTGGCCGGAACCTGGCCTGTGTGTCTGCCTCACAGATCTCCAAGTCAGAAGGAGGGTACCCCTCACTGAGTTCCTGGCATTTGAGGTTCAGTCTGGAGAGGAAATGTGGCCATCTGCCCTGGACTCTATCAAGAGGAGTCTGTCCTCACTGTTCAGTCCTGGGGACATGTGAGTCATGGACCAGTTGGAATAGAAGAAGGTCTCTAACAATGTCCTGAGCAGAAGAAATTAGTCAAATTAGTTAAAGGGTCAGAATAAAGCCTGATGAGACGGTAGGGGAGAAGGCAGGGAAAGAGGTCAGTGTCTGCCCGGTGGCACCTGAGTTAGTGCTGAAATCCTGGATGCTGTACTCTGTTTATCCAAGTTCCCTCTGAGACACACAACAAGCATGAGTCAGAAGCAGAGAACCAGGCTCAAGACAGATCTTGGAAACAAAGGCTCAAGCAACTGCAGTTTACAGATGGCAAAGCTGAGTGTCAAGGCAGGTGGAGAGCTAAGTCCGGGCCAGAACTGGCTGAGCAGCTCTCTGGCCTAGCTCCTTTCACTACACGGGTGTGACTCTGTCACTGGCTGAGGATAACCAAGGGTGACATGCAGTGGTCCTCAGTGATTGTCTCAGTAATTAGCAACACAAGGAATCTACCCCTCAGTCTGCAAACTCCATCAGCAGACCATCAGCAGGCCTCCAGATAATACACTTTATGTCAAAACAACTTTTATTTCCTGAATGTTTTCTCAGCTGTGCCTTAAAATAAAATGTATGTGTGTAATATCAGCCAGCTCTGTGCTGACTGCTGCCATCAGAATGGTGAAGGAGTCCCAATGAGGGCTGCAGCGAAAGTGTAAAGACTGCCAGGAAACAAGGAGAGGGTGATGGCAGTGTAGACGCCCATCTGATCAGCACGCGAGCCCTTGAGTGGTGTCCTGGTTCAGCCTCTTGGCATAGTCAGAGTGGACCTGGGCTCTATGTCATCCCGAGCAGGTCTTCCCCATTGCAGAAAAAGGCACTGCGTCCTCTAGTTCTCCCCCACAATCTCGCAGCAGCCTTACTTCCCCCACACTCTGAGCCCAGCCCATCAGTAAACACTGCTGGCTATCTCCATCTGAGGTAAGAAGTCTTCAAGGAGACATTCCTTCTGGAAAATCTGGGAGAAAAACATTTGCTTGGATGTTTTTTCGAGGTTCTGGAAGCCAGCTAAAATCCTTAACTCGTGGTTCACTCTTCCGTTACGCAAGCCAGCGGCCTAGCGTCTTCACTTCTCTCTCCTTCTCCCATCTTCCCATCAGCGTCTCTTGCTTTTATTTTTAATCTTGTCTAGCTTCTTGAGCTATCCTTGCCAAATAATAATTGTCTATATTTAAGGCATGCAGTTTAATATTTTGATAAAGGTAAGCACTATGAAATGATTACCACGACCAAGCTATTTAACCTGTTCATCACCTCATATAGATATGTGGGGGGGGGGGGGGGGGGAGAAGGTTAAGAACATTTAAGATCCTCTCTCTTAGCAAATTTTAGGTGTACAATACAGTATTCTTAATTATGGTCAATATGCTGCATACTAAATCTCCAAATGTATCCATCCTATATAAATAAAACTTTATATTCCTTAACCAATAGCTATTTCCCTCACTTTCTAATCCCTACTAATAACATTCAATTCTCTGCTGCTATGAGTTTAAATCTTTCAGATTGTATGTAATAAATGACATTGGCATACTCATTTTTCCATGGCTGTCTCATTTTTTTTAGCATAATGTCCTTCAGACTTGTCCACATGAGATGAGTGGATTTCCTTCTTTTGGAAAGCTCAGTAGCTGTCCATTATATATGTGTGTGTGTGTGTGTGTGTGTGTGTGTGTGTGTGTGTATAAATGGGTGCACACTTGTATTTGTCACATCTTTTAAAAAAGATGTATTATTTATATACATCTGTTATTATTATTATTTAATCTAATTAGAGAGAGAAAGAGAGAGAGAGAGAAAGGGAAAGCAAGCTACCAGGTCTAGATCTCAAACCACAGTCACCCATGTGGGAGTCCAGTGCCCCAACCACCATGCCACCTGCTGACCCCCACATTTTCTTTATCTATTTGTCCACCAATGGACATGCAGGTTGATTCCATATCTTGGCTTCTGTAAAAATCATCTCGTCTTTCTAACTCTCCTGCGCCCCTCTTACAAGGACCTTTATAATTTTGTTTTTTCCCATGGGAATAACCCGGAATAATCTCCCCATCTCCAGATCTTGAATTTAACCACAACTGCACCTTCTTGTTTGCCATATGCAGTTGGAGGGACTAGGATCTGGATGTACTTGGGGCCATTATTTAGCCTACTACAGAGCCAAACCTTCCTAGTTTTCAGCACCTCCACAGGCACCGTCCTCATTCCAGCTGTCACTATCACACTTCTGGTCTATCGCAGGACCTCCTAACCAGTTTCCCTGCTTCAGCCCATCACTCTGCCCTTAGAAATGTAGGCCAATCACATCAAAACTCTACTCAACATGTCGTACGGCCTCCAAGGCCCTCATGGGCCAGCCTCAGTTACCCTGAACTCTTACTTTCTCCTGCCACTCTCCCTCCTACTCAACCAGCCCCATCCACATTGTTCTCCACGAGACTTCCTGAGCATGCCAGGTGCACTCATGTGTCAGAGCATTTTTGCACCTGCTATTTCCTCTGCTCGGGACACTCTTACCCAGATGGTCACATGGCAAATTCCCTTACTTCCTTTGCGCAAATGTTCCTGTCTCAACAAGGCCTGCTTCAAGCGCCCAACCTAAAATTTCATCATCTTCGTAATACAGTCACCAGCCTGCTCTCCTTCCATGGTTTATTTTTCTTTCTAGTATTGAGCACCACATAATATATTACATGTTTTATTTACGTTACTTCTTGCCTCATCAGCCCTCCCCCAGCACACAGAAATGTTGGCAATGAAGGCAGGAATTTTTGCCTGTTGTGCTCACTGCCGAGTCCTCAGCACCCAGAATGATGTTTAGCAAGCACATGGTCAACACTCAGCAGGTATTTGATGAATAAGCAAATGAAAGTATTTAGTGGCTCTGAGTGAATGATTGAAGTTACTTCTCTAAGCCTCAGTTTCTATAACTATAAACATGAGTGACAATACCCTTTGCAAGCTTTCCAAGAGGTATTCTGGCCATCCCTCAGGTTTCTCTATCCAGCATCCAGTCCTTTTTCCTATTTCTGAAGAATATACCCTGACAGGAGTTATTAGTGAGATGTACTGTCTTCCATCAACCCAGTAGAAAAGAGCTTCCTCACCCTCTCTCCACTTCTGGGCCTGCAGATGCTGGGTCTATATTCGACAAATCAGGCACTTGCATACAAAGGGCTGACTCTGGATAAAGGATGAGGATTCACTTGGAGTGGCTGTGGTGATGTCCGATAGCATTTAGTCAGGACACTCTCCTGGCCAACCACGGCTGAGAGATCCTCACCAAGACTCGCTTCTCTTGATTCTTTAAGACTGCCATGGATTCTGACCATGTATCCTCCTGTCTTTTCTCAGATCGGTCAGTCCTCTCTGCTTTCCAGTCAGTTCTGTTTTTCGTCTACACCAGTCAGGGTTTCAGTGGGCTACAACCAGCATCCCTAGAGTAGACTCAGAGGGATCCCTATAGTAGATGCTGCTGGTGTTTCGCCCAGTCCCCATTTGCTAACTGAGACGCCCCTCTCCCTGCCACTGTGGGCCTTATAGCTAACTGTTAACAAACACGGTGTGGTAAGAACTGGCTTGGGCTGATGGGAGCTGACTCACCCAGAGACACCCAGATGGAGCAGTCATAACACCCTTAACTCTACACGTCCAATGACTGACAGCAGTCAAAAAGTCCAGACCCCTTGCCTCAGGTTGGGACAACTCTCCAACACAGATTATCCTCCAGGCTTTTCTAAACCAGGACAAGATTATATCTTACCTGAGATCACCTAATTGCTCAGTCCTTCCCTTCTTTATTCTGTTTTCCTCATTCACTTGGAGATGTTTCTGAAGAGTTGTGCTCTCTCAACAAACCATGTGCACCTGAATCTCTTCTCAAGTCCTACTTCTAGGAAACTTGAAATATGACTACCTTGGCTGATAACGAGTTGAATAGAAATAAAATTTTTAAATTAATATCCAGTGCCTAGCGAGTTATGCTAGCACCCACCCTTTCCCCTACTTTTGGAGAAGAGTAATAATTATATCTGTATGTCTAGCAAAGGCAAAGACACCGTTTGACACAACCTTTCACTCACCTATGTTGTACTCTGGCTGGCAGAAAATATTTTCTTTAATCCAGAAGGCATGTATGTGTGTGTGTGTGTGTGTGTATGTATATATATAGATAATTTCATTTTCCCTTGTCTTTCTCTTCCGTAGAGTGATCTAAGACATACCTGATACTACTTTGTATGATAGCTATGCAAATTATAGACAGCACTCCTACTCAGACTTTTCTCTTCACCAAATGAAACATGACAGTCCCCCCCATCACACATCCATTTGTAAGAGAACCTATTCATGCATAAATGACTATGGGAGTTGCAGGTAGGACTTCTCTCTAGCTTACATGTGATCACAGTTATTTGCCAGAACCTTCCTTGGGATAATGCTGATTATACTGAGATGTGCCCATGACCCAAAGTTCACCAAAATATAGGCTAATGGGCTTCTATGGTATGACTTGAAGGCAACCTCTACCCAAACAAGGGTTATGGTAATTAACCATAGCAATGTGATTACATTTCTCTAGATTTTGCAATATAAAATAAATGGTGAAGCTCGGTAGCATGAAAAGAACAGAGTCTAAGAGATTCAGAAAAGAGAGAGCAGGTGAGTCACACTGAAGGGGAAGCAGGAGAGCGAGCACCATGCGTTCTGGCTCCAGCAACCCCTAGGACAGACCAACTCAGCATGATGCTGAGTCTAGACCATATTCTTAGTCTGGGCGCTGTGAGACAGGGTAGTTAGGATTTGTCTGGCTTCTGGTAAAGCCAGAGAGGCCTCTTTCTGTGTGTGTATATCTTTAAAATAAGGCCTTTATTACTTAACCTGAGTAGGGTTCTCTTTCTCACAACCTAAATAAGCTTAACACCCTTGGTAACCTGAATTTCAAAACCCTTGTTGATACTAAATTTTAGCTATTTAGGGTCAAATTGGTGTCTTCAAAATATGTCTCCAATAAGGCCAGCAGGTGGTGCAATGGTTCAGGTGTTGGATTCCCACATGGCAACCATGTTTTGAGTCCTGAAACTGGTAGCTTGAAAATCATTCTGGGTACATATGTGTGTGTGCCCAAAATCCCAGGAGGAGAATGAGGGAGAAGGAATTGCAGCACGGCCATCCCCCGGAGAGGTGGTTTCTCACTTTCCCTTTCACTGTCTCTCTTTTTCTCTTTCTGGCAAGTTTATGCACCCTATGGCAAAAACCTTAAAAAACAAAGTCTCCAATATAATTAGTGAATAAGATTATAAAATGAGAAGATTGTTACTGGGATATCAAGTCTATCTCCCAACCCACGGGAGCTTTTTCCACATTGGTGAGACTCTAATAATATGGTGCCTTCTATGGATAAACCCACTTGCTTTTCTGAATGCAAGAGCTTGTAGGACCCCTAAGGACAGTGTTACGGGACTCCCTTTGGATGTGTGCTTGCCATCTGAATTACTTCCTCAGGTTTTTCCATAGACATAGTTTTTTGGAAGACAGTGAGAGCCAGCACTGGACTTTTATTGATTGAAAATTACTCAGCAATCTTGATCGATCATCCAAAAATTGGTCTTTCTGATACCCACGATAAAAATCAAAGAAATCCAAGACATTTTCTGAGGTGGAAGATCCTGACAAGTTAATGCCTCTATTTTGCAGGTGGGGAAGCTGAGGCCCTGCAGTGAGTGACTCACCCAGGGCACAGACACAGGAACTGGCAGAGATGTCAAAGCAGCACCCAGCCCAAGCTTACTCCCCTAAAGCCTGCTGGTCCCTGCCCCCAACAACACTAGATGGCACGAAAGCACCCCTGCACTGCATTTACCACCTGAGTTTCATTCAAGCTGATTCCAGAAAGAAGAGAAGGGGGGAATCCTCTGGTCTGGGGGAAATTTTACTAAGGTCCCAAATGTCTCCAGCGTTCAGAGAAATCATTAAAACCCCATTGAAAAAGAAGTTTCTGATCATGTTCTGTGAGCCAGGTCCCTAGCCAGCCAAGTTAGCAGTTGTTTGCTTCATGGAATTCACAGTTTGATGAGGGAGTCCGGGCAGGAAAACAGTTACAACTCAACAAGGTAAGCAAGTGGTAGATACCCACGCACAGGCTACAAAGTGTGCAGGGACAGGAGGTCTTGCTGCTCTTCGTGAAAGGCAGCAGGCTGGGCCGCATTTCCGCTTTCTCTAATAAGACACAGAACAGCCCCAACCCATTCGTTGTGAAGTGTGATATTCACCTGGTTAATGTTTATTGAATCTGGCACAAGGTACATAAAAGGACACTGGTCAGTGCGCCCTCAGGAAAATAACAATTAACCTAAGCAATGCAGGCAAGAGTCACTGCTAAAGTAGTCAGTCAACCATGTGGAAAACACTATGTACATAATTATGTACTGGGAAAGGCGCTGGGTGAACGTTAACATCTTTTTGTAAAGGCCTCCAAGAAAAGGTGGGGGCCTTACGGCAGATGTCAGCTCCCAGATGGCAAGAAGGAGGCTTGGAGCAAAGTTAGTGTGGGAAAGTGAGAGCAAACTGACCCATCAGGCAGAGAGAGTGGGCAAGGCGCGAATGAAGGCAAGGAGCATGAGAAGGAGTAAGGGAGACGCTGTTTGGTGGGTGGAATTTGTGTTGTGCCTCTGAAAGTGTGGATATGAAGAGGGCGGGAGATAACCACTGTGGATGGAATAGAGAGCCTTTGTCATCAGGGGACCAGTTCCTCTTGATAATTCGTGGACTCGAATCTCTCATCTTGTAGTAAATGTCCTCCAGAGACCACACATCTTCACAGGACAGAAAATCCTGCAGATCTTGATCATTCAGTCACTCTCCAGAAGGCTCTTGAATGTTTTCCCCGGGGGCAGTTCTTGAAAACAACAATTTCCATGCCCTTGGTAAGAGCCAATTGCATCATGGATGACCTGTGATTTTGGGGTTGGCACGCATGCTGTAGGTAGTCATGAAATGTGAGTTGATAACATTGGGCAATAGACAGGTGACACTTGACATGGCAGAGGTGGCTGGTCTAGAGACACTGCTCTTCTTAGGTCTTCTAGCAATGTAGAGCTGGGAGCGAGGGACCCGATGATGTTGGATGTATGTTTGGGAAAGTTAATTTATTAACAAGATATGTATTACCATACAATGGGATCTTCAGCTCAGCTCCAGCAAAGTGACAGGAAGAGATCTAGAACTAGTTTATGAACACTCCATGTCTAGCTGGCTCTAGAGCCAGAGCAGAGGTTGGTCACATGAGGTATGGAATCACACATGATGGCGTCAGCAGACAAGGGTCTCAGACACTGCTTAATGGTACCCACATGTACCCAAGATGGGAGAACTGGGATGGGAAACTGTTCTTTAGGCTCTGGACCCTCACTTTTGCTTTGGTCAGAATAGTTATAGTTTTAACTATTTTTCATTATGCATTTCAATAGGCAATTTCAAGTCATGAGAGGATTCAGATTGTTAACCATGTTACTTTACCACAAATTCTGATCGCATTATTTCCCATTATTTTCCTGCTAAATAATCCTAAGTAGTGTCCTTGCTTAATCTGGTATTCCAAGCCCTTCATGTTCTGGCCTTAACTTTCTCCAACTTCTTTTTTTTTATTTTTTTAAGAATTACTTATTTAGTTTTATTTATTCATTCATTTTATTTTTAATTTAACTAGAGAAAGACAAAGAGACAAAGAGAGAGGGAGGGAGGGAAAGTAAGAAAGCAAGCCACCAAGTTCAGGACTCGAACCATAGTCAGCCATGTGGGAGTGTCCAGCAACTAACCACCACCATGCCACCTGCTAGTCTCTCCAACTTCTTTTTTTTTTTTTTTTTTTTTTTTTGTTCTTACTTACTTCGTGAGAGAAAGAGAGAGGTAGAAAGAGAAAGATGCCACACCCCTGAGAGGGTCCTGATTCCGTGACTCACCCCAGTCTTGGTCAGCCTGGACTGTGGGCTCCTGTATGCCTCGCTCAGTCGTAGAGATCTGCAGACATGACCTGGTAACCCTCCCCATGGACTGGCCTCAAAGAGCCTCGCACTTGACCAATACCACTATCCAACTGACTTTTTTTTTTTTTTTTTGAGAGGTTTTTGCTATAGGGCGTGTACACTCGCCAGACAGACAGAGAGAGACAGAGAGACAGAAATCACCCCCCAGGGGGATGGCCACGCCACAATCCCTTCTCCTCCATTCTCCTCTCGGGATCTTGGGCACGCACGCACACGCGCCCGGTGTGAGTTTTAAGCCACCGGGTCCGGGACGCGAACCAAGGTCGACTACGTGGGAGTCCAGCGACATAGCCATTACGCTAACTGCTGGTTCCCCCAACTGACTTTTAAAAATGGTTTCTTTCCTGTGCTTCTTACTTACCAGCCACACTGAATTAACAGCTTCTGTGCCGTACTTGTCCGTGCTGTTCCCTCTGCATAGGGTGGATTTTCTGCCTCTTCCCACGGTGGTAATTACAAGACATGCTTCAAGACCCAACTCAAAGGTAGTCATCCGAAGCCTCCAGAGGTCCTCTGCTTTGATTATACTTGGCATCTTCTTCCTAATATTATGATAATAAAATTATTAGTAACTGTTGGTATGTCAGTTTCCTCCATTAAACTGTGAAAGCCTCAAGGCCAGAGGCTGTGTTTTGCTCATGGCTGTTTTGCTACAGGCTGGCAGCGTGCCAGGTTCCTTCTAAGTTTGTTGTGAACTTTCTCTTCAAGCCGGCAGTGACCAGTCAGGACCACTAGATGTCAGTGTGTGGACATGTTTCCCTTACCAATCAGGAGAGAGGAGAAGGGTTTCATAGCAAATTGCCTTTCATCTTTGTCCTTACAGACAGACAAACAGATCTATGCAGACACCACCACTCTGGGCAGTAGAATTCACACCTCTAAATCAGAACCTTGGGCAGCCATTGTATTTCCTATATGCTCTTTCTTTCTTAAAACATTCCTCTTGTAGGCTGAGAAAGCATTATACTGTTTTGTGTCCCAGGACAGAGGGACTTGAGTGTGAGTGTGATTTTTCATGAGCACAAGGTGACCATCTTTTCAATGCTTCAGAAGAACGGTCACTAACACCCACTGATTGTAGGCATCTGTTGAGGTTCCTTAACCTCCTGCCCACCCCCTTCTGCTAGACCCAAGCAAGCAAAAGTCAGCCAAATATTCAGGCTTAGTTTTGTAGCCAGCGTCTTTCCCAGAGCCCAGTTTCCTTCCCTACTGGAGATCACTGGGCCAGTAAGCCAACGACCTACAGGTGGTCTTTCCCCTCTCTCCTAGGACGGAACCTAGAGGTGTACTAAGCATAAACCTCTAACCTCTCTACCTATGGATCCTACGATTGTTTCCTGAGCACCTCAGATGCAAAAACACTCCCAAATGGATGACATTCAACTCCAAAAGAATCCAATCCAATCCCAATCTCCCAGGGCAAAAATAGCTCAAGGGAAAAAAGAGGTTCAAGTTTTTACTTCTCTTCTGCCCCCTTCGATTGCTTCGATTTCGTCATCTCCTCTGTTCTCCAACCAAGGATTGAAACAGCTGGTGTGGGTAGACCGAGGAAAGGCTGACTTTGTCCCCACACCTCCATGGTGCTTCAGATCCTCTGAACTTGCCCTCGTCTTAGGAGACGAGAAGATTCTAGAGAATGTAACTTCATTTAACCAAATAAGCTTTTTTCTTAGTTCTAAGGGTCTAAGAGGTTTACCCTGGAAGTGAGACCCACTGGATAACTGTCCCCTCCCCTGTAAAATGCCTCATTCTCTGGATAGTCTGGTGTATAAGACGGAGCCTCTAGAGTCAAGCAGACCAGGTGACATTCTGGCTCTGTCACATACAACTCTGTGACCTTGGGTGAGTTACTTAACTTTTTCAAATATTAGTTTCTTCATCTATAAACGAGAAACATTAGGTCATCAGAAAAGTCATGGTGCGGGACCAGCAGTTAGTGTAATGGCTATGTCGCTGGACCCCATGTAGTCGACCGCGTTTCAAGTCCCGGACCCGGTGGCTTAAACTCACGCCGGGCGTGTGTGCGTGCGTGCCCAAGATCCTGAGAGGAGAATGGAGGAGAAGGGATTGCAGCGTGGCCATCCCCCCTGGGGGGTGATTTCTCACTTTCTCTCTGTCTCTCTCTTTCTGGCGAGCACATATACCCTATAGCAAAAACCTCTCCAAAAAAAAAAAAAGAAAGAAAAGTCATGGTGCGTTTTTGCATAGAAAAATACGTCATGACTTTTCCAATGACCAGATTTTATATATATATATACACACACACACACACACACACACACACACATATACACATACATACATATGTATGTATATACATGTGTGTGTGTGTGTGTGTGTGTGTATCTGAGAGGATGCTGTGCAGATTAAATAATAAGGCACACAAAGTGTTTCGCATAGCACCTATATACAGTATACTAAACAATGTTAACAATTATTATTAGCATTAGCCTTTGCAGAAATATGCTGGAGAAGGCACAGCCGCAGAAGTAATTCTCAGTATTATACTCAGCTCAGCTTCAAAAACTTCTAAGAGCCCAAAACTTCTGGATAAATCTTGCCAGGACCCATCCCATCCTATAAATGAGGCCCATATTGCTTTTATCTATTTATTTTTCTATTCACCATCATATATTCAGCACATAAGCTGTGGCAAGCTCAAGGTAAGTTGTGAAGACACAAGGGTGTAGAAACCAAGGTCTTTGCCCTCGTGGACCTCACATGTGTTGAGTAGACTCACCACGAGCGATATTAATATGGTGAGATCAGTGCTCTAACATGGGGATGCACAAGATTCAAAGGTTACAGAGAAGGAAGCTGAGTCCCAGGCACTCCTTACAGCAAACCACAGGTCCTTCAGGAGCTCCCCGTTCACTCTGGGCAATGTCTGCTCCCAGCAACATTTGCCCTTTTGAGAATCCGTAATGATGTCTCATAACCTTGACACTGGCTATTCTCTCTGAATGTAATACCATCCTGTGTGGAAAATGCCCGCAAATCCTCCACTTCTCCCTCAGTTCCCTCAAGGAGACTTAAGGGGCTCTTTCTGCCCCCTCATTGCATCTTCTAGGATCTCATTGAAGGTGGAAGTCATATCCCTACACTTTGCTGGCACCTAGGTGCCCAACACAAAACAGATATTCGTTAATGCCGACGTGCACATGCAGCTGCCTGGGTGTGCCCTCATGCAGCCAGTGCCATCTGCATATCAGTCAGTGTGAGAAAAACCAGCGACTCTGACAGAAGGTCTTCTGTCCCCCTCCGTCCAGATACCTCATAGGAAAGTTCTGACTTCTACAGAAAGTTTCCAGTACCACTCAACTTTTTTCCCTTTTTCTCCCACCAACGTTAGCCTCGTTTTACTCTTTAAAACAATGCAGAATAAATATATCCATATTCTCTTCCACATGGCAGCCCTTCATATATATGAAGACATCAAAAAGATATGATATCAATATAAGATCCTCCTTTGTGTTTTTTATTTTCAAATGCACACAGCTAATTAAGCCATCAACACACATTTATGTGTGTGTCTGACATGCTCTAAGCACTTCTTTAGAAGTTTGAATGTCATAAATTTAGCCCTGATACCTTAAAAACCAGCAGCATACATGTACCTTAAATTTTGATTTGCTTCATTGTGTTGGTTTCAGTCCTATTTTCCAGAAGCTCTAGATGATGGTAGCTATTAGTTATTGTTGTTTTCATTATTGCTGTGGTTAATTTATATGGAACATGTGCTAGCATCATAGGAGGCCTTGACATGTTTCCTTTTTAATTCTCCTAATGATCTGAAAAGACAAACAAGCCTACAACCACGTTATGGGTGGTAAGCCTGGATTTGCACTGTTACCTTGTTGTGTGTCAGATGAGACAGGCCCAGCCGAGTTTTCTGTCAAGGTGAGAGCTCCTTCCCCTCCATATGCCATCGCTTTGTGCCAGTCCATGATATTTGCTTTTTATTTTACTTTGGTGTCATCTGCAAATTGGACATTCCTTCTTCTAAATAATCTTTCAAATTATTCTTTTAAAATATTGAACAGAAAAAGAAAAAGTTTCTAGTCCTCAGAAAGACGCCTTTCCAGTTTATGTGGAACTGTGAGCAATACTGAGTTTACCCAACTATTCTTGTTTACCCAACCATTAATCCTGTGAATATGACATGACCCTGCCCCATTCTTTTACCATCTTCTGGACAATCACCTCACTGGAACCATGTTAGACCATTGCTAAAACTTCCTCATCTTGTCAACTTATCAATTCAGTGGCATAATAAGAAAAGGAAATGGACCATGTGTGGCATGATCTGCTTATGATAAACTTACATTAACTTCTAGTGATCAGTGCCTTTCCTTCAAAATACCCACAAATTGGGACCAGCAGTTGGAGTAACGGCTATGTCACTGGACTCCCATGTAATCAACTGCGGCTTGAGTCCCAGACCCGGTGACTTAAACTCACGCTGGGTGCATGTGCGTGTGTGCCCAAGATCCTGACAGGAGAATGGAGGAGAAGGGATTGCAGTGTGGCCATCCCCCCTGGGGGGTGATTTCTCGCTTTCTTTCTCTCTGTCTCTCTCTGTCTTTCTGGCAAGTGCACGTGCCCTATAGCAAAAACCTCTCCAAAATTAAATAAAATATTAAAATAAAAAAATACCCACAAATCAATTGTATAATGACATGCTCCAAAATTTCAACCAGAACCAAAATAAAACACTATTTTCTGGCTTCAGTGTTTAGTCCTTTGATGAGATACAAAATAATCTTCTCTACTAAAAGCAGAAACTGAGGCCAGCCATACAACACTGTGGTTAAGTGCTGTACATGGAAAGCCAGATCCCACACGGTCAGTGGCGTTTGAGTACTGGGCTTGGTGGGCCCATCAGTAACCTCAGTTATATTGTAACCCTCAGTTTGACAGTAGAACCAATCCCATGCCCCTTCCATGCATCTGTTCCTCTTCATTGCCTACATGTTCTGTGGCAGAGTGTTTGTCGGATAATCCTACAATGAAGTATTAAAAATGCCTTACAATTGCATGATAAATGGTTACCTATGAGGCTACTTGAAGTCCGTTGAGAGGAAAGAAGTATGGTAAGTCCAAGAGGCCATAGGGAATGTCTGATTGCTCATCGCTGAATTCTCAGGTCCAGGAACGCAGTACTGGCTCACGAAGTGTTTGCTACAGTGAACAGGGAGCAGAAGCTATTGAGAATATGGGTACCCTTCAGAAAGGACACCTAAAGTTTTAAATTCTTATTAAAACATGTATGACTGACAGGAGAACCTTTCTAGAAAGCAGGTTTGGCCAGAACACTGTGAAAAGAGTTCCCGAAGATTCCAAAAGGTTGGGAGGAAAGACACAGAGAGGAGAGAGGTAAGAGGAAGGTAGGGGATTGAGGGACGTGCCCTGGAAACAGCACGGTAAGTCATAATGCTGGAGACAGAGGCCCGTGGTTCTAGGACTCTGAGTTCTACTACTGGCTGTTGGCCTTTGAACAAACTTCACACCTTAACAGAGTTCCATTCCCTAACTGATGTGACAGAGACAACTCAGATCTCACAGAAGTCCCGTCAGCATTAAATGAGGTAAAGAGGGCCACAAGATGGCGTGGTGGTTAGGGCAGCTGGATCCCACATGGTGAGTAGTTTGAAAACATGGCAGGCACATGTGTGTGCCTGCCCACAACCCCAAAAGAAGAATGGAGGAGAGATTGTAGCATGGTCTTCTCCCCTTGGGGGTTACCTTCTCACCCCCCTCTCTCTTTATCTGTCTCTCTCCAGAAAGCACATGCACCCTACAGCAACACACACCTACAGCAAAACTTTAAAAAAATCCATGTTGGGGTCAGCCTAAACAGAAGACCAATGGATGACAAGAATATATTTAGGAGGGATTAGAGACTGCTTCCTAACTGTGGGCTCTCAGGCTAACTTGAAAAGACACAGATGTACAGAAGCATTGACATTCAGCAGGCTCAGACGGTGCTCAAATGTTAGTGGAGCAGCAGAGACAAAGCTGTATAAATACTCACACAGCTGCAGGTTCCCTAGTCGCCACAACTCGGCACCTCCTAAACCAAACGGATGATCTTTCCAGAGAAGCAGCCTCTCCTCCCAATGTCCCTGCTTGTTATTGACAGAAAGTGTCTTGAGCCACATGGGCCTGAAATCAGCGTCTTCATTTTCAGTCCTGGATACAAATGGTATAACTGTCATGCTGAGAAATCCTTTAACTGCTCGGAGCCTCAATATCCTCATCTGTAGAATGGAAATAATAATAACGTTGTCTTAGCATTTTGAATAAGTTGACTGATGCAAAAGCTTTTTGAACATTTTAAGCTGCTAAGAAAGTAAAAGAAAAGAGATTCTTAGCAATGACAGTATTAGGGCGCTACACCTGAAAGACTACCTTTGTCCAACTGAGACACAGAAAACGGAAACCAAAGTCTCGTATTTAATAATACCAAAATATATCGGTTCCAAGAATTTGTGCCTACCACTTGTATAATGGTTCGACTTGTTCTCTAGCTGAATAACTTGAATCTACGGAGTTCTGATGCTGGAAGAATTAAGAAAAGCATTCCCACATTAAAGGTGCAAAAATTTTTAAAAATATATTAATGAGGTGGTGGGAAATAGGCTGGCATTAAAGAAGGTTTGGAAGTGTTTGGTTTCTCTAATTAAATGGAGCTAATGAGTTTCCCTGAGTCTGAGCGCTGGGCTAAACATTCTAACAAGCCTCTGATTTCTGTGATCTCAATAAGAAATGGCCAACTGGCAGCTGAAAATAATCTGCGTCATGGGGTGATTCATCCTTCACACCTTTGGGTGAAATCCTCCTGTCAGAGCACAGGGGCAGGTTACAAGCATCGTGCAAGGGCTGGGGTGACAGCCTCCGTGGTCTTCAGATCTATTCACCCCTCACGTCAGCGGCTGTAGCAACACGCCATGACGCTAAGCTACAGAGGATGGCAAAGTGGAAGCCACCCCGGATCACAAATCAGAGCCGGGAACAAAGTGACACCAAGGAGAAGGAGTGTAATTTAACCAACAATAATCAAAAATGAAGGTGAGAGCAGTATAAGAAATACAGGAGGCATACTCTGCCCTTCTCTTAAAGCTACCAACCAGTTGGCAAGAAAGGTATGATTTTGAAAAAAAAAAAAAGAAATATTAAAAGGCAGTTTAGCAGCTCTTCAGCGCTTCTGTGTGGTCTTCAGCTATAATCAATCCTTTGACGTAGTTTACGAAGCCATTTATAATCTGCTTGTGCGTTGCTCTCCATTTCTGGCCACTCCCTGAGCATCTTACTCACACAGAAGCAGCAGGAAAAGGACTCCTCTCAGACCTGAATGCATCCTCTAGCGCCCAAGAGCGCTGCTCTTCCTGAAATGTCCTGTGTGTCCTCTGCGCCAGGGACCTTCCTTAGCGGCCCACCTGTTCCGCACATTCCTTCCCAACACCCCCTTCCTGTCACTGTGCTCAACTCTCCAAGCTCAGTTTCTCTCTAATGTCTTTGCACACTCGCTTCCTTTCATTTCTCTCATTCTCATTACGCATCACCTCTACTCTCAGACCTCCATTTAAAACAGCATTTCTTTTCTTCTTTTCTTTTTATTGAGAAGTTTTTACTATAGGGTGCGTGCACTTGCCAGAAAGACAGAGAGAGAGAGAGAGAGAGAGAGAGAGAGACAGTGAGAAATCACCCTCCAGGGGGAATGGCCACACCACAACCCCTTCTCCTCCATTCTCCTCTTAGGATCTTGGGCATGCACGCACATGAACCTGGTGTGAGTTTAAGCCACTGGGTCTGGGACTCGAACTGCGGTCGACTATGTAGGAGTCCAGTGACAAAGCTATTACACTAACTGCTGGTCCTTAAAGAAGCATTTTTTGATATCCTCTCCACATTTCAATCAGAGCCTCACCTAAACGTAACTGTAATTTTGTTTTCTTCCTTCCTAATATTCTTTCAAAGTTTTAAGTCTGCACATGCGAATACTTAAGACTATAACTTTCATAAATTTGAAAGAGTATCTGTTTTCTTCTTCATGGTAGATTCATCCCAAGACTGGGTGTTCAATAAATGCTGGAAAAATTTCTCAAAGGGCTCAGAGCATGTTGTATACTCTTCAGATATAACACTTACCCCATTGTACGGCAATTATTCTCTTGCATATTTATTCCTGTCTCTGGATTTGAGCTTCTTGGGACTGGGGAAGGTGGCCCCCAGAGCCTCCTGCACTTGTCATCTTTGTAGAATATGTCACTCTGTATTTTAATTGGCTTTAATCTGTTTGCCAGATTCTTGGTGGCAAGATTAGCTTGTTAGACATGTCCACAATCCCTAACACTGTGTCTGGCACACAACAGTTTTTAAGCCAATGAATGAATGAATGACAGAATGCTTTTTTCTTCATTTTGTCTTTCCCTCCCAAAGTACTGTCCTAATGCTCGAGGAAGACCATGTTCTGGCACTTTGGTGTCTTACGCACCTTCTGTGCATGTGTTTCCTGGTTGGAGCACATCCAAGAAAACCTACAGAATTTCAGACTTACAGAGAGGTGCAAAGGAAGGGCAATCAGTAGCTTAAAAACATTACTTTCTCTGTAACATGGTGCTAAGACATGAAATACACCCCTTAAAGTATGAAATAATTTACAGAAAACTGATCTGTGAATTTCCCAAGGATAGGTCTATTTTATAAAGCAAGATGTGCGTGCGTGCAGTTAGGTCCATTTCCAAGCTGTGCAGAAGGAATCGGGCAAATCCTCACTCATCGTTAGAAGGCCCCGGATGTTACATGGCAGTTCCAAACACTGCGCTCAGCCCCAGCTGCCAACCTCACGCACGGTGTGGACATACACCCAAGAGAGTCTGAGAGGAGGGTATGCCCACCGCCAATGAGGACCGGACACCGTGCTGTCTGAAAAACTGTTTAATGGTGTTGCAGGGGCGAGAATGTGCTGCTGTAGAAGGGACTGACACCTGCACAAGAAAAGGAGAATGACGGTGGTAGATGTTGCAGGGGGTGTTTAAGCCTCAGACTTGGAAAGAGGCATGGTTAGGAAGAGATAATTAATACTAATGACCATCATAATTGAGGCGGGCACTCTGCTTAGGTATTGACAGTTCTGAGAGTACATTTTTACCCGCCACTTTTCCGATGAAGAAACTAAGGCACCCAAAGCTGAAGAACATGCCCAGGCCACCAAACTAGAGAGGAAAGGGGTCAGGACTCAGAGGCAGGTCCACCGACTTCTAGAGCCTGCGATTCCAGCTGCAAAACTGGAAGTTCTGCCCAACTCTAATATTCTAGGACTCCTTGAATCTTGTGATACTAAGAAAAAATAAATAAATGAACCAGTCTCAAGTGTGACTGAGAGAGCCGTGTCCTTCATCTTCTCCTTGTCCTTTGTCCTTTGGTATAAATCCTCTGCTTGTGACTACAGAGCATCAGACCCGTTTCCCAGCTTACTGTGTGTCTCTGTATGTGTGCGTAGATCTGACAGGGCTAGTTCATTTCAAGTAACCAAGTATGTCTTTGGACAGCTCTTGTCAAGATCCAATAGAAGAGCCAATTCCAAAAATATGTTCCTTTAGTGGTTTTTTAGGGTTCTCTGCTCTGCATGGATTGACAATGTGGTAACAAGAGACATTCTGGAGACTGGATTTAATGCAACCATATGCTAGACAGAATGAGAACCCAGATTGCAGCAGACCAGCCGGTACATTTCCATGTTAACAGAAGCTTGATTGCAAATTACATTTAGTCTCAACAGCTCAGTTCACTGCACACAGATGCCATGGGGGACTGTAAAGTTAGCGAGATGTGGGGGAGTACGACTAACATTTAAAAAAAAAAAATCCTTTAGCTGATAGAGTGCCAAGGAGCATCAGCGCTGATGCTGAAAAGAAAATGCTGCTATATTTGTTTTGCCAGAAAAGGAAAAATAATCATTGTCGCGAGTTGTTAGTCAAATTATGAATACGAGCTCGGCTGGTAATTGTCTGATAATACAAACAGTGATATTAGGGTTGTCAGATGCTGCATGCACTGTTTGACAGCTAACATGTACATGCTCTCTGAACGAGGAGTTGATTCCCTAATTCCAAAAGTCAGGCAGACAGAAGGGCGAGTGATTGAAGAGATCTTTCCCAGGATCCTGGCCTCGTGTCCAGGGCTGGACGTGGGTCAACGCTCCAAAGTGCGGTCAGCATCTCCTTTATGCAGAGCAGGATGGGAGGAATTGTGGAAGGAGCACAATGTGGGTTTGAGCTGCAGATTTGTCCCTTAACTGCTGTGCAACCAGGGACAAGTCATTTAAACTCTCTGGACATAGTTTCTCCACTTCTCAAATAGGTACGGTAATTTTCAACCAGGCCCTCCTCCCAGAGCTAGTGAGCGCGCGGCTCAGCTGAGACCTCGGCGAGTGTGTAATCACACGGTGCTCTATGTATGTGGAGGCTACAAGTTGTCCACTTGACTGCGTTTCTTTTTGCTCCCACTTTAAGAGCTGAGATGGAATAATTCTTTGTCCATTTTCTCCTGACTGGAGTCATTCCGCCCCCTCCCCCCCATCTGGCTACAAGCACCTTTTAGTTAGAGTCATCCATCTTCTTTCTCTGAGACGTTTGGCCATGAGACACCTCTTACTCCTTTATCATGTACCTTACCCTTAGGGAAATTAGTAGACTTTCATCAAGTCCCATCACGTAGCATAATGTCTTCATTCTTTCCATCCTCCTGCTCTCCAGACTCTGAGCTGTGGAAAACATTCTGCTCAACAATGTATGTTCTCTGCTTAGCCTCTGATCTCCAGGAGTTACTGCAATTAAACAGGGCTAATTAAACATGTGGCTAAGTTCTGGCCAAAAGAGTGTGAGCAGGAGTGAAGTGCATAACTTCAATGCCTCACTCTTAACCGTCCTATGGGTGCATGATCCTTGTTCTCTTTTCCCATCCACCATCTGCGTGGTAAAGATCCAAGGAACTAAGAAGAGGACAGAGCCACAGGATGGAAGGCACCTGGGCTTCTGAATGACGGCTAGAGCATAAACCCCCTACCAACCTGTACTCGTCTATGAACTAAGAAAGAAAAGCCTACCTTTTTAAGTCACTGAGATTAGTTAGTTGGTGGTTAGAGTAGCTAGCCTACCTAAAACCCCAAGAAATCATCACTAAACAAAGTATTTTGTTACCAGCAACACAATCAGTATCTGTACAAACTCTTCCTGCACACACCAGGCGCTTGCGCACCTCCAAGCCTCTGTTTTACATGATCTGGCTCTCCATTCCCTTTGCCCCACCCCTCAGCCTCAACTACAAATTTCCACTGAGCAAGCTCCTAACAGCTCTGAAGCACCCATTCAGATGAATTTCACTTTCAGCTCTGAGCTTTCACAAAACTTGTACATGCCTCGGGACTAGCAGTTAGCGTAATGGCTATGTCGCTGAACTCCCATGTGGTCGACCGCAGTTCGCATCCTAGACCCAGTGGCTTAAAACTCACGCCGGGCGCGTGTGCATGCATGCCCAAGATCCCAAGAGGAGAATGGAGGAGAAGGGATTGCGGTGTGGCCATCCTCCCTGGGGGGGGGGGGTGATTTCTCACTTTCTGTCTCTCTGTCTCTCTCTGTCTGTCTGGCAAGCACACGCATCCTATAGCAAAAACCTCTCCAAAAAAAATTGTACGTGCCTCTTGTTATAATGGAATTATGGATATATATAGAGAGAGAGACCATGTCTTATCTAAACCTTTAATAAATATCTAAGAAAACTCTCTTCTTTTTTCTCATTGGTTTTTGTACACTACCTGTGTGTGGCATTAGGTAAATTGTGACTATATCTTGTAGTTTAAATATGGAAGGGCATAGAGTCAAATGAAAATGCTCATTTGATTTAACTTTAGAAGATCTCTTTACAGCTCACAAATAAAAGAAAAACTTATCTTCCTTTCTACCCCTTCACCAGCCAAGGCCTGCACTTGACACCTGCAGAGATATAAGAAGGGTAGAGGATGCACACTTGGCAGAAGCAGGCTCACCGTGTTGTGAGCGTGGAAGCCATCCCTATGAACAGGACTTCTCTCTCTCCCTTCTCATTGCATTCCCCCTGGGCACCCTACTGGGACCCTATTGATCAACCCCTAAAAGGCAAGAGGCAAAGCTAGGGCTGGCTCACATTTGAGTCTAGGGCAGCCAGTCAATAAACACTGTGTGGAAGTGAGGACCTTGAAGTCCGTTCACAGTGGGACCTGAATGCTCACATCATGCACTGATTTGTGGAGCTTTCAGACACCCTGCTGGGTTCTAGATTTGAGGGGGGAAAATCTTTGAAAGTTTTCTATTTTGTTTTCAAGTGTCCATTGTGGTTGTTAGTTGTTTGGGTTCAGGGGCTGCCCTGACCCCAATACACACAAACACTACAAGGTTTTCAGAACCTATTTATTTTGCTGCTTTCTTAATTTCAGCATTCATGGATTCTCTGCTTGTCACTTTGATATTCTCAATGGCATTAGCTTGTTTTTGTTTGTTTGTTTTTCCAGTTAACTTCTAGAAGGTGCTCTGGGATTTCCCAATGGTTGCAAGGCAGACAGTGGCAAAATTGAGTCCTAGGTTGGTAATGGGAAGCCAAGCTTTAGCCCCCTACTACCTAACTGAGACAATTCATATAATCTTAGTCTCTCTGTCTCTCTGACAGGAGTTAAAATATGAATAAACCCTATCCTTTTAGACTGGAAATTCCATAAGGACAGGAATCATGTCTGTTTTGCTCAAAATTATACCTGTACACCTATCCCAGCACCTGTTATGTTGTAGAACCTCAATAAAGATTGTTGACTGGCTGAATGAGTGTTGTGAAAATGAAATTAGGTAAAATAGATGAAAACATTATGTAAATCTCATAGTGGTATACACAGGGGTATATTATTATTATACAAAGGATGATTGTATGGACTGTCTCAAAACTAAAGAATTACTTAGCTATGTTAGGATTCTGAAAGATTACTTTGGCAAGTGCCTTTCAAATATGCATGACCTTGGTATGGCCCAGGGTTGCAATGCAGATGAGAGGCAGGGCAGAGAAGTTATGTGTTGTCTTAACAAAGAAGAATAGGAGAAAGAACAGAGCATATTAGAGAGGCCTGGAATGTTCCTAGGTAAAAATGGCTTACACGTAAGAGGGGAATCTTATGCTTACTTGTTATAACAAAACAAGTTTTATTGGCTGGCCAATAGCATTGGAATCTAGAGATGGAAAAGAATTTCCCCAAGCAGTCACTATTTCCTGTCATTTTATATTTATCTATAATCCCACCAAGTCTGAAAAACACTTACGACAGAACTTGTCAAAATAGACCATCTTGGCTGGCATTCTCTCATCTCAGAGATGGGCAAATTAGGAGAAATGGTGTGGTGAGGGTAAATCAGCTTGATATGATATTCAGTGTTGGCCACATTCTTGACAAATTCTCCAAATCACAAATATCTAGAAACATTAATAATGTTTGCCCATAGCAAGAACGAAGACTAAAATAGACACACAGAAAGACCAGGGCAAAAGTGGGATCACTCCCTAGGTTCCCTACAGTTCTCCGCTCTCTGATTCCTGCTTAGTTCAAGACCTAGTTGCTTCCTTGTCCTTGGATTCTGACACCCCCACATTTTAAAAACACATTTCTCTTTGTTGTACAGCTAGAAGAACTGGTTTCCATACATAGGAACCAGGAGTTTTTAGTAAGACCAGCTACTAGCTAGAAGCTCTTTGAGGGTTCACATGTCTCCACAACTCCTGGCTCAGTGCTCTGCACAAGCAGGTGCTCAGTAATGGAAGATGCTAGTACTGAAGAGTCAATCCCTAATTTCTCCAATCCTACTTCTTCTCCTGAAATGACTGTCCTCTCCCAAAAGTCCTCTCACCTAAGGATATCACATTACAATTGCCAATATGCTTGACCTATCTCCCTTTCCAAACCAAAGTTCCCACAGCCCAGAATTCTCAAACTGGTTCCCATTTAGAACCAGGTAGTAGTAGGGGAGGGTAGGAGGCTGGAGACCACTGTACTGGGGTTGTAAGCTTGTTTACTGCATGAAGTTCACCAGGCATCACCCATAAATTACTTACTTAATCAATGCTGAAGAAATGGAAAAAGAAAGAGTCAACATTCTAGACTCTGGTGACAAAAAGATGAGTAGCATATCATGCTTAACCCTTAAAGAACTTCAAATTCATTGGGGTAGCAACACAAAGACACACAACTAGAACAGAATTTAAATATTATAATAGACTCAAATGCATAGTTCTCCCAGTACACAGGGGTTATACTGGGACATCAGATCAGGGAAGGCTTCAGAGAGTAGGAAACATTTGAATTGGGCCGTGAAACATGCGTAGGATTTCCCCAGATGGCAAGAGTCAGGAAGAAGGGCATTCTAAGCACAGGAAATAACAAGTTCAGTGACAAAGAGGGGTGGACAGATGTGACAATGATAGGGAACAGCAATTCGCCTGGAAAGGCCTGACCAGCATTGCCCAGAAGACGCTCTGGGAGAAATGTTCTATGGTAGATAAACTGGGGAAATGCATTTTTATACTCCTATTTGGCGATTTTAAAATGCAAATTTGCCTAACAAAAGTTCTGAGAAAGCTACATAGACAGTCTGGAGGAATACAGTGGAGGGCTTAAAGGGCACAGTGGAAGTGAGAACAAAAGACGATGGATGCAGAGAGATTTCAGAGGACGCGTAATCAGCACTTACTAAATGCAGAGGAGGAATGGGTGTAAAAGGACCAGGTTTTAGCTCGTTGGAAAAAATAGATGGCAATGAAGACAGTTGACAACACAGGTTTAGAATCCAGAAGTGATGTATTTGGTCGTCAGGGAACACAGGACATATTTTCCTATGCAAGATGTGTCATGACTTTCCTGACAACCTAATAGTTTAAGAAGATGTTAGACAGTCATTAAAATAGTGACATGAAAGATCAAGTCCTGGATTGGATGTGCCCCAAGTCCCAGAACTTCTATGACTACAGTTAGATCCAGACTGAAGAATGTCGCGGGTCCAGTGCTGACCGCTGACCGAAGCACAAGCTTCTGTAGCTGGTCACAGATGCACTGACCACAAAGGGGAGCTTAGCATCTGCACACAGCTCAGTGAGAGGATGTGGTCTGAAAGAAATGTATTTATCCAGGGAAACTTTGCAGTGACCCCAGTGAAATGATTCTCTTTCTGTTGGCCTGGCCTCACTAAGGAAAACTAGGAAAATACGGTGTAATGAAGAACAATAATGGAAAACCAAGTACAGTCCTTACAATATATTTGATGGACTATTCCTAGGCACCCATGCAGCTCAGGAGAGGGTAGAGAGCGCTGTGCTAGGAGTCAAGGGGCTGAGGGTCTAGTCCTGACTGGATCAATAAAACAGCCTATGTCAAGGGCAGGCAAGTGGTGTAATGGTTAAGGCACTGGATTCTCACGTGGCCGACAGTGGTTTGGGTCCTGGACCTGGCAGCTTGCTTTCTCATTTTCTCTCTCTCTCTTTCTCTTTCTGGTCAAATTAAAATACATTAAGTGATTAATGTAATTAAATAAATATTAAGCTGTCGGGAAAATCATGATGTATTAGTCTATGTTTTTCTATGCAAAAATGCATCACAACTTTCCCACCAACTCAATAATTCTTTACAAAAAACTAGCCTATGTCCTTGTGAAAATGACTTACCCTCTACTTCTAAGTGGCTCTATTAACATATCTAGAAAGTACATTCATTTATTTTTAATCAATGTTTGCTGTATTTTTATAGTAATTTATGCTTTACATATAAAGTATGTTTTAAATAATGATACCTACTCTGCTTATTTCTAGACTTGTCAGGAAGGCTCAGTGAGATGGATCTGTTTTTTGAAAGTGAACATTAGCAATGGAGACTGCTTGTTCCAAATATCCAACCTAAACTGCTAGAACTGGGAAGGACCCTGGGCACTGAGTAGTGTAACATGATTATGTGGGGGATGAGGAAACACAGGCACAGAGAAGGAAGGCGATTTCCCTGGGTCAGATAGGGAGTGAGGACAGGGCCACCAGGTGGAGAGGAGCTCTTCCTCCCAGGTACTTCTACCTTCTGAAGACCAAATCTGTAACCTTGGATGAAATGAAATCACAGGCTGCAAAGAAAATATGGGTTGAATAGCCAACCTATACCATTCGAAACCCCAAGCAACAAGTCAAGCCTGCAGTGTGAGTAGACCAGCCGTTCCTCTTTGCCCTCGTATTTCTATGAAGTGGGGACTCAGTCCCTGTCAGTGTCAACTTGAATTGGCCACAGTCCTCAAGGTCCCAAGTACTCAGCCCAATGACTTGAACATCCACTGCATGATTCTCTGATGGTAAACATTCTTTTGGTTTCATTTCATTTCTTCATTTCACAGCTGAAAAGAGCGTCCCTTGACAGCGTCTCGCCATGCCGAGCTTCTCTTCCAAGCCCCCCAGCCAGCCAGGATCTGAGTATGCCCAGGCACACCTGCTGTGTTCAGGTTGGCCCGGGTGCTGAACCCGGGTCTCCCACATGGCTATAGCATCATAGAGCAGCTCCAGACCACCATGGCCAGATGGTGAACATTTCAGTATTGACATCCTCACGAACTAGATCAGAGGTTCAGATATTAACACCACTCTCTTTTGTGGATTCTTATCTCCCTAACTCTAGAGAGAATGTGCTAAGTAAAGGGCCATAATTACTTTCCTGATTTGTGGCAAAAGTCTCCCCACTGATCGTCTTGGGTCTTACTGTTGTCTTTTTCTGCTGGGTTTGGCACTGTTATCTTCCCATACTGTCACTGCCCCTCCCTTCCCTGACTCCACACCATACAGGATTAAGGCCCAGAGTATTTATCCTGGTATTCAAATACTTCCTTGGCCCAATCCCAGTCTCTAGTTCCAATTTTATTTCTTCTGCTTCCTTACTTTTTCATTACTTTCCAAGCTAATCCTGGACTCATAACTACTGGATTGTCAGAAAAGCTGTGACGTGTTTTTCTGTCTTTCTATGCAAAAATGCATCATGGCTATTTTGACAACCCAGTAAATCCTGTCATAAATACAAGCAGGCTTTCCTTTACACTAATCTCTCATGCATAGGTCCTTCATTAAGATTTTCTCTCTTTTCTTCAAACCTTCATGGTCTCATGTTTTTCCTGGTCTCAGTATTTTTTTCTCTTTGATATCATGATTGTTTCTTCATCCTTTTTCTCATTAGAGAGTCCTCATGTCCATTAGTTCTCCATGTCCCATAGTCCTCGGCTTAGTGCCTGGAAACCAAGTCCCAGCCAGAAAAATAACTTATATTATTTAAGGAAGAATAAATTCACTATATGAGAATTGAAGATCACCAAAGTAGAACAAAACAAAAGCAGCTTTGGCTAAAGATGAAAGCATTTCCCAGCAGCTTCAAATCAGAGTGGAGTAGCTGGTTCTCCATAGACGTACTTGGAGACACAGTGTGACCTGCTCTCCCTCCTATCTATTTAGCTGCCTATGTTGCTTTGAAGTCCCTAAATGGCCAATACCTCCGATCAGAGCAGCGCTTCCTTTCCAGACAGGAAGACTGTACTAAGTAGAGAAGCCACGCTTGTTTTTGCGGTCTGGCTGCAACGGTGACTCATCCAGTAAAGCCAGAGGCTGCCTGTTTTGATCTTTCACTGTTCAGAGCCTATTTACGGTTGTAATTTTCTTTCTCTCTCCCCTTTCCTGTCTCTGGTGACTTATCAGAAGGGTCACACACATTTGAGAGACAGAACCTGTATAACAAGAGAGAGAGAGAGCGCAACTAAACTCACTAGCCCCCAAATGAACGCTTGTGTTTACAGCTCTGATGATAGGGTTCCGGTAATAACTTGGCCTTTTTCTCCTTGATTGAATATTCCCCTCTGCCTGCCAGTCTGGGCTCCTGTTTTTTAATGAGGACATTGGAGCACAACCTCAAGATGTCTGTAAAAGTGACCTTTGCTTTGGGCTCAGGCCAAATACAAAGAAAAGTAGATCCCAAGTTAGACAGGGTGGTTCTGTAATACGGCTGTGGAATTTGTGCTTTCTCTAGCAGCTCAGAATCATGGGATCACGCACCATGAGAGCCAGGCAGAATCACAGGAATTGATCTAGCTAAACGTTTTCGTTTTGTAGGTGGAGAAACTGAGAAAAAGCAAGCTGCCATAAATTACATGACACAGTCACAATTCCTAGTCAGTGTCTTTTGAACAGCTCAGGGTAGAAATTAAAGACTGGCTAAACATTTGCTCGAAACAAAAAAGAAGCTTCACTTACTTTCCCCTGTGTTAAAACTGTGGCTGTTATGTTCTCCTTGGCCATTCAAGAAGCTGAAAGCTGTACAAGCAAAGAATTAGTCTCTGGCTACACATTCAGTGCCTCAAAGTTTGCCTTGAAAGCCAATATCAGATGAATACATGGTGACCAGTGAAGGGTCTCGATGAGGAAGATCTCAGAGATCCCGGATGTGCTCCACTCACTCCATATCTGCAGTTGGCTTCACTATAAAATGGGAGATAAGTTTATTGAGTGATCATTCCTTTTTTTTTTTTTTTGGAGAGGTTTTTGCTATAGGGTGCGTGTGCTCACCAGAAAGACAGAGAGATAGAGAGACAGAAAGCAAGAAATCACCCCCCAGGGGGGATGGACACATCGCAATCCCTTCTCCTCCAGTCTCCTCTCAGGATCTTGGGCACGCACGCACACACGCCCAGCATGAGTTTAAGCCACCGGGTCTGGGACTCAAACTGCAGTTGACGACATGGGAGTCTAACAACATAGCCACTACGCCAACTGCTGGTCCCAGCAGGTCATTCTTATGAAGTAAGAAAACTATGTTCAGAAAGTACTTAGTAATGTCCAGTTCTATTTGTGAGAGAACTACTATGTTGTAAACTGCTATCTATGTGGTCTTATGTTCTAGTTGGCAATTTCGTATTGACTCATTGAAGGAGATCCCTTAACCCTAAATGAGAGACCCTACAGGTTTTTCTTGGCTTATAAATTTTGTATACATTCTTTGTGAGCCATTTGAGAATCCATAAATATAACACTTTAAAGGAAAATAAAATCACCTTTAAACTTATTACCTAGATATAACCACAGACATATTTGGTCAGATCAAATAACTATATTTTCATACAATTATATAATAAATATAATACATAATTCTAACATTGGAATACATCATAAAATATTTAAATAATACAATCTTTTTAAAATAGGTAAGTAGTTCATTACTAAGTTCCTTAACGTAAGTTTACGAACTGAAGCGTATGGTAAAGTTTCCCTCAACCTCCTATGGTAACATAGGGTTACCATATCATTTCTGGTCCAACTCAGGGCATTTTTGGGAATAGAGAATCATATATTCATAATTATGATGTAACACAGAACATAAATCTGGACTCTTTTGGACAAAGTGGAACATGTACTCACTCTACATATACTCTGTGAAGAATTTTAGATAATGTGGCATAAAGTAAAATATATCCCAGAATGAGATTTGGTTCTTAGCTGGAGATCCACCATTATTATCTGAAATGACAATGACATATAGACTTGAACCTCAGTGCTTTCATCTCTAAACTAGAACTCATTCTCTGCATCTGAAACCTACCTGCCTCTCGAACTCAGGATATTGCCTGCAAGTGAGTAAGAATGCAAGTGAAAGCCTGTTACAACCAGAATAAGCTTTAGTGTGAGGAGGATTTTCTTTTTTGTGATATTAGTGGAATGGAGGTTGGTCCTCTTGGCAACATCATGGCTCCTGGGCAAGTTCTAAGCAATGCACACTCTGCTGGAACACGTGACTCATTCCTTGATTGCAAACCACCGTGCACAAAAGGGGAATCCTTGTCTGCTCTAGGTGCATCCATTCTACTCTTTAGTGCTGTAGTTCATTTTTATTGGCTACTAATTAAAATAGTAGGGTAAGGTTTTGACCATGTCAGCCCATTTTCCTCTGGTGATATTTGGTTACTAGGGTTATACCTGTAATGTCTATTCTAGGCTATTTGAGCACGAGTAGAAGTTTAACATTTCTTAATATATATACATATATACTAAGTGTATGTATTTATATATATGTGTGTGTGTGTGTGTGTGTGTGTGTGTGTATTAATTCTCCACTTATCTCCACATATGTGCATATATATATATATATATATATTTCTTCATATATGTATATATGTTAATTCTCCACTTTACCTAATGAAGACAATGCTTGAATTCTCTGAAGTCTCATACGTCTCCCAGATAGGGAGAAATCTTTGTTCCTAATGGCAGTAAAAATGGTTATTTTCCAGTATGGCTTCTTTCTCTATGAATTATAAGAAAGAAGCCATGATGTCCATAATGCTACAAAACAAGGAGTCAGCACTCAAATCGTGGAGTCAGCCATGTGGGATCCAGCACCTTAACCACCATGCCACCTCTTGGTCCCTCATTGTCACTTTTACAAGGAGTATCTTGAGCTGGCCCTGTTGCCTAGTAGTTATAACTAAAGAGCTGGATCCCACTTGCTGACTACATGGTTTGAATCCCAGTCTTGGTAACTTGAAAGAAATGCAACATATGTGTGTGTGTGTGTCCCACATCCTGACAGAGTGGAGAAATAGAGGAAAAGAGATTGTGGTGTAACCATACCCTGTTGAAGGATGCTTTCTCCCCATCCCTCCCTCTGACTCTGTCTCTCTCTGGCATGTGGACACACCCTCTGACAACTACAAAAAGAAAAGGAGAAAGAAAAAGAGAAAAGAAAGAAATATAGAGCATCTTAAGTATTTTTAAACAAAATTATTATTTTATTTAGATAGAAATAAAACATATCAAATTGATAGCCTTCACCAAAAATAACAGCAATATTGTTGTATTTCTCCATAAACCATGAAACATTTATTTTCGTAAGTTCTCCAGGTTTTGCTCATCATCAAGAAGAGGCAATAGCTATAGTCAGGAAGAAGGAAAAGAAAAAGGAAAACAGGTGAATACATTGTGAGGATCCATAGCCTGATTTTTGTCTTGATCATGAAATCAATTGTTCAATACATACCTGCTAAAAACCTTATGAAGATGTAGCCTCAACAAGGAATGTAAAGAGCAATAACCAGGCAAGGAACAAGCAGAGGCTCATTCATCCAAACTTTGACGATAATACTCCTTTAAGTTCATTTGATAAAGTCAAAATCTGCACTAAAATCCTTGTTTGGTGAACTCATAACTTTTTTCTTCACTACTATAATTCTCTTAGCTGGGATTAGCAGATGGCATAATGGTTATGTCACTGGACTCGACATGGCTGACCGCAGTTTGAGTCCTGGGCCTGGAGGTTTGAAACTCACATCAGGGAGATGTGCATGCATGTCCAAAATCCCAAGAGTAGGATGAGAGAAAAGGGCTTGCAGTGTGCTCATCCACCCTGGGATTGATTTTTAGCATGTTGTTTCTCTGTCTCTCTGAAGAGTGCACATGCCCTATGGCAAAAATCACTCTCTAAAAAAAAAAAAATTATATCTATCTATCTATATCTATCTATCTATCTTTATATATATATATATCTCACAGATACATATATTTACTATACACAAACACACACACCTTCTTTAACTATACTTTACAGATTTTTAACAAATCTTTACAACTTCTACAAATCCAACGATGTAGTTTCATTTTAACATTTGAGTGCCTGAAGTACTTATCTTTGACTTATCAGCCTCCTTGGAATTTTTTGTATTTCTCGTTTCTTCACAGTACCTCATATAGTACCCTGCATAGAAGTGTTTGGTCAATATTAGTGAAATAAAATTATTTCCATCCCTTTGTCCCATATGTGTTTGTAACAATCAAACCTTACAGTAACCTAACCTCTCTTTTTCCTTTGTCTGTGCTTTACTGAAAAGGGCAATAAATTTGAAATTCAATTCAGTAATAAAATAACCGAGTTCAAATAAGGATAAAGCAACAACTCTTTCCTACAGAATAATTGCAGTTAATGAAGGTAGAAGAAATGAGGAATATAGAAAATAAACATTAGAACACCACAATAATACTGACACCAAGGAGGGGCTACCCCTAGATGCTAAAAGTAGTTAATGAGCAAAAATTTAAACAGGTTGTTTTTATAGTCTCCAAGTCTCTCTTCTCAAAATATTAGTAATCACAAAAAGAAAAATAGTAAATTTACAAGTGGTGAAACCCAGCAGGTGCCATCTTAACCAAGTGAGTTAGGCCAAGGTCAACAACAATGTGTGTGTGAACATAGAACACCTCCCAGCACGCCCTGAGAGGGGTACACCTTCTGTGGTGTCCTTCCCAGCACCGTCAGTATAACCATGAGCAAACAAAACATCAGGCAAAACGAAGCTGAGGGACATTCTGCAAAATAACTCATCAGTATTCACAAGTGTCATGATCATGAAAGATAACGAAAAACTGTGAGGAACTTTTCCAGATGCCAGGAGATTTGACAACTAACATAATGTGGGACTCTGAATTTGATTCTGGGAGTAAGACAATTATGGAAAAATTGGTGAAATATGATTAAAGTCTATACTTTAGCAAACAGAACTGTACCAACATTAATTTCTTAGTCTCTAAAACTTGTTCAATGGGTATAAAGGTTAAGACGAGAAGATATAGGAAGTCTCTGCAATTCATTTCTAAGTCTAAAATTATCTCAAAAAATAAGCTTTTAAAATAATTGAGCCGGGGGCTAGAAGGTGGTATAGCGGTTAAGGCTCTGGACTTCCATGTGGTCAACCATGGTACAAGTCCAGGACCTGGAGGTTTGAAACTCACACGGGGCACAAATGAGTGGAGAAGAGAATGGGGCAGATTTCTTACTTTCTCTTTCTCTCCTTCTCTGTCTCTCCAGTGAGCACATGCACCTGATAGCAAAAAATCTCTCTCTCAAAAAAACAAAACTCTGAGCTTATGTGTCAATACTGCCACCTATGAGCTGAGTGCCTTAGATAAGTCATCAAAGTCTCTGAGGATCACATTTATCATCTCTAATATTAGAGGAATAATACACACCTTTTGTTGAAACAAATCAAAATGAGATAAGAACATAAGGGCATTTTGAAAACTATAAACTTTTTATTAAAAAAAAAACATTTATTATTATTTAACCTCTTGGCCTGTCCTGTCACATCTACCTAGAGTTGTCAGATGAAATTATCATACTCCTAATATATGTAAATTAGAAATTATAATTAAAGTTATTATTTAAAAAAAACAGGCCCTAGTAAAATTTGTTTTTCAAATAAACAAAACTTTTTGGTATAGGTATACTCAATAGTTGAGACATACTTATTCTACATCTTTTTGTTGTCATTCATCCAAAATTAAAGTTTACCTGGATGTCCTGTATTTTTATTTGCTAACTACTATACATTGCCTCCACCCAACTTCTAATACTCAGTCCCTTTCTCTAAGACACCCTCTTCCTTCCCTCCTCAGCCTCCCTTTACATAGCATGTGCAATTCTGGCATCATGATTACACCCAAGCACCCCGGCCTTCCATGCTCCAGAAAACATGCACAACGGTTAGACAGTCACAAGCCTCCACCAAAGTTAATTCACAGGGAATACATGACTCAGAAGAATTTTCTTTCTCTGACTCATTTGCAATTGGACCAAATTTATTTTACATATTTAAGGTATTTTTATTACCCATTCCAACACAGTCTTTGCCCTCGAGACCAAAAAAGGATATAAAACATGCCCAATGATAGAAGTGGTATGCAAATTTCTAAGTTACCAGGCAAGATCAGAACCACTCACACTTTACAAGATGGTCCTCGCAGTGCAAAGTATAAGCCCATTTCTTGAGACTCATGGTGTGGTTTTTGGAAGGTAATGAGAGTCAAGAGTAGGAAGGATTTGAACACGCTTTCACATACTCCAGATTACCAGTAAGGAATTATGCCTATCCTCATTTTCCTGGTGAGAAATTGAGGCTGAAAGAGGATGAATAACCTAGATTTTCTCTACCTTATAAAGAAACGATCATCTTTTTGCCTTGAGCCATTTATTCCATACATAGACATGTGCCACATAATGACATCTTGGTCAACAATGGACTATGAATGTGAAGGTAGTTCCTTACATTATAATAAACTATACATAAAGCCTGGGTCTATTATAGATGTATCTTCTAGGTTTAGGTAAACATAGTCTATGTTGTTCATACTACAATAAAATTGCTAAAGAGGAACTTCTCAGAACATATTCCTGTCATTAAGAAATACATGACTTTATTTCTGTCTTCTCATCCATGTCATCTGGTCAACAGGATTGCAGTGAAAGTCAACTTTTTGTTGTTGCTATTAGTTTTCCCCCATGATACTCCAAACCAAAGGTATCATTTTTAAAATTTGAATCTAGCCCATTACTTTGAAAAGACCCAAGATCTTTACCTGGCTAGGGTTATAGCCATATGTGTTCATATTTTATATTCTTTTCCAGCATTGGGGTCAAAGACTTTGATGTGTTCACGTGTAGATTTCCTATAGGGCCTCTGAAACAAAAGGCGACACTTTCTAAATTGGGAATTAAAAGGCTAAAGTCCTGGTTCAGACTGAACACAAGCTTGGCACAATGGTAACAGTGCAAACTCTTCCCATATATCACTTCCCAGATGACCTCTAAGATCCTTAGAGGTCTTAGATATTTTGTCTTCTGGGACTCTAGTTTCTTATATAGTAGGTATCTAAGTAATAGTGCTAACACCTTCCTGACTACTAAAAACAACTTTCTGTGGGTATCATAATTTTCCCTTTTGGTTGAGATGCCTACCATTCCTGCCCTTTACCTTGGAGGTAACTCAGAAATATTATGAAAATTTTTCTGTAGGGGATATTCCAGATCCCAAAGATTCTAGAGTGAACAATAATAGGCTTTCCATGAACCAGAAACATGAAATAGTGAAAATCATCTTCAGGAAAGATTCTACCTCCAAGAGAGGCAGCCATTGTATACTAACAGAAGTCCGAAGCTCTCAGTTTAAATGTTATTTGGTAGGATATTCCTGTTGTATTTAAATCCAGAAACCAAATTCAAACTCCAGCTCTATGTTTTACAGCATCTTTCTGTGTTTCCAGTTACCAATTATTTCACAATGAGAGCCAATGAGAATACGACCTCCCCTTCTTTCCTCAGCAGGTTTGGTGGGAACTGAGTAAGACAAAACCAGAAACGACTTAGAGTGCATACTACTCATTAAGTACCAAGCTAAGCACTCATGTGTATCATTTAATCCTTCTGATGTCCCTGGAAATTTAGTATTCCAATCCCCGTTTGAAAAATGAGGAAACCTGAGCCCAACAAGTTTAAGCAAAGCATACAATATTATAACACTAGGAAATAATGAAAATGAGATTCAGATACATGCTGTTGCCCCCAAATCCCATACTCTGAATCACCTGCCCTTCATTTCTCATACTTTATAATCAGAAATCAACATGCACAGGACCAGCAGTTAGCGTAATGGTTATGTTGCTGGATTCCCACATAGTCAACCGCAGTTCGAGTCCTGGACCCGGTGGCTTAAACTCACGCCAGGTGCCTGTGCATGCGTGCCCAAGATCCTGAGGAGAATGGAGGAGAAGGGATTGCGGCGTGGCCATCCCCCCTGGGGGGTGATTTCTCGCTTTCTGTCTCTCTGTCTCTTTCTGTCTGGCGAGTGCACGCGCCCTGTAGCAAAAACCTCTCAAAAAAAAAAAAAGAAATCAACATGCACATGAAGCATTCTCATTCAATCCTCCCAACACACCACAAGTCATAAGGCAGGTATCTTTATCCTCATGTTCTAAATAATCAGTAGTCAGCCTTACTGACGTCCAGCTAGGAAGTGACAAAACTAGGACTCCAGCCTGTCAGCTGGTTTTATGACCAGATTCCCTCAAGTAAAGATGGACGTGTAACCTTCAAGTCCTATCTGAAGTAGAGTAGCATATTTTTAAATACTAGAAGAAGGTCATGCCACCTTACAAGACTACATCTCTACCCTCCATGTGTCTTCTGAGTCAAATTGACTTATTTTATCTGGAACAAGGAATTTTCCCAGTGTCAGCACCTCATAGCCCAAAATGGACTTTTCTCTGTCTCATGCATCATCCCAAAGCTAAAACTGCCAGCAAAGTCCTGCTTCCTGAATTTTTATTATCGGTAATAATGCTATGAACTAAGTGAAAGAGTCCAGCTCTGTTCCAGGCCTCAGCAGTGCTTATGGTGCTGGCAGGGAGAAGTACACCTTGCACTTTGTCAGGAAAATTAATCTGACCTAAGAAAATAAAGACGGAATAGCATCAGACTAATATTCCTACGAAAGCATTTTTGTGATCGTTAAAGGTATTTTTTTTAAATAAAATAAAATATAGCAACACAACGAAACAACCCCAAAATTCTGCATTTCCATTTTCTGGACAGGCAATAGAATCACTCAATAAACAAAGCAAAGCCTGACATGAAAAATTCTGCAGAGGAGGAGAATGGTCTTTTCTAAGATCTGTGACCCTTGAGCTGCCAAAATCCTAAACGGAACCAGGTGCGGCTTCATTTACGCCTTATGATTAAGAAGACAGATAAATAGAAAGACCAGAGAAGGATTACGTGGGGAGGAGTCGTTTACACTAAAGCAGCAGCTTTTTATTTCTTTGCCAAGCCCCCATCCCTGTGGACCTCAAAAGGGGTTGCAGGAGGGGAAGAAGAATTAATCAGCTACAAACAAACAACCCTGGAAGGAGATCATATGTTCTTACCGGCCAGGGCTCAGTAAATAATAAGCACCTTTATTTATGTAGCACTTTATAGTTCACGGTGCAATTTCAATTAGATCATTTCTTTGATCCTCAGAAACCATAAGGGAAGTCAGCCGGCCTTCATATACCCATTTCACTTCTGAGAAAACTGAAACCAAAGCCGGAAGAACACTTGCTCAAGGGTATCCAGCTAGTCTGTAGCAGGGCATGGATTGGAACTCTATTTCCTGACTCTCGATTACAGGCATTGCTGGCACATTATTATCATAAAGTAAATGTTAAAAACAATATGAGAGACTTCTAATGTAGTTGCCTAGAATCTAATTAAGCAAATGAAATCTATTATGACCATCCAAGATTAGAAAGCACACGTAGAAGCCAATATTTAGAGAAGACCTAAAAATTCACCTTCGAAACTGAAGAGAGAAGAGGCTAAAGTGAATCACCTAGGATCTTATGGCAGTATCTATAATTGCTTTGGTAGAAAATTTGACTTTCAGGTTAATAAACTACATGTTAGGATTTCTTTAACATGGGTCATTCTATACAAAGATAGGTCTAACCTCTGCCATTATTGACCATTCGACAAATATCTAGTTTGCCCTATGCTGACCTTCCCAATCCCAAGCTGAGTATGAAGGTATTTCAGCAGGTTGATTTTATGGAGGAAGAGATAAAGGCGACTATTTTCAGCACTGTTCATGAAATAACAATGTGTCTGTAAGATAGTTTCTTCTTCTTACAATGTTTATGTAAAATGGGAGAAGAATATCACTTCCTGCTGCCAAGACTATGAGAGCATTTATGAGTTAATAAAGAATATATGTGTGTATGTGTATATACACACATTTACACACACATATATACACACACATGTGTGTATATACATACATATCTACATACATATCTACATATATGTATATGTACACACACATCCCTTTATTTTAAAAACTAATTATTATTTAAAATGTGCATACATGAAACAAATAAAAAAGGAAATCTTTCACCTGAGGGGACTGAGGGGCAACAGTAATCTGAACACACCAGGTCATCTGTGTCTCCACCTTCCCAGTGTCCCAGAACACCGACAGCAGCACTTTGAAAGTCACTGCTTCAGTTCATCACAAAAAGTTCATAAGAAATGCATATTATGGGACCAGCAGTTAGCGTAATGGCTATGTCGCTGGACTCCCACGTAGTCGACCGCAGTTCGAGTCCCGGACCCAGCGGCTTAAACTCAGACCGGGCGCGTGTGCGTGCGTGTCCAAGATCCTGAGAGGAGAATGGAGGAGAAGGGATCACAGCATGGCCATCCCCCCTGGAGGTGATTTCTTACTTTCTTTTTCTCTGTGTCTCTCTGTCTGTCTGGCGAGCACACGCGGCCTATAGCAAAAACCTCTCCAAAAAAAAAAAAAAATGCGTATTATGACAAAACTAGGCAGAGATTTCCATTTTTTTTTTTTTTTTGCACTGAAATAAATTCGGACTTTAATCCCATGTCCCCATGAATGTCTGAGTCTCCTCATGGGGAAGCTCCTGCTGCTCCTTCTGTGCTCCCTTCGCCCTTTGATGTGCCTTCTTCTAAGCCACCTCGTTTAACTGTCATGAAGAATTTCTCTGCCTGCTTCCACACTAGACGGAGGCTCCTTGAAGATAAGCAGAACATCTTACCAGGGTCTTCCTAAAAAAAATATATGAATTCTGAAAAAGTTATACACAGACTTCAAACTGTTTTACACCAAAATGAACTCATATCTTGAAATGATTTATTTATTTTTAAGTTTTTTTTGCCAGATGGTGTAAGCACCTGCTAGAGAGAGAGAAAAGAGTGAGAAAAGAAGTGAGAAATCATGCCCCAGAGGGCACGGCCACACAGCAATGCTTTGTCTCCCATTCTCCTCTTGGGATTTTGGGCACACGCGCACACATGTTGGCCTGATTTTCAAGTCTCCAGGTCCAGAACTCAAACTGTGGTCAGCCATGTGGGAGTCCAGAACCTCAAGCACTGTGCCACCTCCTGGCCCCTTAAATTTATTTTTCTATAAACTCTTTGAAGACTTTTTTATTCTGTGTACCCACTCCAGAGCTTTCCCAACGCTCTCGCCCACACAGGGTAACTTACTAATCAGTGTGTTCTGAATAAATGTGCAAAGTAGTAAATAAATGAACAATTAGCATCTTTAGAAGATAATATTTTGGGGGCCAGCAGGCGGCATGGTGGTTAAGGCACTGGACCCCCACATGGCCTTCAAAATCACAGCAGGTGTGTGTGCATGCCCAAAATTCCAGGAGAAAAATGGAGGAAAAAGGATTGCAGAATGGCCATGCCCTCTGGGGTGATGTCTCACTCACTGTATCTGTCTCTCTCCAGCGAGCACATACTCCCAATAGCAAAAACCTAAAAAAATACAAAGAAAAGAAGGTAATATTCTTGTAAAAGCTGAGTACTCTGGACAAATACAATTAAGACAATGCTCTGTTGCACTAGTCCAAGACATTTCAAATGTAAATTATCATAGACAACATCTCTATTTTGCAAATGGAAGAGATGCCAGCCTTGATGGGCCTACAGAGTCTGAGAGAGGGATGCAGCAATACACATCCCAGAGACATGCCCAGGCCAGGGAGAATCGCTCCTATCAGTTCAGTCAGCCAAATCCCCCTGATGACCAGAGGTCAAGAGGACATGCAACAAGCCTTTTCTACTAGCTTAGGCCTAGAAGAGGCTTGATGGAGTGTGCCAGCAAGTACAATGAATGTTTTACCTTTTAAATGCTGCGGAGACAACATGTTCCTTTTAGCATTAATTGCTTCATTCAGAAGAAGCCATTTAAAATCCGAGTCTGATCTTTTTCCTTGATGAACAATTTCAAGCTGCCTACTGAAGCTTTTGTTTGTTGGGAGGGAAGAGGAAGAGAAAGCATTTTGTTAATGCATTTTAATTTTCATATTTAATGAAACAGATTGGGTAGCAGGTTCCTTTGATTTTATTTTTCTGTTCCCTGAATACCTTCTTCTGTATGACATATTCTGCTAGAGCTTCCTGCAAGAACTTTTCTACATTTCACAAGTTAAGGCTGTCAAATGTTACCCACTGAATCAAATGTAGTTCGTGCGCCAATATTCAGTTATTATTATTGTAACAGACCAATCATAAATCTCAGAGCTGGAGAGAAAGGGAACATGAACTGATGTATCCCCATATTCTCCCAAGCACATAAAATTATATAACTCTCTGAAGCCCTCTTTTTATTGCTGCATCTAAAATGCTTTGCATTCTTTACAGGATAAAAATTTTGAAGGGGTTATTTCTCCGTAGTAGAGGAGAATTATTCAATCCACCAGCAATTTCTTTTGTTTTAATTAACATGACGTAGGAAAAAGGCACCACTGGATTGGAGTCAGGAGGCAGGTTCATTCATTTCAGCTATTATTTACTGCGATGTTTTCTCTCTCATTCTCCCTGATAAAAGGAAGACAGAACCTTTGTCTGTTTTTAGAACAAAACTAGAACAGTGCCTGGCATGTCACTGGGGTTCCGTCAATATTTGTGAAATAAATGAGTAAGCTCATCCAACTATTTGACTTGGTTTTCCTGGGCTTTAATTTCCTCTTTTGTTTAAAAAAAAAAAAAAAAAGAAAAGGACTGAAAATATCCATGTTTCTTAACTCACATAGTTATTATAAAGATCAAATGAGATAAATGACAGCCTTGTGGGACTCTCTAGTTATGTCCGTAATTAAAGGAGCACCTTCCATAGTACTAGCAGCAGGTCCCGTAACTCAACTGACTTCGGGCTTGGTTTCCTCCACTATTAAATGGCAGCCTTGGACTGGATGATCTCTAAGCCTCCTTCTAGCTCAAATTGACTAAGATCTTTAAACTAGTCAACAAATACCCACTTGGTGCCCACACTATGCAAAACACTCTTCTAGGAAGAAACACCAAAGAATAATCCAAGAGATTTCAAAGAAAAATGAAAACCAGCAACTTTTCTAAAATACTTTGTCTTGGTTTTATTTTTGAAATATAAAAGCAGGTCACTGGGGAAAAGCCTAGGAAGATGTGAAAACCAGATTTCACAAGAAAAGTCATTTGGGGAAATCAAAAATTGAGTTAGCTTCTGGTATGCATCTTGAGGAGATCATTCTGATCTTCCAAAGTGCTTGTGTAACAAACTTGGATTTGACATTTGTTATTGGCTTTTACCATCTACCTAATGAGAAATATCTTCAAAAATAGAGAGAGCTTGTTGCATAAAAACATTCAGGAAAACGTAGTTATCGGAAGGAAAGCGAAGAAAGCAGCATAAGTAGACTATCGTGATTTAAACACATTACTTGTGGGCAACTCAAGGCAATTCCAGGCACAAAAAGAGTAAGTATCTTCACAACTCTGAGAGGAACTCCTTGATGCAATGAGTCAGAATATTTCCTCCAGAATTTAGCTAGATGAACTGTTCCATCAACAAACACAAATGGTACATAGATACTCGATATGCCAGTGAATTAAATGTATAAGACCACAAGGTTTGCCCTGAAAAATATTCAGGATTTTTCATGATGTAAAACTAAATATCCTTCCAACATGACACGTCTAAAGTATAATCCCATATCCTTAGTGGCTCAAACCTGTTTCTCATTTGCCCTATTTTGAAAAAGTCTATCTATAGCTACCACTTTTTTCCACATAAGCCCAAAACACACAAAAACTTTTCTCGATTCATGCTCCCTCACCACCTCCATCCAACGAGTTATCAAACCTATTGTCACAACTGGCTCCAATCAATTCCAAAGGTGAACACAGAAAGACACCTAGAAAGAAGATGTCTGTTTCAAACAACCTCAGACATACCAGTGGCTTAGCATAATAAACAACTGCTTCTTGTTCACATCACTGTTGTATTACAGCTTGGCTCTGCTCAGTGGTTCTTCTAAACCATGATTCAAGGATTCAAGTTGCTCCTGCTCTTTTAGTAAAAAGACATCTTCCAAATTCATTCCAAAAAAAAAGAGGAGAGGAAGGGGTAGACAGAACATGTAAGATATTTTTAAGGGTCAAGTTTGGACATAGCTTATATGTCTTCTCTTACATTTTATTGCCCAAAACTCAGTGACATAAAGCTCATTTCTGACCTAACCTCAGCAAGAATGAGCTTAAAGAATTGTAATTTTCTGGATTATCCAGGGAGAATAAAATGAAGGAGTAAACAGAGAACATTACCTCTGTCACAGGACTGATACCTAAATTATATATCTATTCTATTTAAAGAGATTTCTCAGGCACTAAAATCTACTAATCTAAGGTAGATAAACTCTCAGGTTTATCTACCTTACTGACAAAACCCATTTATAATTAACTCTTCCAACAATTCATTTGGTTTCATCCTCTAAGAAGATAAAAGTGTACAGATCTATGCCTTTATTGTCACCTCCTTCATTCGGGGACAGAACAGTTTTGATTAATACAATCCTGTGCATTCTATTAACCCATCTTTAGCTTTCCCACAGGTGTCCTCCTTGCCTCAATACTGAATAAAATGATTTCCTGTTCATCCAATTTTTCCCCATTTCCCCCACATTCCTTTGATACTACAGAGACCTCAGCTCAGATAGGGTATGTGATCATGACGAGAAATTTAGAAGATCTCCAAAAAACTAAAATCATTTAACCCAGCTCCTTGACCAGATTTGCCCTCCAGCCCCAATTCAGATAAAATTTCCAGAGCCCTCTTTATATAGTTCACGTCTCTAGTTCCCTTAGTCAACCAACTTTCACTCCTCTTCCAGGGTCAATCCTAGATATTTTCTGGAAAACTGTCCTAGCCTCTAAAAATCTCCAAAGTTAAGTTTTCCTGGTATGTCAGTTCAAAGTATACTGCACCGGGACCAGCAGTTGTCATAATGACTATGTTGCTGGACTCCCATGTAGTCAACCGCAGTTCGAGTCCCAGACCCAGTGGCTTAAACTCACGCCGGGCATGTGTGCGTACGTGCCCAAGATCCCGAGAGGAGAATAGAGGAGAAGGGATTGCGGCGTGTCTCTCTCTGTCTGTCTGGCGAGCACACACGCCCTATAGCAAAAACCTCTCAAAAAAAAAAAAACAAAAAAAACAAAAAAAACAAAAAAACAAAGTATACTGCACCACTGCCTTTCTCACAACACGTGCCTCACACTATTATACACATTTATTTATTCGTTTATTAATATGTGCCCTCCTCAGTGACAGTAACCTTTTTGACACAGGACTGACTTGTTGTGGTTCTGTTTCCATTTCCTAAGGCATTTAGACCCCCCCCCCGATTATATGTATTAAGTGAATAAATGATAAATAAGTCGGTGAATGAATAAAGGAAAGTGACAATTAAATAATTTTGGAGTACTTATAACAGGGAGACCAACAGTGTTGACATCTGATGACAAGTACATCGAACTCATGTGACTTATAAGAAGAGAACTTCAGAAGGAAAAACTTTGGAAAGAGAGGTGACCTTCAAGGCAAACTCAAATGTCCCATCTTTCACGAAACTTGTACTGATCACCCCTGCTTAAAAGTGCTCAGACTCTATAATTAGAACACCTGCAGTGTGCTGGGCATTTCTTGCAGCACTGAACATATGTCAGCCCATGTTGTAGTTGCCTTCATCTTCCTGCTCTAGCTAGGTGGTGAGCACTGGCAGACAAAGAATGATCTTGGTCTCAGTGTACTTCTTAATACTTAGGTCACCACTATGTGTCTAGTAGGATTCCTAAATATAGATTGTACATCCTTTCCCCTATGAATGTATATTGAAATAAAAGTGTAAATACAGCATACAGCAGAATTTTATACCTGAATATACAATAGAATATGACCTCCTCGAAAGATATCAGGTGTCCATGTTGGTTCAAATCCTGTTTTAGGTTCCTGTCTCTCATTTTAAATTTTTGTTCAGAAATACCAATGACAAATCATTTGCAGAGCAAAAAGTAGATACATGACTTCGGGTAAATCCTTACTCCTTGTATCTTATTTTTGTCTTTTAAAAACTGAGGATTGCAGTCCCTTTCCTAGCTTAATCTACAAGATGGCATGGAACTCAAATTCAATAATGTTTATTAGCACACCTGCAATAAGGGATTTTTAACCATTCTTATGACCTCTGTTACCCAACACCTAGAGGCAGATTGGCTGTTCTCCTTTGAAGAAGAAACTAGATTCCTCTTGGAGGTAAGGCATGCTCCTATCTTCATGGAACAAGCCTGTTCCTCTGTATATTTTCCTGGGTCTGAGTTGAGAAGTTTAGCTTTTGTGTATAAAATACTCAAAGGAAGACCAGGGATTCATACCATAGACTAAACATCCTCTTGTTATTCTAAATTATTGTCATTCACATAATCCAATATGTATGAGGACAGTGAGATCAAATGTCAGAATCAATGTCCGTTTTTAAAAACTATAACATTACTATGTTCCTCATATGAACAGAACTTCAGTTATCAAATTTTTAGAGACTTCAGATTCTCAAAGATTAATGTTTTTTCTCATTGTAAGTTATGTGCAAAACAAACAAACAAAAATCTCCCTAGTTCTTTTTCTCTTCCATTTCAGCCAGAGGGTCTCATATAGAGCATGGGTTCCTATACCTTTTCCAGTTTGAACTTCCCATCAATAGAACAGGAGTCGGTTCTTAAAAATTTCCAACCTACGTGATTTAATGTATAAAAGAAATTGAAATAAAAATTATATTAAATTTTTTTTAAACTTCCCAAATTAAATGAATCCAACCAAGCCTTTCTCATGCCCAGCTAGTTTTTTTTAAAAAAAAAAAAAAAAAAAAAAAAACACAGAAAATTAATAAATACACAATTTATCCCAATGCCTGTTCTATAGTCTTAAACACACACATACATGCACACACACACAAAAATCTAGTTTCTAGATTACCCATCCAAGTCAAAATGACGCACCTAGATTTCAAGGTCTGGGACATACAGACGCACATAGCTGCTACCAAGAGCTGAACAGAGAGCCAAAACATCTGAGTGAAGCAGAGTGGAGAGAAAAAACAATATCCACGGCATTTAGCCTTGTTGGTATGCCAGTATTTTTTCAGAGTCTACAACTTGGAACTTAAACTTGGTGAGAATAAAATACTTCATCATTAGGTTGATTAAAAATTGATGAAATCAAGAATATTTACCACAATTGCAGGTAGGGAGAATTCATTTGAACATATTTTCAACTTTTTTTTTCCCCTAGAGAGACTCTCAACCTTCCTCAGATTTCAGTGTGACAGCCCCAGTCATCAGCTCATTCTTTGTTTGCTTGTTTTCCTCCACCCAGCATATTAAACCTCTCAAAATTTCCAGACCCACTTTGACCCTGTGTTGAACATTGGATTGAGAATGACTTAGCCTCCACACCCTTTTCAAAGTAGGCTTTCATATCATAGTGCTTATTGCCACTGTCTATGGCAGACCCTGGTACTGGGGGGGGGGGGGTGTGGATGGTATTTGTAGGGGTAGCCAGTGTTATTTACCCATACCAATGCTCAGAACCCCTCAAATGACACTTATGAAGTCATGAGTTCTATGTTTTCCAGTTGTATTTATTTTCGGTCAAACCTAGTCTGTCCATGTCTTTTGCATTGGATATTTACAGTTCAAACATATTATTCCATCAGAACAATATTTACACCAAACCTGGACACCATCTCTTCCTGACTTACTATCTTTTCCTTCGTCTCTGTTTGGGACACAGTTAATATGTCTTCTCAGGTCTAATAAGTTCTCACTTGTCTTCCCAAGGCTGGTGACATGAGGACACTTACTCATGGAGAGCCCTAGATGCCACTGCCATCCCAATACCTCAACTGCTAGCAAGGCTTCCACTGAACTCCCCAGGGCTGGAGCCAGAGCATGCCCAGCAGCCAGGCCCTCCGGCTGAGACCTGAGCACTCACAAAGGTGCTGGCTCCTTATACCACTTCTGGACTTGGATCAAGTGCTAAATCACAGAGCATGGGACCTGGTTTGCCCCAGCCCTATCCCTTTTTCTTAAAAAAAATTTTTTTAATTAATTAATTTATTTATTTATTTTGGAGAGGTTTTTGCTATAGGGTGTGTGCACTCAACAGAAAGAGAGAGACGGAGAAACAGAAAGCAAGAAATCACCCCCCAGGGGGATGGCCATGCTGCAATCCCTTCTCCTCCGTTCTCCTCTCGGGATCTTGGGCACGCACACACACACACACACGCCTGGCGTGAGTTTTAAGCCACTGGGTCTGGGACTTGAACTGCGGTCGACTACATGGTAGTCCAGCAACATAGCCATTATGCCAACTGCTGGTCCCCCCTGCCCAACCCTATCCCTTTTAAGGGGCCAAGTTAAATAACCTATAAGTATATTATAGGAGTAAACTCTCTCTCTCTCTCTCTCTTTTTTTTTTTTTTTTTTTTTTTTTTTTTTTTTGTAGAGGTTTTTTTGCTATAGGGCACTTGCGCTCGCCAGGAAGAACAGACAGAAACAGAGAGATAGAAAGCGAGAAATCACCCCCCAGGGGAAATGGCCACATTGCGATCCCTTCTCCTCCATTCTCCTCTCGGGATCATGGGCACATGCACACACGCACCCAGTGTGAGTTTAAGCCACCAGGTCTGGGACTCGAACCGCAGTTAGCTACATGGGAGTTCAGCGACATAGCCATTACGCTAACTGCTGGTCCCAGAGTAAACTCTCTTATACTAAAGATGTTTGACTCCTGAGTGACAGGTGATAGAAGATGGCAAATAAAATTTTCTGTTTGGGGTTTTGTTTGTTTGTTTGTTTGTTTGTTTTTGCCATAGGGCCTGTGCACTCACAGGAAAGAGATAGAAAGAGATAGCAAGAGGGAAAGTGTGAAATCACCCCTTAGGGGTATGGCCATGCTACAATACCTTCTTCTCTATTCTCCTGGGATGTTGAACACATACACATTAAGTATCAGGTAAGATTTTCAAGCCACCAAGTCTGAGACTCAAACCACAGTCAGCCATGTGGGAATCCAGTGCTCCAACCACTATGCCACCTGCTGGCCCCCTCCCATTCTATTTTCTGTTCCCATTAATATGACTATTCAAGGTACCCCACATAGGTGGAGTAGCAGTATTTGTCTTTTTGTGACTGACTTATTTAAAGTAGCACAATGTCATCAACAGTCATGCAGATTGCATCCTGTATCAGAACGACCTCTTTATTTAGGCTAAATACTACTCTATTTTATGTATATGTCACATATTGTTTATTCAATCATTTATAAATGAGTAATTTCTACCTTTTGGCTATTATGAATAATACTGTCATATATATTGGAGGTACAATTATTTCTTTGAGACCTTGCTTTCTATTCTTTTGGGTACATACCAAGAAGTGGAATTGCTGGATCCTATGATAATACTATTTTGAAGTTGTTTGAGGAAATGCCACACTACTCTTCACAGGGGATATACCATTTTACTTCCACCAGCAATGCACAAGTGTTCCAGTTTTACCATATCCTTGCCAACACACTTTTTTATAGTAGCCATTCTGTGCATGTGATGTGATAACTCATTATGATTTTGAGTTACATTTCCCTGAGAAGGATTTTTAGAAGGGTTTTTTAGTTGTTAGCAAGACGTAACAAGCCCAAGGAATCTCACAGAGATAGACAGGAGTAATGTGAAACCTTCACCTTGGCTCTCTCCTTTGCCCTAGGACTGAATGCCATTCCAACCAAGATACTAAAAAGCAACAGAATTTCTGCAGATTGGTCTAATGGTAACTGCTAACACCCAGTATAATTTAGAGGCCATGCCTCATCCACTGGAACTTTGTGAAATTTAGTTTCAGCATTTGCTGTTTTAAATCCCAGGACTATCCTCCTGGCAGAACACGTAGTGCAATGGAGTCATTGGTCAATCACTAAGACTTTAAAGGTTTACGTAAGAAAGCACAACTACATGCGTCAACCTACGCCTTTTTTAGCGAAGTAGGCCATTAATATAAAGCTCCATGCCAGTGAAAATCCAGCAGCCATGGCCAATCGCCAAGGTAAAATATATCCAAGACAGCTTGGCCTACCAAACTATCAAAATTACACCTATCAATAGGGCCACTATGAAATGCTCAATACCTCCTGGATTTTAGCCTCCAAATATATGTACTTGAGACTTTTTCTCAGGGTTCCCAGTCCATGCACCAATATGTTGAAGTTTATTGTGAAAGGCAATAAATAGCACTCCTTTCTTCTCTCAAGATCTGATCTACTAGAGAAATAACTTGAAAATTATCAAAAATTGATAATGCATAGGATAATTTCTTTGCCTTGACTGATACGCACTGACTTCATGTTAGAAAACAAAAACATGTTTCATACACTCTAAAGATGTATGGTGATTAAATGTAAATCATAAAAAGATTATAAAAAGCAATTATATTATGTAGCAAATTATTTCTTCTTTCTTCTCCATTTTGTTTCACTCCCTGAATTGAACACATGTGCCCTACCTTAATCAGAACTAGACAATATGACTACTAGCTTCTACCTGACAGAGTACATGTGTATCCTGGGAATGTGTCTAACAGTAAAGGATAAATGCCTTCTTCTCTTCACTGACACAAACAGCAAAAAATAAATTTCTTACTTCATATACTAAAAGAGACAGAGGACTAGACTTCTCACATCTTCCTTTATTCAAAGCTAATGTGTAGTTCAAGGGTCTTGTCATAGTTGAGATTTGCTCTGAGTCTTGCGGCCCCTCAGTGCTATTGTATAGCTGAGTGAGCCGGTCCACAACTAGCATGATCCTCATGATCCTCCATTACTCCTAATGTCTATGTGGAGTTTCTATCACTCACCTTTCTGAGACAAGTGACAGGAATCAAGGCTTAGACAAATTGAAAAATTGGACACTGGACTCCTTCTCAGTGACGAAGGCCAAGTTCATGTCTAGTATTAGCACCACTAGTCCTTCTCTTCCTGATGGTTGGCAACTCCTATTAGGGAGAAAATAAAGGGGAAAAAGCTCTATATGTTATTCATGAAATACTATCAATTATCCAAATCTGCCAGACTTTGGCTCTAGGCATGTAAAAGAGAGATTTAGAATAAATACAAACATGTACTTTACTTTCTCAAACTATTGTCTTTGCCTTTGACTTTTAAGAGCTAGAACTTATTTGGAATTTAAAATTTGGGAATTGTACATTTTATCATCCCTTACCTGAGGAAAAAAGAACCATTCTTACCTGAGGGCAATGTCTATGAAGTTATCTCTACTGCCTGAGTGACTGGAAAAGGGCTCTGGAAAGCATGACAGAGATTTTTAAAAATCTGTCATATTAATGTCTCCAAAGCTCTTTAGTTGTTTATGAAAATAAGGCTAAAAGTCTTTAGATGAGAAAATTTATGAATTTTAATTTTTTTGTTTATATTTTTTACAATCATGCATTAGTTTTAAAATCTGAAAAGAACACTGAACCATTTTTAAAAATAAAGTGTAACTCACGCCAGGCGTGTGTGCGTGCGTGCCCAAGATCCTG